>CM036544.1:17536103-18187103 GCA_020745685.1 Tautogolabrus adspersus
CTGTGTTGCATGGATGTTCGTGTGTGTGTGTAAAAAACATTCTCAGCTGAATGAGTCGGCAGAGGAGAGGAGGGGGATGGAGGGTGTAATCAAGCTGAAAAGATTAGGGGAAGACGAGCTGCTGAGGATCTATGAGAGCAGACACTGGTTATATAACCTTAACCCAGTTCATTCCGCTTTCAGAGAGACTGGGGAGGTTGGGCGAAGAGGATTGGACATAACTGGGGTGAATCCTTGTTTTTAGACTGAGATGAATGTGGCCATCGGTTATCTGCATGCAGTCAGATCAAATGACAATGGGTGTCAAATTTGTATTCAAAAAACTGTTCCTTTAAGTCAATTAAGAGGTTACAAAATTGCTTTTTCAAAATAAAAAGCATTGACCTATTATGTACAAGAAAAAAATACACATTATTTGTCGTTATTGACTTCTTGTCCACCTTGTCCAGTACAAAAACATACCTTATATGCCTCCAGTGAAAATGTGCATTGGAATTTTTACTCTACTGTGGATTGGTGCAGATTACCTTGCAATGGGGTTTGATCAGAAAATCTATCAGACAAAGATGGCTTCATTATAGGGATTTTCTTTGGTCCTCCATCCTCTGACCTTGTGACTGGAATGTTTTTGTTGGTCTCTGTGACAGGAGTGGTGTTAAAATGACATGGAGAGGAAAGGTCCCCCTTGAATCAGGAGGTAAAGATACACCAGAATTTGATCAAGGGTCCTTATAGTATTGCTGCACCACTCTGCATACCAATGACAGCTGACAATGGGTCCCTTAACTCCTCCATTCACCCTCAGTAAATGGTAGTTTATTCAAGTGGCGAGGCTGTTGCATAACCTCGCCTTTCACAAGTCTATATGAGCCCTGGGAGAAGGAAACATACACAGTCGTGTATACAAAAAGTTCTGGATCCCAGTGCAGTTCTCTGGAAATGCAAAAGGATGAGAAAAAGTTTCAAACAACAGTGTGACCAGCAGGACAGACCTTGATGTGAGTAGCATAAATACTGGGTCGATCGATCAATCAATCTCTCTCAACAGCCAGCCATTAACAAAGCTAATCAATGCTGTTTCAGTAATGCCCTCCTACCATACACACTGTGTGAGGAGTTAGTCTCGTCACCTCACCTCACCTCAACTCAATGTCTCTGACCTGTTGTGTTTAACTTAGTAAATCAATACTTAGACCAAAAATGGGATGCTTATGTGCCAAAATGTGAGAACGACTTCTTGTCAAACATTCAACTCATGAGTCCAAGAAGACAAAATAATATTTGGTCTTGGGTATAGGCTGTGTAGTAGACTTCACTGAATGTGGATTGCACTTGTTTCTAGAGAATGCATTCTGATAGTTTCAGGTCAATCATAAGCACAAAGCACTATTTTATGGATTTTGTTTGAAGAGAGAGCTGCATGCTATGGTTACATGAAAAAAAGGAGCTAACGGATTATTGTATCGGGATGTCCCTGCAGTTACACAGGGTTGGTAAACAACATGTGGTACCACTTTAATCCAGCAGAGGCCCCCCGTTTTTCAAAGAGACCCAGGGACAATGAATGAAAAACACTTCCACCACAGTAGACTGCTTCAGACCGGTTTCTGTGCTCCACATTTAAGATTGTGATACTTAGAAATTGAACTGAGATGTCAGCTGTTTCTGTGCAGTTATCCCACTGCAACACAGTTATAGTTTTCTGCAGATCATTTATGAACCTGCAAGTGAATCACCTCTTATTGTTTTATATGCAGCACATAAACTTATAAAGGCAACTCCCATGATGTGTTTTTGCAGTCGTCTGTCATTATAGTGCTGTGTGAATAGCTGCTTATGTTTCATTTGTCGCAGCATGGTTTGACGTCTCTTTTTGTGGCTTTTTAATACTTTGAAAACAGCCTGCCAGGGTAGTTTGATAGTTTAATACTTACCTGTTCCCTGTCCGGTTCACCACTTAAACATATACTGCATGGAGGAAGGATGATATAATCAGTAAGTGGAGACAGCTGAGGAATGACCCTTAATTAAATTAAAGGCCTCATCTTAGAGCCATGTGTTACATATCAGGTATTCAATGAGTCTCCTTAAATTATTAACGATAGGCTGACCTTTTGGAGCACATGACAGAATACCCACCACTCAGCTCCCTTCAACTGGCCACTAAAGTGACCAGAAGTCTTTTTCCTGCTGGGAGAAAAGATCTGATTTAGTAATTGGTGGTAGACACAGGCCACCTGTGGAAGAGAGGAAGCCCTTCTCGCTGTGCATCAAGCCAGTTTTACAGCTGAGAATCGCTTTGCCATGGCAGCGACCATCCACACACACGGCACTGCGGGGGTGGCCGGTCTGTGTCAGCACTCATTATCGTCCAATGCCTTGGTAGATGTCTCTTCCAGGAGTCCTTTAGAAAGAAATAAAAGAGGGATGCTTTACACTTTAATGACTTTCCCACAGTGGCTCTCCAAAACAACAGCACCCCTTAAATTGCTGCGGTCTGGCTGAGGCTGCATGGAGAGAGTCCCCACTGCTCAACAGAGGAAGGGAAATACTGAGTCCACTGTCTGTCCACTCGGCAAGGCCAGCCAACAGGGGAGGGTGGGGTGGTGGGGGGATAATCAGGTCTTTATGTGGCATGGGGCCTACAGGGGACAGCTTCAGTATTGTCCCCAAAGCCCCCTACGTTAGTCCTGCTTGATTGTTCCTCTGGAGCCAACACATGGTCACGTTGCGACACCCCCACAAGCAAAACTAGTTTTTGTTCTTCTACTTCCCCCAACAACTCTTACCCATCAACCAGTCACTTTAAAGATTACAAATGAGGCCGTTTTCTCCCTCAAGTGTAATTTCACTAAGGTCTTGCTTCAGGTATTTGTTGTCCTTTTCATCTTCAGATCTACGTCAAAATACTTTGTATCTGGTAAGCTGGAGTTGATTTAAGATGTTAGAAAAATCATATGATTACATATGTTTGATCTAATGTGTGACATTAGATCGACTGATATCAAACCTATACAGTGTTTCTGGTGAAAGGAAACTAAAAACCTACAGTGGCTCCAAACTTTACAATAAACACAGCCCACATTTAAGCTCCACAAGATGAATGCTGATTTAAAAGCCAGTTATATAACCACTGAGTATGAAGTACGGAGCAGGCATATTTTTTTCTCCAGCTTTAATCTAAGAAAAGACCAAGTTGCTGCCATAATTATGCATTTTTTGTATGATTAAAATAAGTTTAGTCCTTGGCAAATATGCTTACTTTAATCCTCATTAAAATGTTTTCTCATACTCTCAAAAATATGCAAAGCCCTGTGTAAATCTCAATACTGGGAAACACTTCCATCTCTTGTTAATTTAGATAAGAAATTAATAGTTGGATTCCTTAGAATGCTTAGGTGGTGAGTCTGATTCAAAATCCACACTACTGTCATAAACGTGACGAGTCGAAAAACTAACACTGCTAATTTTAACTGTGACTTCAGAGAATAATTCTCTCTTTCAGCTTCATGTTCTGTCTGCAAGATGTCAGCAAACACGGCCCTGTTAAAGTGGATTACAGCCACTGATGACATGTGTAATAAAACATAATCTCTGCTGTAGCTGTAAATCCTCCCTGAGCCTGCTATGTGTGTCTCTTTGTAATACAATCAATTATGATGTACGTATGCATATGTTCTGTTGAACCTTTCATTAAAAACACTCACAGCATACAGTATGCTGTCTGTACAGTGAAAATGACAACGTGATGAAATGTGTTTTTATTTCTGCTGCAGTAGTAAGTGAGTCATTAACTCTTGTGATGTTCCTTTAACATTTGTTATCTTTTTTCTATGCATCAAAGACAACGAAATAAATGTTCATGCTTTGCAGAGGTTAAAGACAACTCATTTTATTGATCTACTTATGTTTCTTGTAGCATCACCAGAGGTTGTCACTCTTAGTTTAAGGCGGAATATTAAAGTGAAATCAAATGCCAAGGTGGTAATTCCCTTTGATGATACCTTTGATGATAGTTTAAATTTAACGGCAAGGAATTTTCAGAAATAGCTAAAAAGGAGCACACTCGACAGTTAACACAGTTTAAAGGTGCACGACTGCAATAAGACTAGAAAGAGACAAAAAAGCCAGCACACAAATATCCTTTAGGTTTCCTTTATCCGGGTAAGAACAGCAAAAACAACAACAACGGACGCGTTTCGGCACTAGGCCTTCATCAGCGTAGGCCTTCACACTGATGAAGGAAGGAATTATCAGACCAATCTGAAAAACATAAAAAGGCCTCAGCTGTAGGCTACCTTGTGCTTATTAGCAAATGCTATCATGCTAACACTAAAGCCAAGGTGGCACACCTGATAAACATTCAACTTACTTAACGTCAGCATGTTTTCATTGATTTTGTTAACATATTAGCATTCTGACATTAGCTTGAAGAGGCTAGAAAAGTTTCACATAGCTACTTTGTGGCTTTATAAGTCTTAGTTATGTTATCACTTTGAAGAAAAAGAACATGGGGGTAACCCTGTTTCCATTTTCTGCTTTTAAAAGCAAACACTAATGTCCAGATAGTCAGTTAAAGTTTTTCTTTGCTACAGTTCAGTTATCTCGTCACACTGGCAGAAGAACAAACAGGGGCTAAAAGAAGGAATTACAAAGAGATTTGGTAAGTTCATCCATACAACATGCTTGGTAATCAAGGCCCTGGCCAGACAAGTTATTGGCTGTTCATGGTCAAAATGGTTTTGAATAGGCATTTTTTAAGGGGACAGCTTTTCACCTGAAAATGAACCAAGCTCCACTCCTCCTCTCCTCCTGATCTGATTACATGTATTCACCCACTGGTGTCCTTGTGAATGAAAGACTGGAAGAGGTGATAAATAATTGCATGAAACTGAAAACCTACCAAGACTTTTGTGATTACACAAGAGAATTCAGGGTCAAACCTAATTCTTTTCTTTTCGTTTTTGAACATTGGATCACCTTTGAATAAGAGATATGATGCACGGTTATCTGATTAAATGGATCTGTCTCATGAGTTTTAAAGACTTTTGAGCTTATAAACATTTATATCTTTACAACTGCTTTTAAGGGCAGCCAGGGTTATAGGTTCACAGTAGAAAGTAGTCAGGCGACATAAGGAAGCAGCTGTTCCCTTGACTTTCCCTGACTCATGGCATTGACTTGGCTGACTCACAAAGAGCGAGTCACCTCATTGCATCACACTAACATATTGCTTACTATGAAGTCTGAGGTTCTTTTCCTTTGCGTATTTGATGGTGCCCTACCTTTACAAGCGTAGATTTTATAAATGTAAAATGTTCAGATCATATGGATCTTGTGATCCAGCAGACAAGAATATTGATATTTAACATACATAAATACTGTAAGTAAATGTAGGCGACTCTTTAGAATTTTTTTAAGACTTTTAAACTAACTGCAATAAAGGTTACTTTCTTTTGTCAAGAAAGCGGCAGAATAAATCTGCTTCAAGGTTATACACACAAAATGCAGAGTTGCATGTTGTCTACATTAGCTAGCTTGTCGGTCTTCCTACAAAAAGCAATATTTTCACAATTTTTTTACAGTTTTAAGTACAATTGTTGCTCTTATTTCTCTTGTGTTCTCAACTCTTAGGAGCTTCTTTAGGTACCTAAACTTAACTTTGTCCATCTTTACTGTTAGCTAACGTTAAGTGTACATCAGACTTGTTCCTGTATGTTCTTTGGAACAACTGATATAATGTTAATAGCTTAACACAGTGACTGAAAGATGTCAGCAACAACTAAATAAAAAAAACTTTGGCATAGAAATATAACAAAGATTTGGTGCTTTTAGTTGGGTAAATGTTGCCTGTTCTCAAGTAAAGCCAACATGAGCATGCCCCTCCCCCATCTTGTGCTATGCTTTTTTAGGCAGCTCAACATTCATGTGCTGTGTTTGATTAAGTTTTCTGACAGACATGGATGGTTATTTCTAAGTGAATGGTACATTTACAAGTTGTACTTAATTTTTTGTTGATATTCCCATCTGCCTAATTTTTCCCTCTGTCATGTCATTTACATTTCCTGCAACCTATTGTTCTCACGACTTACTGAGCATAAACATGACTTCCCATGTCGTGACCATTAGTTAACATGATTCATTTGAAGACAGCAAATACTTTACTCCCCTAGACATCCACATAATCAAATCAGTTTACAACCTTAATACCCGTTCTTCATTAGTGTATTAGCTACTTTGAGTACATGCTGTGTTTCATTAGCAAGCTAGCTAGCTGCAAGCTGGTTAGGCTTCATTTCTGAATAACCAGGGTTTGTTCACTTTGTAGCGTGTCCAAAAGGACGTCAGAAGTGACCAGCCACTGGTGCTAAGAAAGCTCTTTTTGATCTGAACATACCTTAAAGATTTAGTCTGGTTTAACCACAATATCTTTACCAATTCGTTTAACGACAAGGCGACCTGCTGATGTGGAGACTTTGCTCTTTTTAAGGACAAACACATAAAAGAGTATGAGTCAAATATAACACAAATGTTCAGCTGGCAAGTGACAACTCTTTATCAGCAAGTAACCCTCCCACTTTCACTTTAATTTTATTGTAAATTGATCTTTGGAGATGAATAATTAGGTTTAGCATTTATTGCACTCTCCCTGTCAGTTCAGCTCAAAGGCTTTGTAAGATGCATAACTGTACCCGGTGTCAGTGTCTCTTACCCTGTGACTGGCATATGGCAAGCCGTGTGACACAGGCGGCATGATGGTGAGATCAGCGTAATCAAGAAGCCATAAAGAGACAATGCATTCAAACAACCAGCTGATGAATGGCTCCTGTCATTTAATCTTCAGATCGTTGGCTCCGCTGGCAGCTATTACAACTTAACAAGTCAAAGAGCATGGAAAACAGTATATGTTGACTTGTTTTGAGGCACCTGTATTGTTGAGAAAGAGATTGACAAATATTTGTTATAACAGAGCTTTAGCTCCTCTTTCTGCATAAAGGAAATCCAAAATTGACAAAAGACATAAACAAAACAAGTGTCAAAATGTGAGGATTATTCTTTTTTGTGTTCGGTTCACTCTTGTGGGAAAGGTTTTCTCTGTGCTCACAAAAATAGGAAGAAATTGGCATATGGAGACAAGGAGGAGTCTTAATAGAAAAAGGCCTTTTTCTATTTTCAATTTTCCTTGACTGGCTAATCCTTCACCATCGATCACTACAATGGATAGGGGGTAGGTAATGCCCATTCTGCACACAGCCCAACAATGAAGTAATACACTTTGATCTGATGTTGTAATAACCTGTTCCAAAGATTTCGGTCATATCCGTCTCTTTCCCCCCCATAAACCAGGATTTGAACAAGCAATTTTCAGGGTGTTGTTTACTGTGCAGCTTGGCTCCAACTGGTTCAGTGTCTGCCGGTCCAGAGAGTACTGTTAAAGAAGCTTAAAGCCATACGCTCTTAATGAGGCTTTACTCACTCCTGGCCCCCCTGTCTAGAACAATAACCCAGCTGTGTGTGGCCCTTTTTTTTCCACTGTTTTTGGACATAAAGTACAGAAAGCTTGGTAAGCATGTCACTAGCAATGTATCCAGCCCTCAGATGTTATTCTATATTTCTGTTGTGTTTTGGCCACAGGTGAAACACAGCTGCATGCTATCTAACACACAGTCTGCATCATGAACACAGCGTGTTCAGGAGCTTCACAGACCGTTCATCACAGGTATGGAACTTTTGAACATTTAGGGACACAGCAACAGAGAACATCCTCATGCACTCAGATTTTCTCATTCTGCTGCATATGCAGAGTTATTACGTTTCTCTTATTGCATATCACCAGGCCAGCGTGCCTGAGTAGGAGGCTTCTTATGTTTGAAGTTTGAAAGAGGCTTTAAGCACCCAGCCAATAATGGAGCCATTGAAATCCGATGGGGCTTTCGCACAAACTCAGCTCACTATGAATAAACAAGCCCCTCTTACATAAACCGCAAGCAAGGCCAACTCTAATTATCATACAGTCAAAAACAATGGGCTTCCGAGTTGAATTTCATGGTGTCAGAATTGGTTTGGACTCTGTCTTATGATGGGTTGGACAGTTTGTGACATCACCTTTCCTTTAAGGATACAGTCATGAAATCAAGGCTGCAAATGATCTCTCCCTGCAAAGATGAGTGTATGCTTTCCATCTTATGCTAAAAAGCAATAACAGGGTTAAAAGTATGTTATTGATTTAATTTAAATGCATTTCGAATTCAAGGGATTTAAGGCAAATCCATATACCTCTCTGTGATGTTGTGCGGTCCAATGATCTCAGTCATTATTTATTCAGAAGGTAATGCTTGGTCAAGTAGTCTGCGCGTACATTCATTGATTCTGCTTGATCTGAGTTCATTTGTGGTGTTTTCATAAAATGTAATTATTGATTCTACTGGTGCCTGTTAAGTTTCAGCATGTTGACACTGCCCAACAGCCAAATCAACGAAATAGCAAACACAGGACCAAATGCTGTTTGTCAGATGGTAGAATAAATTACATAAGCTATTGAAGTAATTTGATAAGCAAGACAACAAAAACAGCCATAGTGTTAGCAAGCTAAGGTTAGCCAGGTTGGCTAACTGTAACATATGCTGAGCAGATCTGGCATTGGTTGATTAGCTGGTTTAGTTATTTGCTTAAGAAACACTTTGAAGAAATGCCAATTTAACAGCATGATCAACCCCAAGAGTTTCAATGAGTTTACGCTTTCTTCTCAAGACGTTATTTTTCTTCCTTAGCTAGTTAGCTATTTGCCTGTCGAGTGAGCCAGCTAACAATAGCTACTTGAACCACATCATGGTCTCATAAATCCTGTTCCCTGATTTGTGCAATAGGCTTCACAAACCACTTTTTCTGTTTTTTGTTAGAGGGGACCGTGCGTTTGTTGTTGCGGCTCCAAAACTTTGGAACGATCTGCCTCAGCACCTTAAACAGGCCTCTTCTCTGTCTGTTTTTAAATCTGGTCTTAAGACACATCTCTTTTCCTTGGCCTTTGACACCTAGTGAGACGTCGATTTTATTTATTTTACTGCGTGCCTATTAATTTGACCCATGTTTTATGTCTTTTAACTTATTTTTTGTATTTTATATAGTTTTTTATCTCATGTGAGCTGTTATGTATTTTATTTATTCTTCTGTACAGCACTTTGGTCAACTGTGGTTGTTTTAAAGTGCTTAACAAATAAAGTTGGATTGTTAGACTTTTGGGTTGTTGCACTTGCTAGATGTTTTGCTGGTTTATATGAAATCTAATTGTAGTTAACTCTAGTACGGTCGCTATTAAAGGGGATATGAAGAGAGAAGAGGCTTCTGAGTATATCTTTTGTATTTTCCCAGAAAACTGCCTAAGTTCATGGCATTATAAAAAGCTATAAGAGGCAACTGAGAAATACTTTGAAGATATATTGTGAATTGGAAAAACATTTGTAATATAAATAGAATTAAGTGGATATATCCATATATGCATTCAAAGTTCACATATACCTTTAAAGCACATTATGCAAGAATTGGTTTCATCTGCTAGCCCTGATACAGATGTCCTGTAGAGAAGGTCTCCAACCCAACATATTTATAACGATGACACAGCTGAAAGGTTCAAAGGTCGATCATCATCAAAATGTGCCGTAGACACAAAAAAGGAAACTGAAAACATTATCTGTTTTATGCTCATGTATAAAACCTTGCCCCATAGTAAAATGCCATTCAATGGAAAACCTTGTTAAATTCTTTTACTGCCAAATAATTTAACCTGTGTTCATGAAAACAGTGTCAAAAGTTCAACAGGTGTCAGAGGTTCATTGTAAAGTTGAATCAGATTGTGGCCCCTGTTCAAAGGATTTTCAGTCATGGTTCTGGTGGCATAAAGAGGCTGTTTGTTTCCTCCGTGTTGGAGTTTTAATTAAGATGGCTCAGCTAAATGTATCTGTGAGTGTGTGCATGCACTGCACTGTAGCTGGGAAGGTTGAATAACAGTGCCTTCAGTCTGAACTCAGTGTTGCTCCCCAGAGAGACAAACAATAAGATGCTTCTAGCCCGACTCGGTTCGGGTCGAGTCGGGTGATGTTACACGAAAGGGCTGCTGAGTGCCAGCTAAATGAATTGGGTCCATGCTGAAGGACAATTCCTGTTTTATCCCGCTGTCCCTCTGAACAGCTCCTGTACCACAATGCACTGCTCTCCACGGATACAGTTCCCACGGTACAGTGTCCATCCTGGGACACACTGGTGTTGTTAGTGGTGTAAGGGAGCACCAGTGTGTTCTCACCTGGGTGTGTGTTCAACAGCCTAGCATGCAAGTGAGCTGATTAAAGGATACCTAGAGAATAGTGAAGGGAGAACTTTTTGAAAAAGCAGACAATAGCGCCTTTAAAAAATGTGACTGTGGGAGTTTAAAGGACTGTGAAATAAATTGCCCTTTTGGCATGCTGTTGTGGAAACTGACAAAGAAGATGTGAAAATGCTCCAGAGGAAGTTTACCCAGACACAGATAGAGACAGAAAAAAAGGCATCCAGGTCAAAATATGCTTGAGGCTGTTTGAATGTCTGGACAGGAGGAATTTTTCATCAATTTTATTTTAGGGGGATTTAAAAAAAAAAAAAAAAAAAATCTAGAGAATCTCTTATATTTGAATTTAGCCCAAGCATGAACATATGTGAGTTTTTTTGAGAGTTTAGAAAATGAATGACTCAACTCAAGCGTGCATGAAAAGTGATTAACTGTTTATTTCTTTCTTCGAATTGAGGGGGGAATTTGTTTCATATGTACTGCACCGTAAACAAGATTCCATATAAAGGGATCCAGATTCATACAGTTAGCATTTCCACAAGGCTGCTGTTTTCAATTAAACAGAGGATCAGATGTATGCTTCAAGACCGTTTTTAAAGTTAATGGAAAGTTTTTTGCTCAATCAAAAAAGGTATTGCAAAAGATAAAAGTTAATAATAATAATAATAATAATAATAATAATATTAACTCCTTCAGTTTTTATAAGGCCCTCGCTCTGAGGTCAGTGCTCAGGCCCTAATTAAATCGTTTGTTGGATATGATCAGATATCTGTTTGCTGTGGTTGTTGATAAATGTTTTTAATGCTGAACCTGTTTATGCTCCGATGTTGACTGAGGTACTGTTGGGTCGATTTAAATGTACAGTATAGATGTAATATTCCTGAACAAAGCTTTCTTGAGTTTGTCCACTCTTCAGAAACCCCTCTCCTCTGGCCACTGGAGGGCAATCCCTAGCTTCAGAGTTCACACTGGTTTCACTGGGACTTCAAACTGTACATCTCAAAGGAGTTCAGCAGAACAAATAGTTTAAGCACTGAAATGAGACATGTTCTATAAAGCAAAGTTTAAGTGTTTTCTTTATTTCACAAACTCTCCACAGAGTTTAATCCTACTGTAATTTACAGTTTGAGTTCATGAGCCTATATGTTATGTATTTTATTTATTCTTCTGTACAGCACTTTGGTCAACTGTGGTTGTTTTAAAGTGCTTAACAAATAAAGTTGGATTGGATTGGATATATTGTTTACTTTAGTGGACAAAAGTTGTTTGTAGAGAAAGTGTGAGACTCCACTCAATGTCTTTCTTTTGCTGAACACGAAACTGTATAGTAGTCTGCATCATAGAATATCAGAGTCTGATGTTACCATTAACTATACATACAGAGTCTCAACCTAACACCAGGCAAAGAGCTGGAGCTGAGGCGGGTCCTAAGCCTCCTGCTTAACAGCGACATCGCGCTCATCACTCAGGATATCATTGTGCCTTATTATGTATAACTCTTATCATAAAATCAAACCAACCCCCCACCCCCATACACTGTGTGCTGATAAAGACATGAGCAATTCAAACCGAATTTAAGATGTTAACTTTGGCTGTAAATATGATCATATATGAATAGGGGTGTATGTGACTTCTGGGGCTTCTGCAGCAAGCCTCAAGTGGACACTCGAGGAACTTTAGGTTTTTGCATTCATGCATTCAACAGCGGAGATTACTGCTGGGTTGTTACATTAAAGGTACAGTATGTAGAATTGCATGCTAATGTTTACATTAAAATATCTAACTTAAATTAAAAGTTGACTAAACCCGTGTTATATATATTTTTTAGTTGAGTACTTACATCACCTCAAATATTTCCAAAAGTTATCAAGCCAGAGTAATCCGTAATTTTATAGTTGTAACGGTATGTGTCTTGTAGGCAGCCGCCATGATGAGCCGCCATGATAGACACGAAATGTTGATCGTTGTCAAGGAAACACCGGATGTTACGTCAAAGACCGCTGCATAAGCTAGCGCTAGCTGCTACTGAAAGCTGCCGTTCTGTCGCTGTATGTGCTGCTGTGATATAAAACGTCATGTAAAGATACATCGTCAGTACACATATTGTCTTTCTCAAGTCGGTTTCGCCCGTTCGTCGATTCGTTCGTTTTTACTCCCATAATACACCGCAAGCCTCGACGTCATCTTTTGTTATTGTTTTGATTGAGAGCCCCCTAGCAGCGGATTTTACATACTGTACGTTTAATTTCAAGTTGGTACGAGTGCCAGAATAATGCAACAACAACAACAACAACAACAAAAACTACTTCTCAAACAGCATGATATTCTTCTCTAATGTCCATTTAAATTGTCTGACTTTCCCAAAACAGTCACATGATATTCAACTTTAAAAAAAAAATGTAAAAACTGAATTAAGCTTGTGATTTAATGAGAACATTAAATGTTTTAATACAAAAAGCATAAAAAAATCCAACTACTGACAAGCTCTAGGCTTTTACTGATGATCTCATGTTGCTGACACACTTTCTTAAATAGGCTTTCAGATGTTTGTGCTCCTACTATAACTCTAAACAGTCATACATTATAATCTATATGTCATGATTTGGTCTTTGTTTAGTTTGTATTTTGGAGTTTAGTTTAGTTTTCTTGTTTTAGTTCTACTTTCCCCTAGTGTTGCTTGTTTCCCTGTGTGTTAATTGTTTAGTCTTTAGTGTTTCCTGTTTTAGTTTGTAATTTCTTATTCTTGTTTCTCTTTGTTCCATGGTTCTTGATTTACTTTGTAGTTGTCCTCAGTGTTTCTTGTCTTGTGTTAATTCTTGTCTGCGTGTTCCCTCTTGTCTTGATTTGCCCTGATTGTCCTCACCTGTGTCTTGTTAGTTTCACCTGTCTCACCTGTGTCTGATTACCCATGTCTATTTAGTCTCTGTGTTTCTTCCCTTCTGTGTCGCATCATTATTGTTTGTGAGATGTTGGATGTCGTTTGTCTCCCTGTGATTCCTCGTGGCTACCCTTTTTGGATTGATTTTTGAAGTACGTTTTTGTTTGCCTTAGTGCCTTTTTAGTTTAAATAAATAATTTTTTGTTCTCTGCAACTGGGTCCTCCACCTCCTCATTCCAACCGTGACAGAATGATGCGACCAGCTATGGACCCAGCAGACTTTGATTTAGACAAGATGGACTGTTTTGAAAAGATACATTATTTTCAAGATATTTTTCGTTGGGCCAGGAGCACTGCTGTAACAGAGCAGTCTCCTTGGACAGGCACCCGCTTGGCCATTTTTCCTGGTCGTCGTGGGGGAAAAAGAAATGGCACCAGGCGTCCTATCCTGTCTCCACAACCTAGTACCTCAGAGCCTCTACCCCAGCATTCGGTGTACCAACCCACGCCTCAACCCAAGCCTCAGCCCAAGCCTCACATGAGGCCTCAGCTCAAGCCTCAGCTCAAGCCTCAGCTCAAGCCTCAACCTCAGCAGCCTGTCTACCAGCCCAAGCCTCCACTCAAGCCTCAGTCCGGGCCTGAACACAGGCCCCAGCCTAGGCCTCAACACAAGCTTCAGCCCAGGCCTCAACCCAAGCCTCAGCTCAAGCCTCAACTCAGGCCTCAGCCCATGTTGCTGCCCAGCGCACCCGAGTCTTCACTGCTCAGCTCACCCGAGCCTACGCTGCCCAGCTCACCCGAGTCTTCACTGCCCAGAGCTCCAGTGACTTTGCCCCTGTGCTCCCCAGTGACTTTGCCCCTCTGCGCCCCAGGGCCTCAGCCTCACTGCGTCCCTGCAGAGCGCCCTCTGCTGCCTGTGACTGCTGAGCTCCGTAGTCCCCCTGTTGAAGAGAGGGGGATTCCTGCGGATTCCCTGTCGGCGGTCCGGCCGACTCCTGACGTCGCCTCGGCGGTCCGGCCGACTCCTGACGTCACCTCGGCGGTCCGGCCGATTCCTGACGTCACCCCTGACGTACCCTCGGCGGTCCGGCCGATTCCTGACGCCCCCTCGGCGGTCCGGCCGACTCCTGACGTCCCCTCGGCGGTCCGGCCGACTCCTGACGTCCCCTCGGCGGTCCGGCCGACTCCTGACGTCCCCTCGGCGGTCCGGCCGATTCCTGACGCCCCCTCGGCGGTCCGGCCGATTCCTGACGTCCCCTCGGCGGTCCGGCCGATTCCTGACGCCCCCTCGGCGGTCCGGCCGATTCCTGACGTCCCCTCGGCGGTCCGGCCGACTCCTGACGCCCCCTCTGCGGTCCGGCCGATTCCTGACGTCCCCTCGGCGATCCGGCCGATTCCTGACGTCCCCTCGGCGGTCCGGCCGACTCCTGACGTACCCTCGTCGGTCCGGCCGACTCCTGACGTACCCTCGTCGGTCCGGCCGACTCCTGACGTACCCTCGTCGGTCCGGCCGACTCCTGACGTACCCTCGTCGGTCCGGCCGACTCCTGACGTACCCTCGTCGGTCCAGCCGACTCCTGATGTACACTCGGCGGTCCGGCCGACTTCTGTGTCTCTGTGGGAGGCCCTGCCAACACCTGATTCCAAGTTGGAGGTCCTGCCCACTCCTGTTTCTCGGTGGGAGGTTCTGCCCACTCCTGTTTCTCCGTTGGAGGATCTGCCCACTCCTATGTCTCGGTGGGAGGCCCTGCCAACACCCGTTTCCAAGTTGGAGGTTGTGCCCGCTCCTGTTTCTCCGTTGGAGGATCTGCCCACTCCTATGTCTCTGTGGGAGGTCCTGCCAACACCTGTTTCCAAGTTGGCGGATCTGCCCACTCCTATGTCTCTGTGCGAG
Source organism: Tautogolabrus adspersus (assembly GCA_020745685.1). Classification (NCBI taxonomy): domain Eukaryota; kingdom Metazoa; phylum Chordata; class Actinopteri; order Labriformes; family Labridae; genus Tautogolabrus; species Tautogolabrus adspersus. The sequence goes on from CM036544.1 coordinate 17,551,194, forward strand.
GCCCTGCCAACACCCGTTTCCAAGTTGGAGGATCTGCCCACTCTCGTGTCTCCGTCAGAGGTCCTGCCGACTCCGCAGCTTCCTGAGCACTCGTCTGGGGTCCTGCAGACTCCTGCGCCATCGTCAGAAGGCCTTCGGACTCCCCCTGAGCTGGTCTCTGTGTTTGGTCGGCCTCCTGGCCGCCCACCTGAACTGTTTCCTGTGTTTGGTCGGCTTCCTGGCCGCCCACCTGACCAGCTCACTGTGTTTGATTGGCCTTCCGGCCGCCCCCTGAACTGTTCCCTGTGTTTGATCAGCCTCCCGGCCGCCCCCCTGAACTGTTCCCCATGTTTGATCGGCCTCCCGGCCGCCCCATTGAACTGTGCACCATGTCTGGTCTGCCTTCGGGCCGTCCACCTGAACTGTTCTTCTTGTTGGGCCGGCCTCCTGGCCGCCCTCCCGAACTGTCCGGGCTATGTGCCCTGCCTCCAGGCCGTCCGCCTGAGAGTCCGGAGTCCCTCCTCCGGACCCCCTCCACCCACCCTGTTTTGGTTTATTGACGTTTTGGAACGTCTGGGATCCGTCCCTTGAGGGGGGGGTTATGTCATGATTTGGTCTTTGTTTAGTTTGTATTTTGGAGTTTAGTTTAGTTTTCTTGTTTTAGTTCTACTTTCCCCTAGTGTTGCTTGTTTCCCTGTGTGTTAATTGTTTAGTCTTTAGTGTTTCCTGTTTTAGTTTGTAATTTCTTATTCTTGTTTCTCTTTGTTCCATGGTTCTTGATTTACTTTGTAGTTGTCCTCAGTGTTTCTTGTCTTGTGTTAATTCTTGTCTGCGTGTTCCCTCTTGTCTTGATTTGCCCTGATTGTCCTCACCTGTGTCTTGTTAGTTTCACCTGTCTCACCTGTGTCTGATTACCCATGTCTATTTAGTCTCTGTGTTTCTTCCCTTCTGTGTCGCATCATTATTGTTTGTGAGATGTTGGATGTCGTTTGTCTCCCTGTGATTCCTCGTGGCTACCCTTTTTGGATTGATTTTTGAAGTACGTTTTTGTTTGCCTTAGTGCCTTTTTAGTTTAAATAAATAATTTTTTGTTCTCTGCAACTGGGTCCTCCACCTCCTCATTCCAACCGTGACACTATATAAGTGATCATGATGAGGTGTCCATTATCTAGAATGTATGGACGATTTAGAGGCATGCAGTTAATGATAGCTTGTTTTTGAACTTCAGTTGTGTACCTGTTTCTAATTTTAGATAAAGGCTGACACATAACCAGTGCGTTCAGTTTAGAACAGTGAGTAGACAGTTTAGCCATGTCAAGTGTCCAATTGTAAGGATCTTTGAAACCCTTTAGCCAACCAGAATCTAGTATTCACTCACAGTGTGGTATAGATTTCTGTGTGAGACACTCATGATGCCAAATCTTCTGTAGACATTGAACAACTCCTTGAACATCTTAAGGAAATACAATTTCAAGCTCTAACACTAAGAAACATTGGGGATAGCATCAGGATGTTGCATCATTAAAGTCTGACTCAATACATTACATGGCAGTGTGCAGGAACAAATGAAACAAAGCATGTCAGAAATGCAAATCAGCTTCAATATAGGAGCCTGTGTTTCTCAGTACAAGTGTTCCAGTAAATGTTGTGGAAAGCTTTTCAGATGTCCTGGTGACGGATCAACAAACTAACAGGTGCAAAAACATGACCGCCACGGGGTGAGGAAATCAAAGATTCAACAAGCCCTCACACTTCGTTTTATCAGTCTTGTGTCAGTGAAGAGTTCTCAGAGTAAAGTTTTTGTCCTAAAAAAATAAACCATGTGTTTGGTAGTGACAGCCTCCACACGGCTCTAAAATGTATTCATGTCTGCATTACAAAAAAAGGAATACTGATAAGATTTCTTTATCTTAGAGGTAGAGTTGTATGTCCCTGTCTGTGTATGAACAAGTCAAACAAACATCTGTGGTGTGTGGTGTAGATTATTGTCCATCTCTCCTCCACCATGTAATCTCACCAGGCTTATTTTGACTCTGCTGCTGACGTAGGCTGTCTTGTGGAGACAGCTGCTCTGCCGAACATTTCACAGAGGGGTTCTCGACGTGATATGTACTTTGTTTGTTTATTTGTTTGTTTGTCAAGACTGACCCTAAATCTGTACAGCAAGTTCAAAGCAGCCAACAACCTTAGTGTTTCAATCAAAGGTACGGTGAATTTAGTATGAACAACCTCACTGATGAATCATCTCAGGATTTCTTTTTTCCTAAAAAGTGTTTGATTTCAATCTATAGTTTCAAGTCTTATGAAATGCAGTATGAAGTTTGTTTGGGGGTTTATATTCCCGTTTTGATTTTATATGTGATAAACCAGGGTATGCTTTAGGGCTTTGCTTCCTTATGCTTGACAAATCACTGTCCTGGGGATATATCACTTAGGACATAAATAAAGCATTACGTACTCAGACCTCGCTGATAATTGTCAAAAAACAAAACAGAATGATGTTGGCCAATATCACAAATTCAAGGCTTCACAACTGTAGTCCACATACTAATGTGGTATGTCACCATGGCAATTACCAGTTGATTTAGGCCTGTATAGTCTGTTCATGACAGTAAAGATTACAACGATTTCTCTTTCTTGTTAGTAATATAATATTTAGCCCAAAGATACCACAGTTATTCAATCTATTCTTATCTTGTGCATCCTAGCAAAGGAGTCTGAAGTGCAGAAAAAGAATAGTGCAGCAGACACAAAAACAAGGAATGTTTTTGAGCATACTAAAAGTTGCATGGGGACTTGACTTGACTTTTATTCATTAATAATTGTTCAAATGTTAACCAGCATCAGGGTTTTTGTGTGGCAATGCTGAACATGTTGACCAAGCCATGAACTGGTTTCTGTTCTCATTCCACTTTCCAACTTTAACAGTTTCTTCATACACAACATTTTTGTGAACACAGTTTAACTGCTACACTATTCTCTATCTACAGATTCTATATAAGAAGACAGAGTGTGTATGAAGATGACACTGCTTTTGGCGTCGCATGCATTTTTGGATTTTGTTGCCAAAAAAGTTTTGACCATTAGCGTTTTGAGCAAACTTTGGTTGTTTGCAGGAAAAAGGGACAAGTACAGTACAAGAGGTAGAATGCATCTGTCGTAATGCAATCCCACTGGTTACAGCAGAGGCCCCCCAGATTTTGCCTATAGGCTATAGGTCAGATGACTGCCGGTGGGCCCCTAAATTGCTGAAGAACTGGTTAGATCCATTATTATATTCATGGGAATATGAAACATCACTTTCCCTAAATCTGACTTCAGAGCATCTTTTCTGCACCCACTGTTGTTCTCTCCACAAATGTTCTGACACATGTTTTATCAGCATCAAGGGAAATAGACATGCATCTGTCCAATCATTGTGGTCACAGTGGCCTGCTGCACCCCCACTGCTTCATGACCCCTCCTTTAAAACTCCACCCTGCACTGCAGTGATCCTATTACACTGAATAGGTCGTAGACGGACGTCAAGAACCCAGCCTTATGGGAAAATGCGTCATCCGCGTCCTTTGGCTTTGATTACTGTCAGTGGATTAGAAGAAATTGATTCACAATGTTGACAATCTGTCGAGTTTCAACACAGCAGTTTTTATTCTTTAGTCCTCCTTCACTCATTTACCCCATTTGTTGTTGGCAGCAGTGAGTGTGAGTGGGAATGTGTGTGTGTGGATGTACTAACGCAAATAAAGGATTTGTTGGGATTAGGCCCTTGCAACAGACTAATGGCAGTAGGAAACTTGGTGTGGCACCATCAGATACATGATCAGCGCTTAATCTTACAGAAGCTCAGGGGGTGTGGGGGATTGCTTTCGTGTAATCATTTTTAAATCTCTGGGTCAGAAGGAGACCTAAGTGTTCAGCGAGTGATTTGTCTGCTTTTGGTGTGCACACTAAAGGGAAACAAAAGATGGAGTAAGTTGCAGGCGTGCCTTGGCATGTCATGTGTGTGTGTGTGTGTGTGTGTGTGTGTGTGTGTGTGTGCGTGTGTGTGTGTGTGTGTGTGCGTGCGTGTGCGTGTGCGTGTGCGTGTGCGTGTGTGTGCTTTTGTCTGTATGAGATGGTTCACTCTCCCAGACACGTTGTTGGTAATTACGCAACACAGCAGCACCAGTCTGCTCCTGGGATTTGAATCAGCACTAGATGGGAACAAAGATTATAGACTGTGCTTGGTTTATATTCACAACAAAGAGAATTATGTCACTGTTAGAGAAAGAATAAATATAATGTACAAAGATGTATAAAAGTTCCAACAATTATTTATATGCACTAACACAATGATCACAATAACAACAGTTTGTGGCAACTCTCCAGAGCTTTTCTTGTGATAAGGACCTCTTGTGTAGATTTGTTTAAGGGTAACTCACTAAGAGCTGGGTCCATAGCGATGGTTAACTCTGTAGCTTTCTTAAAAATCTCTGTCAGGCTGTTGACATTTTTTTTTCCATTCGTCAATCTTTAAAAACGCCATCCATGCCACGTTCCGTTTCATCTTTTCTACAAGTGCCATCTACAGTTTTGTAGGTTTCACTTTCATATCGTACAGTGTTTGCATCTTTTAACACCTTTTCGCCACTGGGTTTCTTCTCTCTTTTCCCACAGTAAATAGAGCGACGCCAAATTAATCTGACTTCTTTCTGTGGAGTAAAATGACTACAGGTCGTCCTTCAGGGTCTGTGATGTGAGCCGCATCCCTTTAACAACCATCTGCTCTTCATAGTAACTGTCTGCTACTGAGGGATAGCACACTGTTGCTATGTGTGTTTGCTCAATCAGAATCACGTTTTTAACACAGTATTAAAAGATAGTGTGCCATGAGATTTTCTAACAACTAACTATGTTACCATTCCACATGGTTAGCATGGATACAAATTTGCCATCACTAAGCCTAAACCAGTTATTTTCTCAGACTTTTCTTGGAAACAATTGGAATAAAAGAGAATATTTCACAACTGTTTTCATAGACTGAGTAATAGTAAACCACTCCCTATGACTATGTGTAAGGTTGGTCCAATGCCTCTTAAATTTGAAGATGCCAACTCCACCAAACGTAAACTTCATAATGTAATGTAAAGCCAAATGTACACAAAAAGCCAAATCACACATGTAAAATATAAGAAAAATAGTCTTACAACAGCAGGAACAATAATTACTGGAGTATGCTTCATTGTAATCATTATGTAATCATCAAATTATGAACATCATGTGAGCGCTGTCTTTTATGTCTCACACATGACCAATTACAGCACAAAGGAGGTTTAAGCATTATGTAAACATTAATTATACAGGAGATGACAATTATGTGAATGGGTTCAAACTCCAGCAGCCTTAAACAGAGGGTCAGTGTTTTTTAACATGCTCAATCATGTGTGTATAAAGTCTGCTCATGTGTTGTAGCTCACACGCTCACATGCACGGTCGTCATACATCCTGGAGATTACATAATCCCAGTGTAGGTCAACACAAGTCATGCAAAGCCAGAAGTAAATACAGGTGCAGAGCAGAACATGATTCAAAATATGTTTATTTCTGTAATCGTTGCAGATTACGTTTTATCACCTGTTTACACCACAGGGTTATCTGAGGTACTCAGGATCACACTGTGCTGTATGTTAGATCATTAGGGTGTTTTTTGTTGCCTAATTTAGATGTTTGATATGAACAGACAGGACTGACTGCTCCTCCTAAAACCTACACAGCTGTGTGACTAACAGGGGAGTATCCCTGTACATCATCTTTCATTCATCCTTCTTTACTTGTCTGGTTTATAATTATGAGAGAAACTTTAGGGGTTTATGGAAGAGAGCTTTTTTCCAACACAGAGGTGTGACTGTCAAGTGAAACGAGTACATTCATTCAAGTATGACACGTCCAACTGTTTTTGTTTTATTTATTTGATTGTTTGTTTGCTTTTACATATTTTCAGGTCTAGCTGAATAATTTGTACAAAAAAGGTTTTGGACTTGGTCCAGCAGATCCCCTCAGCCGGCAGCCACAAAACAGACTGCCATGTCTGCATTGTAATCTTTAGTTGGGGCGCATTGTCCGATAACACATCCACTTAAAGTGCTTGTTTTAGTCACTGATAGGATTATGTGGTTATTTTTAGTGTTTCTATAGCTCACAATGAGAATTTGGATCTAATGTTTTTCATATGGATTCACTAACACAATTATTTCCATCACATCCTCTCAGTTTATTTTGTGTGTTTGCATCATGACAACTCCACCACAACACAACACAACGGTCACACACACACACACACACACACACACACACACACACACACACACACACACACACACACACACACACGGTGGAAACGGTCTTCCGCTATGTTAAATCTGCTGAGTTATGATCACTCTCCGTGTCATAACAAATAATCAAGTCAATGCAGAGATAAACTCTAATTAAAATGGAGAAGGCAGAATATGATTAAATATCATCCCATGATATAAAACATTTAGAAGCTTGACCAGTTTAGACACTGATTAAAACAATGCTGTTCACTGGTTTATTTATAGCAGTGACTTTGATGTACGTTCAATCTCTTTATCATGAGTTACTACCCCATCTGCTTCTCCCCCTCACACAGTCACTTATGTTACCTAACATTAACCTGTAGCATGTCTGAAAGCCAAAACAAACAGAATCAAGATTAAATTAAAATAATCTCTCCTGTTTTCTATCTATCTGTTATTAGCCTTATCTTGAACAAAGTCAGATAAGCTGTATAATTTAATTGAATGAAGAAGAAACACTTTGACAGTGTGCTTTGTCCCTGCAGCTTCACTTCTAATGAGCTTACTTTATAAACACACCAAAGTACAGCCAGGCTTCAACTAGCCACAGTGTGCACTGTAGCATCTGTGTGTGTGTGTCTGGTTGTGTGTGTGCGTGTGTGCTTAAAGGGAGGTGAAAATCAGGTCAGCGTGAATCCTGGAAGAATAAGCATTCCCTTTGTTAGACCTATAAACAATAGTACGAGGTGTTCAATAGGAACATGACAAACAAGCTTCTCCTGTCTTAACTGGTCAGGACTAGAAGCACATGAATGGATGAACAAAGACACAAAAAGCAGTTTTTACTCTCTGTCCCACTGCCATTCTTTTGGCCTTATGAAGTGGACGTTTGCCATGTCTTCATTTCCTACAGGACTTGCAGTGTGATGTCTGTGTAGAGCAATGTCTGACAGGACAGCAAGTTGTAGAATTAGTGTGAACATGTACAACAGATGAGTCAGGTTCTGCTAGATTTCTGCCTGTCCAAAAGAAGTTGGGGTTTTTTTCCTTGCAAATATTACCAAGTGTTTATTCATCGGTGGATTAATGATGGGTTTTCATAAATGACTTTACAAAGAGTACAATCTAGACCTGCTCTCTATGTAAAGTGTCATAAGATAACATTTGCTGTGATTAGGCACTACACATATAAATGGATTGATTGATTGTTGCCCTTCATCATTTGAATTCAAGAAAAAAGAAAACATTGTAATGCCTTGGCTGAGCCGTTCTGATTTAAAAAAAACATATATAACATGCTGTATTATATATAACAGTTCCTATAGCACCATTTTGGGCAAATATTTATGACTTACACCTCCTAGATTATTTGAGACTCTTTGGTTTCCTCATCACTACAGTAACACTTGTGATTTCCTCGTGAAGTTTTGACAGCGGAATTCTCCAGGAAGTGCTGAAGAGGTTTCAAAAAAGGAAAGTTTGTTTCAGATGCTTATGATTTTGATGACTACAGAAAAATGGCGTTTAATGCTGAGTTTATAACTGGAATGCACATTATTGACAAGAACAATTAATTCATTTTTTATGGTTGAATAAAATCAATGCAACAGAACAATACACATTAACAACAACGAAAACGTACAATCCAAATCAATGTCAACACAGAGAGCATCTGTGGAGCTACAAAATACTTCTGCTGTGTCTCAAGTTAAAAATGATGCGGGAGATTCATCCAGCGTTACTAAGGACTTGCTGTGTTATAATGATAACTCAATCAGATCTATTTTTATGACTATATGTGTGCATTTTCATAGCATTGGCCCAAATTCTCTGCAGATTATGCTGAGTTTCACCCTGTGTAGAAGCCATGCAAAGCCATTGAGATGGAACACATTGCTATTTTTTTATTAGTCAACCATATAAAACGTGTTAACAAATGGTCACGTTGTAGATTAGCTTATTTGACCTGTGTTATCTGACACGATAATACATTCACGTATCTTGTCTCGGTACAATTTTAGTGACCTCTATCACTGATCCTCCTGCAACTGAGGACGAGTGTGTCAGATGGTCTATAAACATAGTTGGAGAGAAGACTGAGGGGATCTCAGGCACATGTTTTGGCTGCCCTTGTTGGCAGAACTTATTAGATAAGAGAATAACAGAGAGATAAAAAGAGTTTGAATGGTGGAAATGATATAGGTCAGTGAATTCCGATTGGATGTTTTAGACACATATACAGATTAAAGGGCTTGAAATATAAACCATTGTTATTTCTGACAAGGACACTTTCCCAGCACTGTTCCATTATAAACATTATTTTTCCAAAAAATGTCATGATACTGCAGCAACCCAAATTTTGCATGCCTAAATACTCTGTTTTCCTGATAGACAAATGAAAACTTAAGATGAACCCTTTGGCCACATTATACAAAGGTTGTTTTTTTCTCTTTCCTGAAGTGGTTGCTATTAATATTTGTCCAGCAGCACATGCTGGCAGCTGCTTTGCTAAAGTGCTCATGATGGATTAAGCCGGGTCTTTATAATACAGCAATAAGTAAGGTCTTTTACCTGCTTTTTGTAAACATAACAATGGGCATGGTCTTTTTACCTGCTCTTTTGTAATATTAATAGACAAAGAGTAAGGTCCTTTACCTGATTGATTGATTGATTGATTGATTGATTGATTGATTGATTGATTGATTGATTGATTGATGATCCGCCCTACAGGGCAAGCACAAACAAACAAAGAAGAGCAAAAGCGACCACCAAAGTCAAATAAAAAGCACGTTTTAAAAACTACCAACCGGCTTCTGTTGAATATTTTCATTCAGTGATGGGTCTTCTTATAAATAGGTCAAATTCCAATGACACAAGACTCTTTTGAGTAAAGGTCAGCTGTGTTTAAATGGTTTAAATCAGGATCCAGGTCAGTTTCAGTTAACTAACGTGAGTGTCTGAAGGAGCTGAGGTAGCTGCACGTGTTTGCAAGCATAGCCAGAGTCTTCTCTTTACACATTCCAAAGTGTGGAAAAAAATGTGTGTCATGACCCTAACCCTGACTGCATCAAATATAGTACCCCTCTCTTCTGAAACACGCTCGCAATTTCTCAGTTCCTCATTACATGTGACTGACTCATTTGAGGAACTGCCTTGCATCCAAAGTCACATATTCTGTCTCGCTCTCTTTCAAAGTTACTGCAGGTCACTTGTGAAATGAGACAAGTTCAAAGTAATGAAGTACACTCAAATTGTACCAAGTGTATCTGTTTAGATATATCTAGTCAAAATATTTAGACTATAGCTTAATTTAAGCTAAAGTTCCCTGACAAGTCCAAATAAACATCTTATATCAAGAAGTCACAAGCAAAACTAAGGCCTGGATTGCTTGTAATGAGTAAAAATACAATTAAAGGATTTTTTTTTTATGACAAATTTGGAAAGAAGAATGTCTTCCCTACCCCATTGATAATCTCACGTACCCCTGCTTTACACACAGTCACCCACAGGTAAAACTAGCTACCACTGCGGTTAAAGAAGAAAAACTCTACTCATGCTTTAAGGCATATTATTAAAAAAAAAAAAAAAAAAAGCTCTCATTTTCTTTCCCCTGGTACATTGAGCCTTTCATACGTAGGTTGTTGGGTGTAGAACACGTGCAGTCCTGTTGACCGTCCTTCAATGAACACATCATGTCCTCTCAGTTTTTTTTTCTGTGATTCTATTCTGCCGACTCTTCACCCCGCACTTAAACTTTGACAAGTGCACTGCTTGGCATTTTTAGAAACTAGGTAAATTGATGTCTGACTCATGTTTCTGAGGAGTTGCCTATAACGTGTCTGACTGGCACTACTGAACTTGACCCGTAATAATGATTTGTGTGTGTGTCAATCTTTAAAAATGGTTTGAGTCATATTTAACTGGCAGAAGTCAGTATGTTTCTGTAAACAACCAACGTTCATCAACTCTTAATTTACGCACTGGGGTACCACAAGGATCGATACTTGGCCCGCTTTTGTTTAGTTTATATATTAATGATCTGCTGTTGGTTTGCCCTGATATCAAAACACAAATGTATGCTGATGACACCGTAGTATATGTGCATGCCAAGACAAAACATCTGGCTGCTGCCAAACTCACCGCAGCCATGGATCAGATAACCAACTGGCTAAACTGTTCCTGCCTTCAACTATTATTATTATTATTATAAGTTTATTTGAACTTAATGTAAATAAAACTGTAGGAATGTTTTTTACAAAAAGACAATGTAACACTGTTTCGAATATAACTATTTCTGGTCAAAACATTAGTATTGTGCCGCAATTTAAGTATTTGGGCATCATTATTGATTCTAATCTTTCTTTCAAAGCACACATTAAGAAAGTGTGCAATAGGGTCAAATTTAGCCTAGCCAATTTTAAATATATTAGAAATGCACTAACTTTTAATGCTGCCAAACTGTTTATGGATGATTATGTCACATCTAACATACTGTATGACAAGCTGGGGACAAACTAACAGCTTGTCATTAAAGCCATTAGCAACTCTCTACAAAAAAACCCTAAAAGTGTTGGACCAGAAGCCGAACAGTTCACATCATTGTATTATAATAAATCATCGTAAATTGCTGAGCTGGGAAGATGTAATCAAATACAAAAACATCTGCCTGGTCTACAAAATTCTGCACAACACCGCTCCTCCTCCTCTGAACTCATTCATATCCCAACATAACAACAGCAGTCAGATCACTAGAAGCACCACACGAGGTGACCTTCTAATTCCATTTAGGAAAAGCACATTCGGTCAACTATCAATTTTCTGTTAGAGCAATACAACACTGGAATTCACTGCCCACCACTATCAAAGATATACATAGATACTCCACCTTTACAACACACGTTAAAACATGGATGTCCGACAACTATCACTGCACACATTAATCTCTGTCAGATGTGATGTGTGTTCGATGTGACATGTTTATTGCTGCTGCCGCTCCATCTCTGCTGCCTGCCTCCATGTTATGTCTTGTATGTACTTTAAATGTGGCCTCTGTGATTGTTCTTCTCCCATGCCTCCCCTGTGTTGTCTTTGTTGCATGCACTACTTTGATGTCTTTGTTCGATTTGTGCTTGCTCCAATTGTGTGTGACATGTTGTATGTCTGTATGCCTTTCTTTCTTTTGCTTAGGCCTTTTTGTAACCGCAAATGTAATGTAATTTATTGTATTTTAATTTTTAACTATATGCATTTTAGGTTGCCGATTTACAACTGGCCGGGGACTACAGCTGGAAATTAGCCGCAAAGGCTAAAGCTGCTCCTTTTATTGTAAAAGGGGACTGTCCACGAAACAATAAACTAATAAACTAAACTAAACTAAACTAAACAGACTTGGAATCATAACAGCCACGTAAGATTTTTAGATGACCAGATTTCTTATCCGTCTGATTTCTTCATTCAACTTTAAAACAAATAAAAAAACTTGGTTCAAATCAGTTTTCTATGATCATTTGACTCTCTAAAAAGGCAGTGACCATGCTCAAAATTTACTTGAATCATTCGTTTAATTTTCCACACATTTGTTTTTCATTGAAGTTCAAGTCAAACTTTTCAGTGCATTTTGAAGAGTTACATTTTGTGCTCCAGTTATTTACACTAAATGTTCTTTGTTGTGTTATATTGTTACTACATGCTGCTGCTACAACCCAGCATCCCTGAATAACTTAATAAAGTTTAACTTTCACTTAAGACAAATGGTAGGCTACTGGCAAAAGCTTTCTTCACAATCCTCAGATTTGTGCTTCTTTATGGACGTTTTCCTGTCATTATGTGGAAAATTACACAGAAAAAAGGAGCTGTGGGGTGTGTGGGTCATCCATTGTTTTGTGTGTTAAAGAAAGACGAGCCCCTGCAGATAAATCAGCGGGAGATGTTGGGGGCAGGGGAGCACTTCCACTGAATTTAGAGCTGACTGGGTGCTGGCATCCAGCCAGCCACTCTGCCAACAAGTTCAACATTCAAGTCATGGGATACCCTGAACTGGACAGTTTGAACTTTGACGAAACAGAGCAGAACTGTTTTTGAGCTTAAGCATCACAGTTATATTCTAATGTGTGTTTTCATAGCTGGCTTCCTGCCTAACGCATCAATTTAGAAAAGAAGGACATTTGAGCATTGGAGGATGGGTATGCAAAAGAAACATTTGCACACATTCTAAGCACAAACTAATTAATGCAAAGATTTTCAACACTTATCCTGCACAGAAACCCAATTCTGACTGTGAAAGAGCATGCATGAACCACCCTATCCTGTAAGAGCATTATGCTCCTTTATGCTACAAAAGAGAAAATACTTTTGTATATAAACAATTTAGCAAATCTCTGCCCTTTTTGCCTCATTAACAGCATTTCCCTTGCAAAATCAGACCATATTCACGTCTAATACTGTATAAACATTTCTGTCCATCATTCCTTCCCTTCTGTGTACATACATCAAATCTTTATTTACCCTGCTGCACATCTGTTTAGACTCTTTATCTCCTGAACCTGAGGAACCTAAAGATAACGGTTCTGCAGCAACGAAATCAAAACTGTGTCACTGTGTCAGACGTAATATTGTGACCAATCACGTAGCAGGTAACCGTGAGTGGCTGAGGGGGATCTCCTATCAGCCCAGTCACAATGGAGTTCTCAGCCAATCAGGATGCCTCTGTTGGGGGAACAGCATCTGTGTGAAAATACCAGAGCGTCTGCAGGCTGTGGATATAAACATGAAGCAGCTTGTTTTTCCAACCCTGCAGACGAGGCTGGAGACACACATGTGTTTCCACTAGCTAACATGACACGTGCAAGCCACTTCCCTTTGTGTGTAAATGCACGTGAGAGTGACTTTAAAGTGCATGTGTTGTCAAAGGAACTAAGATTTAAGGTGTGATGAAACCAAATACACATCTAAAAGCACATTTCTTCTCCCTTCAGATATCTGTCTATTGTCTCTCTTTTCTCTTCAGTAAGATCAGAGTATATGTGTTTTTCCAGTAAAAAATATCCATTATACAGCTTTAACATTTCTCTCTGTCTTCTGCAGATTTCTTTGTATTATTTTGAGCGAAACAATGATGCTAAAGCTGTTTTGTAAATTGTAGCATCCCCTTATCCATCCTTAAACAAAGTGCAACTGCAGTGTTCCCCTTTTTCTTTGTCGCAATGTGGAAAAAAGAAGAGCTCAGCACTGGTTTGAACTAGTATGATGTTACACAACACAGCACAAGTGAGCACAACCATAACTGTAGTTGCAGCAAAGCCACAACCTTTAAAATGATGGATGTTCATTGCAGGTGATGTGTCCCTTGCAGCTCCTAGTCTTTGTTTATGTAAGATTACCAAAACTGCCAGTCTTTATTTTTAAATTTTAATAGAATGCACAAACTGTTCAAAGTTAGAGGGTATTTGTGCTGCCTTGATGCCACATCGTGATTGCATGCTAACTGACTAGCATCTTAATGCTTTGTCTGGCCAGGGGGCGATTGTGCAGCTCCATTTATGAGACCCCATTTCATATTTTTTCCCTTCTTACATAACATGGATTTTTTCCCCTCTCACTCTATACAAGAACCACCAGGATCCAGCCTGTACATTCCGGTGGTTGTCATAGCAACAAGGCAGCATCCCTCTCTCTCCATCCTTTGTCCAGTGTCTCCCTTTGGTTTGAGCTTCCCAGGCGATGGTGGTTTGGATTCTGCATGCAAATCGAAATCCTCCTTTAACTGAGCTTTGAATGTGAGGAAGTGGAAGGGATTTTTTGAAAGGTGATTGAATGCCATCAGGCGCTTTTCACGCGTTGTAGCGAGGTGGTTAACCCCCCTACATCTTGCAAGTGCCGCAATAACACATAAGTGTAAATAAAACGAAAATAACACCCAATCAGGAGCTGATTCCAACAGATCCATCCAGTTTTCTGTCAAAGATATATTAATAATAATAATAATGCATTGGTTTTATATAGCGCTTTTCTAAACACCCAAAGACGCTTATATAAAAGCAGAAACTGGGTAAAAGCAAAAGATTGAGGTGAATAGCTTACACTTCTGTTCAAATGTTGTCTTTTGGTAATGTTGGGATCAAAGGGGTATTAAAAAGACGGCAGGCAAAGGTGGGTGGGATTAACAGGGTACACAGTGTTCCTATTTGACTCTTGGAATGTATGAACTTTGAATGGGTTTAGTAGACTGTAGCACAGTATGTGGGTCAGTTTAATTTTCCTGCAACTCAGTTTAGCAAGCACGAGGTGGAATTTTTTGAATGTGTCATCTTTGTTAGGGTCTTAGTTTTGCTTCCGTTTTCTGATGAATTGCAGGATTGGGTGAGTGAATAGAAGTTTAATTAGGTCATTTTATATTCCTTTATTTTTGTCTGTACTGCACAACAGCTTCTGAATGAATGTAAGCCTGCACAGAAAGATGCATAATGACTTTTCTGCCAGATTACTGTAGCTCTTTTCTTTTTCTTTTTCTTTTAATTCCAATTAATGTGAAAGCATCATTGTTGTTGTTTTTAAAATACTAAAAGTGCTTTCTGTAAGATAAATGTTTGGCTTTCAAATCAGACAAACACTCTATGAACTCTGCAAAGAAATGAACAAAATACAGTTTAAAGGCTACAGAGTTCGTGTTTTAGCTTCAGGCCTGCCATAATCCTGAAACAGGAATGAACTTGCACTCCACTTGGTAAACTTTATTATTGGTAAACTTTTTCAGAGTGGGACTAACATCTGTTGTGGTTGCTGTTGGGAAGAAGGGGAAAGGGGACAGGTCACACAGTTTCCCTCCCCCCCCTTAAGAGAGAGTACACCAGAAGTAAATGCTGACATCACATGGCACTTCATGTCAAGTGTGGTTAAAACGCCCCCTTGTTCTAATGGTAGGAAAACTTCCTGTTTGTCTGTGAAGTCCTTACTGTAAGTCTGACTCCTTCCTACTGACAGCGTTGACATAAAAACTGCTGATTCAGCATCTACTGTAGCCTGTATGACCATAACAAGCTTCAAAGCTTTGTCACAAACATCTTGCGCAGGATTTTTCAATATGTTGACTAACTCCACAACCGTATGTTCATATTTTTTCACTTTAAAAAACTTGGAAAGAAACTAAACAAAAACTAAGCTGTGTCCCAAAAACAAACATACTTCTGGTGTGCCAACCTGCCTTACTGATTTATTTTTTTGTGCAAAACGAGATTCAGTCGCGATAAGACTAGGTCACAAAAATTATGACTGAGCACTTCTGTAAATGCCAAGCCTCTGCAGTTAAAGTGACGGAGTCAGATAAACTTTTGAGTATTCACCAGTTTCCATTTACATCCTAAAGAGTCCTAAAACTTTACTGCTGCCAACACATCACTTAGGCTGAACACACCTAAACATTTGGCGGCATAAAAGCACAGCCAGGCAGGTTTTACTGGAATTACCCTTTAGTGCAACTCATTCTGCTCTGTTTGAGTGTCAACTGCTTACAGCAAACTGCTGCATCACCAGCTGTTTGAACAGCTTGTACAAGTGTGCACGTATTTATTTAGGCTCGAGACCAGACCTACTGCAGCAAACTAGCATTTCCGTGTACGATTTAATTATGTTCACTGAATGACAGTTGTCAATCTAAGGGATTAAGCACCAATTGTATGTCTGTTATGTCATTATCAAGAAAAATGTATGAAGCTTTTGCAGCCCTCCCAAATGTTAATCTAATCATGCAGTCATGGCTAAACCAATAACAAGCTGGTGCAGAAAGGCATCCACAAAGGTAATGTGCTGACACCTTATTATCCAATTCACTTCTGTGAAATCACTTTGTTTTCTTCTAAGTTAATACAAACAATGCGGTTGTAATCTTTCTTGTGAGCCCTTCAGCAAGTTAGCATACCAACTTGAAAATGCTAGTGTGGCTTTGTGTCTGTAACACTTAGTGAAGTATCTGAATTTAAAAGCTGCCGTAGGCCAAAGTTGTTGCCTTTAGTCAGAGCCAGGCTAGCATTTTCCCTCCCCAGAGTCAAAGCTCTCCTTCGAAAGTCAAGAGTCACACAGCCATGTTGTGATAAAAATAAAAGTTTTAAATGTATCAATACAAACATCAGGTTCAATAAACGTGATGTTTTACCAAATCAGGTGCATTACAATATCGCAGTTAACAAAAGGATAAAACTCCTTGAGGAATCTACAAATGGCATTATGGACAGATCAACCACATTTGAACAACATACTTCTGAGTACAGACATCTACAAAACGTACCACACAAGTTGACCCAGTGTGTCAAAATTTGAAGACATCAAACATTGCCATTTAAAAATAGACAATTCATAAAATCGACAGAATTAGTAACATTGAAGACTGGACAGTTGAAAAAGGCAGGTTCACATATATTAACAGTACATGAACTAGTCAAATTTATTAAAGTTACACATGCTGCCCAGCTTCTGCAGCTCTACTCTTCAGTGTCCGTGTGCTTTAGTTAATTTTAGTCACCAACAGAAAAAAAGGGAAATGTATGACAGGGGCTACAAAACAGTGTTACAAAAGCCGATCCCTTCTCTAAAGATGAGGGGAAAGACATACCCTGTCATTACCAGCTCATAACTAGCACAGATATTATCTTGTCATGTTTTTAAGTTGACCAGCCAACCATTAAACGCAGGTTAAAATCATCTTAGTGGGAGAAAAAAAAAAATTCAGTACTAGCTTTACAGTAAGTAAAGAAAAAGTCAAGAGGGGAGTGGGAGTCAGTCTATGGGATGCAGATCTAGTAATCCGTGGGTTCCTCCCCCTCCTCGTTTAGCAAACAGGTACGGATCAGGGCTTCGGTCACGGCATATGGGTCGCAGTTGGCAGACGGGCGGCGGTCCTCGAAGTAGCCCTTCTTCTCCTGGCCAACATTGCGGGGAATGCGAATGCTGGCGCCACGGTTGGCCACACCAGCGGAGAACTCATTAATGTTGGAGGTCTCATGGTGGCCCGTGAGACGGCGAGCGTTGTCCAGGCCTCCTTTGGGATCATAGGCACGGATGTGGTAGCTGTGCCTCTTCCCCAGCTTTTCGATAGAGTCCTCAATGGATCTGAAAAACAAATTTAAAGATTGTCAGAAAAATTCAAATAACCGCTGACTGTTTAAGTTAATCTCATGATGGTTCGACACTCACTTCAGTCCACCTTCTTCCCTCATCTCCTTTGTGCTGAAGTTGGTATGGCAGCCGGCGCCATTCCAGTTCCCAGAGATTGGCTTGGGGTCAAATGAGGCAATAATGCCAAAATCTTCACAGACGCGGTGCAGGAGAAAGCGTGCCACCCACAGATGATCACCCATGCTGATTCCTTCACAAGGTCCGACCTGAAACTCCCACTGAACACAAAAGAGTTGCTCATTACAAGATCAGTTTCCTCTGTGTATTTAGCACATTCTAAATCCAAACATGCATAATGACATCATAGTAAATATTATTATTACCTGAGCAGGCATCACTTCAGCATTTGTGCCACAGATCTGGACTCCAGCATACAGGCAAGCTCTGTAATGGGCCTCAACTATGTCTCTGCCATAGGCTTTGTCTGCTCCCACACCACAGTAGTACGGACCTGTAAACATGTCAACATTTACACATCAAATCATGTTCCAAAGCAGGGGACCAGTTAATGCATCATCTTTAGCCTAGCTGCACACCTTGCGGTCCAGGGAAACCATTGGAAGGCCATCCAAAAGGGTGTCCGTCTGTTCCCAGGATGGTGTACTCCTGCTCCATGCCAAACCAGGGAATCTGGTCCTCCACCATCTCCATCACCTTCTTACACGTGATTCTAAGGTTGGTTTCTTTATAAAAAACAAAACAAAAAAAAAACAAATTTAGGTCAGATCACCAACACAAGTGCAATCAGTCCCGCAAATAACAGTTATCTTAACAGTAAAACAGAACTTAGTATTCAAGAACCTTAGTCTCCTGCATGAAGTTATGCAACAATTTACGCATTGCTTCAAGGTCCAAAAGCTATGCATATGTAAAATGTCCCATGAAGTTAAATTCATTAAGATGTAATGAAACAGAAAATGTTTTAATAGTTTGAATTCAGTGTCTACAGCTTCCGTCTCTTGTGCCACAAAGTTTAAATGTGTGCATCAGTGTGCATGAATAAGTGAGCAGAATGAATGGGTGCATGCATGTGCAAAGGGGTGCATGCGCAGATGTGTACACACCTGTTTATGTGGTTAGGGGAATGTGTCCCATTGTTTTAATGTAACATAACGGGCTTATATCTTTTATTATTTGAATAGTTTTATTTAGCGAGCCAAAGACAGTGTTGTATTACGGGTCAGAGAAAGTGCTTGTTTCGTATTGACCAAATTAGTATGACTAAGCAAGAACCTTCCCCACAAGTAATGCCCAACCCATCTTGCACTGTCAAACCAATTAAAACAGCTCCATGTTAAATAAGTCTCAGTCTTACTGCATCTTTCATATTTCCTAATTGTACTGCCCTAAAACATTTTTGAGGGGGTTATGGTTAACATTTCTGTTCCATTGTTTCACATTATACCCAGATTCTCAGTCTCTTAGTTACCTGCAGGTTTGCCGTTGTATTTAAGCACTTCACACAGTACCAGCTTGTTAGGGTCTTTGCGGAATGGATCACGGAACATAGCCGAGGGAATTAGGTACATGTCGCTGTTTGAGCCCTCAGCCTGATAAGTGCTAGAGCCATCAAAGTTCCACTCAGGTAGCTCTACAAGGAGAGAGGGAGACGGAGGAGAAGGACAGATATATTACACTGCACGACTTTATTAGAAAGCGTTTAGGGAAAATCCAGAGCGCTAATTACCTTCGACGCTTTTGGGCTCAAAATCCAGCGTCCTGGTTTTGCACCGGAGCCCCTCGCCAGTCCCATCAATCCAAATATACATGGCCTGAACTTTATCTCCCTGAGGGAGATCCATGTATTGCTGCTTAACAGCTTTACTCAACGTGGCGCTTGCGGATGTGGCCATCTTATTTCCTACTCAAACACACCTGAGGATAAGAAGAGGAGAGGGGAACAGGTATGAGGACACAGGGCGCTCTCGATCACATGTTGCGTAACAGGGGATGGGGGGCGCAAAAAACACAAAAACATCTCCATTGTCTCCTCTTCCAGAATGGAGAAGGCATGAAAAACAGATTGAGGATGTAAAAGAAGACACATTTCTAGGCGTTTCTCCACTCTCCGTATTGGGAAACAACTGAAAAAAACACTCAAAGCAATCGCCTGACTAAAACTATATTTAGTTTAGGGTATCAATTATTTTCGAGAAACTCATGAAAGATGGCCCCCAGACAACCAGTTTACAAGGGATCAAACACAAAGATCAACAACTTCAACAAAAACACATCTTTAAAGTAGAATACGTCCTTTTATCTCTATTGTTGTAGTCATGGTTACAATAGTTGACTCCAAGCGTGAGGCAAGATTACATCACTAGTTTCCTTGTTGAAATCCGTCTCCTGCTACCTACAACTAAACGCCTTATCCAAACATAAAGCCCACTTTAAAAACACTTCAACACGAGTAATTCAACAACTGGTGCTGCTAGAGACAGAAAAAAACGATTTAAGTAAGAGTTAGGCTAATTGTTAGAGACTGTAAGAGTACAACGTGTGGTGCAATGCTCCAGCACCACTGTAGTAAAGTTAAAACAGGAAAGAAAATCGGATAGGAAGAAGACACGTTACCTGGAGAAACGAAGAAATCGTAGTAAAATCTGAAGGACAGACAGGTGTCCAATGTATCGTTGTATGATGTCTTCTTAGTGCCTCTCTCATTCTCTGGTACAGAAGCTTTGGCTCCGGGGACATTTATAAGAGTAGGAACTGGGATGTCGCGTCTTTGATTGGTCGGAGAGTCGGCAGCGTGTTTACTTCAAAGTGATTGAAGGCACAACACAGCCCGATCATTGGACGAGCTGCAGGACGGAGCAGCAACGCCCTCTAGCAGCAGCAGCAGCAGCTCGGCCGCGTGTGTGTTACCATGCGCGAGCCTTTCATACACCCTCCTCATCCTCACATGTTTACATGATCGCAGGAATTACAATCAATGAAAAACAAACAAACGTGTGTCACTTCTAGAAGAAAACATGCCCATTTGGGGCTCAATCATTCGCCGCAAAATGCATAACATCTTCAGACTCAGCACAAAGCACCAAAGGTTTCTCTGTCCAAGACGCCACCGTGTGTTACAAAATAGTTACTGTCAGGCTGTACTGGTTTGAATGGGAGAAATTATGTAATCTCATCTATAAAACTACTTCTGGTGTTGGTTTGCCCTGGATGCCCACGTGAGCGAAGTATGTTTCGGTCTAATATTCAACCAGAATAATCAATTTATAAGTTAGAGACAGTGCTTTACATCTGTCTTAAACTAGTTTGTTTTAATTTGATTGACTGGTTATTGAGTTGGAGTTAGTTTGAGGCATTAGGAAGACGTCTGTGTTTGTTAATTATGTAATCACAGCTCTTAACTAAAATGTTTTTTACTTTCTGTGTCCAGCATCAGTGTGTTTCTAGGTCCAGTGCCCTATAAAAAGATAAGGCTCAGTCTAGGCCTACACTTAATACAGGAGTTCTTGTGTTAGCCAAATTGAGTCACATTAAACCAATATTGTGAAGTAAAAGTTATTTACCTTAATAAAAAGGTGTAAAAATAAATAAAATCAACATCAACAACCGGAACGTAGACGGGGTAGCCTACGGTACGAGGGTTGGAGGGTCTACTCTCCTGAAGCTAGTCTATTGATCTTTGAACAGCTAGCTTCTATGCTCAATGTAGGCTAGCAATTAGCAACGAGGCAGCCTACTCCACGAGAGCCAGGCTAGTCATCTCCGGCAGCTAACTAGCTACTCTACTGAAGGTATGCTAGTCACATTTTTGCAGGACTTCTGATAGATACGTTTATGTCACCATTATTAATTGTTAGATTAATTAACTTCCTCATTAATATGTGATGAAAAAAGTAAAGGCTTACTGTATTTACTCAACAGCTAGACAATCATGTTGATAGCATGTTTTAGCTTTGAATCTGTAGAAACTTTATTAAAGTTTGTATTAAAAAAAAAAAAAGTTAAGTCAGTTGTGGCTTAAACGCAATTTTGACAGAATATTAGCCACTTTTTTTGTTTTACTTTGTAGTGAAGTACTTTACTCTGAAGGGAAAAACAACATTAAGTGTGTAAAAAAGGTGAACAGCTTACATTAACGCTTAAATGCTCAGTTACTAACTAGAGTGATGTATAACACTTTTTCCAAACAGCCTCATTAAATGTGTTGATATGGTGGTGGAGAATATCGTCTAACACATTGGTTCATAACCTCCAAGTGACTTGAATGGTTGTGATGGCCATGGCATATGAAAACTATTTCAATACAATGTCATCCTAGAGGAGATAATTACCATCAGGATAAAAATAGCTTGCACCAATGGAATAATGGAACTGCACTAAGCCATCCCTCTAAGGGTGCAAGTGGCCTGCAGTTTCCACAGCTCTGGTGCAGACGTGTTGCAAGTTGCAACTCAGAGAAAAGATTCATCCACTTCTTCCTTTTAAAGTATATCTGTGCATAAGTGCGTACTTTTATTCCCAAGAGTTTGATGGCATCAGCTGGAAATGAGACTGCTGCAGTTGGGAACTAAAGCTCCAAAGAGGCAAAAGTCCCATTAGAAACCTTCTGTGCCAGCGAAGTGAGCTGCAATGACCCCAGAGTCAAGGAGCAAAAAGACATCCCCTCAGGGCTTATTCTACAAGAAACCTACCAACCTTTTAGCATTTAGCTTACTATAGAGTTGAAGGTACCTTTTAAGTGAGGGTGGAGTTAAAGGAAACAATGAATGAAATGTTGTTATCCTGGATAAGGAGAGACAAACAAAGTGCACACCAGGGGTAGATTGGTAGAGAAAAATACAGACAATGGGAAATGATATAAAGGAAATTGTTGAAAAGATTAATGTCAGCATGTCCATGAAAATAGCAACTGTCACCTTAGGGAGCTGGGAAACCCTCCACCAGTGTTACAGCTAAAATCCTGTCCAATTTGAGTAAAGCAGCAAGGCATGCTTCTCAGTTTTGCATTCAGACTTTTTGAGGCACACAAAGAACACCTCTCCAGTTTCCCCTTCTGATATGCTGGCTCGTTTTTATTTATTTATGATAACCTGCATAAAAAGGGCCTTAGCTTTAATACCAGATAGGACTATGTCCGGAGCTGGACACGTCTTTGTACCTGCATTTAAAGGCAGAAGATGTGTTGCAGTGTATCTGGCTTTGTTGTGAATTCTGAGTCCTTAGGACCTGTATCTTGTCTGGCTTTAGCCTTGGCAAAGTTACACTTGGATCGAAGGGCAGCAAGAAGTATACCAAGGGAACTATGAACTAAACACTGGTATCAACATTAAAAGACTTTCCAGTGAACCATAAGGCTTTGATACAAAATGACATTGCAAGTTTTCTTACTTACTGTAACTGGAAATGAAATCCCCATCAGTGAAGCACTGATAACAGTATAGCTCCTCTGTTATTTTGATGTGTTGCAGTTCAGTGGATGTACAGCACCACCTGATGGCCTCAGAGCTCCACTGCAGCGGATAAAGAGTAGGAAGGATACTAACACTGAACCATGAGGACACATATTTATGTCTACAAGACCTAGCAGGGGGAGGACTTCTCTACCTACTTTATTCAAACACAGGTAAGCCCAAAACACAAATCCATGTTATGGATACACTTCAGTTTTCAGTTGTAATCATATTTGTTCAAGTGTTTGGGAATTTCATGAAATCATGAACATTACGTTTAGTTTATTTTTGTATGTTTGATCATGCTGTGTCCTGTGATTCCTGACTCAATGAACACTGGCCTGTTGTCCAACTACATGTCATCAGCAGATCCTTCTGACCTTTGGTCTATGTGCCCTCTGTCTTAAGGAGACAAAATAAATTGTTCAACATGTTTGAATCCAATTTTTTTCCTAATATTTCAAATAATTTGTACAGTTTTCTGAATTTATGATCCCCTTACTGTTCCATGTCTTAAAGTAGACATAGAGGTGAAATGCAGTTTGTAGTTTCAGGAAAAGCTCCTTAGTACATTATATTTAAGTTATATGTAACATGGTAAACTATAAGACATGGATGGTATAGTGGAAATACAACATGATCACATCATTCCTGATCGATAACACAAAAAGTCCACAAGTTGACATATTCACTTTCGTAACTTTTTCATTAAAAAACAACTACTAGTCGAGTCCCTTTCCTTAAATGTTTTAAGATTATTTTTTGGGCTTTATTAAATAGGACAGCTGTAGATTTACAGGAAATATGGGAAGAGATAGTTGAGGATAAAATGTTGATCTTTGAATCTGGTTTTGTTCCATCTCAGTATGACTTTCCAGTTGAAACAGAATAATCCAGCTATAGCTGCATCAAAAGAAGAAGAAGACTGAAAATCTCACATAATATCGTAAATGTCAAAAATATATCAATACATCTTGTGACTTAAGCAACCCAAAAAGTGTCATGTTGTGTTCCAGGTGGGTGATTTAATCGCAGTCGTGCAAACATTTCGTTCTGAGACGAAACATGTTGAGTTATCACAGCTTCATCATCGTCACATTTGCCTGTAGACACCATGCAAGCTGCTCCACCAGCCTGTCGGGAAACTTCTGTGAGCTGTGGCTGGCTGAGAGCGAGAGAGAGAGAGAGGAGAGAGGATAGCACCAGTAACTAAAGGAAAATTACTCCATTGTTTAAATATAAAAGCTTGAATGAATGTGCATGAAAGTTCTCATCAATTAACTTGAAGTGTGAGGACCCAGGTCAAGATATGAGACAATAACAAAGATTTAAAAAAATGTATGTCCCACAACAGAGAAGAGGTATTGCAAAGAACGTGACTGTAAACAGTGAAGAGGGTTTTTTTAAATGCTTTTCAAGATCATTCATATTAAGATCACATTATTTATATGGTGTGTCAAGCAGTGCAACAATGTCATGTTTTGTCATAAAGGACATCAATCCTCAGGATTTGATTTCCCCTAATACAGTCAACTGGAAGCAGTTAGGACCAACAAGGGGGGAACATGAATCTTTCAGCTCGCTTCTGATGACAACATCTTGTCATAAATACATTGATAAATCTCTTCTACTGATGGTATATGTTACTTAATTGTTGGATTAACATCTAAAAAATGAATTGTTTTGGGCCTTAAACTGTAAAGGCCGATTGGGAAGTTGCTTTTTCAGCAGAGCACAAAAAATACAACAAACATGGAAATCAAACTTTATGGAAGCCCTAAGAGGACATGCATCCATACTTTTTTTTTTTTTTTTTTCCGTTTTCCTGTGATAGCGAGTACATTTCAGCTGTTTTCTCAGGATCTTAACATTTTTATCTCCTTATCTCTGGATTACAATGCTGGTTTTCCCAAGACAACAAGTTAACTTCTCGTGTAGTCAGTTGTTTTTTCTTACAAATCCCCTCACACAAGTGGTTGCCTTTGGTTGGGGCGTGACAACAGGAAGACACTTATACAGTAGGTTGAATGGTTGTTGATGACAATTTACATTAAATTGACAACAAGATTGTTTATATATGTCTTTCTTCAAAAACATTCCAGATATGACTTTTTTTAAAGTTCTATTTATTGGATAGGACTGCTGAAGAGAGACAGGAAATGTTGGGAGGGGAAAGTGGCGGATGACAAGCAGCAAAGGGCCAGGGTTGGATTTGAACCCACAGGGAACTACACAGTGCCAAACCCCCCAAGGTTCAAGGTTCAAGGTTTCTTTATTGGTACCCAGAGGTACATTTGTTGTGCAGACAGGATTTCAGCGTTCCATGTATTTGAAACACAAGAACATTATTGAGATGATGGACTATAGTCTCTACACGTGGGGTGTGACATAACCACTCCCAGATATCACATTTTTGGACCTCTCAGGTCGGGGTAATGTGCTGTGCTGCAGACATTTTAACCAGAATAAGGGAGTGCAGCGTGTTAACACTGAGAGAACCAGACGTGTCTGTCTACTGAACTTGGCTTTATAACTGAACTGAAGTGACTTGAAGAAGTTCCTCTGGATTTACATGTTGCGGATTTGTTTCTGTCTCACCTCATCATACTGATTATCCTGATGCAGATAATAAAACAGTCGAAAAGTCTTTCCCCCGAGGCAGAGGGTACAG
The DNA here is from genome assembly GCA_020745685.1 of Tautogolabrus adspersus. Lineage (NCBI taxonomy): Eukaryota > Metazoa > Chordata > Actinopteri > Labriformes > Labridae > Tautogolabrus > Tautogolabrus adspersus. Next base: position 17,576,714 of record CM036544.1, read on the forward strand.
AGGAGTCCTCTTTGGTGCGGAGATTGATGCTTGATTTTACAATTTCATCAACACTAAGAAAGATGAGCAGACGGGGAAAGAGCTCATGCTCTGATTCATTTAGTGTTAGAACCTGTGTGTAAACAGAGGTGTGTCTAAAGCAGGTAGAAAGTCAGACTGTAGACTAGGGCTGGGACAAAATAGGAAATATATCCTGATCCTGACTCCTATGATGTAATCATCCAATACCTGCTGCCAAATATCAATATTCAAATGTTAGTGTTCTGGTAACTCATGCTGAATGATATTTTAACTGATATCAAACAACAGATTCACATTAAGTATAAAAAAATCATTTTAAATTGTCTTTTTTCTGTAATGTTTTTTGTTTCATGGTAGATTGTTGACCACATGTTACTTTACATAGAAATGATTCCAGTTGTTTCCATGCGGGCTGTAGCTCAGTCCATAGGGACTGGACGGTTGCTGGATAGGAACCCCAACTGCTCGGGGTGCCCCCTCTCTCTGACATTTCTCCATTACTGAATGTTGTTGTGGATTTTTCTGTTGGTAATAAAGGATCTCAAGTCAAAGTCTTTTGTCTTTGTGTATTTTAATGCATAAAGTGAAAAGGTTCTTTGCAAAGGGGTAATCAGCTACAGAAGTGACATGAATCACGAATGCATCAAAGATTCCCGGGGCAGTCCCGGTCGCAGAGCATATTTATGCTTTCACAGGATATAGGTATATTGCATATACATGAGTAACAGTTTGTCATTGGTCTCGGCTTGCCCTAGTGGCTACGCCTTCTGCGTAGATGAATCTCTTTTGGAGCAATAATGGACAATAGTATCAGTTTGTTAATATTGCAAGCTAGCACAGTGGAATAACAGTGACTCCTGAAAAAGGAGTGCACACAGTCTGCTGTGAGAACCAGATAACAAGAAGGAAGAAGTATACATGTAGGAGATACAAGGCCAATCAGAGGAACAGGTGCCAAATGACGCACGAACATCTGAGTTGTCTAAGTTCAAATAAGAACAATGGACAGAGACAGTATTTTTCCACTACAATGTCCATAGGTCCTGTTTATGCAGGAGTGTATTTTGGGCCTTTTTTTTGTGAGTTGCATGTCTCTTAATGACAGAGTGGAAGCCTAATTGACAAAAGTCCTCAGGATTAGTACATAATCAGAGTAGTTTATGGGCGAGGGGTGTTTTTGGTACTTTTATCAGGAGCAGCAGTTGGTAGGTGTTTTTATTATTGTTTATTATTTTTAATTTGTCAAGCCTAAAACACTTATACTTAAGTTACGGTAGTTAAGGTATTTTTACAATAACTATTTCACAGACAGTATTTATAGTTTATTTGTCGGCACTCTCTAGTGCAACAGCCATCTTCTTTTTGTTTCCCACAGGTTACCAGACATGTGAGGAATCAAATCTTAAAGCTTCATATTACCTTAAAGATATGACATCAAAGACTAGAATATGCAATAGAGATTTGACTGTTTGGATGATCATTTAGTATTCCAGCAGGGGGCAGCATCTACCAATATACCAGTACTTTCTTTTGTAGACTGAATATCCATTATTTCATTTCACCTTTTAGTAAATTGATTTTCCTTAATTGGACTCCACATGTGTAAAAAAAGAAATACTGAACCGAAGAACTTCAGCCGAAGAGACTCTTTAAAGTGTAAGTCTTTCAGGGTGAATTCAACTGATATACGAATTAATCACTACACACCTACACACAAATCAAGGGAGATTTTCAAATCAGAGGTACAAGTGAAGGATGTTTTTGACCATGCGACTCTTTAATGGAGCTCTGTTGCATAACCATCCTCTGAATAAGGAATTTGAAGTACAAACTGTCTTCAGACTTAACTCACCTCCTGGTTTGTGGCACAGATGTTGATGATTTTACACCTTCACCCCACCTCAACCTTTTAACAATTAGGCCTCTAACCCCTGTGATCCCTTGGCCGTTATATATCATCATGTCCTCCACAAACCACAGGACAACACTCTTCCTTAAAAATTAATAAGCCTGACAACATACTTGTGGCTATTTCAATGCCCAGCATGTCCTTCGTGACTCATCGGTTCAGCTGTAAATCAGGCCAGGAGGAGCCTCCAGGGACTGTGTTCCTCTAAAGCTCCTTCAAAACACTTTACATGGAGCATCTTTCACCAAACACTTTGCAATAACACTTATTGGCATGGCAGCATGAAAAACAATCAATTGTTCAAATGATATAAGTAGGAGATGTCATCTGTTTCTAGGATTGTTGTCCTTGTGTTATTTTTTGTCTGTATTCTCTCTGTGGTATCAGGGAAGCTGAAGGCAGAGCAGCGTGAGGCATCATGGGTTATATTTAATCCCGCCCTGCTCCTCTTTGGGATAATAACTTTTTTGCTCCATTCCAGGACTTGTCTGTCATCTTGACATGGCAATATCTCCCAACTCCACTGTTTCATAGTCAGTTTCATTTACTTCCAAATACCATTTCACACCCTGCTGGCTTTAACTAGGTATTATACAGCGTGCGGGGAGTGCGCTGCAGATTGAATCGTGACAGAGACAACAGCATTTCTGGTGAAAAATAAGTGAATATTGTAAGTGGCAGGCTATATAAAATGATTTTTTGCTCCATTTTCTTGGCATGAATTTGTGCGTTAGTCATTCTGGTCCCTCAAATACAGGTGGGGATATCTACAGCTGATACAATTTGCTGCTTTATTTTTGGTTTTCATTTTTCGAATCAAGATTTTGCATCTGTTTACCTTGTTTTTCAATGTATATGGTGGAATGATCATCATTATCATAGGAGAACCGTTTGATTAGAGTTTTAAACACATGTTTTAATGGACTTACAGCTTCTTCTTTTTACTATTTTCTGTGCACATCATTGTTCCTCACGAACTTGGTCGTTGTAACAGTATTAATGCCGTTCAAATGACCTAAAAAAAGACATTTTCTTTTTGTGTCTTGATCAATTTTTCGCTTTCTATGAAAACAGACAGCTCTTGTTTGTTTTTGCTTGAGTGTCAATCATAGTGGACGTATGACAATGTCGTTTGTTTTGTTTGGCTTATTTTCTGTTCAAGTGGTCGGCTAGCATTCATACATGAAACTGCTGTTAACAAAGAATATTGTGGTTTTGATTTGTATTGTGAGTAAACTCCATACCCTCAATGAATTATCAAATTATCCACCAGTTTGATTTTTTTAATGGAAATTTAATAAACCCTTTTCTCCCTTATTAAAAAAAAAAGTGTCACTTTTTAAAGCTGCACGTTCATTTTCTCTACCATAACAATGTGGAGAAATTCTTAACGATATTTACAGAAGTAGCAGCAAAATTGACCTCTCTGGTCTCTACAGCCATAGAAAGATTTTGGTCATTTAGTAATACTACTCCAGAAGTCCCCTCTTTATGCCCACATGGGCCTCCATGTAGAGAGTTTGCCCCCTGGATGTGTGTGCTGTGATGCCAGTAGGTGGTCCTGCCCATGGCTTGGTGGTTGAGCGTGGTGTAGTCCCCGCTGCCACTGCCGCTGACATATCAGAGCTGTTTATTAAGAGGATGACAACTCTATCAAGCCCCATAAGCGGGCCCTCGTGCACACGAGTTCTTTTGTTACTTTCGGGGAGGGTGTCATCAATCTTGCTGCCATGCTACTCTCTTGAGCTGTTGATGGCAAACACGATTCCTCCCTTTCTGCCTGGCCTCTCCCGCCTCGCAGTCTGGATTCAGGCGTGGCGAGGGGGATCGCAGAGATAGGAAGACTTTCCCCGAGAGTGCCTTTTCTTGACAGGCGACAGAGCAGACCGTTTGGACACCGGGGTTGGGTATATGGGACCATGTAATGAAAAGACGTTGACAGGACCTGCTTGCTCTGTAATGAAGGTCCTCTGGAGCTGTGAATGGATACACACATCTTTCACGCTTTTGTCTCCCTGCCTTTCCCACAGAATCCATCTCATCCATTTTATCGGAAAAAAAGAAGAAGGTGTTAGAATCATCCCTGACAACAGCGAAAAGTGTTTAACATTTACATGCAACAACCTGGTTTGAATTGTTAATGAAACAGCAACTACGTTGATTTACACCCACTATTTGTTGCTAAATCTCCTTTGATCAGCCCATGAAGGTGAAGTTAAATGTTCAGCCTCTTCCCTCTCTCTGTCAGAGCTACTCAAGACTCAGCGTAGCTCACAGAGATGGACTATGATGTATGTACTCCACTTTAGCATTGGCTGAGGTCACAGACTCCATAAATGTCTTAGACAAGTCTGATATTTTAATCTCTTTTTAGTGAGGGGATGTTGGGCCTTTGCCCAATCAATACACAGGGCAATAGCCTTGCCAAGATATCTCATGGTAGCTTTTCATTGTTCTGTCTGGAAGCTGAAATGTCAACCAGAATAGCTCAGTTCCAATTGAAGCTGTAATACGGCAGTCTGGAGTCAAAAACATCATTTTGTATGATCTGGAAGCTTCTGATGATAGAAACTGTCGATCGCAGAGAGATGTCTCTTGTTTGAGAAAGAGGGGGGCAGACTGACGAGTGAAATTTCCTTTTTTATTCTCAAATCAAGTCCAATCTGTTTAATTCATCAGTCAACAATAGCACAGAAAGCTAATGTGTGTGTGTGTGTGTGTGTGTGTGTGTGTGTGTGGGGGGGGGGGGGTTCTGCTGTGCTGCTGCCTTTGAAAGCACACGCAGCCAAAAATATCAAGACACACTCTCACATTAACATTGCTAATTTGTTTGCCAATGGTTTCCAAGGCGCTGAATAATTGGCTGTGAGATATTGTTTGTTCAGGTGTTCCGCATAATTGAATTCTGTATTGAAAATACGCTGGATGAATGTTGGAGGAATACTGAAAAGAATCATGCACTCTGTGATACATTTTCTTTCAAATGGAGCTATTGCTGTGGATTAATTCTCATCCCAATAGCGACCAGTAATGATTGCAGCACATTAATTATCCATTTAATGTATTAAGAGTACACGTTTGGAATCTTAAAGCAACTTAACTCGTGTTCACCCGTTTCCAATTACTGTCCTCTTGTTGGATTTCTTTACGTAGACCCTTCTCAGACATGATATGATTCCTTTGCACATGATGACCTTTAGAAACTCACTGATTGATTTCATGCATCCATTATTCTGAGGAAACGCTGCTTTTGTCAGCGCTCGGCTTTGAGCTGCATGCTGATCAGCGCGTTAATGTGTGTTGCTGTTGTAGCCCGGCTGGGGTGCACATGTGGAAGTGATATAGCATCCAGCTGCTCACAAGTGTTGACAGAACCGGATGATGTATTTGATCATAGTTAGTGGTGAGGAGGGTCTTGCTTGGGTTTGAATCAGCTGCCTGACGCTGACCTAATGCCTCGGCTCAATCAGTCACCTTGTCCTCCCCTTGACTCCTCACCCCGTGATCCTTCCCTCACTACCCCAAGGACTCAAGAAAAACAACCCAAGTGCTTAAGACCCTCCCTTCACTTAAACCCCTGTCTGGACTGAAATAAATTAGATATGAAATCAATGCCGGGTCCTCGGCTTGTTGTTTTCTCAGAGCACTCTCTCGTCACAGTGGTGGAGCACCAAAACATTGGCCTGAGACAAATGCAGCCTTATTGGGCCCACTGCTTAATTAATACAGCCATTGTTGCACCTGTAGACAGATATATAAGCACATTTGTGTGCATTAGCACTGGTTATTAGGGTGACCATTGATTTTGGATTTATAGCACATTCAAGAGTCTGCACGAGCTGAAATCTTTAGATCTGTAAGCCCACTTCTCCCATCAGACTGTTAAGGCGTATAAAGCTTTTGGAACGTAACACATTTGTTCTTGTCACAGTTTTTTTTGGGGGGGGGGGCTTATCAAGCCAATCAACTTTAAACTGATGACATCATAGCTTCTAGGAGCGATGACCAACTTTTCCCGAGCTTCCGGTGTAACCCCGATCAGCAATAAAGGACTTCCTGTCAAAATGTCCTTTTCCCTCCAACAAGCAACACGAGAAGCGAGGAAGGAGTTGGTGTTTTAAACTTCATTTAAAGCTTTTTCGTCCTTAGATTATAGCCGTTGGGTTCCAGGATTGCATTATGGCAAATTGAGTTCCACCCCTTTTGCTCTCCACACAGACTGTTTTCCAGCAAATATCCCTTAAAACAATAGTGGAGGATCCTACTTATACCACCAACAGAAACCAGAACACTTCTGATATCATTATCCAGTCCTGCGCCTACATATTCTGCATTTTTTAGCAGATTATTAACGTGCAGTTAACGAGGTATTAAAGATTTGGTTTTTACTGGCCTGGTGCCAAGCAATTTATTACTTTTACCCTGTGTCTCCTCCTGCACCCTGAGATCCTCAGAGGGGTCCCTCCTTGTTAGGCCAATGTGTCAATAATCAAACAAAGGTGATAAAGCTTTGCAATCAGGGCTTCGAAACTTTGGAACAACCTGCTTGAGGATAGCAGGGCTTCCAAATAATGTGTCTTCTTTTAAATCGCTTTTTAAAAACATCCCCCCGTTGATTGTATTTATGTTTATGATGTCAGTTATTGTACTCCGTGTGCTATTTTGTGTCTGGTCTTTATGACTGTAAGGTTGCTTTATTTTATTGTGCTTTTTATATCTACTGTTTTTATTGTAAATCATTGCGTTACGGTGTTTTTTAATGTGCTACCTTAATAAAAATGTGTAATCAATATTATGATATTTATTATATTGTGAGCTTTTAACAAAGGTGGAGGGCCAAGCTTATTTTTTTGGGCCTTGTGTTTATTGATAGGACAGTTGAAGAGGGAGTGAAAATGTGGGGAGAAGAGAGGATGATGGTCACAACTTTTCAATTGAAGCTTACCGGTTTGCTTCATTTGTTTTTAAAACTTTTATTGTGAGAAAAAAAAAGTAATTCAGTATCGGAGTCTTGATATTGATTTCATCAGCAATGCGTAGTTTGACCATTTGATCTGAGTTTTGTTGGTCTGGTGTATTGAAGCCTGCTTCTCATCACTGTTTAAGGTCTGCAGCATGAGGCTTCTTTAGCTGCTGCAAGCATGAAACACCAAAATCATAGACTGTTCCAGTGGTGCTATATCACAGGTAACGCTGCGCCCTGGTTTTAAAAAGGAAGAAGAGTGCACGGAATTAAAAGAATAAATATCTCTGGTTCTATTGCTTTAGATTTGATCCCTTTGTTGAACTTTTTCACAATCGCATTTACCAAAATATCCAATTGAACTTCCTAATCAGTGTCAAATTGTTCCTTTAGCGTTATTAGAGCTCCTCTAGTGCATCTGTGTATCCTTGCGGCATTGTTGGTTTATGTGTGTGTTTGTGGTTGTGAGTGGTTGACTCTCCGGTCTGTTAATCAGTGACAGAGATGTTATAGGAGTGTGACAGAGTTTTATTTGCCATAACTGACATCTTCATCCCGTCACTTTGCTTGTTTTGTTGCAGCTTACCTTAGTGCCAGCATCTGTGGTGTTTCCAGACGGATACACTGCAGTGGACTGGGAATTCAGAGGATTCAGACAAGGCCACAGCAGCTCAGGCAGGTGGAGAGAAGGAAGAGCTGTGCACACAAACCAGTACAGGAAGAGAGGAGAGAGAAAGAAAGATAATTAGGAAGAGAGAAACTGTGAAAAAACTGACTTCCCCAAATCTACAGTAATACTTGTTAAGGTAAGATAAGAGTTGAGTAGAGGGGCTCTCATAGAAAATAGATTTTAATTTACTTCATTGGGTTTAAAACAAAGTCAGATTTTAACACTAAGTCATCTGAATTTGCAGTATTCAACTCGGCACCCACCAAAGGTACATCCAGAAATACGTTAACTCTCCATACAAACATAATTTCACACCAAGAGCTCAAGCTTTTCTCTCTTCGCCACGCTCATTTGTAGCTTCACACTTTATGTCTGAAATCAGAAACATGGTCCATGTCACATGATGAACTGTGTTTATGGTGGTAGAGGTCAGAGGGCGCGTGAGACATCGATCATTTTTTTAACAAAAACAAATCTTGCTATCAGGCTGTTAGCACAACATTAGCATGTATGTTTGCAACAGCATATCCGTGCGGTCCAATGAGGGTAATATATTTCCTAATTTTCAACGTTTCGTGACATAAGAACACATTGATTTACTTTAAAAAAAAATTAAACACTTTTATGGGCTGTAACATGATGGAGGATTTTCTTAACCCACTAACAAAAGAACAGCCATACATCAGAACAATGTCTTTTATTGCAAACACAATTCACCATCTATGCTTTTCATCACAAAGTCCCTCATTAGCGTAAATATATCGGGCCCAGTTAAGCCAGAACATAAAGCATCCCTTGGCTACTTAGCACCTCTCTGTCTTGTGATGTTGTGTGGTAGTTAACTCCATGGGAGCCTTTTTAATCCTTTATGCAAAACTTAATAGTAAAATAGAACTATTGTATCTTAAGCATGGGGACACTTTGTTTTCACTGACTAATGATTAAAAAATGAGAAAATATGAATGTTTGGTTCACAGCAGTTTCTTCTTGTAAAACTGAATCGATGCGTCGGTCTTTTTTTTGTGACACTTTTCTCTTGTTAAGCCCTTTTTAACACATTGAGTTACTGCAGAATCATTTGCTTAAAGAAATCCAGCTACCTTGTTGTTGTTGTTGTTGTTACTAAAAGGATGTTTTATGTGTGGATTGTTTGTGACACAAAGTAAAAAGAGTGCTGTGTTTCGCTGAGCAGTTTGCAGAGGCTTTTCGGTTGCCGGTGGACCATGTTGCCTGACCCCTCCCTCTCTTTGTCACTGCTGGCGCTGTACTCTTGTTTTCTCCCATCACCGTGGCAACCCCAGCGCCGCATGCTATTGTGTTGATGTTTGTCCACAGCTAAGGTGTCGCCGATGTGTTTAATGGACCTCCCAGTCCGCTTCAGTGTCCGCTTCAGGGTCCCCCGGCAGAGCTGAGCGGCTGAGCACTGCCACTGTTTGTCCCCGGGTGTCAGTGAGTCGAGGCTGGGGCGGGATGAGATAGGGCTGATAATGGCTGCTTTGTTCCTTTGCTAGATGTGTTGAAGCTGTGCTCCTGTGGACCAGGAGACGCCTGGTCAAACAGAGACACACAAAGGCTCTGGAAACAGACGGCCGTGGCCCATTCTCCACAGTCTGCTGTGCTGCCAACATACAGCACCTTCAGCCGCCGCGCTGAATTACTACCCTCACAACCTTTCACACGTATAAAAGCACTCTTTCACTCAGTGGGAACACTGACATTTGCCTTTTGTTGCGTACAAAGGATTTTTTAATACTAAGTTTTTTGTAGGTGATTACTCCAAAGCCATATACACCATTAGAATCAGTATGGGGGCTCTCTTTTGAAGGGCACTCAATTTATTCACTCGTAAAAGCCACACAGGCATTACTTGATTCAGTCGAGCTTAAGTCAAGATTGATGCTTTTCCACGGCCTTTATGTGTAAGTGTTGCATTCTGCTTTTAAGATATTATTTTCACTTGATTGATTGACAAAGTAGGTGTAAAATCAGCCCTGATATCCCCTGATATGGAGGTGAAATTATTCCTAGTTATTGGGCTTCTTAACGTTTGTATAAAGGGTACATAGCTGTGGAGAGGACAGTCATTGTTTGTAGTTCTAAGGAGATAAAGTTACATTTTGCAATCAATAACATTGAAAACCTTTGGAACGTCAGGAAAAAGTCTCTTAAGAGAATGTGCCACATATTCTCATCTACTAGCTGGTGTTTTAACCTCTTTAGCATAGCCCCTGGAGGAAACGGAGATATGATTAGGAATTCGTTAGCGAGCTTCTATTTTTATGCTGATGACACACTTTCCTCTCCCGGGCTCTCGATGTTGCTTGCTCTTGACTTTCTCGCTATCATTTTTGAACTAGATCAGCTGTTTACCACCATGTCGGAGCATGACATGAAGATCACTGACTAAAGCAGTCTGATATCAGCCAGGGAGAAAACTCCACGTGAAATACTTTCAATCCTTTCCATACAAGACGAGAACAAAAAGGTGTGAGCACCATTTACGTCTTACCAGTTGGTCCTGCAGTCGTGCCACCTGCCTCAACTACTGACTGTGAGATGCATAAAGGACGAACAAAACCAATAAAGAGTGCCATACAATTATGTTGAAATCCTCAGTTTTGTGTTCATCCCATCATGTTTGGAGCAGATTACAGCGTGGACACACATCCCAGCTCCCTTGGGTGCCTTCTCTATGGTTCAGGTATTGTGACCAGGCAGGCGGGCTGGCGGCCCCGGGCCCTGGGCTCTTTGGAGAAGAGAGGACAGTGGCTGCATTTGTTTCCCCCTGAAAAGGATTACAGGTCCTGACGGCCATGATTAATCACCCAGAGGCAGACATGTGAATACGGCCAGGGAAAGGTTCAACTTTTTAATTCATCCCACACACAATCTATTCAAACCAGCTGTTGGTGCTGCTTTCCCTCATCTCCACGCTCTTTCTTCTCAGTGACCATTGCCTTCCACTGTCTTTCTCTCCCCTTTTATGGCTCACATAATTATCCGGGGAGTTGTTGTAATTGTGGGGGCGCTTGGACGACGCTCTGCGCTCTATTTTTATAGGAGATGCACTCCTTTTCTTCATTGTCGGAGAATAGTTAATTGACTTTGTTAATGCATTTGGGGATCAGTGATTTCTCCACAACAAATGACCTTTATGGAGCTCAGCGTCACATATTGTTTACTGTGTTGTGTGCACGCGTGTGTTTGTGTGTGTGTTGATCTATTGTGACCTTTTCTTGTGTCAGGTGTGTTTGTGCACAAGGCAGAGAAATATTCCCCTCAAAGCCTCTTTTCCAAAACACTTCAAATTCATAAACATTTTCGTGCCGCCACTGCTGTTGCTCGGCGTTGACAGACAGCTGAAATCCTGTGTTTTGAATAAATTTCACATCTCACCATGTTCATATCCACTCATATGAGCAGGCCTTCTCATTAAGACTCAGCAGGTTATACGATGGTATTGCTGGAATCCCTGGAGCAAAATGAACAGGGACAGCTACACTGCTTAATGCAAGGTAGCCTAGCAACAGATAGTGGGATGGCGGTGGAAACATACCCTCATATTTATGTTTACATGAGAGAATGATTTGTCTGTCAGGCTGATGGATCCTAATGTTCTCCTCTCCCCGGGGCTTTTCTTGTGCCGCACGCAGGCCTGACACTTACCCTGAAGGACAGGCACCACCTTCCCCAACACGCATGAATACTTAATACTGTTAGGCTGCATTTATGCAAAGAATGGAAATGGCACTAGACGAAGAGAGGGGAGGGGGGGGCGAAATGCATCAGAAGCATGACACTGTATGCATCATGAACACAGGGAGGAGAGCATGGAGAATGACAGAAAGCGTAAGAAAAGACCCAGCGGCATGTCGTTCATTTCTGACGTTTATTCCTCTTAGTAATCACATTGAAGTTTGGTGGAAACCAGTCATTTCAAGTCCACATGGTGACAAAATAACCGCAAGTCACTTCCAGTAAGTACAGTATATGAGCTATAAGGCTTGATAGAGTCTGTTTTTACTGTATGTCCAGCTCCTCCAGGGAAAGACTACATCAACTCAATTAGCCTGGCACAGCCTGAGTATCAGCACCATAGATTAGATTTCACTCTGCCTTGTTTACCAGAGAGCATCCCAGAGAATAATATCTATACAATTTGTGCTTTCAGAAAACTGATGATGGTATCAAAGCGCTGAGCAGCAGATTGAAGCTTCTCCTGTAGTGTTCTATAGGAGTTACAGGCTGGCAGAGATAGGGGGGGGGGGAAGCCTTTTGTCAGGAGATAGGCATATCCCTGTTCATCTTGGGAACTTGTTTCCATAGTTACATCAATGTTGTTGAAGTGAGAAGATCAGGTATTCCAGTGAGTGATCCTTTACATGAGCTTTGCTTCCCTCCTATTGATTTTCATCCCACGTTGAAAAAAAACAGCCCACTGCAAACTGTCTCTGAGATATTGTGGAAGTAATGAGAGGGCGAAACGTGTCGGAAGTGTGCTGCACGGGAAAATAAAATCAAACAAGAGCCTCTCAAGAAGCATCAGGAGATTTTCAGGTGTCATGTAAAGCTCCTCTGGGGGGGTCAGGTGATGCTTTCAGAAAAACGAAAGCCTGACAGAAGCTGAGGCTAAAAAAAAAGTAATCTCTGCCTCTAACTGTCGATGATCGCCGCGTTGTTAGCCACATGCTTATGTGTTCATATGAAATCTCCACAACAGCGTGCAGCTTGCTGTAATGCTAATGGCTCTGAAAAGAGAGTTAATCACTGCTGCGCGGTTAGCCACATGCTTGCCTCCTGCAGCATGGTCTGTGTGTTTCAGGGGTTAGCAAAACACTGGCGTAACACATCATCGCTCTTTATGAGGCTGGGGCCTGCAAGAGAGAGAGGGGGCCCACAGACGATGCTAAAAAGACGGTAATGACAGCCATTCACCGCAATCCAATTATGCAAAAGGGAGTCTAAACAATTCCATCATCCCCTAAATTAGATTGTCCTAACGAGATAAAGGCACCAATTAATCCTGAATTAATTTCTACAGCTCATTTTCCCCAGAAAACACTCTAATATGCAAATGCCAATGAGAGACAGAGAGGCATCCTTCTGCGGGGCTTTATACCTCCTCTGCTTGTCGGCTTTTCTCTTTCACTGAACTTGTGAACTTGGACACATATTGTGAGGATACAATAAGGGGAAATAACACATTAAAAGCTAAGGTTTAGCACTGAAAGAAAATGTCTGAGAGTAAAGGCAAACTTGACTAGATTTAATGTGCAGAGTTTAATGAATGGTAGTGTTTTATTGATAAGAGATAGTGCAGTCCTTACATTGCCTCTGCGAGTGGAACAGAAGGCATACAGAAGCCAAACACAAAGTCATTACCTCAAGTTTTGCATGTAGTTTACCTTGGTAAATGTAAGAAGTGCAAAAGGTTTAAATCTCTCTGCTTTGTATAAGATTCCCATCGCTATCATATGATTTCTGCCAATTGAAATAAGAATAAGTATACGTTTGGGAGGGGATTTTATGAACATGCCACTCTGAGCACTGACATGTAAAGGCCCAACCACTCGTCCTACACCAGAACAAGCCTGAAAGAGTGATTAGCAGTTGTTTTTGGAGTTTTGGTGGCCCCTTTTTTATGGTCGTTTTCTAGCTCTGGGACATCGTTCTGTTTCTGTTTTTATCATTGTTTGTATCTCCATGAGTCCATGAGGTTTCATTGCATCTCTTTGAGGTTCTTTTGCATTTACTTGTGTTTATTTTGAAATGTTCCCATTTGTCTTGTGTTTATTTGGAGTAGTCTTGTGTTCTTATTTGCAGCTCCGCATGTATTTGTTAATAACTTTGTATCTCCACGTGGTTGTTTTGTGTGCTTTTGGATCTTTATATTGACTTTCCAACAGGAGATATCGACAGTCACTTCTAACAGGCTCTGGCCTCTGTGCCTGCTCAGCATACCTACTAACTGAGCTGTGGTTACAACAATATTTAAATAGCACAGCAAGTTTAAAAAAGGTTTGTTCCACCTGAGAAGTAGGATAACTTTCTCTCAAAGCATAAAGCAACCCTCAATCTTTCCGTTTATTTAAAAAACTAAAACTCTCCTGATCTGCAGACATGTTTTCCATTAAAGGGATTGATTTGATCATTCCAGTCACTCCAGCTGTTGATGGACTGTGAATCAATGCTGAAATTTGCCTCAGACCGACTTGAGGTTGCACAGTAACCTGTAAGGATCTGGTGCTTAGAAAACAAAGCAATTAAAATTTTTGTTCGTCATAATCATCATTATCATTTTCACACTGCTAATTGTCTCGCTGCCAGCTGCCTCAGATTGCTATAATCGAGTGATCTGGTGCATTTTCAAGACAGAGTCTGAGAGTCAGAGATGAAGTGTCTGAATCTGGTGCAAATGTATGTTTTCAGAAAACTTGATTTGAAACTAATACTTTCTGTTGATTTGAGGAATGCATTCCTTTAGTTTATTTTGTTTTACATCAATCGACACCACCTAAAAGATTAGAGATATCTCTTGACTTGATATCTTTTCCTGGAGGCTGCCTTTATAAACCTGGTTTGGGCCTTGACGCACAGTGTTTTTATCGATTGGCAGTGAGCTACTACCACCTGTGCACCCCCCAGTGATGACAGAAACAACCAGGCTGTCAGTTGCCAGGCAATATTCACAACCACTGGCCCACATCAGCTAATTACCAGCAGAAATCACGTATTGACAGATGGGCCTATGCATATTGATCCGCCTGCACTGCCACGTTCTAAATAACCAAACGCTAATGAATCATTTCCCGTTTGGGAGAGGGAAGGGGAAAAAAAGCACAAGTCTCTTTGTTGACATCATACCTGCACATGGAGGGAGAATACACAAATCACAGCAAACTCTCCCAAGACTTCCTCGTATATACACACTCTTCTGCCTTGCTCCATTCCTTTCTGTCTGTCTTATCTGTCTCTCTCTCGCCATCCTTCTCACGCTGGCCATCCCTCTCTCTGCTTCGTGTGGCAGTTATTTTTCATCACGGCGAGCTGGCCGAGGCAGTAAATACCCCACTCCTCAGACTGCGGACCCAGAGTGACCCTGCAACCTCTGTGTCTCTGATGCTTCTCCCAAGGTCTCTCATTCCAAGGCCCCCGTGATGCAGCGCTCTGGTTGCAGTGCAGACCCTGTAATTCACCAGCCTGCTAGATCGCCTGCCAGGAGCTATTGATTTTTGTTTCCCCAATCTCCAGGAGAGAGGGAAAGAAAAGATTAAAAACACTTTGTCAGTTTGGTAGGGAATAAGAATTCTGCGCAGGGGGATACCTAGGAGGGCACGGGGTCAGGGCTGAGGTACTGTACGTCTTTATGGCTTTAACTATTTCCACGCCACGGATATCTTTGTCTGTGGCTCTCGCCCTCTCGCTGTCTTTCCTTCTGTGCAGGAAGATTCAAGAGAGAAAAAGAATCATAGACTTTGTAGCTTTTGTTGTTCAGATATGACTTTTCTTGCTTCTACTAGTACTTGGTGTGCAGCATGACAGAAACAAGGAAATCAAAGAAAGGGACCGCATGCATGACATGAGTCTGATGAAAGACAACCTTTTAATGTGGTAAGTGACTGTATCTCTCCTCTCAAGAAAGGACTTTATTCCACCAACATATTAAGTGAAGATTTATGTAGGGATGACTTTGGTATGGCCTGTATCAATCATCACAGAGGTTTATTCATACCAGCATGGTTTATTAAAACAAATATGAAACAATATTCCATAACATTTAAATCCTATTTAATATTAATATGTGTGTTGTAAACAAGCACAAAGTTAGTGTTCAAGTTTAAAACACACAAACATGAAGTTACTTAAATTAAAGTCACTCAGTATTGAAATAATCTAATCTGACATTGTTGTTGGAAAATCCATTTTAAAACTTTCTAAAATCTAATCTTCAAAAACAAGATTTTCAAATTTTCAAGGAAAATGTTTTCCCAATCAAAGCCCACGAATATACAGTACATAAAGAATTGAACTTTCTTGTCAGATAAAGTCTGAAATGTGTCTTGCATCACCATGGCAACATAATAATTCTGCCTTAAACAGCTGTTTTTTAAATTGGGAGGGGGACAAAGAGACTCAAATCACAGTTGTCACTCTGATGTTGTACTTATGGAACACCTTTTTAGTCTTCTGACCACTCGAGGCAATTTAAAACTTATCACATTCAGCCTTTCACACACAAATTCACACACTAATGTATAGTGCCCTGCAAGACGACTAGCTTTAATCGTAAACACATGTTCATTTGTGGGGATATTTCAACAAGTAGACATGAGGAGCTGGGGATTGAACTGCTGATCTTCAGATTGGAGTCTTCTTTGACTGTGAACAAATTAATTACTGAACAGTTTTTGCCATCTCTTTGTTTTTTTTTTACCCCAAAATGTTGCCGATGCTCTCTGTAGCTAGCTAACAACGTACACACAAGCTACGTCTGTGAAGAGTGCATCGTGTGTTGTGTTTGGTACCAATTTCTCTTCTTTTTCCTCCACTATGTTTATGAAGTTCAGTTATAAATGTCTCTGCATTAAGTTAGAAATATAATAAATGCTTATTTTCTTAACGCTCCCTCATTTTGAGTTAGCTCACGTTAGCAAGCATAGACATGTAGCAACTGAGCCTTCTTCAAGATGTCACATTTTGGTAAAGACAATATAATGCTGATGAGAGCTCTAGAAAATAATGTGGTTCTTGGAACACAAATAAATAACACTTTTCAAATGTCTGGCATGTGAGTTCTGTAGCTTAGCTAGCGTCTGGTTATCTTTTTGCTTTAGAAATGGTGTCTTTGAAGGTAAGTGTACATTTTGGTACAAATCTTAATTTTTTAGATAGTTATGGCACAATTTGCCTCTTGTTGATTTGTGTTATTTCAGCTAATATAACACCATGAACTTTTAAAATAACTTAACAATTTGGACTCCCTACATTACTGTGATAGTAGCATTTCAATGTGGTGGCTGGTGTAGAAGTATAGCTATTTTTTTTTTTACACTATTTATACCTCATTTTTTCTGTCAGATATTCAAATTCAATTCAAAAAACTTTATTTATCCCCGGGGGGCAATTCAAGGTCACACAGAGCAGAACGACAGTGCAGGTATGCTAAACATTTAACAAGAAATAAAGTGTCAATAAAAATAAAATAAAACAAGATAAAGTGTCAAAAGTTTAAATACAAAATGTAAAATACAAAATTACAAAGTTAAATATATTAAAAAAGAGAGTGGAGGTATAAGTGGACCGTGATCGGACTAAAGATGTAAACAGACATATATGCAGTAGTGAACAGATGTAAACAGAACTATTATGCAGTAACAGGAAATAAATATAAATATATATATATACAGAGCTATGTGCAAGTAGGCAGATACTAAATAATAAAGTGATAGAGTGCATGTCAGATAATAGAACAGACTAAATATATACTAGAGCTATGTAAAAAAAGATGAATACTGAAGAATAAAGTGACCGTAGTGCAATGATGGATAAGATATGAAAACTGATATCAGATAGAATAAAGTGGAGTAGTGCATGAAGACCAAAAGACTGTTAAGGTGCATGGCATAAGGAAAAAAAATAAAAATAAAAAAAATAGGAGTTCACAGCTTAGAAATTCTTAGAAAATATCTCAATCAGGACTCTAGATGTGATAAATGGGACAAAGTTAGCCTGAAGATCGAAACAATGTTACCATCCATACTTTCTAAAGTTAGTTAAGAACATGTGCTGACTTTGTGTGAGCTGACTGCTTAAACATTTTTGACTTTTGTTCCCTCTCACCGAGTGAACATGATGATAAATTGAAAAAGCTTGTGCTCCGTGTTACCAAGTTTTCATTTGGAGTCATTTGGGAAAACCTACACATACACACACACACACACACACACACACACACACACACACACACACACACACACACTGCCACACAGTCAAATACAGTCATGCTAATGTGATGCCAATGCATTACCCCATCAGATAGTTTTACGCATGGACGACTCTTATCATTTCAGCCTAACTTTCTACTAAATGTGCAGAATGTTTTCCCCCTGACATTACGCTCTGGTAATGGTGCCTTTCAGGGCCACTCTATTTTCTGAAATGAAATATTCATTCATTGGCGAGGACAGTCTTAGAGGAAGTCTGTCTGAAATATGAATTCATGGTTCCAGCAGACATTTCTTCAATATTTGATGGGCCATCAGTGCTCTGTGTCTAATACTGCCCAGTTTCTGCAAATATTCATTCTCTCTGTTTTGCTTCAATTCCTTTTTACAATTAACCAAATCAGGCAGAGAAACATGCACCCAAGAAAAAAAAAACACCTTCGAGGATAATTCTGCTAGCAGACCTTAAACAATTGTCTTTTTGCTTTAGTGATGGGGTTTTTCTTTTTCAACAGGTTACCATATCTTAAGGTCCAATCCATTGTGTGAAAGCATCCGCCAGTACACAGTAAATCAGCTTGATTGCGTGCCAACAAGAAGATAAAAGGACTCGGAGGTGGGTACAGTAATCCAAAGAGAGCGGGTGGTCTGCTCCAAGGCATATCATTTTATTCCCTCATGCATATTCACTTCTAAGCCTCTGAGTATGCAGATTAGTCTTTTCAGAACAGTGGACTCTCCAATCACATCCTACTTGAGCTTTTTTTTTTCTTGCTTTTTTTTTCTCTCTGTAAATGCTCCCTGCTGATGTGTGTTTGTGTGTGAGTGCCGGCACAAGAAGTGCAAGTGTGTATGTGTGTGATCTTAGGTATTCATGTAGGGTTTTATTTCGCTTGTTTGCAACTTTGGGGGCAGACAGGTTTGAGTGTGCATGCATGAATAAATGTTTGAGTGTGTGGTGGTGTGTGTGAGCGTGTGCATGTGTGAGGTGTGTGTGTGTTTGGGTATTCGTTTGCCAGACACATGGCTTTGTCTTGTCCTGGCACTGTGCTCGGCTCACCAGATGTTCTCCTTTTTTATCATCTTCCACTTGCACCGTGCTCTTTGAGGTTTAGGGAGTCTGTGGCGCTCACATTCAGCTCACTCTGTTGTTTTCTGCTGTTCATTGGAAAAAAAACAACAAGCTGTTCAAAGCCTTGTATGACTTTTTTTCCCTTTTCATTTCAACATAAAAGAACCGCTGAAATTTGTGTTAGCAGTCCTTCAGTAGCTGGAGTTTATTTTACAGCATTAACACTATTAAGAGAAAATATTAAGGTACCAGTCTGGAAAATGTTATTAATTTATTCAGTCGTATATATTTAATGATATCATCACAATGCTGTACTGGGTTTTTACTGGTAATTGTTGTTATTTATATGGAATAGCATCAGTAACTACTCTAGAATCAACTCCTCCTCTTTGAGTAATTTTAGATGTCTGAACAAGGTCAGTGGTTCACCCAGCTCAAGAGATTTTCATCTTTTCTTTAACAACATAAAATACCTAAGTTAGAACTCCACTTTGAAGGTTGTTTTTTTTAACTTGTCTTTAAAAAGTTGTTTTTCTTTCAAGAGGCCAAATGAGACAACAGAGGTTGTCTGAGACATTAAATATTATCACACTAAACGTTGACATTTTTGACATTTTTTGCTAGTAAAGATAATATCATGCAACTGCGGCCAGCTTTGTTGATCTAATCTAACATTGGCTTTTTCTTACTTGAAAGTGCATTTAGTTTTGGAAATAATTAAAAAAGAGTAATGTTGTCAGGATTACTTGTGATGCCCCCCCCACCCCTCCCTTTCACAAAGGGTCACAGTGCAGGATGGCATACAGAACTACTTTTTTTTGTAATTAAGGACACTTCTGCAGTACAGATGCACGTGGCGGAAGGACAATTTAACTGCATTTAATCGCATGTTTACATTCACCTGCTGTTCCAGGTGAACATCGCTGCATGATTGCAAAGCTAGAATGACAAGTCACGATTGAAAATCTTTGCACCACACACCACACTCACTCCCATGTGGAATTAAATCAAGCTGTCACCTGGTCAGTGCCACCACCCACAACACACACACACACACACACACACACACACACACACTCTCAAATCAACAGACACACCCCCATCAACAAACACAGAGAGCTGTCAAATAAAGCAACACTTGTAATTATGGGAGGGGGTTGAAATTCGGATTTATTTATTCCAAAATGAAGCCCTCGGATCGACAGAGGGACAGCTCTCCTCCATCTGTCATCGTCGAAGCCACGCTCGTCTGACACAGGGATTCATTCGTCTTGTCGTCTTTGACAGTCGGATTTTCCCGGCGCACTCCCACCAGGAGTCGCACAGGATTTTTTTGGAGGCAGACTTAAAAAAGAAAACACTCTGTGACAAGGAGCAGGCTCTTTATGAATGCAAATGAGTCTGGGAAAATTCACAGAGCAGCTAGCAGGCTCCGAGGCTCCGGAATCCGTCACATCTCCCCCCACCAGGCACAGCCCACGCTTTGCCAAGAGGTCTAAGGGCTTACAGGGGCCCTGCAGCAAGAACAGACACACTCAGAGAAAAGGGCATGGAAATCCTGTGGCTGACACACACTGAGAGTGCCACCGGTGACTATTATTTTCATGAAAATGATAAGCTTACTGTTTTTACATGCCATGCACAGAATCACTGGTGGCTTTGAGGTTTTTATTATAAAACATTCATCTCTTCAACCCTCTGTGTGTGCATGTGCGTGTGTGTGTGTGAGTGAGTGTGTGTGTGTGTGTGTGTGTGTGTGTGTGCGAGGATGCGTCACTTGTATCACTTGACATTTGGCTTCCCTTTTATCCTGTTCCAAGGATAGTAAGTCAAATGCTATGTGACAGGTCAACCCCTTCATATCAGTCATCCTTCACCCTGACCCGGCCTCAGCTGCACAAAAACACATCCAGCTCCTCCGCACTAAAAAACCATCATTAGCTACAAGATCCAGCTGAATCCTGCCGGAATAGACCCAGATCTGTTTACTCAAACTAACAAGCAAACACAGCATAAAATCTCCATTTTTACCAGACTGTGCTGGAGTCCTAAAATGTAATTTATTGAAATGAAGGTGTACATACAGGGTAACAGTGCAAGTGTTTTCAAGCCAACATATAAATAAATATTTTTAAAGTTGCAGGAAAAATAAAACAGTAAGGTAAAACTGTATCTGTGGTCATAGATAGAACTTAACTAAGACGACAGTGCAACAATCAAACACACAGAGGATTTTTTCATCATAAGGTGGACCATGAGTCTGTGAAAACAGCTTTGGAATGTCCTTTTGAAACAATGTTTTAGCTAAAAGCTTGGGATAAAAACCATGGGCTGTATCAATCAATCAATCATTATTTTTATAGCACCAATTAATAACAAGTGTTATTTCGAGACGCTTTACAAAAGAGCATATGGAATGATATGCAGGCAGGATTTCTCCTTTGTATTCCTCGTTCCTGTTGTCCACACTTCCTTGCCGCTGAGGTGGAGGTCGGAGCACGCCGTGCATGAACGAGGACGGTGGTGGTTGTGGGGGCTGCAGACCAACAAGGCAGGAAATGAATCTTGAAGATACTTTCACAGTATTTTCACAGTAAATATTTTGATTCAAAGTAGGAAAAAACACAGTTGTTACTTTATTGTAATAAAAATGAAAACTAATTTTTTAGTCCAAATAAGCCAATGCAAAGAATTTTTTTTGCATGGTTGCAAACTTGAAGGTATTTCCGGCTTAGTGACGCTCCTACATTACTTTTCCAAAATGGGAAGGGAATGGCTGTTAATGGATGGATGTGTTGATTTCTGCTATCTTTTTTGAGTGGGAAGCCATGAAGGGGTCATCCAGCTTTTCCAGAAATGAACTACGTACATCTGAAGGAACCATGGTAGGCAAAAAAAAATCTTTTGGGAAATTTACCCAGTGAAAAAATGTATAGGAATAACTTTGGGTCTTTCTCTGAATACTGAACCCAGTTTTCTCTATACATCCGTGGCCAGCAAGCACACACTACAGGACCCTGAAACTGAAACTGAAGCAGCTAAATGAAAGTCAGCCATCCTGTATTTTTCCTACTGTGCCATGTCAAATAAAAATCTTTATAGTAGTAACAAGCATGTTTGGACCTTGACCTACACAAATATAAAGCTCATAAAGAACATTTTGACCTCTGCTGCATCACTTTTATCAATACACGTGTCTCTTACAACTCCCCTAACTTTACAGGAGTGAAACACTACATCTCTTAAGCGACCCTGTAATGAACAGATTTATATGTACTGTAATATGACTTTAATGACCAAGGCAGCTGTGATGTTTGCTTACCGTCTCAGGTTTACTTCAAGTACCTCTTTTGCTTAAAAGCCAATCTGAGGTGTAAAGAAACTGAAGCTTGTGGGTCTTTAATTTAGCAGGAGTTCAAAGGAGGATGGTCAACAGAGGCAGAGCAAGGGCTTGAAAACGCTGACTCGGCTCCTGTCCCTTAATCTATTTGAGGTGCGATTAAAGTTTAATTCGTGCCCATCTCCTAATGCTAGCCAGCAAGTGGGTCTGTGAGTAGTTTCAAGCTGAGCCCAGGTCTTTTCTCTCTGTCTGGGCCTTACTTTATTCATGCCTGAGGGACACCAGGAGCTGCAAACAACTGAATTTTTCATCAAGGTTACTTCCTGGAGAGATGTGCCATGCAGTTGCTGCCTTCTCCCTCGCTGTGCTCCTAGCTCATACATAACTTAGCCTGCTTTGACCTGCAGCTCTCTCTGGGAGGAGTTGTTTGACCCGGGTCCAGATAGGCGAGCGTGTGCTGTGGAGTCGGCACGAGTTTGTGTTGAAGCTTGAAATATTGAGGTTTGGTTTGCGCGTTGGGATTAGAAGATGTCTGGTTTAACTTTACTTTTAAATCTGCCAGATTTAGCGTTTTTAAGCCATTCAGTAACACTTCATAAATGTTTTTAACACACTCTAAGGTTGCTTTTCTATTACTTCTTAACTACTGTGACCTCACTTATAAAACACCCTGTGTGGTAAATTTAAGATGAATAATATAAGACTTAAAATATAATATATAATACATATTATTCTATATACATAATATGAACATTTCAATAGATAATTTGCTTATTTTTTTATTTTGGGGTCACAGCTTCAATTCTTGTGTGTGTTGGTTACCATTTATCAAATATTGATGTTTTGCTAATTCATGTCAAAGTATGTAGAAGTTTGATACTGAAATGTTACCTCTGTGTATTTTTTAAGTTGAACAGTTAAACAACCCCCGAAACAAACTACATGAAACGGTACATAACTTTATTTTAGTAGCTTCACGTGTAGGAAAGACACAATCTGGAATTTTCCAATCACTTATTCATTCTCATCAATGGCACGTTCTAACTTGTTCCATATTCATCAACCTCTCTGGACGTAAACACAACTCAACAAATTCAACTAGTTCACAATTCTTTTGGGGATTTACACAATATGTGTGGCATCAACATTTTTAGTCTCTGAACAACAACTCTGCAACTTCTGGTGGAAAACAACAATTTATAAGAATATTTTCTACATCCCAATTCATTTGCAATTATAATCAAATCCCTCATATGTTTTATTTCTGGAATTATTAATGCTGCAACAACACATTTGGTTTTAATGGGTGGGGAAAATATGCAATGTCAGGATTTGTTTCTTTCATGAAGGCTGCAAATGCTGTTGTTTTTTTTTCTGAAATACAGCAATCAGAGGCACAAACAAGGTCTTATTTATTCTATTTAGAGTTTAGTTTCCACAAAGCTTCCACATGCAATAAGGTCATTTCTGTCTACTGGCTTATTGTGGAATATGTTTGCATTTAGAGGAAAAAGAAAGAGTGCTTTTGATCATATTTCACACTGATCGTTGTGCTGCTTCATCTTTGAATCAGGTCTAAGAAGACTGATGTGTGGGAGTGTGGTGGATAAGGGTTTGAAGAACTGACCTGAGATCTGAGTGTGGCTTTATATTCTCTGTTTTGTTGACCAATGATTGGGTTCAAAATATAAAGAAAGATTTTTAGATTTTTACTGTCAAATATATTTTTTACACTAAGGAGTATTCATGTTTACAACTGAACCTGCGTATCCTGTAAGGTCTCAAACACAGAGATAATCCTCCGTCATTATGACCCTGTTAAATAGGGGATAAAATAAAGCAGAATGGCTATT
Organism: Tautogolabrus adspersus; assembly: GCA_020745685.1. Classification (NCBI taxonomy): domain Eukaryota; kingdom Metazoa; phylum Chordata; class Actinopteri; order Labriformes; family Labridae; genus Tautogolabrus; species Tautogolabrus adspersus. The sequence goes on from CM036544.1 coordinate 17,600,486, forward strand.
TGACTACAGACTTCCATTTCAGGGCTGTGCTGTGCAGTCTTGCAGCTCTTGAGTGTCAGACATTATCACAACCACTACCCTCAACCTCACCCTGCCCCTTGTGACAATTACTGCCCTACCTCCCTATTCAGCACGTAATGAGAAAACTGACTGATCGATTTCTGTCCGGCCAGTAAAAGAAGGTGAGGAAGCATTTAGGTAAAGCACAGAGCAGACTCTGAGGCACAGAACTGCAGCATTTTCATGTTATCTGCTGTATTTTTTACAAGTTAATGGGCAAGGAATAACTGAAATGTATGTTTGACACAAATAGTGGTGGTATTAAAGTTCAAGTCTGGTTTAGACACAAGTCATTATTTGTATTTATTTATAAATCTGCTGACTATTTACATGATTCATTAACTCATTCATTTAATCTATGAAGGGAAAAAAATATTAAATACCTAGGACAAGATTCAAAGTTACCATGTTGATGTTGATTTATACGAGCGACCAACTCTCTAATGACCTTTAAACAAAGGATCAAATCTGATGCAGCAGAACCAGAGATACACATAGCTTTTCAAACCTATGTAACAGGTTTCATTGCTCTAATAAGCTGTAGCATTCAAAATCAAACTTTGCAGTGAACTGAAAGGCCACTTGTTAAAGAAAGGGGCCGACATTGAGGACAAGGAAACAATCAGCAAGTTTCCTTAGATAGTTAATTTAGAGATTTGGAAGTGTTTAGCTTAGTAGTGGCTAATGCAGCCTTGAGATGTTAGCCTGGAGCTATAGATATATACCCGTAGATGCCGCTGCCAGGCTTGTTAGATAGGTCAACACCACCGCCATCTTGGTAATAGGTAGCCGCACTTCCCAATGATTGTAAGTGTATGACGGCAGGAGGACTATTGATAAGATATTCAGAACTCTCTGAAATGTGAATCACTTTTCAAGCTGTTTGTTTCATTACAAACATCAGACATGTTTTTACGATCCAGGATACAAAAAATGCAGGTATTCATACCCCAATGCTTTATCTGATAAAAGATGACTAAAGATTACTCTCTACATTGAGAATCACAGTATGTCTATTATGAAGGCTGTTGTAGGCTATTAGACTTTAAGTATTGGATTAGAGAATTGGATTCATTAGAGACGTGCTCTCTTATTTCTGAATTAAGCAATAATTATTAGATGCATCATCTTATATCCGTGAAACAGGCTGTATCGGCTCAGCTGATCCTGAAGAAACACTACAAAGTGCAGGAGATCAGAAGGGCTTAACGTCTAAACAACTGCAGCCAAATATGATAATAACTCTTAATGGTAATGCTGAAGGGACTCACTAAATAGGGCTGCATGGTGATGCAGTGGCAAACACTGTAGCCTTACAGCAAGATGGTTCGAATCCCGGGTGGACAAGGCCTTTCTGTGTGAGGTTTGCATGTTCTCCCCATGCATGTGTGGGTTCCCTCCATGTACTCCAGCTTCCTCTCACAGTCCAAAGATATGCTTGTTAGGTTAATTGGTGACACTTAATTGCTTGATTGGCTGGTGACCAGTCCAGGGTGTACCTCGCCTTTCGCCCAATGACAGCTGGAAACAGCTCCACCCCCGCCTGTATTCTTAATTTCACCAGATATCTACATGTCTGACATTTGAGACAAATCAAATGGCTTGTAAATTGTTTCACATTTCACTGGGATGTACTGTAAATATTTTAATGTTGGATACACCTCCTGCCGTCATAGGCTTACATTCATTAGAAGACACAGCTACCCCTCTCCAAGATGGCGGCTGCATTGACCTACTGCTCCTGTGAACAGAAGCAGCCAAAGTGCTATCTGTATGTGTATATGGCCTGAGGCAGTGATGGAGCTAGCTAAATACAGTAGGTCTGGTTGGCTCAGTTTATTATAACTCCATAAGAAAAGATTTTGTATTTTATTTTAAACCTGTGGACTTCAGCTATGACTGACATTAACACAAGTGACATCACAGAGGCAGAGAAGTCATTAGGCCTACATGACTTTTTTCTAAAATGCAAAAAATAGTCAACCTGTCAATAGATTTGAGTAAAAATAGTCGAGTTCCATTTTAATCCATTTTTTTTCAAATAGTTAAAGATATTTCATTTGACTTATTGGCCAAGGGTCTATAGGCTAATCGTTTTCACTCCACAGCTATTTAGAAATATTTCATCATTGATGCCAAGAGTGTCTGTTTAATGACTAAATACAGACCTTGTTAGACTTGGCATTCTCCACGTTTGTTACAACAACTGTTGTGGTTCTGTGTTATGACATAAGGCTTGTAAAGTGCTCCCTACAAACTGCTGCACGTTCTAATAAATTCATCTTGATTTATTATTCCTGTGACTGATTACAAGGATGTAAATATTCAGCAGTAAAATATATAGTCTGGGTGACAGTGTGTCTTTCCCAAGCACCAGCACGCTGTCCTGTTGGGTCAGAGCTCCACTGCCACTCACAATTATTTATTAGGCTACATATTCACTCTCTATCCATCACTGTATGGCCACCCGGCCCGGTCACATCTCTTTATGTTTATTACAGTGTCCCACCTTCCCAGGGAGGATGATTGACGTTTTCGGAGAGGACCGAGGTGGGACTTGCGCGCTCCTTCTTCTCCAATCGTGGCTCGAGGGGGCGGAGGCTTTCCATCCATACTCTGATTATGAGTCAGTTACCAGACATAAGCGAAACAATAACAGTTGGTGGGTTACTTTCTGTTCAAAAGCTTCACAGGCAAGTTGAGTCTTTAGCGCGTTTTAGCGCATCAAGCTCTCGAGTACACCGGAGGTTTCGTGAGAGGAGCTCAACGCGCTCTACTTTTAATCAGATTAGGAGCCTTTCTGTTCAATCCTTTTTCTCCCTTCCCTACAGTAGCGGTGCAGGAGTGGCCAAAGCCAAAAGCAGCGATTCAGATCAGATTTCACCTAAACCAGCTGGGAGAGAGACCGAGAGAGAGAGAGCAGAGAGAGGGATTGTCAGTCTCCCTCCTCCCAAATCCAGAAAATCTTACCAAGGAAAAAAGGAGGAGTGTCGGGGGTGAGAGAGGCGCAGAGGAATCCTGAGGAATTTCCGAGGATATTTTCCCCTTTTTCTTTTCTCCCTCCTCCTTTCTTTAAAATCTGATATTAAAATTTAAAAGTTGGAGGAGAGGCAGCGGGGACCGTGGTCAATGATGGACGAGCAGCCGCGGTTGATGCACTCCCATGGGGTAGGCATGGCCGGACACCCCGGCCTGGCGCAGCATATGCAGGATGGCACGGCGGGGACGGACGGTGAGGGAAGAAAGCAGGACATCGGAGACATATTACAGCAAATAATGACCATCACAGACCAAAGCTTGGACGAAGCACAGGCGAGGTGAGGCAACACACACAGACACACAGACATACATAAATAGCCCACACACTTGTAGTATCAATCGTAGAGCGGAAATGTTAGAAAATGTTATTGGAGATGGAGGGGGGAGATGATAACACTGGTTTGTATCCAGACTGCCTGTAAATGAAAGCAATTACGCCCACTGAAGTGCCGTGACTGCGCGAAAGCGACAAAAAGCCATAAAAACTTGTCACGATTCATATTTGGTCTTTTAGAACAACTTTTCGGTTGATATTTTTCATCCAAACTATGAATTATCATATGACTAATAGAGATCCATATGATCTGTTCAGAGGATTGTAAAGTGCCGAGAGGTTTCACAGACACTTGTACCATGTTAGAAAGGAGCGTAATACTGAGCTATAGTAACATGTTGCATTTCATAATAATTATTATCACCTAAAATAATAGTGAAAAAAATACGAGACATGTTAAAGTTGTATATGTATATTTTGGATTCAGTTGCTAGAAAAAAAAATCTGGGTTTTCAGAGGTTTGAAGTCTCTCATTGTGAATTAATGTGACAACAGCTATTTCATTTTAGGATTATGGTCACTGTCTAAAAACTCATGCATGTTAAAAAAAAAATCCCCCATTTCTCACAGTAGAAACAGAAGTAAATTCTGTGTTAAATTTAATTTTCATGCAGATTTTGCCTAATTGTATAGGACACTCCAGTCCTAAAAGGGAAAAGGGGCTTTGTTACTGTTGCCACTTGTTTGAACATTGGTGTGAAAAGTGGTGTCCTCTGCTCCTTTTAGGAAACATGCACTGAACTGCCACAGAATGAAACCTGCTCTCTTCAACGTCTTGTGTGAAATAAAGGAGAAAACAGGTGAGTTTCTGTGTTATGGTTTCTTTTGTGAGCTGGGATTTTTGTGCAAAGCTTGCACTGCTTACTGATACTGATGAAAAAGTGTCTGTTTTATCATCCAATCGTGTATTCTTAGTATATTAGCACAATGTTTATTCTCTTTTATAGTACACAATCATTCTTCTTAACTCTTAGGTTTAAAGAAAAAAAAATAGTTAATTGTATAAAAGACAGATTAAATTGTGGTGACATTCTTCTGTTGGTACAAAAATGATACCGTTTTTGCAGGGTTTTTTGTGTGTGTGTGATTTATGACAAGTTTTCCCTGACAAAAGTCACCCAGCGTGCATGTTAGCAGCCCTGATCCCAGATGAGGTGCTGTCACTGCTCTGGAGTGTTTTCATGCCGACGTTTGGGCCTCTCTGTGGCTGTGCTTTCTCAACCCTCTCTGTCTGTTTTCCTTGGCTGAGTGTGATGGCGTTTGTGTCGTGTAGCTTTTTTTTTTTTTTTTTAAATGCAGAGGCAGAGTCAGACAGATTTTCTGTTTATGTTCACCACCAGGGTCAGACTCATGAAAAAGAATGTGTGAATTATTGGTTTGTTAACATCAGATTAAAAGAAGAGCAGCATATATACGGTGAAAGCCTGTAGATACTCTCTGAAGGATGTCGCTGTTTAAGAGGAGGCTTTTTCAAGGCAGGAAATAAAACCAAACATCCAATATAGCCTTATCTCTGAACACTACTTTGAGGCTGTCTTTGAGGTTATTGAAGGAGCCATGTCACTTTGACTGCTGGGGTTGCATTAACACCCATGACAGTTTAAAATAAATACAGGGCGGGTATGGAGGTTTAAGCATATTCCTTAATTTTACATGAGCTGTTAATCCAGGACATTTCATTCTTATGACTCAGAGTTTGGCACACGCTTCTGCAAAAAAAAAAAAAGACACATGAAAAGAAAGTAGAAAGAATCAACAGCAGACTTGTTGAGATTTCTACTAGATTTTCAAATGTTAAAGTCTGTCTGTGAGGAGGAGGCTAAAGGAGGCTGGGGCCCGAGCTGTTTCTAAATTGCCAGGCTTGGAAAAGTGGGAGAATAATGCCCGGCTCTTTGTAAACTGTCTGGCGTCTCCCTGAGTTCAACCAGAGTTCGTTTCCAAAAAGAAGAACAAAGTGACTTGGACCTTTTCCTGGCTCCTCTCCCCCTGCTTCTCCTCCTCTCTTCCCACCGTTCTTGGCAACCGGGGATTTTCACAGAGCTTCTGACGAGTGAGGCTCCCCCCCACCCGCCTGCGAATTCTCTTTCTCTTTATTCACAACCAAGTTTGGAAATTATCATGATTCAGCCCGGTTTATATTTTATCTTCTATGTATGACTTCAGTTGTTTTAACACAAAGTGTGGTTAAAAAAACACGCTTTAAACCACAAATCAGTCAGCTCTAAATGTCTGTCTTTATCAAGGCAAAAAAAAACCTTTTAAAAGTAAAGAAAAACCCAAGCAAGTCATGATAGAATCAACTCTTAATGGCTGCCTGGCTGTGTCCTCCCCGTCTGCGTTTGAAGAGCTGAGCTGCAGCTCATCTTCACCCATAGGAGGTTTGTGCAGACAAAACTGAAAATCCTTTCACTGCAGTGACAGTGAAAATGACTCAAACCTTCAGCATGGCATTTACAGCCAAATGTGCTGAGTGCAGTGTATGCGAGCCGAGTACAGCCTGTAATTTGTCAAGTTCTTTTTTATATTCTTTACAAAGAGTCAGCTCCTCGCTTTTTTTTTTTTTTTTTTTTTTTTTTTCTACATTGTTGCAGTCAGAGTGTCTCTTAAAACTCGTCTCTTCAACCTTTTTACTGAAACATTGCTTCAGATCATACATCATTTGTTGCATGTAGTCACTCACATGTGTGCCACTCGGTATATCAGTGCTGTGTTAGTGTTGACAGCAGCAGCATGGGACATTGCAGCAGTGAGTTGTCCATTGGCGAGCAGCTGACAAACAAGGCGGGAGTGCATGCCGATAGGGGGACAGAGCAGGCCTTAACTGATAACCCCGCCCCACCCCAACCCTGCTCCCAGTATATTTGTGCTGGGGTCGAACCTAGTGTCACGGCAGAAGAGTATTTAGCAAGCTTAAACAAGCTCATGTTCGCATGCTGGGTTATGGAAAACTAACGTTGGAGGCTTGTGTTACCACTTACAGACGTTCCTTTTGGTCGCCAGTGTTATATTTCATGAAATGTTTGCCCTCACTACCGGCACCCCTCCTCCTCCTCCTCCTCCTCCTCCTCCTCCTCCTCCTCCTCCTCCTCCTGTCTTGTCTTTATTTTTAAAAAACTGTCATCATTGTTTCTACATTTCCTGAGAGCACTTAGAATTTGTTTTCCCTGTTCCTGCTTCACATCCTGTGAAGAGAGCCGGAGAGCGTCTTTGTTTGTGTGGAACCATTACGGTGAGGGGAGCTGGCACGTACAGGTTGACTAAGTAAGAGAAGCCAGACACCAAGTCAGTGTTTGTGGGTGTCAGATTTCAGGCCCATGCTCTCCCTCTCTCTCTCTCTCTCTCTCTCTCTCTCTCTCTCTCTCTCTCTCTTTCTCTCTATGACTCTCTCTGTCTGATGGACCTGGGACTGTTTGGTCAGGCCTCTCTCTCTCTGTGTCTGCAGCCTCACATTACCCCCCTCACAGGCCCGGGTCAGATGGAGAGCTCCTGCATGACTAATGTGATCAGACGGATAATGCATTACACCGCTTGAACTTATCAAAGCTGGAAACCTGCTGAATCAGACGGACCCACTAACTGCTAACAACCCCCCCCCCCCCCCCCCCGAAGCTTGCACTGCTAATGAGACATGTAGCCACAGTTTAGATATGCACAGTGATGTTTATCTGGTCACTTTCAAGTAGCTTTCAGTACTAGCACAACAGAAATGTATTTGTTTTGTCCTGCAGTTGTTGGTAGGGCTGCAGCTAACAAATATCAGATTCAGATTCTCTTTGTTGTCCCACAAAGGGAAGTTTGTGTTGCGGCAGGAGCACACAGACAAACACATTATTAAAGGACAGCATCAACAGTACAAATTGGACACAATACAAACGACACAATATTAAAAGGCATAATCATCAACCTGAACAGTAAAATCAGTAAAATCAGTGTTCGTACAGAAAAGGAAAATTCTACCGTGCGGAAATGTGCAAAAGTGCAATTTGAAGGTGAACAAAAATGCACAATATTAGTGCAACTTTATCAGCCTGAGTGCTTATTGCCATTCCATGTTCATAGTTTATGAATCTTTTCAAATGAGTTCTCCTTTGGCCTCTAATCTTGGAAACAAATGACAAAATATCAATATCCACACAACTTCAGATGTCCTGTTTTATCTGATTAGCGGTTCGAAACCCAAATTAGTTTCACTTCCAATGATACAAAACCGAGAGAAAACAGCAAATACTCAAATGGTAAAAGCTGGAAAAAAATACTTTTTTGCTTAAAATTGGCTGAAAAAAATAAATCACATTTTAATACTGTGGAAAAACAATTTTCAAGCTTTACAAAAAAGAGAATTAACAGTGTAGTTTAGAAAAAAGAGGAAAGGGCAAATAGAAATAATAATGGAAATGATTGAAAGAGATTCAAAAGTGAATGTTAAGAAACATCAGAGTAACCAAAAACATGTGTTAAGAAAGAAATAACAAATTAACTAATCCATTTCTGAATCAATCATCCGGCCTTGAAATAAACGTAATGGTGCGTGGTGATAAAATGTCAAACCTCTATTTATGGCGTTTTCTGACATTAACATTAAACGTTGACAGAGGAACCAGTTGAGCTCCCATGAAGCAGTGGATAGACTGGTCACTATGGCTCCCAGTGCTGCTGTTTTTCAGTATTTAATTGACATGGCTGTCCATGATGAGTTCAGGGGTTAGTGTTGCCTCTCTTTGTTACTCTCCTCTCATCTCCAGTGACAGATGGAGGCATTAGTCTCCAATGTGGCGCTGTCCTGAAACTAATGGCTATGTCCTTGGTTTTTCCCTGCGCTAGCCGGCAGACTGTATAACTGTCCCCTGCTTGGAAGTGCCGAAGCAGCAGTTTATCCCCCCCATGTTTTAGTTTCCACGGAAATAAGGCCGAACAGGACTCTGCCTGTTCCCTCATAAATGACTTAGAATAAATAACTTCCAAGTGAGAGGGAAGTTTTTCCTGAGAAAGCGTTGCCGGGTCTTGATTTGCAAGCTTAGAGGAAGCTCGTCCTCCACTTAGCAGGAACATTCCTCTAAGTGAATAATAACAAACATGCAATATGTTCTTACAAGTAGTCCGAGCAGGGATGTGCTGTTGTAAGTTTATCTTTGCCTTTAACAGATTTATCACAAACATAAATAGATCAGATTCCGTTTTACCCCCCCGATGTTTCCTCTATATTCATATTTATACTCGCCGCTTTATCAGAAGCAACAGCCAGTGTTTTAGCTGTTCCCTGTCCTCTGATATAAACTCACTGCCAATTAGGATAGCTAATATATTATGCAAATGTTGACTGGCTTAATTGAGACATGTTAATCATGTTTTAAGAGGCTAATTACAGCTCTGTATATCTGAGGTGGGAGTAGTAATTAGCCATGATAACAAATCTGGCTGTAGGATGGTCATATTCTGCATGTGGACGTATGGCCAGGGACTGTGTGTGCAGGCTTGGGTTGCTGTGTGTGTCTCGTGTTTACATTGTTTTTAGCCTATAAATGAATTAAACTTTGCATTTCAGTTCAGATTGTCATCTTGAGAGTCCCTTTTTTTCCCCCCTCGGCATACATATTTCACATTTCACCTTCATGGAAAACAGCACAAAAAGGACAGAGGAACCAAGATCTATCAGCTCACCTATTCATCAGGAATATGGATGCTTTCCTTCTCTATCTATAGTTTGTTTCCTGCACTCCTCAGTCTGGTTATCTGATTCTGCAGCTCTGTGCATCCAGGCTTTTACACAACGAGGCTGTGTTCTTACTTTTCTGACACAGATCATATTTGGATCTATTACGTTAAGAATGCCCTCTCACTTATCGAATATAAAATGGCTTTAGAGAGGAAATTTGCTCAACGGTGGAGTGGAGTTTCTTTTTTTTTTTATCAGATGTTTGTCTCTGGAGCTGCTTTTAGTGTCTGCAAAACAGCTCTGGTGACATTACTGCAGCTGCAATTGCCTCTGCCATTGTTTTTCTTATTGGTGCTGTTAGGATTTGATTGGATTTTCAACAGTCTTGTGGAATTGCCTCACGCAGCAAGAGCGGCAGACCTGTATATGATGGCGTTTGTACACCTGAAGATCTTATTACTGATATGTTCTCCAGGCTCCAACTGTGTACTCTAACTACCTCTGAATCACACTATTTAGTTTGTCATTTTTCACTGCTTTAAATGTGCGCGCACACGTTTTTTTCCTTCTCTGTAGCTGAAGAAACATATTTCTTAAATCAAAAATGTAACTTAAGCAGATTTTTGGTACTCTTTGATGGAGGCGCTTGCCTTGGCAGTTGATAACCTTTAATTCGAGGTGTGGGATCTGATTTCCATGGCACCCTGCCTCTACTATGTATTAAGTGGCATGTTGGCAGCATGCTGGGGTCATACAAAGGAACCCCCCCCCCCCCCCACACACACACACACCCACCCACCCACCTGACTTCGATGAACAGTCAAACATAAAATGGCAAGCGCTCTTCCCCGGCTGACTTAGTAAAAATGACATAAATTAATACATGCTGCTTAAACAGGACCAAGATTAATGGCTGCCTTTCGCTGCGGCTTAGATCCACTGTCAGTCGCTGCTCGCTGCCCAGATGGAATCAACACCAATCAATGAGGCTACCTGACTCTCCCTGGATATCTGCTTAGGATGGAGAGCAGGCTGGGAGACACATACACAAACACACACACACACACACACACATTTGAATAAACCCTCTACACGCAGACACATATATCAAACATAAAAAAACATGAATTGCACCCATCTTGATGCAGTATTTTCGCTCCTCTCTTCAGCATTCCCCCATATAAACTCACAGCCATATCCTGTATTACTTCCCATATAGAGGGATGTTCAATCAGGTGCCACAAAGTCAGATGGGGAAGAGCAGTGAGGCTGATGGCTCAGTAGTGATTGGATGTTTCAATTACTGATAGTAATGCCATGGTGTAGTGAGTCATGCAGTGCAGATAGCACCATTTATTTTAATCAGGACGGGGGAGAGATGGGTGTGGATGTGTCTCCCTCCTTTCAGAGGAGTTTCACATTTAGATGCAGGGGAGTGTTCGCTTTCTCTCTCTCTCTCTCTCACTCTTTTTTATTCCACATACCAAACACATACACACACACACACATGCTCAGGTGGATTGAGAGTGGAGGAGAGGTTGCCGTGGGTAACGCATAGCGACAAGGTACTCTCTCTGTGAGCTATTCTAATTTATGTTAATAAACCTTGCCGTTGCTGTGAGAGACAAAAGGGGCCACAGATGAGCCTTGGTAACCTCGGCACCTTCACTGGAAGGAAAGGCGTAGACAAAGAACAATTCACACACATGCACTCACACACACACACACACACACACACACACACACACACTGAGGGAAAAGAGAGAAGAGATATTGAACTGTTGAGAAAGACACAAATACTGTGGCGAAGAGCGATGATAAATTTAGCCACACAAAGAGTTGTTTTCGTGGCTGCAAAAATCAAACAGCCTCATGCTGGCAATCTTCAGTGTGTCTGCGTATGTGTGTGTGGTATCTGCAGCGTCTGCGTGTGTGTCAGAGTGTGTGTTGGAGGGGCAGAAAATAGACAGGCAGTCTCTTGGGATTTTTGCTGCTAATTCCGTGGGGTTTACAGAGACACAGGGTGCTGCAGCTTTGGATCACGTCCCAGGGCAGATGTGACACCACAGGTAGCATTTAGCACAGTAGGCTCAGAGCGTGAGTGTTAGCACGGGTCAGCGTTTGGCCGGACTGCCTGGCAGTAAGTGGAAAGACCATCTCGGAGAGGCAGATAAGGACCTTAGATCTGCTACTGCGTTTTTTTTATCTATTTCAGACAAACAGGCAAACCTTTAGCATGTTAGAATCAAGAAGAAACATAATGAGAATAAGAACTCTTGTTTTGCATTTCCTTCAATGTTAGCATGTCTTAACTGCCAATGAAGTGACTTAATTTGACTTATTTTCAATGCAAATCTGTAAGTGTTGACTCTTGAATAAGTTTTTATCATTTTTTCAGCTTGCATCATGAAAATTCTCCTAAAAACTGAAATTGCATCAGAAACAGTGCAGAGTTTCACAAATGCCAGCTGCCTTGACTTGTTCATTTTTGACTTTTTTAAAAGGGAAATCTGCATTATGGTAAATTGAACGGCTCAATGCTTGACTGTTATATGATTTTCAGTGTGAAAAATAAACAAACCTAGAACTCGTGGTCTTACATCGGATGTCAAACAAGGTAAACAATTTTCCTCAGTAACATTAATCAGGATTGATAACACAGTGAAGCCTCCTCGCTGCTTTCCTGAGCTGTAGATATCGTAACCCAAAGAGTGAAAGCTGTGGGTTTCCTCTTCGCCGTCTGTCTGCCAGCTTGCCTTTGCGGTGTTAGTTCTGGACAGTTAACTCCAACTGAAATTATGTTAATTGCTGTCATTTTCTTTTTCTACTTGAGCATAATCAGCAAATTATATACTTCTGTTCATTTATTACCGAGCCACTTTTAACAGAGTTTTTACCCTTCAAAGATCAGAAAGTTAGAAGGGACTTTGCCCTTGTGATTTGTACATATGTGTGTGTGCAGGTTTAGGTTATTATCAGTGGTTGTTACTTTGTGTGAAAGTTTGTCACTTAGAAGGCTAGTTATCACAAGTCTCTGAAATAATGAGTGTATATATTCAAAGAACAGAAATGTGACAAACTACAACTCAGTATCGTATTTGACACCATCGTTTCTTTTGTGCTAACACTGCACAAATCTTGAACACATCAATATTTAACACCTCAAACACATTCATGCTAAAGCAATGAAAATGAAAGGTGTTAGTTTCAGCTCTTTAAATGTTGTCACCATGTTGGCACTGTTGTTATCCAGGATGAAGACTGCGCTGTTTGTTACCTTTCAGAGGTTAAAGGTCATTAAAACGTGTATTTGAAAATTGACTCAAATAAACTGAAATTTTGCTCATGACATGACATGCTGATTTTATGCTGTTTTGTAACTTCACTTTATGGAAATCCCTGTTAGTCTTTTAGAGTGTGTATTTATGTTTATGTGTGTGTGTGTGTGTGTGTATTTATGTGTGTGTGTGAGAAGAAGTGACAGGTAAGACGTGGATATAGTCATTTAATGTTGAGGGTTTGTAAATAGACATTTTTTATAGACTCTACATTTGAGAATCTCACTCAATTTTTATTTGTACAGCGCCGATTCATAACAAATGTTATCTCAAGAGGCTTTCTGTAGTTGCACAGTCTGTAGCTAATGACCAACAAGCACAAACTCAAAGAGCACAAATACATTAAGCGTGGTTCCTCATAACTGCTGAATTTATTATGAACACACTACAGAACATCCAGTGTGTTAGTTCAGAGTGGGAAGACAGGAACTCTCTTTTTACTCAACATGTACTGTATGTATCTCTCCTGAGAAAATGTAGGAGAAATCCACTTTGAATTTGTAGCAATTAGTAAACATGATACGAAATGTTAAAAAGAAAAGAAACTTCATTTTGAAAAACACATCGTCATCATAAATCAGATGTTTTGCTGTTCAATCTTTTGCTAAAGCATCTTTATGTCTTGTCCGTTATCTGAGGAGTGACTGGGCGCACATGCAGTACCCAGCTGCAGACACTTGTTATAAATATGGCAGATGACTTGTATAGTTTTATGCTTTTAGATAAAAAGGCACCTTCACTGAGAAGTGTCTGCGTGTGTTCAAGTTCACTTCCAGCCTTGCTTTTAATATGAGGCGTTCGGTGTCTCTTACTCGTGCGTTCACCAGTCATTCACAAGATTTGAACCGACGACCCCGTGACTCAACGGCTGCCTCTCACGCCTCCAGGCGAGCTGCTCTTCTTCTTCTATTATATTTTATTTGTCTAGCTGGCACCACCTTGTAGCTTGTTTTTATTGGACATGTCCTTCAGCAGCGTGTTTAGCAGTCTCCTCCCCTAAACACATAAAATTCCTTTATGTTCCTATTACTTGAGTTTATGAAGAGCATCTTCAGCCCCCTCCCCTCTGATAAGATCATATTGATAGATTGATATTGGGAGAGCTGGAGTGTGATAAAGGCTCGGGGGTTAAGAGCTTCTTGGATAGTTTAACCTTGATAAAACAGTTGTTTCAGTGAGGCTGATTTTGCCCCATCCGTCTTCATCCGTCAGGGCCCCGCTGAAGTATGCAAATGAAGGCAGTAGAGGGAAGCGCCGTGTGCGGTTAAATGGGGCGTTGCGAATGTGCGGTGTACCGCGCCGACGGGGTGATACTACTTACTGTCCAAATTTAGTGTGTCTTCTGAAACATCCTTCCCCCCTCTCTTCCTTTTCGTCTGCGTTTCAAGAATATATGCAGCCTGAGAGGAACTGTGGCCTCTCGTAAAATGATTACAGCTGTGGCAGCAGCAAAGCACTCTCTGCTGGTACATGTGTATGTGCAGATTTTAATGTTTGCGAGCTGGAATTTAGCGACTGCAGATCCCTGTGTTATCCCTTTAAGTGTGTCTCTGTGCGTGCCATATCTGTATTTACATGTTGCAGCAGGTTTTATTGCCTGCTCTTGCCATACATTTAAAAATGTGGCTGTTTATTGCTCTAATTAGTGAGTCTGAAGGTGTAAGGGTAATAATCTTTATGATAATAACTGTTTATGCCTGAACACAGCTCTCCATTCACAGTTTACGTTGCTCGGGCAGCTTCATTTGCCTGATTGGTTTTGTACCTACTCAGCAGCATTAGGGATGTTTTTCTCTCTCTGTGTGTGTGTGTCTGATTCTCTCATTTATCTCATGTGTCGGCATATTGATTGATTCCCCAGCTCACTCATTATTTTGTTTCTGTTCTTTACAACTCATTTTCAGAAAAGAGGGCCAGCACTGAGGCCAGAAACACATACCATGTCTCTTCTCTCTGCAGTCTGACTAGCCACCGCACACATAAAGCTGTCAATCAGGAGCTTCCCTGCCTGCCCTTTGTTATGGAACGCCAGCTCTGTGGGTGGGTCCTGTGGGTGATAGATTGCCCAGAGAGCCTATCGGACTGCAGGAAGCATCCATCTCTGTCTGGAGCCTGTTAAACAAGCTTGGGAAAGCAGCCATGTAGTCCTAACCACCACTGGCCTCCACTAAAAAACCCCATTAACATTAATGAAGGATAGCTTTAAAAGTTCTCCAGTAATAGGCTTGAATTGGATTTATGAGTCAGATAGTTTGCCAGGGAGTACGTCATGAAATGTGTCAGTGGTAGATAAATGGAAATCAGCGTTTGAAAGGTCTCAGGACTTTGTTTCAGAGAGAATTTAAGCTCAGCTTAGATTAAAAAAAAAAAAAAATCGTACCTCTCACGGCCCAAAATCAAGCAGCAGCTCAGGAGCATCTGTGAGGAAAAGTGAAGTGTTTGATGTTTTAAGTGACTGCAGATAAAGCTGCTCATCTTTCACACACAGGGCTTCTTCTCCTTCTTCCTCCTCTTCTTCGTGAGGAAAAAAAAAGTTCTTAATACTTTTTTTAAAAGCTCTTTCATCCCAGATGGCACTGGCCATTTCAATACCTTGCAACTACCACTTTACCTGTCGGCGAGGTCCCTATAGATGGCTGATGTGAAGCGGCCATTAGCCAGCCAATTCCTCAGCCGCAGATTACTGTGCCAGTACGCGGTAATCACAACGTTGAAAAAGGTCTGATTGCACTCCATCCAACCTACAAAGTGTGGCATAAATGGGTTTTTCAAAGGTCTGCAGTTGGTTGTTGGTGTGTCATCATAGTGCATTAGGACTGTCAGAGGCAAGATGGCAGCTTTTGAAGCCTCTTTCATTTTGTGTGAATGTTAAAAGGATGCAGAAATACACTCGGAACAAACCGGGAAAACAAGGCCTGAGAGAGATTTTTTTTCAGTGCAAAAAACCTCAGGTATAAGCTGCTGCATGGGAATTAAAGTTCTATTAAATATGACTAATTTATGCATCCCCCCCTTCTTCTCCTCCCATCTTTTGCCTGGTCTGTCCACTACTAACCTCTGATGTCATTAGCGTTGGAGGGAGGTTGAAGGGACAGAGGGGTGTCTTTTCTTAATGAATTCCGCTGTGTCTTTGCACTTCCCCACCTAGTTAACCCCCCCAACCCCCTCTCCCCCCCCAATGCTCAAGGTGTCAAATTAGAGCAGCTGGAAAGGGGAGAACAAGGAGATGGACAAGGTACATCTCACCCCCACCTCATTTCCCTCACTCTCCTTCAAATCACCTCATACAATATGATATTCATGGGTAGTATCCATGTAACAGCTATGCAATAATGGTTGGATACACTCCACTTATGCACTTAAATGATAAAGTAGCTGTTACCGCAGTTAATCCATTAGTAACGGAAAATACAGTAAATGAAAGATTCTCCATCAGGTACTCACTTTGTTGCATACCGTAACATCAATCTGCAGTGACGGAGTATTATACAGATCCTTTATTCAAGCGAAAGTAGCAAAAAATACCATAAAAAGTCATTTCTCATTACTCATAACAGGCTAAAGTTTCCTTTATTGGATTATTTTACTGATGGATTCATATCAGCTATAGTTGAGTTACTGCCATCTTATATTTACTGCTTCAATATTTGATCTTCTGCGTTTGTTAAGTCACAAAATAAAGTGTGCATCTCCTTGTAACACCCATGTTCACATGTTGCTTATGCAGATCATTTCTCTTTAAAACTCGCTTTGTTTGATTGGTTACAATTGTTTGCAACAAGAAAACTATTTGGTGACTGTTTCACACCACATGAAGCATAGATTGGACACGTGTTGGGGATAATATGTTTAGATATTTGTAGCCTATCAAAGACCAGAAGGAGAAGAGACCGCCAGGTTGGGATCCACTTGAATTTTAATATTTTACAACATTGCATTACATTTCTATGCTAGTTACATGTTTTTCATATTTTTATCTGCAGAGTAACCATAGCTGTAATATGATCACAGTGGAATAAGCCTTACAAACAACATACAGTAGTTAAACAAATCAAGGTTAATATGTACTAGCGTTAACTACGACATGCAGCAGCGGCCTGCAGGCGGCCATATTACTCTAAAGCATCACCTGTAGGACGATACTGCTTTTGACACAGCCTGTTGTTACGCTAACTACAATATCCACAAAGAGGTGTAGCAATGCAACATATAACAACACCAACCTAATCATTTCTCCACACAGTTAATGCACAAAAGCTAATCCAAATGCTGTAACCAGTATCTGCCACTACCTGAAGCCACTGTAACCTTATACAACAATCAGATCCATGCATCTTCAGTTCACATTTAGAGATGTGTTTTTCTTTTTCTCACCTCAAACCACCAGAACTGAATTTTCTAGTGTCAATTTCTAGTTGTGATTCCAAAGTTATAAGACATGAGATAATTTTTACAGGAGAATTTTCCTGAATCTGGGTTGAATAAAAAGCAAATCGGCTGATGTTAAGGGTTTATACTCAGCTCTCTTTGTCTACATGTGTTTCAGTTTATGGCTCCTCACCCTCATAAGTCCCTTCGGCACCCTTTCAGAGAGGAGGACATGATCCAGTTGCCTTCTTTGAAGAGTAATAGTGATAGTGACAGTGATATCATATCAGGCCGCTCCATAGCTCTGCAGGAAACACCTCAGCGTGATGTTACTTCCTCTTTGGTCATACTCGGGAGTAAGAAGAAGAAAAAAAACACCACTCAGAGTTGCAAGCTAGGCCGCAGGTGGCAGATTTTAATGATGTTTAAGTGTCTCAGGGTGGATTTTTTTTACAGAGCCTAGCAGAGTTGTTGTTGTCTTCTTCATCGCAGCGTTTACGGCTGATATTCCTGACTCAACAGAGAGCGGGCATCCCCCTGTGGCTCTGCTTACTCACTCCTGAGCCCGGCATTTAGTTTTCTTTGGCAGACCCAGGCCACAGCTCATTAGACTAAGAGAATGTGCCTGCCTTAATTAATGATATGTAAATATCCTTGAATTGGCCACATTTGCATATTAAGAGAGATTTGTGGAATCTGTGGAGTAATATATTTTAATTAGGGATTAATTAAAAATAATGGGAATTTCATTTCATCTGGCAGGTTGTGTTTGGTGTGAAGCGTGCGTTGGGGCCCCGGATCTTTGAACGCAGAGGCAGCGAACGACATGTGAAGGAAGCTCTGCTCTTCCACCTGCTATCTGTGCTGCATACAAACATGTGCGTGTGTGCCCTCGAACACTCAAACACACACACACGCACACACACACACACACAAATGCTTTGGCATCACATTCCTTGAGATGCCAGAGCCTTCCCAGGGGGTCTCCACAAAGCGCTGCTGCTTTGAAAAAGCCGGTGAGGAGGGGCGAGAGATCCAGCTTGAACACCCACAATATGTTTTTGGGGACGGTCCCAGTTTGGCTCGATTTCATCTCCTCTCATCTTTCTGGTTTTTTTTCCCCCTTGTAGTTTGGGACTGGCTCTCAGACACGGAACACTAGTTATGTTGGCAATTATGTTAATGGAATGCCATTAGGCCATGATTGTGTATGAGCGAACGGGGAGAGAGGGCACGTTTTCAGAGACCCAGAGTCAACGTCTGCTTTGATCCACCTCTAGGAGACTCTTTGCCAAAAACTATTTTCCAACATCCTCTCTATTTTTTTTACTCGTACATCTTTAGTACGGCAAACAGTTTGACCGTCATGTCAGGGGTGGCTTCATTTCGAGCTATTTGTACTGGGTAATGATGTACTCATGGTCTTTTTTTCTCTGACAGCTCTGAAAATAAATCTAAATAGAGACAAAGAAACCATCTGTCATCAGCATCACTAATAGCACTGATAGCACAGCCACTATCAAGGCATCTCCAAGGTGGAAATCATCCCCATTACTGAGTATAAAGGCTGCTTCCTGCTTCCTGATGCTCCTTGCAGCAGCAACATCGCACACAAACGCACTCTCTCTCTCTCTCTCTCTGTTTTACTCAATCTGCAAAGAGAATTTTTTTTGTGCATGTTTCAGTCATTTTCAGGAGCAGAAGTGTGCACCAAATGTCTGTTTTTCCTCGGGCTCAAGGAGGAGAGCTCCTCTGGCATTTGTGATGTGTCGTCAGAGCGCTGATGTTATTGATCCAGGACCTTCCGAATTCATTAGGAGATCCAGCAGAACTGTGCTGCATCTTTATTTATGTTGCTGCCCCCTCCCTGGCCTGCCTCTCTCCCTTTCTCTGCTTCACTCCCTGTCTGCATCTCTCTTTCATCCTCCATGCATTATTCTTTTATTATTCTTTTACAGCTGCCTTATCGCCCGCATTTTGGTGAGGATAAGACCTGTCATCTTTGGGTCTTGTCTGGGGAGATGATGTGAGACTTCAAGGGGGGAGGAAGAGTGAGAAGGGTGGGTGTAAAGAATGCGTGCTGTCCCCCTTTTTTCCCCCCGCCTGAAATGGACCTCGCTCTCTCTCTCTCTCTCTCTCTTCCTCTTTTCTCCTCCACCTTTCTTTCTCTCTCTCACTCTCGCTCTCGCTGTCTCTCTTTGTAATGAGAATCTCTCCCTAATTGAGGGAGCTGCAGCGAGCTGGCCGAGGGCGGCGGGGTTAGATTGTGATACTGGCTACGTGACCGTTATGCTGATAGAGGTGGCAGATCAATAATTTAGGCCCTGACCTTAATGGTGGTGTTAAAACGCTCATTCCTCTGGAGTCTGGAGGCCTTAAAGGTGCAGAGTTGGATAAAGGCGCCGAGCTGTGGAGGTGGGAGTGGGGGATGGTGGGAGAAGCAGATAAGAGGAGAGAGGTGGAGAAAGCCGGAGAGAGAGAGAGAGAGAGAGAGAGAGAGAGAGAGTGTATTTGCAGTCAGTGTGTGAAAGAAGGGGATCATGAGTGATGTTTTTCCTGCTTCTACATTCAGACGCTCACATTGTCACCAACATTCATCCTCTTAGTATCTATATGAATGCCATAAGCTTTTTTTTTTCACCTCGCCTGTATTTGGTTGTAATCCGTTTTCATAAGCAATCCTCCACCCATTCTTACTGCTGTACTGAATGCATCACCAGACACCAGAAGTGAACAAAGAGCGCGGTAACGAGTGGGTATAATCTGGTTCTGGGCTCGTCTTGTGCTGCCTAGCTTCAGGCCATGCATGCTGAGAATTCGGTCAGCCATCGATTTGATTCTGAGGGACATTAACGTCACGGCCTCATGCGTCTCTCTGCATCTTTAAGATCCCGACTCATTCCCTGCTGGCAGGATGTGACCATCTCAGCCCCCAACCCATCCAACCCCCCAGCTCCTCTCTTCTTCTCCCCACCCACCCACCCAGCCACCCACCCAGCCACCCACCCAGCCACCACCCTTAGGGGATGATATATTAGATATAACCAATTCAATTTTATGCAGCCAGGACAGACGCCCTGGGGACATAAACACACACATTTTTAATACACTCCTCACCAGGAAGCCCAACGCGCTGGAGCCTGCGGCTGCCCTGGGTCTCCTCTCACACTCAATTATTAATGTAACGGCCGTAGTGGCTTAATTAAATAATAAAGACAAGCTCACTGCAAAGGAATGGGCCAAGGACGAGCCAGAAACGAGACGTGTCTTCTTAAATTGTTGGATTTGACATAAATAAGGATGCAGGGCTTTAAATATGTGAAATTGCAATAACAGTTGTTGACACAGGATGTCATATTTACAAATTATACATTAATTATGCATCATGGTTGACATTTCTTTGTACTGGGTATTATCTTTAATATAAAGAATGAGTAATTTAAGAGAAAATATCCTATGTAATATCACATCTAAATTGCTTTTTGAGAGTTATTTGTCATATAAAATATTTTTCCCAAAAGCCCTCCCCCCAAAAAATGTATTTGAGGAGAGGTGTAGACTTTTGGCTCGAAGTCTCGGATCGGCTCATAAATCAATTGTCTTGAGAGTCGGGTCAAACAGGGGCTTGTGATACCTCAACTACATAAAAAGAATGATTTCCTCAGATTATGGATTCCTGCCACCTCAAGGGCGAGCCAGAGGAAGCACTCTGTCTCCGATGTGATGAAATGTGGCGTTATCTTTTACTTTGTTTCATTAGATTCACTGGAGATTACACCCTCCATCCTCAAACACTTGATTTTTGCAGCTTTTGAAAGATGAGAGATCTTCTGGCCTCGGGGCAAAAAATATATATTTCCAGCTCCCTTCCCCAACCCAGTTCTTGCAAGGGGTTCATGTCTGTTTTAACTCCAAATTAATTATTCAGATTCAGTTTGAAATGCAGGCTTACAATTTGAGTGGCTTGTTCAAAGGCAAAAGCACTTTTTTTTCACTAATGGCGAGTAAGCCACGCCATTAGATTGAAAAATAGGCCCATTGTGTGTGTTGACTTGGTGGCGTACCGCGATGAAAGATTGCGACAAACTGGAGTGTTTAAATCGGCGAATTGAAATTAATGCCCTCTCAGAGCCAGGCTTGCTGACGATACATTAAAGCTAATACTCCAGCGAGGTGGAGCAAATGTTTGTTTATTTACATGAAATACCCTCGGAGAGAATGAAATGATTGGATTTTCGCCAAAGTAAACACTTGTATTAAAGGGTGAGACAAAAGGAACAGTTGTGATGCAATGATGTGTGGGCGCTTTCTGCTCTGATTGGTTCTTCTTTGCTTTTGAATCCTCTTATGTTTCCTTTATGAGGGGTTTTTTTCCACAATTCTGCCTCTTTTTGTTTATTTTTTGGAATCTTTTTTTGTCATTCAGCCCCTTTTAGGTGATTTTATTCTTTCATTGTTGCCCTCACTTACAGTATGTCCCCTCTTTTTCCCTACTGACACGCTGAGACACTTTCAAAAGGTCATGCCTCGAGTCTTTCTTGTCACATCACTTATTCAGACTGGCTTTATTTATTCATGCCACTTTTTGATTTTAATAATTTAATGCAGTGAAATGTTTCTTTCATACAGCTATAAAGTGCTTGCGAGGAGTGTTGACGTCTATAAAACAAATATGGTTCTATGGCTTCCTTATGCAACGCGACAATCCCGCGTGTCAAATGCGAGCTGTTGCTGTCAGGTAAAGAATATCGATTGAAATTATCCCTCACTACTGCTTCAGCCAGAGGACCTCTCAGGTGCCGGGCGAGTGTATAAGAGGCTCTTTTTAGACTTTTTCTTTTTCCTTTAGAATTTAACGCCAGCAGCTAAGAGTGGTATTTATTTTCCTCACTCTCTGCTCTGCTATCCTGGACTTGGCAGAGTGATTTTGTAGAATAGAAACATTATAGACTGTTAGTGTCAAAGTGTTAAATGTGATGTATAGAGCTGGGGCTTTCAGAGGGGGAGGAAGGGGATGAGGAAGAGGCGGTAAGGAGGTGAGCACCAGCAGCCATAACTGGAGCAAGGTGCTCATGGGAGAGAGGAGCCATCCACCATGTGAGGGATGGCAGGGTAATGTGGCGGGAGGTAATGGTTTTCTCTCAGTCCGCTGAAACAGAGGGGAGATCATTAGGGGCCGCTGCCGCCGCGCCGAGCCGTCCGTTTACCCCAACTCTGCAGGCATCTCCTGTCAGAGCAGGGACGTGGAGACACTCTTTGTGTTTGTCTGTCTGTTCTCAGCGGTGCTCCATAGAGGCACCAGTGTTTAATTTTTACTTTGGGTCTTTTTTCACTGGAATGATAGACGCTGACACTTTGGCTTACAGCTGAATTCACATTTCCTTACTGAACGTTTCTCCAGCTGTGAAATCGAATCAAAGGCCAAGGCTAGACCTGATGACAAAAACAAAACTCCTTCACTCCTCCTTTGCTATTTGAGTTGTCATACACTTCCGTTATTGGGCGAAAAAGTGTTTTTAAAAAAAAAAGAACAAACTGCTCTGAGATCCCAGGCTAAAATAGTGATTACTCCTTTGTTTCATCGGGGTAAGTTTTGACTTTGATTAATTAAAAAAGATCACAGCTGTAGTCTTATGTTACAAGAGGCAACGTAACACATATCTTTATAGTTCAAAACTCAAGTCCTGATCAAAAGAGAGATTGAATTCAGACAGATAGTTTGAAACGCATGCAGGCGGAAAAAAAAACCTTCGGATTTCAAAGCAAGGAATGTCTATGGCGAAATGAAGATACCTCCTTTTATTTTCTTTGAGGTGATCATAGGCTCTGGTCTGTGTTAGTTTTGTTTACAAATCATTGCACTGTTTGACATTTATGTCTTACTACAAATTATACGAGGAAACATTTTAGCTGCTAGTTTTTCTAGCAGGGAAATAGTCTCTGGAGCAAACATCTTATTTTTGAAAGGCTGTGCATGCAAACAAAATATGCTTCAATGTTCAGGCGTGTGTATTTGTTTTTCTATATGCAGCAACAGTGTCTAAACTTCAATTGCGTGTAAAGACAGTGATGGTGTGCCACCTATGTTAGAAATAAAGGTGTGCTTTTGTGCATCAGCGAGGACTCCTCAAACCCGGTTAACAGCACTTTGAGCTGTCGGTCGATTTTTGCCCCGGTGAGCCTCCAGCCCGGCGTGACAGAGAAGATTGGACGTCATTAAGGTCTACACTCTCTCTGCTGTCTGGTGTGTGTGTGCGTGCGTGCGTGCATGCGTGTGTGTGGGGAAGGGGGGTTGGTTGAAATGGGCTTTGCTGCTGCCAAAAGCATGCACTGTTATTGTGTATCGCCATCCTGCATGAGGCACCTAAAAGAAGACAACCAGACCTGCATATTCATCCTGCAGAGTCCTTTAGCTGCTTTTCCAGATGTTTCTTTTTTTTAGTTTTTATATGTCCTTCTGTTACAGTTGAAGGTTGGTATTGGAGTCACATCTCTAACAAGAAGATCCTCCTTGTGTCGCTGTCAAGACTCATTCACGCCGCATGGAAAAAAAAGCTCCTGAGAAATATGATCGCTCCTGTAAAATGGACCAATTACTCCCCATTGACAAGCTTCAAAACCCGCTTTATTGGCCGATCCAGCCAAATAAAAACTTTATTGCACAAGAGGAAAGGGACGCCGTCTTTTTTGCATAGCTTTTCCAAGCCCAGCGTTTATATGATCCCCGTTATTACACCTCTGTGACATTTAAACTTTATTGAACAAGACTTTAAAATCTGTCTGCAGTATATAAAAGATGGAGGAATTTATTTATTTCAGATGGGAGGAGAGCCTCCCGATGGTTGAGAGGGGATCGGAGCGGATTAACAAGGTTTTATTAGATTAAACAATTTAGGAAAGAATTGTTTTTGGAGTAGTTGCCTGTATTGTTTTTGTATTTATCCTAGATTTATTATCTAGCTGCTACTCACACTAAATGTCATAATTGAGTAATCATCAAAGGTTTCTATGAATTCCATAAAAGATGTAAATCCTCACATGCAAAATGTCACCATGGACATGAACTCTACATGTTGGCTTCCTTTAAAACCAAATGTATTCTTCCACACACACAGAGAGAAACCAACACAGAACAGGGAACTATGTGTGTGTGCGGGGGTCCCCCTCCTCTGTGTAATTAAAAAGGGGGTGTCTGTCAGGGGCTGCTGCTGCTTTGTGTGGCCCCATATGTTTGGGCGCTGATACAGGGAGGATTATTCTGTTTGGAGGCCTGATAACAGCCTGTTTATAACCTTGGCACAGGCTGGAGTCTAATCTGGCAGCAGCACATCTCTCCACACCTCCACCTCCCCCCCCCCAAAAATGTTCACAGAAAAAACATACTGGCTATTTTTTCTCCAACAGGGGAACGCAGCTGTGACCCCAAAAAACTCGAGATTTTACCTACACGGTGTCAGGTTCAGATTGTAAATGTAAACAGGTGAATAATTAGTCTGCTTTGCTATATTGGATCTTCATTTAAACCCAGCATGGAGCACAAGTACTATAAATTCTTCTTTTAAGGTTGAATATTGTTAAGTAGTACAGAATCACTTCTACAATTCCCCTTTGTCCCCCTTCTCATTTCATTTTTTAATCTACAGGCTGATTAGTCCATTCTTTTGTTCTCGCGGTGTATCGCCACCGCGCTGCCTTTCACATGACGGAGTGTGCTGTGATGTAAATTCTGCTGCTGCAAACTGCGTTATGATTCTAAGTCCTTTGTGCTTTTTTAATAGCAGCTCCAAATGGTTTTCTTTTGAACACTTAAATTATGCTTCTCCTGAACTAATTGCGACATGATTGATTTCATTAAAACCAATTAAACACTTGTTGCCCGGAATGGGGCCGTATTCCTAAGAAGAGGAAGAAAATCAGTCTTCCTGTATCAAAAAGTTGAATTATGTTATCCTGATTTTCTGTTGCCTCAGATGATCAGTGGTGAAATGTTGTCTAATACCTTCACACAGACTCTGTAGTTGAGTTCAATTTTGAACTTCTCGTACTTTACTTGAAATGTTCTTCTACTTCATGATGCTAGATACTTCCTCGCCATCCCATTACAGAGGTAAACAATGTGCTTTATTACTGTACATTCTTATCAGGTGTGGTTACTTTTCATATTGAAGTATTATACAAAAAAAAGTATATATATACAAAAGCTATAGATTTGATGCATTTGTATAGATGTAACTGCCCAGTAGTGTTTAGATACAGTCAACATAAGTGCCACATCAAGAAGCTACAGCAGTAAAGTATCATTAATATTAATAATAATAACTTTATTTATATAGCACCTTTTAAACACACGGGCTTACAAAGTGCTTTGACGTACAGAAAAAGCATAAAAAAGAACAATGCAAAATAACATGAACAACAAAAGACAACCCAATAGCAATAGAACCAAAATACCCAGCAAACATATCTAACCCACCCATCACAGGAACCATCACAGGAACCATCACAGGAACCATCGTAAGATCCCAGGCAACACAAGAACCCAACATCACGAGCTGAGACCAAGAGGACTAAAAATTTAAGATGATGGAAGTAACTAAAAGAGCTGAAAGCAAATCAAAACAGAAAACAGCAATAAGAAGGTAAAAGCAATAAACGATGTGATTCATATGTTCAGTACTAATAAACCAGTAAATTGTATAATGACTCTGACAGGGTCCATTTTCATTTGAATTTCATACATTTGTTGGCTTTACTTCAGTCCTTTTCTTGTAACTGAGGATTTTGACACTGTTCTCTCACTGCTTAAATTAAAGTGACTAAATTAAATTCTTCTTCCAAAACTGCAGATAACTGAGTACAAACATATAAAGGGTTTTTCTTTTGCTTTTTCGAAAAATTCTAACAAGAAAATGCGGAATGTCATCTCTTAGCCAACCTAACTCACATAATTCTCTGCGTGTCTGGCCTTAAATGTTCACGTTAATAAGAGGGTTCCAGCCCTGCTGATGAGTTTCCAGCGCGCTGAATAAAAGTCACTCTCGGTAATGCACTGATCCACAGCGAGGACCCTTAACCGGCACGCTGTGGGGAGAGGGAGCGCTCGGAGTGGCAGGCAAAGAGAACTGTCAACCTGTCACATTTCTCCCTCCTCTTCCCCCTGATAAATTAAAGTTACACAGTGTGCGTGTTGTAGCAGCGGAAGGCTGTGCAGAAAGCCTGGCTCCTCAGGTCTCAGGAGATAGCTGGCAACTAGGTCAGACTGATAATGTAATCCGCTGACTGGATCCTCAGCCCACTACGCCCAGAGAGAAAAGCATGACAGGAAAGAAACCCAAATGCAGGATGGAAATACCAACTTTTCTGCATTGTTGCACTTACTTAGTATTACCTCGCTAGTGCTAGCTAATCAAAATTATTCAGGAGTAATGTCCATGCAGTCTTTAGTGAGGAATCCAGCCGGTGTACAACAATGTGTGACTGCTCATATGTGTATATTCAAAAAGTGTAATCCATGTTGTTATACCTCACGCGGCTCACTGGGGAATCTCATTTACACGGTTTCCTTTTAACCCGTTATCTTTGCACCACATACTGCACAGCACATGCACAAGCAAGCAATATCATGTGAGTCCACCGGGAAAGAGTGACAAGAATAAGTTCCTGCATCAGCAAGGTGCATTTTCATTCCCATGCAGAATTCCAGAGAGGCTCTGTGGGCCCACTGTGACAACTCTGCCTCCCTGCAGGTGTGGAAATGAAACCGGGCCTATAAATAGCCTGGGCAGCTGGGAGAAGAGCACAGTAGAGTAGAGGGGGATGGGAAGGAGAGGGGAGGAGAGTAGAGGTCCAGCTGGGGATGCAGGTGTGTAGAGGCTGACCGACAGAATATGACTGCTGTCTCACCCAGGGGGCTGCGTGAGGGGAGAGTGTGGAGCTGCAGCTTGATTTAGTTTGTAAAGTGGAGAACTTTTACATTAAAATATGAGTCTTACATTAAAGAGATACAGGGGGGGAAAAGAGTCACCAACGTTTTGTGGCACCATTTTAGTAAATCTGTTCATCAAACTGCTGTTTCCATAAAGTTATGACCTTTGGCAAGATATCTTATTTTATCATACTATATAATAATCATTTTAAATGGCCTTTGATTTACATTTAAAAAAACCCTCCACACATGACTGTTCAAAACATTTCAATTGAATTGTTTCTATCACTAATGGAATTTGGGGATGCTGCAGCAACACTGATTTTTTATTCTGTCTTGTTGCAGCATCTCCAAATAAAAAAAAAGTCTAACTATCTGTATGAATTGTTTAGATTTTGTAAATTAAGACAATAGTAAGAGTTATAAAAGTCATTACATCACGTGTGGTCACGCAGTATGTGAATAAAGTCCAGTAAAACATAATAGTGTTACCTAAACAAACCGTTTAGTATAACTGTAGTGTTGGTTGGATCATCATTGTTGACAGCACTATGCAGTTAAATATGTATTGATTATTCTGACAACATCAATATTAGTTTAGTTGTTGTAATCCGACCTGTCAGTTAAGTGCATTTTAAGATCATTTCCCAGTGATGCTGAAGTTTAGTCTTAAACGACGTTTTACATGTATGGACTTACGTTATCAACGCATGGAGTATATTTGATTGATATCTCAACAGGACAGGTACACTTCCCACTACATCATGTTTTTTTTCCACGTTATTGTCAGAGCTAACCGCGGCACCAGTGTCACATGCCTTCTGATTGGTGAATTTCTAAATTAGCAAAAATGTTTTTAGCTGCAGTATGGCAAAGAGTGATGAAATATCCCATCATGTTTCATGTCTGCATGTCTTCATGTCGTTTTCTGCTTTATAGGAGCATTCCTTAGGCTCTTTGACCTCCCAGTCCTAAGACTTGATGTTATGAGGACATACTGTATGTGGTGAGCTCTCTTTTGCAGTATCTCTGTCCTGTGACCCAGGTTTAACCTTTTTCTGTGTTTTTTTTTTAAAGATTTATTATGTGCCTTTATTTAGTTAGGACAGTGCAAGCGAAGGAAATCTGGGAGATAGTGGGGAATGACATGCAGGAAAGGAGATGCAAGTCCGATTCAAACCCGGGCCGCCTGCCTGAAGGACTACAGCTATCGCACATGGGGAACAGTCCAACACTATCTGTTGCACCCCATAACCTATGTTTTTATGACTTGAGTTGGTTGCATGTGCTTTTGTGAAGTACATTCTATTGAACTAAAGCTACAACCACAAGAGCTACAGTATTGAGTGGAAATGACAGTATATTAACCTCTGACGTAAACTGAACGTGTCAAACATAGGTTGAATATGTGTCCATTGGCCCCCTTGTCATCCTTGTGTCTCTTATTTAAATGGGATATTAGTGTTACTGGCGCGTGCTGCTGATGCCGCAGGGCTGTGTGCATAGAATAGCACTGTGTTGGGTTAGTTTTGTTTTATTTTCGGATATCAAGCCTCAGCTTTCAGGGCAGAAAATGTTGCTTTCATTCCCGACGGATGACTCGATATGCTTTTCATGTAAATGACGTCTAGCACTTGTACGCTGGTGCTTGCATTAATGCATTAATTCTTCAGTACTGTAGGCTTTTTTTAGCTGGAGGCAAAATGGCACATTGTCATCAAAAAACACACTCCCACAGCTCGATTAAAGTCCCACACAGACACACAGACACACATTTCAGTGGTGATTGACAGCAGGAGCTCCAGCTGACCCAGTATTCTGCTACAGTGGGACGATCCCACAGGCTTGTGATTAATGACTAGGCTTTATCCGCGAGTGGGGTGGTAGGCCTGCCAGCCAGGCCACTTAGACTGCCTGGACCACTACCTCTGCTGTAAACACACTCTCTCATTCGCTCTCAGTTTTTGTCAATCTCTCTCTCTCTCTCTCTCTCTCTCTCTCTCTCTCTCTCTCTCTCTCTCTCTCTCTCTCTCTCTCTATCTCTCTCTCTCTCTCTTTCTGCCTACAGGCACTGCATTGTCATATTCATTGCTACCGCTCTTAATCTTTGTCCCAAGTTGACCCCTTCAAACACAGACACACACACACTGTCATTAATACAGCATCAGTCCCTTTTATGCTTTTGCTTTTATGAGTCAAGATAGCAGCAGCTTCTCATAGCACATTTCCTTTGGCATGGTTGCTGCATTAGGACACTTTCAGTAATGTTTAGTGAGGTTTTATACAGAGCTAGGGATGTGCGCGATTAGAAGACTGAACAATTTAAAGTTGTGACCCTCACAAGAATTACTAGGGGCTGTAGCTCTGGTTAATGAGCCTGCTCTCCCCCTCAACTCAACCACTCGACCGGAGCAATGTGTAACCACATTCAGCACAGGCATTTGGATGTTGACCTGCAAAGAGGACCAAAGGATAGTGATGCTCACACTGCTCACATTAGCCACTCGCCAGTTTGACATTGTTTACGCACGTAACAAAGTGCGACACATGTCAGCGACATTTAAAGTAGTCATCATTTTTGTTATTGAAGAATGTGATGATCTGTTTCAAATATCAAATATCAAATAGGCTAAAAGCAATATTGTTTTTGACCATGTTTAGTCATAATCAATAAATTGGGCTCAATTTGACTTTTCTGAGTCTAATCTTACCTTAAGAATAGTCGACGAGTCTGAATGTATAATTCTGTTTAATGGACAGGCAAAAAGGTTACTAGGAAAATCCTTATGCTATACATAAAAGGCTTTCATTTGTTTTTTAAAAAGGAATTCCTGTGTTTTCCAACCTGTTGTCAGACCCTTTAAAAACAATTCGAGTCTGTAAGTAACAAAATAATCTCTCTTTTTCGTCCTAACCTGCTTGTCTGTAATTGCCCAAAAGGATTACATTGTAGCCATTGCTGCCATGTCGTGGCTGCTGGCTTAAGCAATCCACTGGGGCAATTTGCTACTAATACTACCTTCTTTTGTGCCATTGCAGCCTACCAGCCCAGTACGTCTTACAAATACAGGAATTGCCACTTAAGGGCTCTATTTTATGTCAAAATTCTGGAGCTGATATTTGTATCCATGACAACCTGTTAAGTACATCAAGCTGATTTTTATTTTTTATTTTATTTTTTTTGAAACAGTTGTTAACAAAGAAATATCTCCGATTGTGTGAACTGAAACTGGTCTCACTAATGGACAGTGATCCCTCACAGTGTTTTTCTCTGCTGACAGCGAGGGGCAGACAGAGCAGCATCACTAGTCTTCCCGAGCACCAGGCCTCAGCAAAACAGTAAACCTCGCAGGGATTTCTGCAGTTGTGACAGTGTCCAAACAAACTGCTTGCGCTGCAAAACAGAGCTTATTTGACTCAGTCACCCTTGATGGGAAGCTCCCTGATAAATGTGAGGAGAGACTGTATTTCCTGCTGGAGAAAATCTCTCAAGTGGTTCAATATTAATGGGTCCGCTCAGCCAATCAAACATGTGGATGACATCGGTCCACCTGCCAGATTCTTCAACACACAAATCTTATGAAAAATAATAAATCAAAAGTCTGTGGCAGAGATAACTTTACTATTTTTTATTGTGACGAACAACACGTTTCGCCTGTAGCTGCCTCAGGTTCGCCCATCAAAAACGTATGTTGGGCTTTTGGCTCAACTGAACAGGCAATTTGAAATTGCAACTGCCATGAAACAAATCAAGAGCTGACATCACTGGTTCAATAGTTGATTTGTTTATTGAGGAAAATGAATTTGCTAAATCTTATAATAAACAATTTTGGTATTTTCAAAAATAGATTCAATATACTGTATGCTGATTTTGCCACCAAAGGTGAAGTTTTGGTTAAATGTTTATGTCCTGTATGAAAATTAACTGAATATCTTTTTGTTTTTGACTTTTGCTTTGATAAAACCAACATTTCAACAGCATCAAATTGGGGAAAAGTAATGTAGGAGCAATGTCTATTATTTCACCAGCTGATTCATACGGAAAAATGTTGAGATTAATCAATAATCAAAGCAGTTCACATTTTCTGCTGCAAATACAATTTGAGAATGTCCCACTGCTTGGACATATTGAGAGTGTGTTGATATTTTTAGCTTTCCTATGATCTGTCATGGGACAACAACAGTCTCCTTTGTTGTCTGGAGCGATCTGAACTTTTGGAAAGCTTCGGGGCTTATGCTGTATGAGGGAAACTACAGAGTCTGCCAGTCATCCGACCCAACCCATAAAACCTTTGACATACTCCCTGAAACTATGCAAGGGAAGAGCCCAAACAGCATTACAGGTACAAGAATATCACCGCTCAAATAATCAGAGAATACACAAGATTAACATTCATGCCATCTGACATGACTTGTCAGTTCATATTGTTCATGCGGGCTCTGATGTAACACTGCGCAGATTATGTACATACGTAGATGCTCAGTTTGGATCTTTGGATCTAAATATAGCAAAGAGAATATGATCATATCTATTTACAGAGGAGGCATTGGCATATGGCTAACATTATTATCATGCCATTTAAAGCACTCAGTGACCACTTGTGCTTTATGGAGAGGAGCATTGTCATCAGGGAAGACAATGCTCCAAGTTGGGGATGAAATGCATCATGGGATAATCTAAGTAACCACTCAGAATCATTTTTATGGTACAGTATTGTTCAGACTGAAGCATGTGACTCTGAATAGAAAATAATAATGGAGCTGCAGCATTCCTGTGTGTTTCTCTCCTCTGTTTTTATCCAGAACAGAGTGGGTATGATTTTATTCTTGCACAGAGAAAATCTGCAAGCTAGGTTTAGTATCTTGTGTACAATGAATGTTCACGTGTCGTCGAGTGAAGCCGAGCACAGCCAAGCAGAACCAGCAGCACTATTGTCTATGAGCGGCCATATGGTGGGTGTCCTTGCGTGGTAGCTTAAGGGAGCCTTTCTCCCTGAGATGAAACAATTTCATTCAGAAATGAACCTCCCATCTCAGCCCTCCTTTTTCATCAGACCCTGCCCCATCAGCCGCCTCGGGGATCACACAGTGTATCATACAGCTTGGAGCAGAGACGGCAGCCTGGACATCCCAGGTAGACCTAAACAATCTCCGTCACGTGGCCCACTCTGTCTCCCCTTTGTCAAAAAGCCCACCCCTACTTGTCTCACCCTGCTCCGTGCCTCCAGATGTGGCTTAATTTACTGCGACTCTGCTAATTGCTGTAATTAAGGATTAATTACTGTTAATTACCTTCGCATAAACTCATCACCAGTCAAAGAGCGGAGCCTTATGAAATGTGCCATGCACAGGAACACACACCGCGGGGACTGGAGGAGGATTGTGTAGCTGGACCTCTTGTTTCATGACTTGTCCTGGTGTGTAGGGAGGGCTTGTAGGGCAACAGTTCAGGCAGGATGCTAACTGTCATGGACCATCTCCTCCTGGCTCCAAACACTTCACACGTCACCTCCTCAACAACTGCTGCCTGACAGCATCACTATGCCGCCTGTCATTTGGCTACAGGCTGGCATTTAATACCTCAAAAGTATGAAAAGATGAAAAATTGATGCATTAAGAAAATCGTAGTACGATTGTCTGCCGAAAGTGTTTTTTCACATCATATATTATTAAATACGTACGCTTACTTGTTTTGTGGGATTGAACGAATCAATACCAAAATATCTAGTATTCATAGGATCAGTATGATAAAAGGCCTCAGTTTCCCTTTTATTAAATCCAACAGTCATCTCAGCTAACTTCCCATTAACAACCAACCACAGCCGAACAATCTGTGATTATGTCAATACATTAAGATGAAGTGTAATGATGATGCATTCACCTCAGAAAATCATTACACACTACACTCTTGAAAGTCTTGGTATGCTTATTAATATATGTGATGCTGGCCCTCTTTTACTAGAACTGTGAGCTGAGTATGAAACAAACAGGTTTTGGGGGAAATGATAGAATTGTGTCAATACAATTTCAAAAAAATGTCAACAATGAAAAAAGTGCATTAAGTGTTAGTTCAGATTCTGTCTTGTTGAAGTCTCCTTTCTTAAATTGTAGCTTTGCCATTGGTCAGAATTGTTGTTCTTTGGAAACAAATTACCCAGAAAATGTTGAGAAATGTGATTCAATACCAGCCCTGCCAGAGCTTTTTTCAAAGTTTGTGTGACCCATCATTTGTATGTTTTGTGTCTTCCTACGCCTCCTCTGGAGTAAGACAGAGATTTCTTTGTCTCATTTATACAAGCTTGTGACTTCTCCTCAGATATTCAGCCACGCTGGTTTCCATTGAGGCCTGGAGCTGTTAAAACTGCATGAGCTGAGCACGAGTTTGATTCAATCAAAGAAGATATGTATTTTAAGACACCTTAAGAAAGACAGACAGCCAGGGGGCTAATGTATTGCCTATTTTGAATAATGAATTATTTTAATGAAGGCTTTTAAATGGGAGTGCTGCATGTTGGTGGCAGGGCGGTGCTTTGAATGGTCTTCTCCTCTGGCGCTGGCTGCCTCATTATCAGGCCAGCCCCTCAGGCCTCAAACTGGCCTGCTTAAGCCTCCAATGATGACGATAATTACCGTTATTAGGAGTAGCTGCAGGGGGAACTTGTTCTGAAAATCACCAAGCTGAGTTTTCTTGCCTTCGCTTTGCCTCCGCCACTACTGCTGCATGAGAAACTACAGATAGCCAGTGGAGAGAGATAGAGAGAGGGAAAGGAGCTAGAAAAAAAAAAGGAGGGGATGAGGGGAGCGGCCACCAAATCCGCCTAATGTGACGCCTGTCAGCTCGTCTCCCACCAGCTGTCACCTCCCAAATGCACTAGGGTTCATTTTTTTAATTGACACCTCGCTTTCCTATTCCATTTGTATTTTTCGCCTTTCATTTTCCCTCCATCACTCTCCTCCCTCCCCGCCCGCACCGTCCACGTCTCCTCATCTCCGCCTGTCCCTCCAGTATTTCTTTGGTGTTTTTCCTTGTCCTTGGTCCCCCACCCCATCCCCCCACCCAGTGTCAGATACAGCACCCTAGCTCTGCCCTCTTTCTGCACATGATACTGGAGATAGCAGATAAAACATAAAACTGTTTTAGTGGTACTTTATGGCTATGCCCTTGTGTACTGAGGCTGTACAGCTTCCCATTATGTGGTGATGGAGAGAACAGTTTGAGCCAGAGAAAGTTTCCCGGGAGTTTATGGATACACCGTAAATCTATCTTTGCTCTTTTTTAACTTGATTACAACAACATAATATTTAGGATAAAATAAACCTTTCATGCTATAGACTCAAGCTTTGAGTCGTTCTTTCATATGAGCGTCCTTTTCTTTAGTACAGCACAAATTACGTTAAATGGAAATGACCACATATACAGTCAACTGTATATAATGCAACAAAATACTCATTTAGTGTTCTTGGTAATGATAATGGTATTGCTTAGCACTGTAGTTTCCTCTATGATGTGGGGGAGTAAATGTAATACAGCTCAGTTCTGCTCTTTATGAAGATCACATATTAGTAGGGCTGAGTTTTGAACACTTCTTTGGTACCCTGTCAAATAAATCTGTAACACGAGGGTGTTTTTTGTACCATAAACATTCTAAAGACATCACCATCAGGTCGATGTGATTGGCATTGTCCACCATTTTCTGATATTTTATCTAGAATATGACTGATTGATAATCAAAACGAGATTCAATAATCATCCTTGAACTGATCATTTATGATTTAAAAACTGAACTTTGGTCCATCAAAGCTAAAATCCCTTGCTTTCAGATAGCCTAACATGATCGGTGAAACACTTAGGTTGTATTAGTGAAGGGTGTGTACTGTGTTATAATTCGGATTGGCTTGCATTAAATCTCAGACTGTTTCTTACTTCACTGTGTGCACTCTCACTGTGAGAAATTGTTCAATCTTAATGTAGCCCATTTAAGACTGTGTTTTGTTCAAACAGAGGCTCTTGCAGCTTGTGTTTGGGCGACATTTTAATGGTGAACAATGACTTTACAGATAGTTGTTTTACAGGTCTGGGTGAGTACTACTGCACATGAGAATGATGTGGTTTAAAAACTGTTGTATAGCCTCAGACAGAGCATGCTTAGAAGTAGGATTCAAGTTTGAGGTTAAGGCTTCAGTTTAAAAAAAAAAAAGAAGTAAAACTAAGGGTTTGGAAAGAAGAACACTTCATGCTCTTCAACTCTACTTGTTTCTGACAGCTAAATGCTACACGACCACTGCTAGCATAACACAGCTACTGTAAATATACGACTAAAGCACTTGCAGACGGGTTACTTTTAGGTAATGGCAGAAAAAGTAGATCTGTGATTCTGCTGCAAAGATTTTGATGTTGTCTGTTTTAAGTTCACTTCTAGGTTGGTTGAGCTCTTGTTTAACAGCTTCCCATCTGGTGCTTGAGACGAGAGGTTAATTGAAATGGGATAAAATAATATTTCATAATTCAGCAGTTGTTGTATTGGCATACTCTCTGGCGACTGGATAAGTTACTTTAAAATGATTGTCCTTACTTTAATAAACATTCAGTTCAATAGAAATTGCCCGGCACTGTAGTTTTGTAGTTTCGAGTGTGGGTCAGTATCAAATCTACAACAGTGCTGAATCTTATGAAGACTTCCTCATCGTGCTTGTGACACATGCAGATGAGAACAGGATGCTGAACTCCCTCACAGAGCAGTGGAGGGGTGGTGGTGGTGGGGGGGGGTGTATTAGTGATACTTGTCATGTCTGCTGTAGATCACGCTGCTTTTTTCAGGTTCCTAGGTTGTTGTTGTTTTGTCTCAGAATGCTGTGTGGCAGGGATGAATGGTGGTGATGTTACATTATCATGTGGCTGTCGCTTTCACTCCTGCTGACTGGTCTCTGACAGGCCCACACACACACACACACACACACACACACACACTCACACACACACACACACACACACACACACACGGCTGTGTCAGGAGCAGGCCTGATTTATTAACTGCTGAAACCCTAGATGACGTGTTCCCACACAATCAATAGAGAGCATGGCAGCCACTCTCTGCCCCTCTCTGGGGTCATGTGATGCGGACAAGCTAGGCAAGGAAGGACAAACACACACATCCACACACACACACACACACACACACACACACACACACACACAAACACACACACACACACACACACACACACACACACACACGTATATATACACTACAGTGCTGCCAAGTGTATTGCATTACTGTATTGATGGGAAATGGATCCAGTCCAGCGCTGGCTGCAAGCTGCCAGTCAGAGGCAAGAAGGGTAAACTTTCATCATGGCTGTCAGGGACATCACTGCTGCCTTGTTTGACCGTAAATCTTCCTAATTGTGACAGAATACTTCAACATCATTAATTAAACATGTTTTCATTTGAAAGCACTTGCAAGGCACTATGCTGGGTGCTCAGGGTCGTTCGCCAATGTGCATAGCTGTGTATTTTTCCTGCGTGTGTGCTCATATGAGTGCTTACATTCATGCACAAAGTGAACGTTTGTGTGTGTGTGTGTGTGTGTGCATGCGTGCGTGTATGCACCTTGGTTCTCCCCTGTATGAGTGGGTGGCTTAATCGTCATGTTTATTTACACTCTTGTTGTCTGCAAACAGCAGGCAGTGCGGTGATGGGTGTGAGCCAGCTCTTAAGGAAGTAAAACAGCGGAAATTAATTTTGTCAATAAGCAAAACAAAGGCTTATTCTTAGAATTCCATTCATTATTCAAGCGGAAGCGGCTGGAGGATTGTTTATGATACGTATTCATTTTTTATGCATTTCCTTTTTTGGGTTTAGTGGCCCACATCTTGGGGAAGGAATTATACAAGAGTGTGCACAAAGGAGAAGGAGGGAAGGGAGGGAGGAAGCGACAGAGAGGGGAATTGTGTCCTCTCATTGTTCAATTAAGTCTGTCGGTAATGATCAAGATTAGATGATGGCCATCTTCCTTTTATAGATACTAATCTGTGACTGTCCATGGGAAAAGAGAATCGCAGAGCTGCATAGAATCCATGCCTTTGTAGAGCAGAAAGCGTGTGTGAAAGGTTTATTTATTTCATTATTTCAAGTGTTTAAAGCATGCAACGTGTTGAAAAAGAGCTCCCTTCCCTCTGTTAGGTGATTATGTTAATGTATAGTCCACAGTCTCAGAGTTCACAACCAGCACTCCGACTGGCATGGAGGTCTAATCGATTTCATTGCTATTACTGAACAGAAATAAATAAAGCTGATGGCTGTGGTTAGGGGTAATTATGCCACAGCACAGTGAATTGTTTGATTTTCCTTATTAATTGTATTTATTTAATCCATTTCATGCTTTTAGTTGTGCACTCAGGGACTTGGGGGGAATGAATAAAT
Organism: Tautogolabrus adspersus; assembly: GCA_020745685.1. Lineage (NCBI taxonomy): Eukaryota > Metazoa > Chordata > Actinopteri > Labriformes > Labridae > Tautogolabrus > Tautogolabrus adspersus. The sequence goes on from CM036544.1 coordinate 17,637,626, forward strand.
CACTCTTAGGCTCATTAGATTCCCCCTCTGGTCGGGATGTGACACTATTTTGTCAGAATGAAATTGGCGAGTGTTATAATTTCCCGCTGGTGTGATTCACATGAAGAATATCCACATGTTCATCCACCAGCATTTTTGCTCATGCACCTTTTGCTCATGCACCTACTCACACACACATACAGTATGTGTCTGCACCCCCATCTGAACTCCTGACCTTTTCCAGCCGTCTGATAGCCATTGACATTTGCCTCTTGAGCTGAGCTTGCTCACGTGTTGGAGCTGATGGGAATGGATGATGTTATTGCTGGAGGAGAAAAAGAGAGGGAAAGGAAACAGGAGGAGGAGGAGATGGGGATGGGGATGGGGGGTGGATGGAAAAAGAAGAGGAGGACCTAGGTAGACAAACTCCCCACGCGGCTGCAGGAATCCATCTGGAGCAGAAAGGTCACAGGGCGACTCAACCTTACATCCTCATTACAAAAAGAGCCGCTGCTGTGACCGGAGACTGTGGGTTTCAATATGGCTTCACTGCTCTGTCACACAACCTGTCATTTACCCTCACTGTCTGCAGCCATCATGAAGAAGACATGCAGGATGTAGTATTAGATTGTCCAAATGAAACATTTTGATAGATGCTCGGATTAAAGTGTGTGTGAAAATTGTTGTGAAAGCAGCGTGATCTTTGTCTTTGTCCTTGAAGACAGTGGATGGAATGGAGGGCTGCACCTGGTCGTCTTGTTTTCAGCACCTCTCTGGAAAGAAGCAGGACGCTCGGCTGCTTTACCGAGGGAGCCTTCTGGTGGCAGAAAGAGGCAGGGCAGTGTGACTGATTCCAAAACAAAAAATCATATTGAAACCTGTTTTATTCTCTAAAATATACCGGTAGTTAAAATTGTTAGCAGGGTAGTTTTTTTTTTTGTGTGTGTGTGTGTGTGTGTGTGCGAGTTCCCGGAATAACTAGGTGTGTGCACCACTGCATTTGTTTGTGTGTACATCAGGTTGTTGTTTGTTCATGTCCAGCTCAGCAGGCCTGTCTTTTTTGTGTTTACACTTCACGCTGCACACCATGGGAGCTGAGTGTCAGTTGAGAGCTGAGCGCCTGTAGGTGTGTGAAAACATGCAGGTTCAAAACCCCAAACAAGTGTAAACAGACCTTAGTGTCAGCTGTAAAAGCATCCTTTGTTTGGCTAAATTAAGATGACAGCAGTATGAATACTTCACTGGTGTGATAGTAGAAACTCTAAGTTGGTACAAGTTGGTATTTGTATGATATAAATGAAATATAAGCTCCATATTTTGATTTTCTATGTATACTTTTTATGCAGCTTGGATTCTTTAATCTGCTTTGCCGGTGTAGGTGTCCCTGCCTTAATATGCTGTGACTAACCTGTTATTAGGGTTGTTGTTTTTTGCTTTGATAGCATCTGACAAGATAATGAAGCCATCAGCCAGAAACTAAACACAGTCTGAGCATAAGCAGAGTAATGAAAAATGAACTCTGGTGGAGGCTGTGTTAATTCTTTTTTTACATGAAATGATGGCCAGAATCGATAAAATGATCGTTTTATGGTCCCGCCTAGCTGCCAACCTCTGTGAGGCTGCAGCTTTCATTGACCAGACTTGAACTATTGAAAACGATGGCCATATTTCAAAAGAGGTTCACACAGTTAAGACTCTTTTGAAGTTATGGCGAATGCTAATACTTTGCTTTTTTTTGTTGTTTTAAACATCATTGTTTTCACATTCTCTCTTCCTCTCCTCCACAGTGCTCAGTATCCGTGGTGCCCAGGAGGAAGAGCCTCCAGATCCTCAGCTAATGCGACTGGACAATATGCTGCTGGCGGAGGGCGTGGCTGGGCCAGAGAAAGGCGGTGGGTCGGCAGCTGCAGCAGCCGCCGCAGCAGCCACAGGCGGCATCGGAGCAGACAACTCCGCGGAACACTCTGACTACCGAGCCAAGCTGACCCAGATCAGACAGATTTACCACACAGAGCTGGAGAAGTATGAACAGGTGAGGAGGAGGAATACTGTTTTGCTTTTTCCCTTCTGAACTGAACTACTGTTTATTCATTATTTCGTGACAGAACATTCATATCAATGAATATATCAATACCAATTCTTAATGTTCTCCCAAAATCCAAATTGAATTCCTCTTCTCTGTTAATTTTGGAACCAATAAAAAGTTTGGCATCATCTATAGTGATGCTGGATCTGTTGGAATCTGAATACTTAGCAGGGATTTTAACCTTTATCAATTTCTTCGTTGTTGACATGCACAAATGTTTTTTTAATTTACTTGTATTTCCTCTTTGTGGCGAACGAGATATATTATATAAATACTCTGCAGGGAGCACTTCAATGGTCAGTGTTGTGTTTAGAAGTTGAGCCTGATATTTTTCCTCTAAAAACACACAATAGATAAAGGCAGGAAACAAATTGAAGCTTTGACTTTTTGCTTTCTATTTGTAATAAACACAGTCTGCCTCGAGTTCCTGTGTCTTCTCATACAATAAAAAACATCCAGCTGAGGGACATTTAAGGTGCCCCTAGATAACAAGAGGAGTATTGAGAACATTGTGTTTGAACAGTTTATGTTTTAACTGCGCTGCACTGTGTCCAAAGCTTATTCTAAACGTAACCATTGTCCAATGCATGCTGGATAAAAAGCTCCATGAGAGCCCAAATTAGGATGATTTGGTGTAAATGATGGACGAGAAGTTTTCGAGAACTGAGTATAATGCTCTTGAAATCAGCTCTCAAAGTTTTACACATGACAAGCCAAGCTTTCAGAGACGTTATCAGCAGCCGGCAAGCAGCCATTACATCAGTCACACACCAGTTCTTTTCTTTGTCATTCCCTCGAAAGTCAAAGCGTTCTTGGTTTGTCATCTTCTCCGAGGAAGGCTAGTCATCACTTACTGTCGCTCTCAATACACACCTGAGCTTTTTTTTTTTTTTTTTTTTTTTTTTCTTAGTGTGTCACCACGCTACGTACACCTCGCATGCCTATGAGTGAGTACTGTCTGGCGTATGTGTGCAAGCAGAACGGCTGCTCTGTGCATCACTTTGACTGACGTAACCCTGGTGTTGACAAGCAACAGACACCTTGACTCTGAACGCAGTCATACCCAGTGACTGATTCAGACAGAGAGAACAAGGTAGACTGAGAGATGCAGTGAAAAGAGAGAGACAGTTTAAACCTCTTGAACGTTAACGGGACTGAAAGCCTGCTGTCATTTTAAATTTCTCTTCACTTGTCACATTTTCTGTGCCATTGAAAAGAAGTCTTTTTAATATTCAGAGCACTGCGAGTGTCACTGCCTCCGCCGCGTGCCTCCACTGCCACATTTGTTTGGTGAGAAACAACGCACTGTGTCTGCTGCTTTAATTTAGACTGTTCTTATTACTACTAACGCTGCTGCTGTTATACTGTCAGCGCCGCTTCTACCAGGCCGAGGCCTACCAGCGAAGGTGCAGCCTCTCCACAATCCAATTTCTTTCTTTTTCTTCAGTCTGAAGCAATAGAGCCTCTGTGATAGTTATTCTTTCTCTGAATCCTGTCTGTCTGTGCATCCAGGCGTGCAATGAGTTCACCACCCATGTGATGAACCTGCTGAGGGAGCAGTCTCGAACACGACCCATCTCGCCGAAAGAGATCGAGCGCATGGTCAGCATCATCCACCGCAAGTTCAGCTCTATCCAGATGCAGCTAAAGCAGAGCACCTGTGAGGCCGTGATGATCCTGCGCTCACGCTTCCTCGACGCCAGGTCCGTGTCTGTGTGTGTGTGTGTGTGTGTGTGTGCACGTGTGCAAAAACTATACACTACTCATAATGCATTTATCAAAATTGTTGTTTGTTTAAAAAAATGCATCTATTTCATGCACTTTAATATTAATATATGGATTTCCTGTTTGTTTTTTTCTGTTTGTAAATGCATTTGAACAGCATTTTATTAACCCTTCTTCAATTTTGTACTTTTGAAATAAGCTTTTTTTTAAGTTGCGAGAAAATAACTGATGGTTGGTGTTCAACAGGGTAATTTCTTAATTTCCCTTCTCCTTTCCTCTCCAGGCGAAAGAGAAGGAACTTCAATAAACAGGCGACAGAGATCCTAAACGAGTACTTTTACTCCCACCTCAGTAACCCTTATCCCAGCGAGGAGGCCAAAGAAGAGCTGGCCAAGAAGTGCAGCATCACAGTGTCACAGGTTTGTGTAAAATAATTCGATCGTAAGTCGTTTCTTTAAAAATATTCATATTCAGTGGCACTCTGAGCTCTCACCAACGGCTGGCTTTGAGATGTTACTCTGCATGGAGTTTCAAAATAGTCTTACCATTATCAACATTTAGGGTAAGCAATGCTGTTGTTATCAATTAGCCAATAAACACTGACTGGCATTAATCTCTGTGAAGTCTTTTTTAAAGGAGATTTCTGCTTTGAAATGTAGAGATACGTAGATCCTTCATAGATCCTTGTGATGACTCCTTGTAACCTTTATGAGGTGTCTTTGCAGAGAAAAGCTTTACCTTATCTCCCCATTGCCATTTTAACAGGTATCAAACTGGTTTGGGAACAAGAGAATCCGATACAAGAAAAACATCGGCAAGTTCCAAGAAGAGGCCAACATGTACGCAGCGAGGACAGCGGTCAGCGCCACCAGTGTGTCTGCTCACGGAAGCCAGGCGAACTCGCCGTCAACACCCAATTCAGCAGGTGAGCGGAGCTACACATTTCTGGGTTATGTATAATAAAAAGGCTCTATAGAAATCCATATTAGAAAATATTCTTTTAACAACTGAGCGTAAACAGATAGAGGCCCAGTAACATCCTGATACCTGGGTTCAAACACAAATATTCAGTCTCTGGTGCCATTTAATTCAGACTAACAAGAAGCCGTCTTCTCCTTAACTAACCTGGGAATATGAGGTGACTTCTTGCACTTTTTTTTCTTCTCTTCCTTTTCCATCCGACTCTCTCACTCATTTTCTCTCTCTCTGCCTCTGTTATTGACCTCTTGGTCTCGTGGACGTTAATTTTTTCCTGCCTCTTGTCCGGTTGACCTTGTGCATGCCATTAAGCTGCTCAGAGGGCACGCCGAGTCTTCTGTCATATAGAGACGTCGCCACTGTATTGGATTAGGACCGGGTGTTGAAATCAAGTTACGCCATGGTTCTCTTTACATCTGGGGAGCTGGGGTCCATTAAAGGCCGAAGACAATTCTTTGAGTCTTCCTGTAGATCAATTATTACTTCCTTAATGAAACACTAGCAGCACGGACATTTAACAGCAACACAATCCATAAAGCTTGTTTAAACTGGACTTAAACAGTTTTATGATGATTATCTGTCTCATGGTTCTCGTTGGAGGATTTTTCCTTTTAAATTATGCTTCAGTGACATTTTAATGTGCTCGTACTGCATCTTTAGATTGCAGGTTTGACGATAAAAACCTTCTTTTGCTCTCCCAAACTAACCCTTATAATGCGCTTTTGCTTACGCATGATCATTTTAACTCTTTAACTTTTTCTCTCTCTTCCTCCCTTACTGTGCTCTCTCTCTCTCTCTCTCCCCTTGTCTTCTCTTTGTCCTGCTCTCTTTCCTCCTGTCTGCCTCTGTGTTTTCTCAGGTTCTGCTGGCTCTTTTAACATGTCAAACTCCGGAGACTTGTTCATGAGTGTGCAGTCCCTCAATGGGGACTCGTACCAAGGGGGGCAGGTTGGGGCCAACATACAATCCCAGGTGCGTGTCCTACAAGAGCCAAAGGTTGAATTATCTCAAGATTGCAAATATAATTGTTCAACCACTGTCCAGTCTGGGTATGCCAGAATAACTTGACCTACACAGTGCAGCAGAGGTTACATTTAGCCTGGAGCTTTTCTTTAATGTGGAAGCTATTGTCAAGCCACAGTTGAATAGACGACTGCAGACAGTTTTGGAAACGGTGCAACGCTCATCAGCGCTCCTGACAAGAGTTCACATAGCCAACGGTGCACTGTGGATCCCTGACCTTGCCCTGGTGGACAGTGATGACCAGCACAGTGTTTCTGAGTGTTACAACTCTCACCATAGATTAAGGAATCAACACCCGCGGTGATATTCTCCTCACTCTGGCAACGTCTCTCTTTTTTATCCAACCTCCTCCCATCACCGACCCCCTTTTCTGTTCAGATCAGCTCTCCAAATGCTTTAGGTCGTTCATGAATATGCAAAGGGGGAAAAAAGCCCTTATAGGAGGTAAAGAGGTCTACAAGGTCGGCCATTAATTAGTGAAACTCGTGTTCCTTTGAAAGGAATGTTTTTTCTGAACATGTCAGACACGTCCTCGCTCTCAGGGCTGCACAATTAAACGAAAGCAAAAGAGAAACTTGGACTAAATTGGCCTCCTGAGTAGAGAGGTCTTATTTGTTGTGAAATCCATATGGCAGGTGTGTTTTCATGCATATCCAGGCGATCTGCTCTGCCAGAAGCTCCAAAGCTGCTTCTAGTGAATCTGTGAAGAACATTGAACAGGCAGGAACTCTTGAAACAAAATAATGTAAGATCTGATCTCAGTTACTACATATTTTAGTTGGCAGCAATTTGGTCATTTTAAATGAGAGATTCCTCTTGGCATGTGTGGGTAAAAAAAACATGTCTCTATGTCTTTATATTTCAAAAAAAAAATTAGGGTAGGTTACAAAAACATTTAAAAAGGGTTGTTGTGGGGCGCAGATGGCCTAGCGGTTAGGTCGCGCCCCATATAGGAGGCTATAGTCCTCCAAGCGGGCGGCCCAGGTTCAAGTCCAGCCTGTGGCTCCTTTCCCGCATGCCATTTCCCCCTCTCTCTCCCCTGTTTCCTACTCTATCCACTGTCCTATCAAATAAAGGCAAAAAGCCCCAAAATAAATCTGAAAAAAAGAAAGAAAAAAGGGCTGTTGTAATGCTTTCATGTCTGACTTTGCATTATTATTTAACCATAGGTACAAATGCATTCATAATTCGATACTTAGTTTTCTTTTCTTATGTTTTGTCCTTTTGTAACCTCTGTTATCGAGCCCCTAATAGCGTCCAAATCATCCTGGTTCGCTGTTTGTAACCTTTTCCTGTTTGTGCTACCCTTTCACTATCAGACTGACCTTTCCTTGTGCCTGGCTGTCTTTGTTATACCGAGCTTTTGTCTGACCAGGACTCCTTTGTCTGTGTGTCCCTGCTGTTCCAGGTGGATACCCTTCGCCATGTTATCAGCCAGACCGGAGGATATAGTGACAGCCTCGCAGCCAGCCAGATGTACAGTCCACAGGGCATCAACGTAAGACCTGTAAACAATCCTTTTCTGTCCTTTTTAACGTTGTCTGTGCTGTCTTATTTTAAAATGATTCCCCAGTTGCAGGATGTGTGTAATGTTGTGTTATTCTGTGCACACGCTGGGATGCCACTTAGCAGAGTTTTCCGGGGTTGGGCTGTTGTCCAGCCAGTTGCCCCCCCACCCCTCCCTTCCCCTTGCTCCAGTTGCCAGCCGTGCCCTAGGTGGCAGGCAATGAGGCAGCTACCAGGCTGAGTAGCTGGACACACTCCTAGTCTGTCGGAGGATATTAGCGTTAGCGAGACACCTGCAGTCGACAGCAACAAGGACACAGGTGTCATCTTTCCTCCCAACACTGTCCTCACATTGGCACCATAGGGCAAATCCTACCTCCTTCCTCCTTCAAGAGAAAAAGTTCCTCAGTTGCTAATTCTTGCAATAACTCGTTAACTAGCTTGTCAAAGGCGGGCCCAGATTTCTAGGTCTCCTTGCTGGGCTGGGCTGGCAGGGCGGGACAGGCAAAGACTGGAGGCAGTGGGTTAGCATGTAGATCTATAGCGACAGGCTAAGCGGGGCTGAACAGAATCAATACGACAGTCACAGGGACAGAGAGAGCGGGGCTCTGGGCTAACAGTCCAAGCACATTGGTCAGATCATTCATCTACAGGAACAGCAGCACTGACAGCCCAGCCTGCAACACCCATTGTGCCAAAAAAAATACAGAGGCATCAAATCAGTTGAAAAAAAACAAAACAAATTAATGTAATTAAATTACGGACATATTGTATGTTTATGCCTCTCATGAATTACAAAAAGGTTTGCAGAGCAAAGCACCCGATACTCTAAAAGACAGATACTTGTTCATCTTGAATAAAACCAGGAGGGTTGTTTCTCATAACTTCCCACTTTTCTGAAAGTATTCCTGGAATTCTTGAAGACTCTTTAAACTCAGTGGTTGAAAATGTTCTGTTTGCTCCTCAATACAAAAAAAAAAGTCATTGCCTTAATAAGACATATAAATGAACATTCACACGGTGACAGATAAGCACATTTAAGTTAGACTTGTAAATGAAGTGTTGAGGCCTGTAGTTGTTTTTATTATTATTTAGCCCATATACTATTTTTTTCTTTCTAAGATCTACTGAGTGAACTCTCGTGGTTCACCTCTTTATCCTTGAACAGCAATTACCATCCTCAAATTGCTGGTGGGTGTTGCCTCCCTCAAAGACTGATTTTTTTTTTTCTCTCCATCTCTCCTCTGAAAAAGATGACAGACAGTCTTTACACTAAATAACAGGGTTTGAAAATAAGAGGCTGCCAAAGAACGCTCCCAGCTCTCACTAACAGCGTGCAAATGGCAATTAATGTCTTTAATGGTCTTTAGTCAACCTTTTATCAGATTTTAGGGAGGCCTCTACTTGAAGGAGCATTTTTTTATTGTGATAATTTATTCTTTTATCTGAGATATATGAAAGGTCGGCATATTCTATTTCATCTCCTGTGTTTATTATCACATCTAGTGAGCTGTACAGGGGAAGAGATGAGTTCAGTTTATAACTTTAAAGTAGCTGTTGGATAAACATCACTTCTGTTGAAGATCTTGGTATATTTTATACAAACATTTGAACTGTGTTTTGTTTTCTATTTAAGGACTGAGTTAACAAACTAAGCTCATGCGTTTTGGGATAATTATTGATAATAATAAGTAAGAAGAGGATAAGAAACCATTCTGTGACAGCCATCTCATTTTGTTCTGTGACCACCATTTCCTTTTTTATGTTTTAATTCCAGTGATTAAGTGGTTTCTATCTCTTAGTTTATATATCCTGCATGAAACAACTCTGTAGGAATGCCTGGTGCAAAATATATATGGTCACTTTTTAAAAAGTCCTTGTTTGAACTGCAGTTATCTGCTCTACTGGACACTATAACAACATCTTCCTTCTTAGAGTTCAGTCAATTTCTGCGAGCTCTGAGGTTGTCTCTTGAATCCAGCTGCATACTCTTTCCTTTTTTTCCAATAACCTCATGATGTTTTGCTGTTGAGATCAAGACAAAGTGTTAAGGTAGATACAGAAGTACAAACTACTCAACCACCTGTGTTAAACTCTGTGTTACTTTCCCGCCCCAAACACAGTAGCTTTAACTCAAGAGGTAAAAAATAAGTTTTGAAGTTCAGCTAGGTTTTTTACATGTAGCAAAATGTCCTCAAGCATGAATAAAAAGTGCTTTAACTGGAGACTTTTTTCACCTGAGGATTGATACACATCTTGTGTTCTTGTGAGCATCTACAATTAGGGCTGCACAATTAATCGCAATTTCATCTTTATCAGGATTCAAGCATATGCAATAAACAATCTGCAAAAGTCTATATTATCATCACGACATTTTTTTAAATAAAGTATTAAACAAGTGATGCTTTCTTCTAACTCAGCTATTTACAGATTATTACAGAGTATAAAGGTCATAATTTGACACCATTAATATGCAATCAGAAGAAGCTGAATCTATCTTTAAGCAAACATCAGATGAATTGGTGCCAATTCAGTGGTGAAAAAATGCTTCTTGATTGATTTCAGATTCAGGGGAAACACGTGTGGAACATGAAGAACAGCAGATAGACATAAATACTGGAAATTATGGCTAATTGTCCCTTTTTAATTTGTGTTTATATTTTAGTTTCATCATATCTTTATCACAATATTCAAAAATGTAACTGCACAATGAATAGTTTTCTCATTTTGTGCAGGAGTTTTTTTGCACAGTATGCTGGATATATTCATAATCATTTTGAGTGATCTTAGAAATTAAATTAAATTAATTACCTTGTGTAACTTGAAGCAATTTGTATAACGTTTTTTCTCTTGGGGTCAATTCAGTGTCTGTATAGTCTTTATATTCTGTCTTATGGTCTTTATATGTCTGTATAATCTTTATATGGGATTTGATGGCCTAAAGAAAACTATCACATTGTCCTTAAAGTCAAATCTTTAACCAAATTGTATCGTAATGTTAAAGATGTTAGCATGATGCTAATGCTTGTCTGTGTCTCTTCAGACAAACGGTGGCTGGCAAGATGCTCCGACTCCTTCGTCAGTGACATCGCCCACAGAAGGACCCGGGAGTGTTCATTCGGATACTTCCAACTGAATATATCCATCTCCACACCTCATCGACACATGAAAACATGGACTGACCTTCCTATTCACAGTATTAAACAAAGGAGTTTACTGACCCACAGTTTGGAAAGGTACTGTGAAATCCTAACTAGAAAAACAACAACATTTTCCTCTGCGAATAACATTGGACATTTGGGATACAAACACAAAGTTTCACAATAAAACTCCAGAAAGTACCGCAATCAATGAAGACGTTTGTACAGATTTCACATTATATTCAGAGGGCTGGGGTTACTTCTTCGCTCATAATGTTTTCACTCATAATGTTGAAATGTTATGATAAAGTAAATAGATCCAGTCATTGGTTTTAACTGAAAATACTTCATTCTACCTCTCAGCCACTAAAAAAAGTAGAAAAAATGTCAGTGACCATTATTTGTTTTGTAAAAATGAAACTTTTGTCTTTGCAAGCAGGAGGCACATCTTCTTACTTACATTTTGTTGTCTCTCACCTATTCTATGGTACGCCATTTAGACTTAAATATTGCTCAGTTGTTTACAATGTGTGCTTGATAAAAGTATGTTCATTTTCCCCGCTGTCTCCGACAAGTCAAAACAGAGGAGATTTGACCTCTAAGGTAACCCTGTGAAGTATGTTATCTGTAAAAACAATAAAGAAATACTTGTCATCAGATCCACAGGCTTCACATTATTCATTGATGAAGGTTGAACTATCTGAAATACTAATTCATTTTCCATTCTTGGTTTTGGTTCTGCAGCATGATGGGAGGAGCTTTGTCCTTTTTTCTCTCTCTCTTTGTTTTTGTTTACTTTTGTACCGGTGTGTGATAGTTACATTTTCCACCAACGCTGCAACAGAATAAAAAACATTCAAGATGCCAAAATGCTGATGTAACCAAAACAACCTGTCAGAACAATATTTCAGCATGAAGTCAGTTATTCTTTTAACCGATGCATATAAGAAAAATGTCATTTACTACTCATTTAAACTGTCACGCGCTGCCATTTAGCTCTGCTGATAGAGAAAAGATCCCTTTTTACAGAAAAGAAACTTTGTCAAGAACGTCCTTAACTGAGTTTGTTTTTCAATATATGAACCACAATCCACTTAAACATGGAAGTCATTATGCTAATAGAGTTTTCTAGGCTTACACAGTGGATCCTACAGCACAGGTCCAGAAATTCTTCAGCATTGAGCCACTGATCATCCTCATGACAGAAGCATCTGGATGTACCTGAACTGCTGCTGGAAAAATAAATGTGCGTTTCAAATGTTCTTGAAGAGGTCAAAAAGCTCCAGCAACACTTGTAGTATGCAGATCGACTTCATTAACTTTATTAGACCGACATGTTTCGGCTTGTGGCCTTCATCTGGGTCATTTCAAATGTTCCTAACCTTTTTATCACCCTAGATTTGACATCCAAACAAACATAGACATTTGGAATCATGCTCGTCTGGGACTATTAAACAGATTTTTCTCAGCGTTAAACATTTATGATTATAAATGTTAGCCATAAAGCATAATAATGGGAAAAGTCATTATGTTAAAGAATGTGTTTTTTATGCCGCCTAGCGTTGTATATATACCCTTTTATGTTGTGTGGCCATTTTTGTAGTTTGTTATTTTTTACGACATGTTAAATGTAGGCTGTTACTTTTTGTTTTCCTCCTCTTGTGACTTATCTCATAATCTTCTAACGTTTGTTAATGTGCACCATTGTGCTTGAATTGCTTTGTTGAAGGGTTTCCACACATTAAAAATGATATGTAATACAGCCAGATGATACAGCAGCGTTCTTTAATGTGTAGTTTTTACAAGAGAGCAGAGACTTTTTGCAGGTTGTTCAATTTCCCATGAAGGCATCACTGGCTCGACGGTGATCGCGGTCGCTGAAAGTCAACCAAGGTTAGTGACTGCCAGCAGACATCAACCCTTTTATGGCTCTGCATGCTTGTCTCTGCCTTCCATTATGGCTCCTGTCCAACGTTTTAGTGTACATGCACTCGGACGAGCACTCAAAAAAAAGAAAAAAGAAACACTTGAACACTGCACCAAACTGTGTTTTTTTGACAGGAGAGACATCAGCGGCTGACACTACTAAGAAAAAAAAAGGCCGTTCAAAGTTATTTTGGCAGCTTTTAAATGTGTTTTGACTGAGCTAAAACTGTTTCTGAGAAACTTTCATATTTTTAATATTTATTATATTTGAGCAAACAAATAGTAACAATCTGAAAATCATTGTTTTTTGTGGTATGATCCACTAATCCCCCAAAAATTCATTTGTTTGTTTCTCAACAATTTCTTACTTGCTTACAATAGAACTCAACCCCAAACATATTCATTAGATAAGATGTGAATCTAAAAATAAACAAAACAACTCACAACCATGTTCATTGTCATTTTTAGCAAACAGCTAAATACCTAAACCTAAATATTGTATTTTTAAGGTATTATTTTCAGCTGCTGATTAATATCAGATGCTCCTCTTGCAGCAGGAAGGTTTTCTGTGATTGATTTTATATAAACCTCTACAAAATGTTCTGCTTCCATTTTCTTTGTGGAGGAACAAATCACCCAGTGCAACACTGTCCATGTGAGAATACATTTATGACAAAAGCCCATGACAGAATTAATAAAGAAGAAAATACACAACATATTGTATGTCATCCAACATATCAAAATGTGATAATAAAGTATAACTAGGTTCACGTCCTTGTGAGTTACAACAAATAGCAAAGCTGACACTGCCTGGCGAGACAGTTACATGTCCAACAGAATTACTTTCACAGCAGCTGAATATTCATAGTCGTCCAAACAACAGGGGTGAGGGGATGAGGGAGCAGTTGGCTGCGGAGTGTGCGGATGACAACGGTCACAGGCCTTGACTGCTGAGCGAGTGTGAAATGCCAAAGCCAGACTGCTCCTCTGTGCCTGCAGGGCATGCAGCGAAGAAGCCGGGCCTGCTCTCACCATCAAAAACAATCTGACAAGACTTCATTTGGAAAGAAAGAAAGAAGAAAGAAACATCTCCTGGCTCCTGTGCTTATAATTCTCACAACATCTGAAATAAAAACACATTGTGGAAACAGCTGTGTTGGGAATGAATGATGTTTTCTGACTTTTTCTAAGGTTTCTTTTTACACGAGTGTCGCTTTTACAGTACACATTAGGAATGTTGACACTGTGCAGAGTGATTGAAATATAATGTTTCTGTTGACATCTGCCGCCCCAGCTGTCATTACAGCACTGTTTATAATTACAGCTGCAGTGGAAAAAGGACGGGTGGGGAGCCCGGACACCTTGTCTCCCCCTCTCAGCTGAGCCCAGCACATGGCTCTAATGTGCAGTGACAGAACAGCCCAGACCCCGCTGCTGCTGCTGTACTATCTGACCACATGAGCCCCTTCAAAAATCCACTCATTTACACTCTGTCACACACAGATTGTTAAGAACATATGAGACTGTGTATCATGAGATTCTCCTACATAACAGGCCATCAGGTCTTTCTTCTTCCTTGTTTTGGCCAATAAGATGAGACAGGGTATGGAAATCAGAAATGTGGGAAATCAGATGACAAAATGATTAAATTAGAACAAAAGCTGGAAGAGCTGGAAGTGACAGAATCTCTCCACAAGATGGGGATAAAGACACTATCAATAACATTTAGGTTGTGTGATAGTTGAGTTGTAAGTAATAATTTGAGTGAACATCTTTATTTGCTCTGAACTGAAACTTTTAGACTTCTCACTTATTTTTATTTTTGTTATATCTTTTTTTTTTACAAATACTTACATTTGTCTTATCTTAATGTGCGTGTGTGTGTGTGTGTGTGTGTGTGTGTGTGTGCATGGGTTTGTGAAATTTTCATTTGCAAAATAGTGTGAATGTTCCTGTAGTTAAAATAAAGTTATTTTTGAATGAAGAGTTTGTTATGTGGTAAGTATTTTTACACAAGTCTTCGGTACATTTGAGATATGTACAGTGCACCCATGTAAACAAGTAGGCGTACTACAATTGTTTCTCAGCAGCAATGGATATATGTTTTACTTCTTCAACATATCTGTTTTCTAAAACACAATACATTGTCATGGATTTACTGTTAAATTTGACCCTTGACCCTTTATTTAGAACATGCTGTTCATGTTTTTATGTCCCTAAATGCTACTATAAAGTTATCTAACTACACTGCTACTTATTCTAGCACAATAACTATCGTAATGTTGAACACGTCTGTCCATTATGCACATTGAATATTGTTTAACTTTGACTTTCCTTTCAAATCTAAATTCCGGACTATTTCATGTAATGACACATTATTACATAGCTGACAATGTGTTAGATTCTATCTGTGGATGGTAACATATCACTGTTATGTTGCCTCTAGTGGTTTCAGAGTTGTATTACAGGACACAGAGGGGTGCACAGGGTGCACACTGTTCTCATTTTTCAACCCCGATGCTCCTCCTCTCTCCACGCTGTGCCAAATCCTCCTCAGAACTCGCTCCACAATCTTTGCTAACACAAGAGCCTTTTTGTGGCGGCGGAAAACAACATGGCAGATCTTGCTGTCCAGCCCAAGGGAGGAAGCGGCGGAATTGTGGTAATTTAATAAGAAAACACGACAGGGAATGCAGAGCAAGTGCTGCCTGGTGGTGCTAGCAGTGCAGGAAAAAAGTTTACTCATTCATGGATGCACACACACAGGCTGCTGCTGCTGCTTCGCATTCACACTAATCTGCATATTTAGAGCCACAAACGTCTTTTAGACTGATGTCGAGGCGTCTTATCAAATGTCGAGGCGATCAATAGTGATGTGTTAACTACAACATAATGTTACAATTTGTTTCCCCTCTTAGATCACCGATGATTGGCCGGGCTACAGTTTAGACCTGTTCAGCTACCCTGCTCACTACTCCGGAGACCTGGATTGTGTCATCATTCCGCATGGGGTCATCATGGACAGGTACAACACTTAACCAACACATCTGATTAACTTATTGAGCTTCCCAGATGTTTCTGCTCCTGTTCCTCTGAGGTTGCGTAAAACGTGCCTCTTGACAGTTCTCCGGGACTTTGTGAAGTATAAGGGAATATCATACGTTCATCAAAGCTGGATCCAAAGGCAACTGGACTTAATTGATGATCTTGAAGAGCTTCCACCTCTCCTCCGAAAGGCTTGATCATTAGCATGCTGATGAGATATTTCCAGCTCCAGGAGAGGTAAAACGTCTTCAAGATCTTCAGTTAGTTTCCAGTTCACTTTGGATCAAGTTTTGATTTACCATGACCTGGATGACTGAGAACCTACAGGGACAAATATCATGTATCATTGTACAACGTCTTTGGTACAAAACAGTTGGGGTTTTGACATTTATCTTCAATTAAATTATTACAGTAAAGTTTCGAAAGAAGCCCACAAAAAAACAACACAAAGACAGACCCAATATACTATAATAAAATATATTACCGTATTTATAATCTAATTTAATAACGTAAATCTGCATCAAAGTACACAGTGACGGACATGAACAGTTTTTTCTCAACCATCAGTCCACAACCCAATTGTTGTTTAGTTTACATTGTTCGTGTATTTGTAAGGGATACATACTGTAGAGTGAAATACTAACAGTCGGAGAAGCAGTGTGTGATGTGCTGGGCATGTAAGTATAACCAATGACTTTTTCCAACAACACTTCCTTCAAGGGCATTAATGCTTCAAGAAGTCATTACAATTACACGTCACCATTTACAACCTTACATTCTGTGCACAAAATAATCAAAAACGTGAACAACAGCCATCCATGACAACAGACAAAACAGTCAGTTTTGTTTTATTGATAACATGCTAATGTCCAAACAAATATTGAAGCAAAAGACAGGAGAGAAAACACGGCAATGCAAACATAACATGATTTTTCATGCAGGGTATATTTACCTACAAACCCCTGCAACTGTAAACATTTGACCTGAAAGACAAGACCACAACTGTTTTAAAGAGTGTTTAAAAGAAAGTTCACTTTTTTAAAAATCATTTCCAGGACAGAACGTCTGGCTCGAAACATCATGGATGACCTCGGGGACCATGATATTGTGGTGCTGTGTGTGCTGAAAGGAGGATACCAGTTCTGTGCAGACCTGGTGGACAGGATCAAGGCTCTCAGCCGAAACTCCAACCGCACCATCCCCATGAGGGTTCACTTCATCCGCCTAAAGAGCTACCTGGTGAGCCAGTGCCCACCGCTGATACACAGACATCTATTCGACAATGTTCACTGTTTGACCTGAGTGATGTATGTGAGAGGCAGCCTTCGTGCTTTAGTTTATCAGCCATGATGTTGCCCTGAGTCCCATGACTCAGTCAGAAGATGTGTTGAGCTATGTTTCATACAGCATTACGACAGTAGTATCTTTGTGTAAGTCTTCTTTGAATGTGCTCTTTCATGTGGCCACCATGAAGACCAGGCAGAGGAGTAAAATACCACAGAAATAAGAATAGGGACATGATATTATATGATTAAGCTGAACTTTGACCTTAAATTCATAATTTATTTCAAATTAAAGAAATGACTCCTGGGGCGCCAGCTTGGCTAGCGGTTATGTCCTGCGCCATGTATGGAGGTTACTGCAAGCTAGTGGCCCGGGTTCAAGTCCGACCTGTGGCTTCTTTCCCGCATGTCATTCCCCACTCTCTCTCTCTCTCTCTCTCTCTCTCTCTCTCTCTCTCTCTCTCTCTCTCTCTCTCTCTCTCCCTGACTTCCTACTCTATCCATTGTCCTGTCACATAAAGGCATAAAAAAATGAACGACTCTCAGAGATGATCCTGTCCATAAATGAGATTACCATTATTACAAATATCAAAATAATGTAGTCCTCTAAAATAATTTCCTTTACTTTTCAAACTTACTTTGCATCAAATATTTATTATTCTATATAGCCACATTTTCTGAGATATCGTATTATGACATACAGTATACTGTTTATTCCTACAAGCATAATCATAAACTTGTGTAACCTATGAAACCATGCAACAAAACAAACATGTTTCTTTTCTTTATCTTGCTCTCTTATTTCCTCAGAATGACCAGTCAACAGAGGATCTAAACATACTGGGAGCAGAGGATTTGTCTTTTTTAGCTGGAAAGGTAATTTTCTCTTCTCACCAACCCTCAACTGAACACAACCTTCTTTTTATAGCAACTTTTCTTCAAACAAGCAGCTCTGAGTGCTTGAAATACAAAACCAACACATGAAACATAAGAAAATAAAAGACTACAATCAGTAAGACTAAAAATGTACACAAATCAGATGAATGTATTTTTTTTTTACAACAAATGAATAAATATCAGTAAAAAGTGTAAATAAGACAAAACAAAAACAGGGGTTACAACTTTTTTTTTTAAAGAATAATAACAACACGGACTCAGGTTAAAATGTAACTTCAAATTAAAGCTGGATCAATAAGATCTAAGGTCTTAAATTTCCTTTTAAAAATGCAAAGAGAACTTAGCCTTTTTATATCCACAGACATTCATTTGAACAGTTAGGGCATAAACACAGAGGGTTTTACTGGTTCTTTTATGGCACACACCTATTATATCACACCATTATTCACTGCCTGACTTTTAATAGATAACAGCCCCAGAGTGGAGCATTGCTTTAAGCTTTATTATTTTATTACTATATTCTACAGTAAAAAACAAAGACTGCAATGTGACCAGCAGGTGGTGGGTGTTGATAGATGTTAGCCTCAAGAGGGCAGCATTGCCTCTTGTCTTCTCTGTCCTTCTCCATCTTTAAGAAATGGAAGGAGATCAAAGATGGCAGTTTCTGACCAACCCAACGGTGATCAGATGCAAATTGTTGTAAATCTAATCGTTAAAGGCCTCTTCACTTTATCTCAGAGGAGACAGTTTGTGTGAGTGAGAGGATTTATCTGCTTTCTTGGTAGATGACAGTCTAGTTGTGACAGACTGACTCTTCGTCTGCTTCTATTGTGTCAACAACATCAGAATCAGAATCAGAATCAGATTTATTGGCCAGGTATGTTTAACACACAAGGAATTTAACTTCGGTAGACTGTGCTCTCTTTGTACAAAGGTAAAACATTAAATATCAACAATAAGCTAAGACTAATATACAAGACTAAATAAGAAAATAGTGCAGTGGTGAGTAGTGCAACAAAAATGCTGAGGTGAACATGAGGTAGATATTTTTACAGTATTTACATTAAAGAGTGTGTGTAGATGGTAATTTAAATTAAATAAAGATACTATATATTTGCATATATGTACATTCACAGTGACAGTTTTGTTCCAGGGTTATTTCACAGCGACAGGTCTGGCACTCTGTGACTCTTTAGCGTTCATCAGAGTGACAGCCTGGGGGAAGAAACTGTTCTTATGACGGGTTGTTTTGGCGTACAGTGATCTGTAATGCCTGCCGGAGGGGAGGAGTTTGAAAAGTTTGTGTCCGGGGTGTGAGGGGTCTGCAGTGATGTTACCTGCCCGTTTCCTGGCCCTGGACCGGTATAAGTCCTGGATGGGGGGGAGGTCGACACCGATGATCTTTTCTGCAGTCCTGATTGTCCGTTGCAGTCTGTGTCTGTCCAGTTTGGTTGCAGATCTGAAACAGACAGTGATGGAGGTGCAGAGAACAGACTGGATGATGGAGGTGTAAAACATGATCAGCAGCTCCTGGGGCAGGTTGAACTTCCTGAGCTGACGCAGGAAGTATATCCTCTGCTGGGCCTTTTTCCTTAGAGTGTCTATGTGGGAGGTCCACTTCAGGTCCCGTGAGATTGTGGATCCCAGGAACCTGAAAGAGTCCACAGTAGACAATGTGCTGTTCAGAATGGTGAGGGGGGGGAGTGAGGGGGGGCTTCTCCTGAAGTCCACTGTCATCTCCACAGTCTTGAGCGGGTTCAGCTCCAGATGGTTCTGACTGCACCAGAGAGCCAGCTGTTCCACCTCCCGTCTGTAGGCAGACTCGTCACCGTCCTGGATGAGACCGATGACGGTGGTGTCGTCTGCGAACTTCAGGAGTTTCACAGAAGGGTCCCCTGAGGTGCAGTCATTGGTGTAGAGGGAGAAGAGCAGAGGGGAGAGAACACACCCCTGGGGGGGCGCCAGTGCTGATTGTCCGGGTGCCGGATGTGATGCTCCCCAGCCTCACCTGCTGCCTTCTGTCAGTCAGGAAGTTGGTGATCCACTGACAGGTGGAGGCAGGCACAGTGAGCTGGGTGAGTTTACGGTGCAGGATATCCGGGATGATGGTGTTGAATGCCGAGCTGTAGTCCACAAACAGGATCCTAGCGTAGGTCCCTGGGGAGTCGAGGTGATGCAGGATGTAGTTCAGACCCATGTTGACTGCATCCTCCACCGACCTGTTTGCCCGATAGGCAAACTGCAGGGGGTCCAGCAGGGGGCCTGTGATGTCCTTCAGGTGGCTCAACACCAGTCTCTCAAAGGACTTCATGACCACAGACGTCAGGGCAACGGGCCTGTAGTCATTGAGTCCTGTGATGGCAGGTTTCTTTGGGACTGGGATGATGATCAGATCACAATAGGTCTTTGTGGAGGCTTTTTCTTTCCGTGTTGTTGTTTTTTGCCGTTCTTACATTTAACTGTCAGGTCAAATTTCCTTCCACATTCCCAGTAAAGGGTTGGCCACAAGTTGAATTTAATTGATAAGATAAGATCATTTTTAAACAATGAAAGTATTTGGATTACAATAAGATAAAATTCCTTAGATTTATGATTTTTTTTTTCTGAAGAAATACGTTTTACTTTTATCTCTTCAATCCTTTAAAAGTTAGTCAAATAAATCAACAGATTAAATATGACCCTTCAGTTACTGTTCCTCAAACTTAATGACAGTGACAAGGACGAGGACGGCAAGGAGACCTTGCTTTGTGTGAAGGAGTCAAGAGCAAGTCAAGAGAAAGTCAAGAGCATCTGTAATAGACATTATATTCTTTAACCAAACCAATGCAAAAAAACAAAATAATTAACAATTGACCCAAAATAGAAGAAAAAAAATGCAGAAACAGCTATGCTTACGCTGTTTAAAACAGGTTGTTTAATCACTAGGACTTTAACTCTTGGTTATTTTTGTTACTGATTAATTTGCCTTTTATTGATCAATGGATTTTTTCTAGAGACATCGTCAGAGGCCTAAACCAGAATAAAGTCATTTAAGAGATGTATAGAAGAGACTAGCAGCAAAGATTAGAGAGATTCGGTCCGGCCACATGTTTGGAGGCTGTAGTCCTTAATATAGTCCTGAAGACCTATAGTCCCGGGTTCGAGTCCGGCTTGTGGCTTCGTTCCTGCATGTTATTCACCACTCTCTCTCTCCCCTGGTTCCTACTCAATCCACTGTCCTAGCCAACAAAGGTGAAAAGCCCAAAAAGAAATCGTAAAAAACGAAGAAGCACCATCCATAGAACTTTTACTTTTGTACTTGGAAAATGTCTCAACCGCATTACTTATAAATAATTTAAGTATCAAAATAGTTGATTAGTTTTTCATTTGCTAATAGCTTATTCACTTATACTATATCTTTTGATACTATAACATTTAACCCAATTTGTATTTATTTATGTTGTTTTTAAAGCAGATGTAAAAGTGTGTGTGTCTGTGTGTGTGTGTGTGTGTGTGTGTGTGTGTGTGTGTGTGTGTGTGTGTGTGTGTGTGTGTGTGTGTGTGTGTGTGTGTGTGTGTGTGTGTGTGTGTGTGTGTGTGTGTGTGTGTGTGTGTGTGTGTGTGTGTGTGTGTGTGTGTGTGTGTGTGTGTGTGTGTGTGTGTGTGCGTGCGTGCGTGCGTGCGTGCGTGCGTGCGTGCGTGCGTGCGTGCGTGCGTGCGTGCGTGCGTGCGTGCGTGCGTGCGTGCGTGCGTGCGTGCGTGCGTGCGTGCGTGCGTGCGTGCGTGCGTGCGTGCGTGCGTGCGTGTGTTTTACTCATCCACTACTAAAGGAGTCTGAGAGTATTTCTAGGTAATATAAATCAGCTGATGTGAACACTTACAGACACACACACACCCATAAGCTGATCACACACTCACACATGCACGCAATAATGTTCCCTGTAGTGAGGCGTGGCAGAAATGCCTGAAACATGAATAGGATATGAGGTAGTAAGCCTGAGTCACTGCCAGCTGCTTTGCTCACAGTATTTAAATTGTGAGTGTGAAATCCCAGAGCTCCCTGTGATGTACAACTAAATTTAGTCGCCTGTTTGTACCACAATGCTGCACTGTTGGTGGAAGAAGTGAACTAATTGAATGACGAGGACTATGTTCTACACAGTAGCTTTCCCTCTCTGTGTCGACTTTGATATATAGCTTTTTCCTTTTGTATTTCTCCAGGGTTTACTGCACTTTAAATAAATCTGTGTGAACAATGAGGCTTAAACAAAAGCATAAGCACATGCTTGGCTAAATGCTTTGTTTGAAAAGTAGAGTACAGTGCATAGAGTTCCATGGCAGTTAAAGGTTTTTTATCTTTAAGTTGACCTGAAGCTCACTCACACTAAATAGTGCCCAGTTGTCTCAAGTTGATTAGACAAACATTTCAGCTATTTCATTGACATTTAAAGACAGACTGTAAGAGCAGAGATTTCCAATCTGGACGAGGCTTTCGTCTGCTTGTTATCAGAGGTGAATCGATGATGTCCTTTCAGTTGAACTTTTTCTTTACTTCTCTCTTACTCTGCAACAACAACAACAACAACAACAACAACACTTTCAGTATGTGTTAGTCCTTTTTATTTTTCAACATATAAAAAAATGCTAGTTAGACTTTTTTTATCTACATTCATCTGTGTGTCTTATCTTGGAATGCGTGTGTCGTTGATTAAAAGATAAAGTCGTTTGTTATCTGCTCCTGAACAGGAATAATTGTTTGCTTCCCTCCCTCTCTTCTCTCCCAACATGCTCTCATAAGAACGTACTGATTGTGGAGGTGAGTCGACTGTTTTATTTTACGATCTGCTTTTTTTCATCTCCACAGGCCGATTGTATTTTTGTTTGTCTTCAATGGCTATCCAGGTCATGAGGAGCCATTTAAAGTTCTTTCCTTACCACAGACCCTGAGTTTAAAATGAGGAAACCTCTTAGTTGGCTGACCTATTTTGCTGCTATTTTCCAAATGAGAATAAACTTTCTCTTGTAAGCGAAATCATTGATTCTTGTCTGAGGAGACAAGAATGGGAAGAAAATTACATTTTCAGAAATGAAACCCACATTTATAACAGCAGTCACTGGTCAGTCCCCAATCATCTGTGACTCTGCCCCTGAGCCATTTATTGACTACAGCTTTTATTGCTATAGGTAATGGGATGTTCTCTATTGTAGACTTCTAAATGAGTCTTCTAACAAGCTTGTATTTTCTTGTAGTCTGTCTGTTGATGCTGTAGTTTTACCAACGATTACAAAAAATAACCAATTGAAAGCTGCTCGCAACAATGTTTTCCAAAATATAGCTTTTGAAATGGTCATGTATAATGTGGATGTAACTGCCACAATAATAAATCAACTGCAAAGTCAACTCAAAGGAGAATTTCTGCCATTTTACAGCTCTTTGTTTTGATTTTACAGTGCCTTTCAT
Source organism: Tautogolabrus adspersus (assembly GCA_020745685.1). NCBI lineage: Eukaryota > Metazoa > Chordata > Actinopteri > Labriformes > Labridae > Tautogolabrus > Tautogolabrus adspersus. The sequence continues at coordinate 17,660,654 of CM036544.1, forward strand.
CCGCTAGCTTTTTAGCAAAATGAGCAACCAAGTTAGCAACTAGCTAGTAAGAAAAGTAAGTAGCTAAAGAGCCGGATATTTCCCCCCCAAAAAAACCTACGTACAACTAAAGAAGAGTTACTTTTTGTCATCCTTTTTTTTTTTTTTTGTTGATTGTTCATGTATAGGCAGTATATACATTTATACATCACATGTCTGAGGTCACGAGTCAGCATTATGAATTCATCAATAACATTAGTAAACAAAACAGATTCTGAATTTCTGTGATCAGTAATCATGTGAGTGTATTTATGTAGAAGAGTTACTGATATTTATCAGGTGACTAAGACATGATGGAAAATGAATGCTAAAGTTGCTGAACTGTTTACAAACATGTTAGCCCAAAAAAACATTTTACATTGATTTGTCTCTGTTGTGTTTAAAGCTTGTTTCGCGATAAAAAAATAAAAATAATGATTAAATGTCACATTTGATGCAAATACACTTTACCATGGTTTTCTAACACTAATATGTGTCCCTATAGCCTGTCCACTAACTGCCCAGTTATGAGAAAAGTCCATCCTCTGTGTCTTTTGTCTGCTCCACTTTTCAGAAAATGTGTGCTCAAACAGGCCACCAGAAAGCCCAAGCCCTTCCAGAGGGGCGTGGTCAGACATAGCTCATTTACATTTAAATCCACAGACACAGAAATGGCCTGTTCTGAGCAGGGCTGAAATAGAGAGGATCAGAGTGGATTTTTAGCAAGAAACTTCACAGACATGTCTTTGGGAGCTCTGAGACTGATTTAAACTGGTTAAAAAGGAGGATAATATGTGACCTTTAAAAGTCCATCCTGTATTTTAGAAGGAAGAGAAGAAGAATGTATGAATACTGAATGGTTTCAATCCCGATGACTAACTCTCTCTTGACTGGTGACCATATGTGAGTCAGGAAAGTATCATTGTGTAAGAGCCTTTAAATACATTAGAACGACATGGAAAATTAAAGCTAGATCCTACATAGGCTACATGTTTTCCCTTTTTGTGTTCTAAAATAGCACAAAAACAAATCAGAGCTTTTTAATACTTCTGATTGATTCACATTTAAGTAAACACTTTATAAATGAGAAACAGGACATTACAGCAGTCTCTCCACATGTTTTTCCCTTTGCTCGTATCCTGTAACAGGTCAAAAATATTAGCACAAGTATGTAATTACAATATGACGGGCTTGCTGACCTACATTTACTTGTCAAAGATGACAAAACACACTCTTGTGGCTTTGTTCAACCACTACGTACCTCGTCCTAATGCAAGAGGTCAGAGATTTTAGAGTAAAATATTACTTGTTGGTTTAAACTTCCCCTTTTTTTTATAAACAGTAATGAAACACAAATCCAGTGTGACCAGCTTCTTCCTTTTCACTTCTACTCATGCATCAGATTTTTTCTGCATTTCCGTTTTGACATTCTTCTGCTTTCTTAATCCAGTTTGTGTATCTTTCCCTCCCTTCGCAGGCCATTGTAGACACCGGAAAGACACTGAAGGCTCTCCTGAAGCATGTTGAAGCCTTCAGGCCCAAAATGATCAAAGTGGCAGGGTAAGTTGTGGCTGTACAGACCTCAAAACCAAACCAGCCCACTTTCCTGCTTTGTGAATCAGTCAATTTCCGCTTTCCAGTCTAGACAGGGGAAAAAATAGTGTAGGTTTCAGCTCCTACCTATGGTGTTCAAATTACAACTGCCTCTTAAATCGTTACAACAGGTAGAAAGAGATGTATAATACTCTGTTTGTTTTTTGTTTTCATCAGATTGTTGGTGAAGCGAGTTCCATATAACTCCACATGCCTCCCTGACTGTACGTACCCGACCAACCATTTTGAATGTGTTCATGAGTCAGCGGTTTATTCATAATTAAACTACTGTTGCAGCTTGCTAGTGACTGAGTCAGTGCACCAAGGAAATACAATTAATGTTCCTCTTTGTCTTTGTTTCAGATGTCGGTTTTGAGATACCTGATCGCTTTGTAGTTGGGTATGCCTTGGATTACAATGAGTACTTTAGAGACCTAAATGTAAGTCGGGGCTTTTTTTTTAAATTCAGAGGAAGACATTTTAATGAGTTTCTAGTATTCCTGACCATTAAACATGCTTTAAATAAGGACATTTTGTATTGTCTGTCTTGTTTGGTCTTCTAAATTGTTGTTGTTTTTCTGCTCCTTCTTCAGCATATCTGTGTGATCAGTGAAAGCGGAAAGATGAAATACAAGATTTAAAAAGGAGGGGGGAAAAAAAGAAAAGGGATTTTAAAGAGACAACTGTGACACAGATGTCATCTCGCAGCAGGCCTGAACATTTTCCCGGAGATGCCGATCACTGCTACAACTGCTTTCATGACATTCCATCTCAAGCATCCTTGTTTTATTATACGTTCCCTCTATGAGATAGTTATCAATAGGACATTTAAGCTAGTAAATATCTTGTTTTCAGTAATGATGTTCACTGATTCACATTATTTTTTACCTTTTTAAGATGTTACATTTTAGGCCACTGCTACTGTTTGCCTTTTTTTTATAGTTCAACCAAATGTATGCCTTATGAAGAATTTGATAATCATGAACTGTAGGAGTGTAACAACATTTTAACTCAGTGTGTGATGAGGTAACTTAGAAAATGTATTTTTTAATAAGGAAATTAGTGATAGAATTTTAAAAAATGTCTACAGCTTTTCAGTGCTCATCATGTAGCCCTCCCGCGGTCATCTTTGATGCTCAGGGGCAAACAAAGTAGTTTTGTAAACAATAAGTGCACTAACTCACCTACCTCTTTTTGAGTATTTTAGGTTAAGTTGGATACCTTTTTCATTTCTGCATTTTACTTTGGTAATTTAACATATCAGTAAAGTATTTTTAACACCTCTGTGGTCTGTTACTATGAATTATTCACACATACCGTCCTGAGCAAGCAATGCACTTTCAGATGTTCATCAAGATAGTTTAAAGTAGTTTATTTGTGAGCTCACTAGACAGAAAAATATTGTGATGCTCTTATTTTCCTAGGGTAGTGATGTATAGTACAAAGCCGTGCTCAGTCTTCAAGACGTCATTCTTCGGGCCTGTTTCAATCATTTCTTTTCTTACAATCCTAGATTGGTTGATGACACTAAGCCACTAGGATATTGTACATTCTAGTGAAGATGATGATACAGAAAAAAAGGTCTTTCAAAGAGCCCTCAATTTTCAAAACTCAATAAGTTTTTGTAAACACATGTATGATTGTATGTTGCATGGCATAACTGTATCCTGAAACATCGTTGTACTATTTTTTGTCAAAAGTAGGAAAAGGTAATTGACCAGTAAAAGAAACAAAATAGTGTGTTATTTAGAGCTGCTGTGCTCATTGTATACACCTGACATATGACTCCCTCTCAAAGCAGGGAACACATAAAGATGGAACCGTTGTTTTTTTTGTACTGAGGTCTACTGGGGATTACAGGGAATTAACTGACCCATTTCACAGGATTTAGCTGTAAGAAATAACTTGACCACATACTAATAGAATAATATTATTACTATACTTTTATATTTGATCGTTAAATTAATATTGTTGATGCCATAAGGTGTGAATACTACAATTGTTGTTAGGTGGAATACAAAATGTCCTTGCTAGCCTAATAATCTAGTAGGCTACAACATACTTTTCTTTTAGAGTAGTTTGCAGAGATGCAAATAAATGTATTCTTTTCAGTGGCTTTATCCTCAGTAGAGCTAGTGGAAGTAGAACTGGCTGGACAGGACAGCTTTGTGAAAGTCTCCTCCCTTAACTGACCTCTGCAACAAAAGCTGCCAAACCCCAAGAACAGGTGGTCCCTTATGTTGGGGAGGAATAAATGGGACATTTGACGAGGTCCTGAGAATCTGAGCATTTATTTAGGTCTACAGTCAAAATCTGTGAACAATTTGTACAGTAAAGGACCGCCTGTCCTATCCATTTCGATGTTGTACTGTGTTCTGTGCGCGATAAAAGCCAAGTTTATATGCCGTCTGGTATGTGCGAATGCACAGATCTCTGCGCTGCTGTGCACTGCTATCCACATGCCAGCCTTGCTCGACCTCCCTTTGAACCAGGACATGTGACTCCCCGTTCAGACTTGTTTGTATCAAACCAAAGCGTGTGAAGCGCGTAAAAGGTTGACTTTCTGTGTCAGTGTGTATGTGTTCCTTTCATTTATTCCTCATGAGAAGAGAGGGGGCGTGCAGGTTAGTATACCTTAAGAGGTAACGGTTAAAAAACCTCCACATTTTAAGAGTACAGCGAGGACTTTTTGTAAACTCAAACCCAATTGGTCCTATCGAATAGAACGCCGCTCGTGATTGGCTGAGAGTGTCCTGTTGACCGAAGGTGGACTCCCAGAGAGTCGGGAACGCTGGAAGCAAAAATTCCAGCTCCGAAACTGCACCATGCGCCTCCCCTGAGTGAGTTTGGAATAATCACCGGGAGTCCGTGTTTCAGTCTAAATTTTTTTGTAAATGACAACGCCGGACAAACGAGGAGCTCCCACGCTATGATTTTACTTTGTTTTATCACTATTATGGACAAACGCCTCCGCCGTTGCCCGACTGTAATGACGCTTCGGAACTACACAGGTAACTTTGTTTAACTGTTAGCATGGATGCTAGCCGCAGCGCTATCAGCCTGTTGCCTTAGTTGTTGCTTTTGCCGACTTAACACGCTTCAGAAGTAGAATTCAAAGAGTATGGGATGGGAAAAGTTGCTACCGTATGCCATATCGCCATTTTAACCTTTTTTGTGATGTTTCTTTTCTAGTAAGTAACAAAGGAAAAGCTACTTTTGTAAGTCGCTCGAGAACAACAGCTCGACACGCTCTGTTCGTGCTCGAGTTGACCATCGAGCTCAAACAAGGGGAATTCAAATTCACCATCTCTAAATCACTCAATCGATCGATTTAATGTTGACATGATCTTAATATAACCACGTGAAGTGACTTGAGATCTGAAACTCGGTTTATTTGTGTTTGTTTTAACTTGTGTGTGGACCTTTATTTCGTCTTGCCTCTGTCTATAGTCCACTCTGGCCATTCATTATGCAGTGTTGACGATCCACGCTGCTGTGTTTCAAGCTGATGACAACAAGGCTACATAGTTGTTGCATGAATAATACGTTGATGATGTGGTTTTTCACATCACTATCTTACACATGTCCACAACAAATAAGGTAAAACTTAAGTGAGGCTATAATTTTACAAAGAGAACTTTCAGCAGCTTTGGCTGAAAACTTTTCTCACATTTCGTTTTACAATTTTGCTTATTTGTATTCAGCCGGTTCCCCGGCCTCTCAGCTTAAAGCCTTGAACAGTCGACACACAAACATCAGGTAGAAGCTAGCATTATGTTAGGACCTGTTGCATAATGTTAACAGGACCAAATAAAGCACACATGCTCTACAATTATGTGTCAAACAACTGAGGTATTGATTCATCTTGTTTTACACATCCTTGAACATCGTGAGATGTTCTCAGCAGTCTATTAAAACATCTGCCTGTAATGGTTCAGAACAAAGAGTGTTTATAATACATTCATCTTTTCCTTCTTGTTCTAGCAAATGGACCAAGATATCAAGCAAGAATGGAGGTGTGAAGTTTAAAAGTGGAGCATATTTTCTTGCATCCTGCTGGAGATACTTTTTCAATGTGGGCGTTCACGGATAACAGGATTTTAAGTCAAATCGAATGATGGCATCACGTTGGGTTCATTCTTGTGAAGATGATGAGAGACAACAAGCAAGATCTTCTTTCTGCGAGGTAAATGAAACACACATCTGACTAGTTACTCGATTGTTAAAAAAAGATGAATGTAAACTTTAAAATGTGCACTCAGTTCTTTCCAGCCTTTCCCTCTCCTGTTGAGTGTCGCTCTGGTACTAATGTGTTTGACAAACATGCCCAGCTGTTTGTGCTTATAAAGACTCATGCTGTTGTTTTGCCCTTCATCTCACGAGTGCTTAATTTCCTATCTTTTTTGAGAACTTGTACGGTAAGATTTATGTCAAAAATGTGAATGCATTTTTTTCTCATTACCTGCTATGGTTGATCATTGTAGATTAAGAGATACAATGACATGTTCCAGTTGCAGAGCAGCATCTAATTAGATTTGAAATTTTAATCAAACTTATTGCCAGCGGAAGTAGGAGGAGACAATGGCGTTGACGTGGTTTAAGACCCGTCTTTCAGATTTTTAAGCTGTGACCCATGTAATACCAGACAGGACACCATCTGCTCCTCTGAAGCTTGTTGTCTTCATGAAGACCTGTATGGTGGACTAGGTAGCATCCCAGTCCCCTTTGAAATGTAGAGGCGTCGTCTATTTATAGATCCATAGTTTTCCTTCATTCATCCTTCGTCCATTGCCTGTGATCTAATAATCAGCCCCCCACGTGAGCGTCCATGCTTCTATGTGAATAGTATGTAGAATAAGGGATGTAAAGCTCCTTATGTTGTTACTTCTCACTGACTTATTTGAGATCATTGGACACAGTCCATGGTAGCAGAGAATACCCAAGAACATCAAGAGATGGACAAAGAGCAAGTCTTAAGAAAATATGTTTTAAGGAAACATTTCTTGGCATATCATAACAATTTGAGCTCATTTAGAAGTCGTACTGCAGAGACTGCTGTTATGCACCTATGTCACTCTCACAGCTGACACAATTAAAATGATATGATTTCCTTTGTTATTAAAACCATCTTGATAACTTTTATAAGATTTTAATAAATCTGTGATCACACCTAATATTCCTGATACCTCTAGTCGCAGACAATAACTCCAAACACTATAAATGTGTTAGTTTCCCCCATAAAATGATTAAGTAACAGTATGCAAAAATCATATTTTTCATCTTTTTAGATATTTTTCCAATAATTTCAATGAACATGATTCAGTTTTTTTTTTATTCGTCCACTGCAGCCAGTGAAACTCCTACTTTTAGCAGTCCTCCTCCTGTAGTCTCTGCTCTTGAGATTGTCTGGAAATGATCATCATGTGTCATCATTGATGACACTGTTGATTTGTCAAACTTTGTTAAAATTGTTGCATTTAATAACTTTTTAAGTGTGTATATGTGTTTTTTTGCATAAAAGAAGTTGTATTGGTGTGAGATGACAGAAGGAGGTGAACAGATATGGATGATACATGGGTGTGCTTTTGTTTTGGTGAGAGAGAGCATGGCCTAGTTGTTGATGGAAATAGCTGCAGGAAGGGGATGGTGTATTTTCTCAAAAGTCCTGGAGAGAAAACTTTGATAAAATAATTAGAGCTCTTATCTAAGACTGAGCCTTATAGTGCCTTTAAAACCTTTAGAATAGTTTTTTTTGTGTTGTAATGAAGATTTTAGTATTGCTTATTAAAAATGTGATGTTAGTTTCTGATGAAGATGTCTGACCCACAGAGCTCTCTGTTCATCTTCCCTTTTCTGTTCTATGTTCACTACTTTAATGTGAGACAACACTTAGCTCTCCTGTTCCTCTAATTCTGTTCTAACAACCGTCTTTTTTCTCTTGACTCTGTTGCCACCATTACAGCCATCGGCCTGGTAGACAGTGCTTGTGTATGTTGTGCTGACTTGGGTTTTTCTGGTTGTTTGCTCGTGTTATTTTTCATCACCACTGGATTGTTTGTCCACTTTATCAGCTGGAAAGTGCACGGTATTTCAACACTTCAGCTGAGTCCAAACAGCGGACTGAGTTGTCTTAATGTCTTCCTCTATTTATTTCCTCTTGTCAAATCTATGTGACCTTAGAAGCCGATCATTCTGGTCTGCTGGTCTGAGATATGTTTGTGATAATTTTCACATTAGCTTGCCCTGAGGTAAGTATTCCATTAAACTTTATCATGTGATTAACTTATGTCTTCTATATCATAAACAAACGTGTTCCTCCTGGTAATACCCACTTGTCAGCTTGTTATGCTGAATAAAGCAACAGAATGAAGATACTGAAGTTAATTACTCATTTGGATGATTAACATGATCCATTTTTAGAACTGTAGTGGGCTGTTGACAAACAGACCCCCTGTCCCCATTATGTAGTCCTCATTAAAGCTCAGTGTTTATCAAATTTAGGCCTGCTGCCTTTTACAGAACCCCCACACAGACACTGTATGGCTAACTGATGGCAATCGGAAGGACAGATTGTGCTTCAATTGGATAGAAGATGTCTGTTACTTCCTGTTTCCTTATGGTTGTGTCTGCAATGTCTCATGGGAAATCATGAGGGACGGTTTGTATGACTCAGTTTTTATTCATTACCCTTCTTTGGAGTGAAAGAGCATCAATGTCATCTTAGATCACTTTCTCTTTAGAAATGTAACATGGTTTTATTTATGGTTAAGCAACATTATATACAAGCAAAACATATTCAAGAATGTATTTAAAAAAAAAAGACAAAGTAAATGTTACATCTGAGGAAAATAAAATCAGCTGGGTTTTTGAAACAAGTCGAGGGGCTTCAATAATTTTATTTTGTAGATAAGAGTGATATCCAACCAGTTCAGTCTCATTGCTGCACGCTGCTGCTTACAGTTAACACAATCTCTTCTGGCCTGTTCATATTAGAAACTTTAAAATTATTGTATTCTGTATTTGGCACCAAATCAGCACACGTTCATGCAGCACAAACAGTTCGCCCATATTAGACAGGAGAGCTAGCATCACAAAATCAGTGCATTTACGTGAGTGACATCTCGGTCTCTCTGTGTTTCTCTGCAAACCGTGTAGCATTTTCAATATCCTCTTTTTGTGACAGCAGCATTGATACGTACATGATGGGTACAGTGACGGGACATTGGCCACTAGTTTATTAAGCATAGATGGCATCATACTCCTGTATGGTGGGGAAAGCCTGAACGGTTTATCAAATCGATCAGTTGGATGGTATTGATTTCTTTGGGAGCTTTCCAATTAAAGTCTATGTTGGAAACACTAGTTTACAAACTGCATTAAGTCCCATATTACCAACAGAATTTATACACACAGAAATGATCATAGAACTAAATCAATACTGATGCATAATAAAGTAAAATCATATATGTCACCAAGGAAATACACAATATTCGGCATGTGTCCATACCATTCTGTTGTGTTTTACAACATGTATGAAACACATCATGAATTTATGAACACTTTGAAATTGGTTATGGCCCAACTTTACACATAACATGAATTTCCCACATTGCCTTAAAACCCCGGCCTTAAAAACAACGTTTTGGCTTTTTCATTGAATGTTTCATTTTAAGGACATCCTGCATGGTCATGGCAATAGGACAGCTCTGGTGCCCTATCTCTGTTATAAAACTAAAACTGTGGCATGTATAAAACTCACCATGTGTTTGCAAGCCTGACTAATGATGCCTCTAACCTTGTCATACACTGCAAGGCTGAAACGCCCAGGCCTCACCAGTGGCCCCTGTATCATTATCTCAGGCTTTTCACAGTTAAGTGCTTGGTTTAAACGGGATGTGGTGTCGAATGTAGCGGCCAACAGAGAAGTAGGTTTCTTCACATTTTTAGGCTGTGTCCTTGTGTGATGTTTTTAAAGCTGATGTCATATGATGCTTGTAATGTGTCCTTTGGTGATGTCAACAGTGGGGTTTTTTAAACACACAGATCATGCAGTGAGGTTTCAAAATATATGATGGAAATTCCTGTTTCTTTTTCAGTCTGTACTTAACCCTCTGGATATCAACATTTGTGGTATGTGAAGAGCTGTGCATGTGATGTGTTTCCCCTAAAAAGAATTGGTTTGTCTGCCCTTCAATCACTGTGATAGGGGAACCACTGATGAAGTCACCTTATAGTCTCTTAGAGAATTACCATATTTACACATCCAGCATAGAAATGTGTTTTCAATGGCTTTACACTGTCACGTCCATAAACAATTCTTGTGTAAGACGGAACAGGATATGAAGAGGGGTTTAAAGGGGAGCTGTAAGGATTATTGGTCAAGGTTTATTGCCACAACTCATTAAGCATGGCTGGACAGCAAAACATATGCACAAAAACATTTCTGAAAACTTGTCCGTCCCTCCATCGTCGGCATCTCAGTTCAGTCCTAGAGGTGACCATACATGTAGAAGTCGCTTCTCTTACCTGCTCCTCTGATGTCTGCATGTTCGAGCGTTGCGGGGGTGCTGTCACACACCAACATATACTGATGCGTGCACACACACAGGCCCAACAGATCCCAGGAAAAGACCAACAGTCTGTTAGGGTGCGGTCACACTGGCAATCCGTACCGTGCCCAAGCACGCTTCAACCCTAAAGTCCAGTTCATTTGGCCAGTGTGACCGCTCCGTTCCGTGCTCAGGCACGGTACACTTCCTTGGCTTTAGCACACTTCGGAGAGGTGTGCTTGGGCACGGTACACTTCATGCACGAGCACAAGCACGCGGGTACACAACGCTGACAGCCTTCATTAGGGAGAAATCCAGAGTTTTACGGCTGTATCTGACTAAAATGACTCAAAATAAGTCACAAAGCTGTCATGTTCTCCGTGTTGTTCTCCATGCGGACGCGGACTCGCCGTGCGTCTCTTTTATTTTTTTAATTAATTTACGGCTGTATTTGATTAAAGTGACTCAAAATAAGCTGCAAATTCAGTAAAGTAGCTGTCATGCTCTCTGAGTTGTTCTTCGATGTGCAGACGCGGACTCGACTGTGCGTCCCTTTTTCTCTCTCTCTCTCTCTCTCTCTCTCTCTCTCTCTCTCTCTCTCTCTCTCTCTCTCTCTCTCTCTCTCTCTCTCTCTCTCGTCCGCCTGTTTGTAAACTGAGCACGCTTCATAATAACATAAAGCATGCGTGTGCTGTATTACGACGTTATGTACAAGAGGTAATCGTGCTCAGGCACGGTTAGTCCTGATGCAGTGTGACCGCAGGCCGTGCTGGCCAGTGGGGGAATGGCGCAGCGGGGGGCAATCGTGCTTGAGTACGGCACGTTACGGATGGCCAGTGTGACCGCGCTATAAGTCTTTCAAACTTCCCTGCCTGTCTGCAACTCTAAGCCTCAAGTCTGTTCAGACTTTCTGAAGATGGAAATCCTAAAATGTGTACTAAAAAAAAAAAAAACCTCCTTAGGGTCCTAAAAAACCTGAGCAGTTTAGTATTTCACCAATATTACTCCGATAGAAGTGAATTGTTCTTTTGTCGGCACCCATTTTTCTGCTGCACTTTTATAAAATTCAGAACCATGGTGAAAATGTATGGAAGCAGGAAGCTTGAGTGGATTGACCCGAGAAACAAACACTGCCTTTGTACATCATAATGAAGGAACCTGACAAACACTGCAAGGTAGTGGCTAGTAAATGTGTTGTACAATTATACAGATTTATGACAACAAGGAATGTGTTAAAGGATCACTTCATTTTGTTTGCTTTTTTGTGGTTTGTTTACACAAAGGAAAAAAATAGAATATCCACAGAGTAACTTGGCTCTGATGGGTAGAATTTCTGTTTGCAATCCAAGACACAGGCCTGATCACTGCTTGAATCAAAGGACTGAAAAATAAATGCTTAATGAAAACTGACCCAAGCTGCCTCACCCAGTCTATTTTGGTGATTCATAAATGGGTGAGAGGCATTCATTTGGGAGTAGAAGAGGATAGATATTTTATTTTTGATATGGGTGTTTCCTTCATTTGCTTGTCTTTGAAGCCCCGTATTTTGAAAAGTAATCCCTTAATTCCCTCCTATATGCTGCCTTTTGGCCTTTTGTCACAAATATTTGAAAGCATTATTTGTCTGGTTTATCACGTTGCTTCCGGAGGCTTGCTTTGTTCCTCATGCTTTATAATAGCCTTTTAGATTTGTCTCATATAATAAGAGGGAAGGGAATTGTGTGTCTGGAATGTATTGACCTGGAATGTCACAGCAGTATTAACTATGAGAGTAGAAATGATAACACTGCTAGGCATGTGTCTGTCAGGAGGGCCCGTCTGTCGTCCACATCTTAAGATCAGAGGGTTGGAAATTGCCCCTTTGCACTGGCTGCTAAATCAGTTCCAGCAGACAGGGGTTGGCTCTATTCGGAGACATGAGGAGAGCAATGCAAGCATTTCAAACATCCAGTTGATCCATTGTCTTTCACTAGAAGCGCTTCTTCGGGAAAGGATTAAAATGTTTTTCCCCAGAGCGCCTGCAGACAGAGAGTACATCATATAAGTGCTGGTGTCACAGAACAGCCAAAGCTTGGTTATACACAGCAAAACCTGTTTTGCTAGTTTCGTCAAAATACACAGGTGTCAGCTGCACCTGCAGCTCTGTTCCTCGGTCACAAACAGTAGAACACTGGATCCTTATTCGTCCCACTTTGCACTTCTGAACTACTTTTAAAGATTAAACAGTACTTGAAATACACTTGGAATCAAGTATTTTATGTTTGTTTTGGAGATAAAAAAAAAGAAAGAAAAGCAGAAGAAATCTGGTGGCTGATGAAAAATTCTGCAAAGAGTTAAACATGCTTGAACTTGGTACAAACCTTCAGGCACACAGCCTACTTCTTGTGAACAGCAGAGTGTAAGACTCAATGTTCATCGTGTGACATACTGCTGGTGTATAATTGGTGATGATGGTGGTTTAAAGTTGCACTGTGATCAAACTGCTGCTAATGTTTGTTTTTTTAAATGTGGTTTGACTCATCACACTCCCTGCAACAGCTGGATCAACAGGGATAAAGGAAATGTGAAAGCAGTGCAGATTTATTTGTTTCTTTGGCCATGAAACACACAGGTAAAATGCTGATATTTTGTGCAATACTTCAACTCTTTTTCTTTTTTTGAAACTTTATTTCCGGGTAGTCAAACATGCAGGTAATTTCCTCTGGTTTTCTTTTGTTGTTTTTTTTACTCAATATATCTGCTCAGGCAGGGATGACGTGAATGCAAGCTCATCAAATTCCTCACACTGTGGGTCTACGCTCCACAGTGGAGGGGGAGGGTTTGTTTGAGACAGGGTGAGGGAAAATACCATATCAGTGTGGAAATACAAGACTGTTTGAACAGAGGTGTTCCTGAAAGTTTTACTGGAACAGGGAATATGATATGGGGAGACCTGAGTAAAGGGGGTGTTGCTGCACACACGATACCACAAAGGTGTGAAGCTATAAATAGTCAGTAAACACAGGGGTAGGTGTCACAAGCCCTGAAGCCTGCCATGCTCTGCTCCCCAGCTGTGAAAATGTAATATCATGACTTGACTGTAAACACTGTACATTCAAGAATTATTATTTAAAAGTCTGTTATCTTTAATCCATGTATAACATTGACCAATGACCCACACTGCTCACTTATTAATCTGTACTTAGAGATAATTTGTTTGTATTGTGGTGTTTCTATTTGTGGTTTTAGGAGTAGTTGGATTATATTTCAACACTGGGGTTTTCCAGCATTTACAGTTACCGGTATTTACACTTTCAATTTCAAGATTACTTAGCTGCAGTTTTCAGCAGGTTACTTTTAGACTGCTGTCGATTTTGAAGTGAAAGTAAGACATCTTAAATTCCAACTCCTTCCTCTTTTTTCGTCTAGAATGAATCTCCAGAGTGGAGCAACATGGCTGATTCTTCTCCAGGGCAATTTCCAACAGAAGAGGAGTTCTCATGGCCAAGACCTAAAACAGTGCGATTGCGTCGAACTTCCCAAGGGTTCGGCTTTACCCTGCGTCACTTCATCGTGTACCCACCAGAGTCATCCATGCACTGCTTCCCGGTAAATTTTCTAGTTTGTATTTTTAGTATTAAACTCACCAGAATAGTTCATTTGTTCATATATCTAAATATAATTTTGTTAACACTAGTGAGTCAACAGAAAGCCTGATACCTACATTCTGTGTTCATGAGCAGCAAATTGACTTGAGTATTTGTTTGTTTTTGTTTAAGGAGGAAGATCATGGCCATAGAGGTAAGCAGAAAAACTTGACTGTTTCTCTTCATGCCTTCTCTCCAGCACTGCTGAGTTAGTGCAGTGCCTCTGACTTCTAATGACTCTTAATCCATCCTTTACCTCTTTTTGCTTCCTTATGCGATGAGAACAATGTTGCTCCTGTGTGTCACTGACCTTTGTGGAGGCATGAAAGGTTTGGTCAGCACCACCTGTTTCTGTCCTGTAGTGACCCCACTCTTCATATTGTTTCACTTTGTTGTTCTTGCTGCTTTTCTCCCTCACTATGAAAAGGCTGTCAGAAAGAGATGGCCTCAGTTTACTGGATTGTGTATGTTTGCCCCATTTTCCCCTTGTTAACGTCAAACCAGTTTATTTTCTCTTTCTATATATCAAATCCCTAAGACAAGTTAATTTGTTTTAAAGAGGACATATTATTCACTTTTTCCACCTTTTCAAACAGTCCCCTGTGGTCTAAATGAAACATATGTGCTGTGCTTTGGTCAAAACACAACATGAATCAAGCAGCAGAGGAGGTTTGTGACCCTGTAAACCAGCTCTCTCAGAACGTTCTGTTTTGGTGTGTGTCTCTTTAAATGCAATGAGCCCCCCCTGAGTTTTCCCAGTAGACATCACTCCTTCGCTAGTGAGAATAAAAATGGCGGACCTTTGCAAAAGTTTTGCTCTAGGCTGGGGGTTGAGTCCATGGGTGGAGAAAACAGGGGAGGGGAGGATTTTTTTTTTTTAACCAGAATCCCACTGTGACGTCACAAGGAGGGCAAATTTGAAATGGAACATTTTTCTCTGTGTTATAAGACTTATGCAGACCACGAACAAAGGACTGGATGGGTTTATTTCCCATTTTGTGGGTCGGTAGAGACTCAGGTTACCCAAATAAATGTTCAAAAACATGTAAAAGTGGATTTTTCATAATATGTCCATAATATTTGATACAAATTCAATAACTTAAATGCCGTGCCAAACAGATATTTTGGTTGTTACTTTTTAAAATGCATTACTAACAAAACAATACAAGAGCAAAAGTAGTTATCAGCAGTCTTGTTCCACAACTTTTGTAGAGGGATCCCAATGCCCCTAAAAATATTGTTTGGGTTTGCTGATTTGATTAGGTAAATAAAGCACTTTTAACATTCTATAAATAATATTCAAGTTAGATTTTTTTAAATAGTCGAGTATAAAAACTGAGTTACTGGTAAGAACGTTTGGTGTAGCGGGTGCTACTTTCCCCTGCTCCTCTGCTGTCTGCAGACGGATCATCTCGGGGGCACGCTTAGACACACCATCATTCATTGCTGCACAATCATACACACCCACACCAGGACAACAGCCACAACATGCACCTGTTTATTTTTAGTGCAACGTAACACAGTTGATCCGTGATCAGTACAGACCAAGTCAGGGAATGCAGATGTTCTGGTCAAACAGTCAGTTCGACTTTTTGCCATTCACTCTCACCGTTTCTGCATCTATCAGCAATCTGTAATTTAACTATCGTAACGTTATCCCCCAGCCTGCTGGAATATGTGAACTTCTCCACGCAGACGCCGTTAAACAGTTCTGCGCTATATCCAAACACTGATGATATAGTGCACGCTTAATGCACGCTCCCCTTTTCACTTCCACGCGCAGCTGGATCAGTCAGCGATGACCACACCTCCAATAATGATTGGTCTGCTTATGTTATGTGATCAACGTTGTCAAAGCTAAATTGAGAGGAATGCTTGTTTTTGTGGATTAAAGCTAATGTATTATTCACAGATGGATTTTTGTTTTGAGTTTGTAATGTTGTACTGCATGTTTGGTTCCAGAGGGTAGCAGGGGGGCCTGGGGGCTACTACCTTCTAAAGTTTAAAGGCAAGCACATTTTTTCTTCTTCCATTTTTCAATTTCTTGATCGATAAAAAGATCCAACCAATGACTTCAATCTGTGATTGGATTAAATGGAAAATTATACCTTCTTAAGTCAATTAAATGTATCTTACAGCAAAAGCCATGCCAAAGAGCAAAATAGCTTACTAAGCATCCATGGGATCTCATTGTTGAAAGTTGTCAGTCAGGACAAGGGTACAAAAGAATTGCCAAAACATAAGCTTTACCATGGAATACAGTAAGACGGTCCTCAACAAGTGGAGAAAATGAGTTCTGGTCAGATGAGATCAAAGTTGAACTTTTTGGCCATCATTCAAAAAGGTATGGTTGGCACAAAAACAACACAGCACATCACCAAAAGAATAGCATACCCACGGTGAAGCATAATGGTGGCAGATCCGGCTTTAGTGCTTTGGTGCTGTTTTTTTCTTCAGCTGGGACCGGGGCTTTAGTTTAGCTGGACGGAATTATAAACAGTTGCAGATACGAGTCCGTTTTGGCACAAAATCTAGAGCCCGTTGCTTTTGTCCCCCCAAAGAGCTGCTCAACCATCAATTCTCTTTTTGTATTGAAGTCTGCTGCTTCCCAACACAAGGCTCTTAAGTCACAACTGTGGGGTCAAGTTTGGGCACACTTGTGATCTGTTTTCTTGTTGTTTCTCCAATCTGTCACACAAACACAGGTCATCTTTTACATCAGGCACATTTCTCATTTTGACTATCTATTGCTGCAATATTTCATTTTGTCAGGCATTGTTGTTAGTGATCATTCCTAAACAACCAGAACTTCACTCATGTAGATGAAATTTGACATTAATCCATCCTATCTTTAGCTTATAAATAAAAAATAAACAAATCACAAATGTTCTGAGCGCTTGTTTAAAAATGGTAAGGATGTAATACTAGAGCTAGCAAAGAATATATCAGCTAGGGCTTCAATGTGTACAGAAAAAAGTCAGTTCTATAACTCAGAGCTCAAACAAAGTAACATTTAGTCATACTGACAAAGAGTACTGTAAAATAAGACACAATGGTACACTTTGTATGTTTACTCATAGCTCGTAAAGTAGACAAACAACAGCACAACACAAATTATCAGTGCGTAAATGTTTGGGATCCAATACACTACCTCAGGCTCTTGCAGGTGGAAGGCAAAAACTGCGTCCAATGTACATTAAAGTATTTAAGTCGGCTCATGTAGGAATCTATGACAAGTTTCATTAAGGATATAGTATTGCAACTATCTGATGTACCACCAGAGGGAGCATGTCTTGCTGTTATTTTTTTTATGGGACTCCTGTTGCAGTGTTACATAATGATTTCTTAGGATGTCATACTGCACGAGTAATCTCGTGTGTGAAAGAGAGAACAATGGAGGCACATGTGTGTCTATGTTTGGGAGGTTTTTAAAGCTTTATTGAATGTTACTCATACTGAATGATCAACTGCAGACACAAAGTTAAGCCACACATTTACCTGTGTCTCTTTTTCCAAACATAAAACAGTCAAAAATGACGGGTGATAATGTGACAAAATATTGTTTTTGTCGAATATATTTTTTGCTTGACAAGCAGTTAAAGATTGGTAAACCTATTGCACAGAACTTAGAGGACTTAAAAATAAATCACACCTTCTTTGATGCTGGTCTTTATTTCCACTGCAGTTTGTGGGCCTTCAAGCACTGACTCACTAACAGAATGTTAACTACTAGGGAAGGGTTTGTGCACAGAGCTATTTCTCAGTTTATAAGGAAAGAGTGGGAGTTGAGCAGCTGAACACACTGTCACTCTACCTTCTCTCAGTCTCTCTTTCTCTCACCCCCTCCATCTTTCCTTTCTTTACTTCTTTTTTTTGCAGCCATGCAGCTGCTAGGATACAGGAGCAGCATGAGCCAACAGGTTTTCTCCCTTTAGCTTTTTTTTCCCACACTTCTCTGAAACAACAACATTTCCAACTATTTAGATTTGTTTCTTTCTAAACCAACTAATAGCCATGACTTTTCAAAATGTGGCAATGTGGGCAAGCATCAGCCTGTCACAATGTTGATTCACATGTCTCCAAATCTAGTTACAAACCTGCCAGTTTCTCTTTCATTCTCATACACAGTCGTTCTTATTTCTCACCTTAATGTCATGAAACTATGTTTTGCTCAGTCTCTTAGTCTTTGACAGGTTTTGTAGTTGTTTCACATTTCAGGTTCAGTTGTGGTGCCAGTAAGAGGTTCTTTAGTCAGTATATGAATATACTGATACAAATTATTTTTTTTGCTTTGCTAAATTATTTAACATCAATGACCCTTTTCTTTTTTATCAGGGAGACCACGGAATAGGCTAGAACCAATGGACACTATTTTTGTGAAGCAAGTCAAAGAAGGAGGCCCTGCTCATGGAGCTGGTCTTTGCACAGGTAATCATCCTTAAACCATCAGCCTTGTCTACTAACAAAACCTCGAACAGACTGGGATTAAAAGTACACTCACCATATTACAGCAACCAAGGCCCCGTTCTGTAAATGATGTCACACAGATTTAGAAACTTCCTCTAAATTATTGCCCTGGCTTTTTTAGAGTGTTACAAGCTAAAAAAAGAATGCAAGTAGTGCAGTTTTCAGAAGTGGCGTTACAGTTTCCCTGCAGTGAAGCAAAGCTTTAGCCATGCTTTGTTGTTCTAGGACAATGTTCTTATTTGTGCCTGTTAGTTTTATAGATACTCCAGTGATTTTATGTCTTAGAGGATGTGGGGAAATCTCAGCACAGTCTTTTATTGACCCTCCCTATTTCTGATGCCATTACTCTGTCTCTTTTACATCACTTAGGTGATCGAATAGTGAAGGTAAATGGAGCAAGCATCATCGGGAAAGCCTATTGTGAAGTTATATGCTTGATCCAGGACAGGTGAGATCTAAAACAAATTGTATAGATGGTTTTGGTTATTTTGTGTATATTTTTTCATTTTGAAATCCTTCTCGGTTTCCCAACAGTGGTGACTTTCTTGAACTTTGTGTGATGCCAAAAGATGAGGATATACTCCAACTGGTAGGTCCCTCCATACAACATTTTCATTTGCATGTTAATCACCTGTAAATGTTTTTGAATGTGTTTTTAGCTGAGTTTAAAAACACACAATGGTCCCTGTTTTTTCCTATTTTTTTCAGTCCCACAGTATTTATGTAATATGTGATCTCACTGGACTGCTCCAGTTTAATGTGTTCACGTTGGGACAGCAGTCATGAGATGCAGGGAGCATGGCTGTCCCATCAGAGCTCTCTATCTAGGCCTTCTAATCAGGCCAGAGCAGCCGCTCAGTCCTCAAACCTCTGCTGATACTATTGCCAAAAAAGCCTAATTGAATTGGTAACGTGGTCTCATATTCATATACAGAAACAAAAACCCTTGATTGATTAACACTACTCCATTGTCATGTTTTACTTGACACGGTCACATATGTCTTTAGAAACTCTGGCTGATGTGCATCATCATCTATCATGACTGGACTTCCTTTAGCACAGATTTCTGTGTGTGACAAAATCAGGTGACTGTTGTGACATGTTCTTTCCTTCAGACTGAGAAGATGTCAGAGGCCATGATTTAAGAGAAGGGGAAATGACACTCAACTTCCATAGCAGTTTAAAAATAGCTCAGGGAATGCACTTAAAATACAGAATGTTAAATTATTAAACTAAAGGCAATGGATTATTCATCAGGAAAAAGTCATTTTCATAAAAAATAAATAATTGTCAAGTGTGTGTGTAAATACCGTGGAATAAGACCCTTTGGAATATCAAAAATGAAACCTCAGTTAACTCTTAATTGCAGACAATTTCTGTTTTGAAAGAATGATTTTTATTAATGGCTACATAATATAATGTGGTGGGAACATCCCACCTATATGTTGCTTATTGTCAGCAGCCAGTCTTAAAATTCAGGGCAAATGTGTGACGAAAATACAAATATAGTTGGGGATAAATGTGATATTAAGTGAATGGTCTGCAATTTTCATCCCTGAAGAGTAATATGTAAATACCTTACTTCCATTGCTAGTCCAATCTCTGTCTATCTTCATTTTCACCTTACTCTTTCACACATTTTTTGGGGAAATTTTGATGGTGATAGCAGTTTGCATCTCTTCAAACACCATTTCTTCAGCAGCATTAAGACCTCATACCTGTGAGCTCTGTACATGTCCTTATTAACATTTTATGCGTGCTGCTGGCAGCTGCTGGGCATGCTGCACATTCAGTGCAAAGCGAAGGTGCACTCATCTGTCCCATATCTGTAGCAACCACTTTAAGTGGTTAGAAAGGATGTTTAGGAATCTTTTCCCAAGGGCCTATTGTCTGACAGTAGTTTATAAATGATATAATGAAAGAGCTTGGCTGTTTACTTTACCTGAATATTGTTCCCCTGTGGAACTTGAAAGTCTAGATTGACTTCTCATTATTCACGTGATTGGTAAATCAATTAATCACTTAGGAGCAAGTATTCAGAATTACAAAATGAATATGTATGGTTGACGCAGCCATTCAATTTTATTTAAGTACCACATACTCTTAAATAGATGCAAGAAGATCAAACAACTAACTATAGCAGCCCTCTTCCATGTAAAGTCCTCTCTCTCTTTTCTTTTTTTACATTAGAGCCCATTTATGTACATTTTGCTCTGTACCTTACACATGTTGTCAAAACACTGACAACTATGTTGATCGGGGAATGCCCAGCAGCCACACATAAATATGTATTAATATAGGCAAGCAAACTAATGAGGGCTGTCCATAAAACAAGAGGATTATTAGAGGGGCTAGCAAGATGACTTTACACTGTAGGAGGCAGCACACACACTGCTAGGAGACAGGCAGCAGTTGCTTAGCAAAGAGATGGAGAGAGTACAGCCAGTGAGCAGAAAAGGGAGGGAACTGTACGGCAGGAAAAAAGAGGATACGGAGAGCAGGGGGAAAAAAAGAGGTAGCAGCTTGAATGATGAGCTTAAACCGGTAGATAAAATCAGCTGACTGCTCTGTGTTTTGAACAGGTTGATGTTAAGAGAAAAAGGAGAGAGGAGAAAGTAGAGGGAGGGGTGAGCTGTACCATCACAGCTGAATGTATAATCAGCAGCTGCTGCTTCTGTCATGTGAGCAATAGCAGAGGGAGGGGGAGAGAGAGACACAGACTGGAGGCACCTTGCTCAGTTAGCGTAATATTCTGGCTGAAGATGGATACAACCATGGAGACTTAACAGCAGCAAAAGAGGCAGGCTTCTGCTCCTGCTACCTCACCAGGACAGACTGGCAAAGACAGTTTCTGCTGCTGGAGCTCTAGTATATTGTTAGCATGTCAAGCCCAGGCATTACGGTGGCTGTTTTTGACAATGTTTTCATTTTTCTCTGCTGGCACCTTTTTTTTCCCACCCTCTCTCCCTTGATTTCTAAACACTTTCGTTTTCACATGCTGTAACGGTAGCCTTTTTCTCTGGGAACTACTAATCTGGTAAGCGAACAGCTGGATGTGTAGCCTCTTGATGTTGACATGTTGTGCTTGTCGTCTCATTTTGCATATGTCATGCGTGTCAGCATCCTCACAACAGGACGTTGTCTTCAGATTTAACATAATTGCTATCTAGTTGCCATGGTTGACTGTCTAATGGTGTTGGTGATTCAAATGTGTAGACTAGAAATGGCCGATGGACTGTGCCTGCAGTACCTGTTAGATTGAGCGCTCGGATCTGGATTCCAACTGGCATTTAGTGTAGCCTCGCCCCTTCTTCATCCTCAGTGCCAGATGTCATTATCTTGATAAAGGCCAGTGACCTCTGAACTCTCCTACACATTCATGTTCAGGAAGGGAGGAGCTGAGCCTGGCACTGATTTATGTAAGATTGCATTTTGACACCCTGTAGCAGGATCAAAGTCCTCGTACCTTCACACGTCTTTTTATCACATGTACAGTATGTGCAGTATTCTGTGATAAAGATAACTGTAGTGAGGCTTACAAGCCCAGACCAAGCTCTAGCTTTGATTTTGTTTTAAATAATTTTACAAATATATGCAGTGAATGATTAAAGTCTTCCAAACCTTGGACGGTAATCAGGATAGCTAAATATAGCTCTTCTCTATCAGGGATGGGCGACCTGCTGTCTGTACGAGGTTATAGTCTATCAGTCTGAGGTGGGAACATTAAGAAACAGGCTACCTCTTACAATGTTTGTAAAGCTACTCTACTTTTTTATTGTAATATTTTTTTGAATGTCTACAGTTGGCTTCTTGATTGATTCATCAAATGTCTATTGGTTCTTAAATCTGTGCTGAAAATGCCAAGTGGGCGGCTAAATGTTGACTAAATACCATTCTACATTAATCTCAGTGTCTTCAGTCATAAAGATGGTAATTCCTTCCAAAGACATACATTTTTTTTGTCTTTAAAGTGGAAATCACTTTTTTGCATAGCTACAATCATTGTTGTCTGGACAACAGAGTCGTGAATAATAATGAAACACTGATGCAACATAAGATTCTTGTTGGAAGCATCAACTCTCTGTCAGGATAAAATATGTTCAACTTCGACTTTATATAGTGTAGTACTATCATCTGTCATCATGGAACAGTGAACATTACCATGGGAACTCTAAATAAGAAGCAGATGAAGACCATTGAAACCTCTGAACTGTTAACGCCTCCACTCACTCGTACTGCAACATGCACTGCCCACACACATGCATCCAGCAGTATTTGTAATACCACGCTTGACTTCTCTGGAAGCATTTGGTAGCACACTGTTGAATATAACACACACTTGAAAATGCTGCTTGTACTATATATTTTGTAACACTGCTTTGTTGCTCTGTTTCTAGGCCTACTCCCAGGATGCCTACCTCCGGGGCAAAAGCAGCTACAGTGGAAATGCCCGTCACATTCCTGAGCCTCCGCCAGTATGCTACCCTAGAATAGACTGTAAGCCTCCGGGCATGGCCCAGGCGACAGACTCAGCCGAGCAGGTCTGCCGAGGGCCAACGGCACCTCCTGACCATGGGTACCGCAAGGAGATCACTGTGCCTCCGTCTCCCCCTCCTCAATCATATCCAAAAAGCCAGATGGCAGTATGCATGCGAAACGACAGCGTGAGGACTGTGGTGGTTCCTCCCGACGCAGCCCATATGGGGCGCATGGGTCCAGCACACAGGATGGACTACATGGATCCTGTCTTTCTCAGGGGGAGGCCAGGGTCACTGGCTCAGTATCCTCACTCTCGAAAGGCTGATGTCTACCCAGGTGGTCCAGGAATGCTGCCACACAGCGGTCAGGCACCTCATTACCCTGCCAACCATCAAAACATTGATTGGCGCACTTACCAAACATACAGGGAGTACATTGACAACAAAGGAATTCATTCCCATGGTAGTCGGACTATCCAGGAGAGGCTGGACAATTTGCGAACTAGTCAGACCCCCTTTGGCCCTACTCATCACATTCCCCAGGGAGACTGGGTCCCCAAGGGGATACGACGCAGGAGTACCTCACATGAACGCTCATACCACGGACCTCCACCCCACTTTCAGGTTGCCCCACGCAGTGCTTCACAGGACCGCATGAGCAGTGCAGATAGACTCAGCCAAGCCCGGAATTGGCCTCCTCGAAGTGTGTCCCAAGACGGCCTAATGCACAAAGCACGGGCTCACTCCACAGACTATGTTGATCCTGCAGAGTTGGCTCGGCCCATAGAAAGGAGAGTGGGGTGTGGAAGGGCAGATCAAGGTACTAGGCCCAGCAGACAGTCTATTCCCAGACAAGCCATGCTCTACAGGCCTTCTGTTGGGTATAGTGGCGGCATGAGGGGGCCACCTAACCCCCCTCTCTATTCTAAAGGACCAGATTCTCTTCAGTCTCGCTCCTCACCCATGCTTTCAGACAGATTGTCACATTTTGGAAAAAGCATGAGTGCTGAACATTCTCTTGTTGACCAAAGAGTTGCAGTAAAAGGAAACCATTTAGTCCGAGCTACTCAACCAGGCCAGAACAGGATACGGGCTGAATCCATGCAGCCTGTTGAAGCAAGCAGAGACCCGGCATTAGTAGGACACAGGTCTTCTTCATGCTCAACCTCGAAACAGATTCCTCAGAGGCCTAGCATCCTCAAACCCCCTCACCCAGACTCCCAGAGTCAGGTCAATGGGCGGAGTCCCACAGAGACGGGGGTTGTTCTGAGGGAGAAGCCCCCATCTGGAAAGAACCCCAGCCCTCTTCGGCACCCATCCTACATCCTGGCTGTAAATGATGACGGAGCAGATTCCGCAACAGATGTGGTGGCATGTTGGCTTCCCAATGATGCACGTCGAGAGATTCACATACGCCGCCTTGGGGAAAAACATCACACCTCCTGCTCCAGCAACCTGGATGAGTCTCTGGACTTAATTCCATTCATCGGTAAGAGAATGCTCAGTTGTAACTCTTGCTGCCCTAGGTTGTCATAGCAATGACAGCAGTCGGTTGTAAAATGAGGCAGTGCTGTAACTGAAGCTATCTTGTTGATGCTGATAGAAACGGGTGTAGGATTTAATATAGGAAATCTGGCTGTAGAGCCTGTTGACCTCTAGTCTCATTGTTAATCTGATTCAGCATTTTATATCTGTGTGTGTGTGTGTGTGTGTGTGTGTGTGTGTGTGTGTGTGTGTGTGTGTGTGTGTGTGTGTGTGTGTGTGTGTGTGTGTGTGTGTGTGTGTGTGTGTGTGTGTGTGTGTGTGTGTGTGTGTGTGTGTGTGTGTGTGTGTGTGTGTGTGTGTGTGTGTGTGTGTGTGTGTGTGTGTGTGTGTGTGTGTGTGTGTGTGTGTGTGTGTGTGTGTGTGTGTGTGTGTGTAGGGCAAAAATAAATTAATCTCCCTTGGAAGATGTTATTAATCAGGTTTTGTGGCATTCCGAGAGGTATTGTGGAATATTCGGCTTAACTGGGGCAGAGCGAGGGATGGTTTAAGCCTTTTGGAATATATTGATTTTCTCCTTTTAATACATTGTTTTCTTGAATGGTCTCTCTGCAGGATGGATTTCATTATGGTTCAGTGGCCCCATAGTGCATATTCTGGTGATTGAATAGCTTTCATCTCAAAAACAAGTGTAACCTTGCACATTAAAGGTGTTTTGGAGCTTACAAAACAGTTTCCAAAATGTCTTCAGTCTATCAGCAGTTATCACAAATTTCATAATGGTTTTTTTGCTCCTCTGTTTTTTGTTTGGAGAATGGCACCAAAGGCATTTCTAAAACAAGTCTGAAATTGTATTATAGGAAGTTCAGCAGCTTAAAAATATTCATTATTCATGGGAACTCTCAGCATGTTTTTCATGTTGCTAGATGAGATCATGCCTACAGTTACATTGCTGTAGGCAAGATGGATTATGCAGATGGAGGATCTTTTGGGTTTCTTAAATATTTTTGGAAAGCTGCTAAGTTTGAAAATGTATTGAATATTTTATGTTCAGATATCTCAGTATTGTCTTTCTCTGTGCTTTTTCCTCTCTCCATCTTTCTCTACATATATGTATTTTGTATGTTTGTGTGCGAGTTCCATCGGTCTGTCTACCAGGCTTTTTGTGACACAAGAGTGAGAGAGCCCTGTTAGAGTGGAGATTCTGTTACAAACAGTTCATTTTGCTGTATGTACTGTATATGTGTTGTATTTCCTTCAGTATGGCGAGGCTGCTTCTTAAGTGAAACGGTCCATCCCTCATTACAGAAATGAATTTGGCCTAAGTTGTTTTTAAATGAAAGACACATTTTGGATGGTTTTACTTAAATGAAGTCTCTCAAGGCCTACCTTCTTATGCTTTGGAGGATGTAAAGGAAACATTATGTTCTTTTCAGGTAGAACTAGGTCACAGGCAGCAACAGTACAGGAAGTTTAAGTTTGACCCATGGGAGAAAGTTAGTTTCTGAGTTAAATGTGTGTCTATTGACTTAGTACTGAGTTAGATAGATTACACATATGTGGCAAAATATGGGAACCCCCAGTGTTGATGACTCCACTTAATATCAGTCTGTTGTTAGTTTGAGACATATACAAGCTTAATGTAATGCATTCAACAGACATGTATTTACCTGTTAATGATAAAATCGATAACCTTATGGGTATACATTGGTAACTGAAGGCCTTGGTTTGAGTGCTGTTGAACTGTGTACTGCATTGTATTTAGAGTTGGTTTTGTTTAGGTTGGTTAGGTTGTGTTTATGGCACTTTTAAAGTCAATGTTGTCGACTCTTTTGAATAAGACATTAAGTATTTTGGTTGGATGTATATGGTTTCAATGGAGGCCAGCCTTTTGTGTCTTTCCAGTGTTTCGGCCATTCCTTTGGCAGTCCGTGTAATGTCGGTGGTTCAAGCGTTGCAGGTGCAGACAAAGCAGGCAGTGACAGAGATGATGCTGCAACACCACCATTCTGGGACTGGTGCCCTGACCCAGCAGAACAGTCCTCTGATTGTGTTGGCTGTTGGACCTCCATCAATGGCCTGTTTCAAAGCCCAGTGGTCCAGGCCTAATATGCTCCTGTTACCCTGTCCATCGTTTTATGTAGCCAATATACAGGCAGGACTATTGTGCTATAACCTTACAGTGAGGATGATTGTATTGGATGATTTTAACATAGGATCTAACGGGGAGAACGTCTTGACCACTACCACTTAATAATACAGTTTGGGCCTGGGGCAGAATCCCTCTGGTGTTTCTAACACAAGCTGTCTGGTGCACGAACAGTCAGTGACGTTAAATTAGCAGCTAAAGACACCAGAGTGATTCTGTTCTTTTTTTTAACATCAATAATTGGGCCTAGTTGTGCAAAATGATTTGAGTCCAGATCTTTTTTGTTCATTAAGGAGATTGCATTGTGACAGAGTATAGTAGAAAAGGTTTGTCATCGTATGTTTTGGAGAGAGGCTACAGGTTCAAGACTTGAGTTGTCTTTGTATCATAATTTATCAATGAAGGGCAGAAACCTTATGAAGGTAGCCCATCAGATCTTGTTTTAGAGGGGGTGAGATCCTTTTCCGTTGCACTGTTTCAAAGTTGGGTACAGGCTGGAACTAGGACAGTTTCTTTTAAATTTAGCTCCAATAGCCCCTCGGCTGCAGAGAGCAGCTTTGTACTCTGAGCAGTTTCAGGCTTCAAGTGCCAGGAGTGGGCAGTACACCAGAGTTAAGAACTTCCTTCTCGCTTCAAAAAAACATCAAAATGATCTATTTCGCATTTTCGCTGTAACTACGGGTGTCACAAAGGGACCCATAGATGAGAATACATTTTGTTTATATCGAAGTTAAAAACTCAGCAGGCCTGGATTCTGTCTATAGAGACATCATTTATTATTTTATTTTATAAAACAAAAAAGCATATTTCCTCCCTGTGTGTACAATTAATGTTTCATTGTTGTCATAGATGAGCCAACCAGCCCCAGTGTCGACCAGGACGCCGCTCCTGTTCCACCCTCGGCTGTCATCTCGGTTGCACCATCAATAACTACAGGTCCCTCCAGCCCAGACTCACCCTGCCCTCCTATTCGTCGTCAGCTGTCACATGACCAAGGTAAACTGGGTAGGACTGAGTTAGGCGATGGATTTATCAGCCAAAGTTGGGTCCACAGAATTTGTTTGGAAAGAATAAAGTCAAAATAACTTAAATATACGTTTCTGTAATCATCAAGGTCAGTTCATGGAAAAGATACAACATTTGATCAAATTAACTTTATTTAAACTTCTTTCAACCAGCTAATCCTTTTTTCTTTAAACTTTTTAAATGTGGGTTGTACAGTTTAATAAGCCTTTGAATTAATCTGCTCAGAGACATGCATACTTCCATAGGCCCTGTAAATACAGGTGCATACATTTCACCTGGCACGTGCTGCTATTATTGGAAATGCTGTTACCGCTTATTTAATATTTGTCTAGACCAAAGTCCCTTCAGATTAATTGATGTGATTAACACGCTTTACCTGGGTTTTAATAACATTATCTCATATTATTTATCCCTGAATAGAGTCCCTTAGAAGTGCTTTGCTGGAGTCTGAAACAGCCAGCAAAACAGAGCGCTCCAAATCCTACGATGAAGGTCTGGATACCTACCAGGAGGAGAGCAGAGGGTGAGTGCATGCAGGATCAGATCATTGCTCTATGTGTTTTTATTAATGTAAAGGTTATGGATCTTTCTGACTTTTTGCCTAACTTGGGATCTTTCTTCCTCTGTTTTTTCTTTCCCTTCTTCAGGAGATCTTCCAGTAGGCATATGCCCAGTCTCAGGGGCCTGAGAAAGGTGAGGATATACATTTACTTACAACATGCAACACTTTCCAATGTCATGATACAGATTGTGATTTTGTATTTCTTTGATTGTACCCTTTGAAATAAGACTTGATTTTCTGACAATGCTCCAACTCTTATCTGGTATGAAGAGCAGTGTGTTACTGCATCAAACACTTATTGGATTGGAGTACCCTTTGAGCAACAAGCTAAGCAAGGTGGTCAATTAGAATCAAAAAGAGGGACAATTGTAAAATGACATTTTCATTGAAATGTTTAAAAAATGCTGATGTCCCAGTGGCCTTGTCATTTGGATTTCTCCAGTTTGATTCTGCGTAGGGATGTTTGTTACATACTTTACCCTCTTAATCTCCCACACTCCAGTTGTTTAATGTCATAATAATGTCAACTTGTTTTCTAAAAATCTCACGTGTTCATGCTTGCAGGCTCTGGACGGGCATAAACCTTCTACAGACTCTGGATCTCGAAGGGATTCATCTTCTGATGTCTTCGCTAATTCTTCCAAAGAAGGGTTGCTGAATTTTAGGCAACTCAGTACAGATAAAAACAAGGTATGCCTGTAAACTCATGCCTTCACTTAACCTCTATAAACTCTATTCCTCTAATGCATAGATATGTAATATGTCTCTCTCCGTCACTCTCTTTTCTCTTGGTCTCTGTAGCGTGTTGGTGGAGGAATGAGATCATGGAAGCAGATGTACGCTGTGTTACAAGGTCACGCCCTCACCCTCTACAGAGACAGGAAGGATGCAGTGTCTCACGCTTCCACGCCATCTGACGAAGACCCACTGCGAATCAGCATCAAGGCCTGTCTGATTGACATATCCTATAGCGACACAAGACGCAAGAATGTGCTGCGACTCACCACATCAGACTGCGAGTACTTGTTCCAGGCAGAAGGAAGGGACGACATGCTGTGTTGGATACGAGTCATTCAGGATAACAGTAACCCTGATGAAGAGGTGTGTTCTAGTAGGGCTCGGTATTTTCAGCCAAGTCAGGACTATAAACCAAGGGCATCATCCTTTCACCCAGTAACATGACATCAGGACAGAGCATAGTGTAGCAGTGGTGGGCAGTCAAAGAACAAACAAGTCCACAACAGACTTTACTATACAGTTCTTTCAAAATCACTTACTCAGAATGTTTAAAACAAGGTGAACTAAGGTCTCTCATTGACTCAATGAGAGGATTACAGCCTTTATTCATAAAATAAAGATAATATATGGTGTTACGGGAGACTTGTTCAACCTAGGCAGCAAAAACAAAAAAGTTGATTTTTGAACAGTTCAAAAATAGACATAAAGAACCGAATGAATTCAGTATAAGATAAGTTATATTTTTGATCAAATTGCTGTTCTTGATCTAATTTTTCTGTCATTACAGGATGCTGCTGTGATAAGTCAGGACCTGATCAGTCGAAAGATCAAAGAATACAACATGATGAGGTATGCAGGACTCCACATTGCCCCCTGGGGCTCAATCACAACCCTCATCCTTGTATCTACCCATTTGAACTTTATGTCAGCCTAATGTTTGTTAAAATGTGATTTTTGTGTCTGTGTGTGCCTTACATCCGGTTCAGTGCGCCCAGCAGCAGATCTGAACCCTCCCCCAAATCCTCCCGCCAGTCCCTCAGCATCAAACAAGCCTTCTTGGGAGGTAAAACAGATAGCAAGAGCCACAGCCCTCATTCGCCCAGAACAGGAGAAGACCGACGGGCTCTGAGAGGTAGAGACAGCAGCTCCATGAACTTAAGTCAGAGGTCATTCCTACTCCCTGATAGCCTAATAATGTTATATGTTTGTGGGTTTTTTTTCGGTTAGATGACTCCAGTCCACCACGGGACAGAGCTGCTTGGAAAATTGGTATTGCAGGCATCATGAGGAAGCCCTTTGAGAAAAAGACTCCAGCAGGGGTTACATTTGGGGTGCGGCTTGACGACTGTCCAGCTGCACAAACTAACAGGGTGAGACTTGATATATCCTTGTGTATGTGTGAGAAAATGCTGTGTTGTTTAGTATCCAGAAAAGGAGCGTAGCATTTACATTTCAAAAGGCACAAAATAATATTTGTTCTATCACCCTGTCAGTCAAAGCAGTCTCTACATTTAGCATGCTTTGGCTGGCTGTGACTTATACAACTCATTACTGCATGCACATCAAGCAACTGCCCCTTTAAAGAGTCAGTGTTTTTTGTCAAATATTCAGATACAAGAGATATACAATATTCAACACACTAACATAATTGTTGTGTCCAATGTCCCCCTTTTGTGTGTGCTGCAGTTTGTTCCTCTGATTGTGGAGGTGTGCTGTAATGTGGTGGAGGAGAGAGGTCTGGAGTACACAGGCATCTACAGGGTCCCAGGAAATAACGCTGCCATCTCCAGCATGCAGGAGGAGCTCAACAGCAAAGGCATGACTGACATCGACGTCCAGGAAGACGTGAGTGACTGACAGCTGGGTTGCTCAGCACAGTGTGCCGCTTTCTGACAACATCATTTAGCAGTGATAAGAGTTGTACTCGAAGCACTGCTGCACAGTAATCCTCTTTATACCTTCACTCTCTACAGAAATGGCGAGATCTCAATGTCATCAGTAGTTTACTAAAGTCCTTCTTCCGAAAACTTCCAGAACCTCTGTTTACAAATGGTGAGCTCTATAAGATACAGTAGACAGTCATGATAAAGACAAAGTGGATTCTCTTCACCCTAACCCTTCCTGCTCTATTCACAGAAAAGTATGCAGAATTTATTGAAGCCAACAGAGCAGAAGACTCAGTGGAGAGATTAAAGGAGCTCAAGAGGCTGGTGAGTGAAAATATAACATGAGCAGCGCGTGAGTCTTCTACTTCAAACTATGAATCCTGAAACCTTTTCCCTTTTTTTTTTGCAGATCCAGGAATTACCCGATCATCACTTTGAAACTCTGAAATATCTTTGCGCTCACCTCAAGAAGGTGTCTGAGAACTGTGAAAAGAACAAGGTATGACCGTTGGCAGCATCTGTTAGTGCTGATGTCATCATTTAATGTCAGCCTTCTACGATCCTTCTGAAAATCATGTGTCTTTGAGGAATCTTTCATTAAACTGGACTTGTCCTTACCTCATCGTTTTAGATGGAGCCTCGTAATCTGGCGATAGTGTTTGGTCCGACACTGGTCAGAACCTCTGAGGACAACATGGCCAACATGGTCAATCATATGCCAGACCAGTGCAAGATAGTGGAGAACCTCATCCAGCAATTTGACTGGTTCTTCACTGATGAATGTGATGAGGACCCTGTTGTATGTGGCAACTCTTTTTTTTTTTTCCCTGTTTTATTTCTACGAGATAAACAACTACTACAATAAATAACCATACTTTAAGCTATTTTGTTAAGACCTGTGTGTTTCTAAAGCTGCACTAACAAATATTCTTATATGATCTATGGTTGAAATGAGTGATCACTGCTGAGGTAGCGAAACCTTTCAATTTACTCAGTTTTTCAGTTTCAGTTATTTTGGTTTCACTATCCTTCATCATTATTTTGTGGTTGTAATCTTTTGTCCTTGTGTTGACTCATTTATCCTCTCTCTCTCTCCTGTTCTATTCTTGTCCAAACTGTCTTATTCCCCTCAGACCACAGCTGAGCAGGAGAGCACTGTGCAGTCTCAGCCTGTGCCTAATATCGACCACCTGCTCTGTAACATTGGACGCACTGCAGCTTCCCCGGGCGAAGTCTCAGGTACATTTGAGAGCATTTTCTCTTAGGAGCAGCACCCATGCCTCACCACATCAAATAATTTGTCATGGCAGCAATGATATGTTTCATCTTACTGAAGTATATTAAAGTTTGAAATATGTGCTGTAGATTTTTTAAGACTAATTATTAGCACTGTGTCATTTTTTAATGCTAAGACAATGAATGCCTAATCCCATCATTTTCAATTCTTTGAGCAAAAACAAGTCTTCCAAATTGTATTTGTTTCCGTTGAAGCAAGCCTTCTTCAGTAGTTTTTTTCAATGAATTTGCTTTCAGTTTAAACATTGGAAAACTGTTGAACAACACCTTGCATTAAGTCTACTTTTAATTATTATTTTTGGATAAGGTCCGTTTTGTTTTTATGTTGAAGTTGTTTTGTTGGGTTTTTTTGCCCAAAGAAATCAAATTGTCCTCAAGTTTTATTTTCGTTTATTTGTTTGCTTTCCTCTTTTCCTCTTGCTTAAGTCATTTTTTCTCCCTGTGCTTTACCTGTGTTGAGACGACGACTCCTTTTCTTTCAGTTCTTTTCTTCCCCTCCTCCTCGTCTCTCACATAATCCCGGCATGTTCTTTCCCAAAATATATCTAACAAACAAAAAACAAACGATGGAAGTGTTAACCCCTCTGACCTCTGCCCTTCTGTGTGTAGTGTGTTGTTTTTCTCCCTTATCCCTGTCCAGCACTCACACATTACCCAATCTTGACACAGGCCAAGTGGGCGGCGTCTATCACTCGATGATGTCACTGATGGACTCTGTTTTGTCAGTGATGGACAGCTGGGACTGTAGGAAGAAGGACGAGTGTTGTGCCCAGTGTAGCTGCCTAGTCTGCAGAAACCCGCAGCTCTTTTAAATTTGGGCGAAAGGAGGAAAAAAGATAAAAAAGAAAGAAAGAGAAGTCGATGTTTGTCATTATTCCTGTGGTGTGCACGTCTCATATTTAAACTAATACCCTACAATTGAGAGGATACAGAGCGATGCTGCTGTACTTTGTCTGAAAGCCCTTCTGCTGTCTCTTGTTGTCTCTAAAGCTGATCGCAAGGACAAGTAGCATGGTACGGTCAACCTCAGGTTCTCTCCCGGTCATGTGGCATAATCTGTCATGATGTCTTAGGTTGGGGTCGTAGTGGTGGGACTGAGCTGGATGTTCCCCAGCACACACTCAAACAAACCAACACATACAACCATGTCCTGACCGATAAGTAGCCAGTGAGTTGTGGATGCAGAGGCACACAAATAGCAGGTGACGCATGGAGATATAGTGGTATTTGCAGAGACAGGTTTCTTTTGGTTCAGGTGCTTCCTCTTGTGTGTTTTTTTTTCATTTGATTTGTTTTATTTGATGTTTTTATTTGAAAATCTCTGTCTATGTTTATCATTAGAAACATCACATTCTCAACAACAGACAGATCCTGCAACATGTCCTCATGTCTTATTGTCACATACTGCACAACACCCGCACACTGCCCCCCTACCTGATCCTGCTCTACACACTGACACCAATTTGGACCGTGATTAGATCATAAATAGTCCATTTCCACCACAGGAAGTCTTTCAGGGGCCCAGGAACCATTTCAGGAACTATGTTTTAGAGCCCAGTGACAGATTTACCAGAGTCACTGATTTGTGACTGATTCTGTCTTATGAAGAAGACATGCTGTTTGCTGAATGTGTCAAAATGAAATCATGATGCAGCAATATATTGTCACTATGACTCTTAATGCAGTTAATCGAATTTCTTATGCCCAATTTAAACCTGTTTATAGGTTTTCCTGGCTGCTTGTCACAGTGGCGCTTAAAACATCAATAAGGGTAACTTGAACACTTGTAAATTGGCCAAAGAAAAAGACCAAACTGACACAAAATTGCAGTGAGTACAGAAAGAATTCCTACCCTTGACTTTTTAAGTGATGTTTTATATAATTCAGTATTCTTGGCCCTGCACCCTGCGATCCCCAGCCCAAAAGGTTTTGGTGTAAAGCAGAAAAATGAAAACCTACCAAAACTCAAAGCAGATTAAAAACTACAGGGCCCCTGTTCTAAAAGTAGACAGTCTCTAGTTTCACATCTGTAGTTCTCCTTTGTATCAGTTCTCAACATAAATGTTAACACCAGCTTCAGAGTTACAGAGATACAGCATGTGATATAACATCCGGCCAGTTCATCTTTAAAGAAAACTAAAGTTCCTTGGTTTAGTTCTTGTGGCTCCATGGTTCCTGGTATCTGGTCGAAAAAGGCTATTACTCTGCTTATCTTTGTCAGCTGCCGTCTGCCTGTTTTCTCCTTTTGTAAAGTGAACCAGAACGTTTCTGTGAACTCTTTGTTTTGCTTTTTTGTTGTTGAGAATGACAGGGGTACAAGTTAAAGGGTGTGCAGGACTTAATCTAGCATTGAGTAAGAAGAATTTTTCCTTATGCTAAGGCTTGCCTGCGCCAGCTGTATCGACCACCACAAACACTCACTGATCTGTTCAGCTCAGGCCCCTTTAGTCACTTACTCAGAGCCAAATGATCACTCCTTCTCCTCTGTGATGTCTTTGAGTTGGGAAAGAATGCCTACAGCTGGTTGGTGGCTACATGTGATGCTCTGTGACTGACGTGTTTGTCCGTGATGTGCCGTCGTTCCATCGATTACATCGAGCATGAGCTGCTTTTCTGTCTCTTGGTTACTGCCGGGTTTCACCTCCTTTTCTCCCATCAATCATCTCAGGCCTCTTCTAGAGCTTCCTCCACTTTGTTCATATATTGCTTAGTGTGGTTACTCGTCCTGCTGTCTCTCTGAGCCGAAAATGTGTCATCTGCTTTTATTCAGCTGCTCTCATTACACTCATTATATCCATCAGTTTCACTCTTTACCTTCAAACTGCCTTTTTCTTTCTTTTTCTCATAACTGTTTTTAGCAAGTCAGAGTTGACTGACATTCTAATGACTCTCTTCTCTTTAATACAGATTCAGCATGTAGTGACTCTTCCAAATCAAAGGTAATGTCCCCCCTCTCATCACTATTTCATTCGTCTGTCTCTGCTGAATTTGTATTCTTAAGCTTTGTTTTGGTTCTGTATCAGCAGGGCTTGTGGGGGTCAGGGAAGGATCAGTGTAGCAAAGAGATGCTGCGCTCCTCCTTCTTCGCCAGCCGCAAGCGCAAGAAGCCGAAGGACAAAGCTCAGCTCAGCAGTTCAGACGACGATCTGGACTCTGTGTTCTCCAAGAAGGAGCACCCAGAGGAGAGCCAGCAGCAGCCTCTGTGGTCCTCAGATAGCCGGAACGAGGAGGAGGAGGGGGAGACTGACGAAGCCAGTGAGAAAGAAAAGCACCGAATCAGCTCAGAGGAACAGCTCGAAACATCCAACAGGAAGGAATCTCTCTCCAGCAGCCTGATATCACAGCCCTCCCCCTCCCTGCCTCCAGAGCATATGTCCTCCACCCTTCAATCTAGCTCCCCCTACGCCTCACCCCCCCCACTCCCCGAATCTCAGCTACCGCATGCCCATGGCTCATCAGTCCTCCCTGTCAGACCCGCCTTCAAATTACGACGACACAGTGTCTGACCTCGGTACGATGAATAGCACCAGCTCTCAGGCGTCGGTGCCCAGAATGAGGCGAGGCAGGGTGGCAGCTGTTGGTCCTGAAGCAGGCCCCAGTGGACTGGGAGCCGAGGTTTGCTCAATCACCTCAGACTACTCCACCACCTCCTCCATGACGTTCCTGACTGGAGCTGAGCTCAGCACCATCAGTCCCGAAGTGCAGTCCGTGGCAGAGAGCAGGGGCGGAGATGATGCCGATGATGAGAGGAGTGAGCTTATCAGTGAGGGGCGGCCAATGGAGACAGACAGCGAGAGCGACCTGTCAGTGTTTACAGTTGGGAAAAATGATCAACAGGAACTGCAGGAAGCCCCTCGGCCCCTCTCCTCCCACAGGCTCATTGAGTTTGACACGCTCTCTAGAAAGAAAGCGGCTCAGCAGAAAACAAACAGTGAGTCTTCTCTGGAGGGAGCTTGGAGTGATAAAGATTCAAACAGACTGTCGTGTGTGTTAGGCTCAGTCAAAGGTTGCTCCACAGGCAGCCTCAGCTCCTCATTTCGAGGTGAATTAGACAAAGCAGAGCATGCGTGGAAGCTGAAGATCACTGACCGACTTAAGGTGCGTCTACGGACGTCTGTTGACGACATGTTCGGTGTGGGCAGCCAGAGAAGTCGGTCCCCGGAAGGCCGTAGCAAGAAGAAGAACATCAGACGCAGACACACCATGGGCGGTCAGAGGGACTTTGCTGAGCTGTCTGTTCTGGGAGGCTGGCCGCAGCACGTCGGCATTGGATCGGGCTCTCGGTCGGAGCTGTCGGCTGTGGACCAGCTGAAGCCAAAGTGCAGCTCTCAAGACTTCTCCATCAGGGATTGGATTGCCCGCGAGCGCCATCGCACCAGCAACCCTGAGGTCAGCCTGGACCTCTCTGAGCAACAGGGGGCGCTGTGCAGAGGAAACTCCCAGAGCCTGGGAGCCTCGTCCTCCTCTGAACTCCCACATCGACCAGCTGACGCGCTGAACGGGGATATTCAGCAGAGTAAAAATCTGAGCCTCTCTGCCACCGCACACCCTCATAAACTCTCCAGTTCCCAGGTGGTCCATTCGCGCTTCTATCAGTATCTGTGAGGGGTTGGAAGCGTGTGTGAATTTGTGTGTCCTCAGTTTTGAGATGTGTACGTACTTGGGAGTCCGTCATTATACGTCTGTTGTGTGACCAATATAAGTGAATGAGCATGTTGTACAAATATTGTCTGGAGTGTGTCTGTAACCAGTGTGTGTGTGTGTGTGCTTGTGAAAAGAGAATTACTGCACACAGGGATTGCTGATCTTGCTCATGTAGAAGCATGAAACAAAATGTTTATAAATTTTAATTTTTTTCTTTTCATTGACAAATGACTTTGGGATGGTTCAGCAGGAGGATTTCTTCCCTCATTTTAATCCCTGTTATGCTGAAGACTGAGAAGGCCTGATGCTCATGAAACAACGAGCTTATGAAGTTTGTGAAAGGAAGTGCGGACTGGGACACTCAAGTTAAGATTGTTTCAGGTTTTAGCAAAGTGGCTTTAAGGATGAACTGACTTTTAGAATGAATAGGAAGTAGTGACAAAAACCTGAGATTTTTAGTATTGCAGAGGAGCTATTTTTGTGTAAAGAAAGTTATGATGTTCAGAATCGGTGAGTCTCAGTAACCAAATGAAGAATGTGCAGACATGCTTGCTGTAAAACTGACTAAAAGCTTTAGATGCTTGTGTTTCATTCTAAAGTGTATATACCCCTATTTTTCTGTGTACTACTTGAAAAGTGTTTTTGGTACAGCCTGTGCGTGGACTGCCTTCGAGCTCTTTGCTGTCATAGGGGCCTTTCCAAAGGTACAAACGTGAAGAGGAAACACTGGACTTATGCAAAATGGAAAGAGTTCTTTTTCATCCCTGTTATGTGGTTTCAAGAGCAGTGAACAACATCCCTCTGATGCAAACGTTATGCTGTGTTAGTGTTTCTGGTTCAAACATCAGAGGAAGACAAAAGTTAGAAGAAAAAAAAAATGGGTATCCAACCAGAAAATCATGTTTCTTCACAATAGGAAGTGCCTCACAATGAAATGTAAAGGGTGCCATATTGTCTTTGTTGAGACACATGAAGATGTTACTGTGAATGACATTTTTATTGTTGACCGTCACTCTACAGGTTGTGTTACAAAATGCCGAGCTTCCATTCCTTAGGCATTCCACTCTGGTCTTAACATGTTTTTTAACTTCTTTTTTTTTCTCATTTTTTGATTTTAACAGAACTTGAATTTTAAATATTCCTTGTAAAATAAGTAACTTAAATGTACATATAATTGCCATGTTTTAGCTGCTTTACTTTTCATTTCCATCAAATTGCAGGATTGCTTACAGTATTGTGATGATGGTAATGATGATCATGCTCATGAGGCCTGTGGGGTGTTGTGGGCAGTTTGGTACTTGTCAGTTGGGGGGGGGGGCGGGGGTAGCCTGCATGAGGAAACACTTGGTTGAGCTGGATCGTTTGTACCAATGCTGTGTTCCTCTGGTTGTTAGAGGGGTGTGAACGGACTCCTGAAACACTGGAAATAAATTTTGTCAATGGCAGATGCTCATGAATTATTATTTTTTTAATTCATTGTGTTCACCCATCCAATACTACTGTATGCTCTAAAGACATTTTTTTTTACCATCAAGGGGCACTAGATAGGCTGACGGTCATGTTGCGCACCTCATGTACGGAGGCTTTAGTCCCCAACGCAGTGGGTTCAAATCTGACCTCAGCCCTTTGCTGAATGTCATCCCCAACTACATCCAATAAAGGTAAAAAGCTCCAAAAAATAACTTTAAAAACAAGATTAACATTTGTCATTTTAATTTATCGACTGGTTTTGTCTCAATTGACCACTTAAAAACTAATTTCAAATTTCCGAGTGGGTATTCAAGGAACATGAATTCAGAAGAATGATTTTCAAATTACTTTTAGTGGTATGTGGATGTTCTTTACAATTTAGTCATGTGACATTTAATATGAGGCCTCTTTTGCAGAATCCATTCTGATTTAAAATGAAAAACAGGTGTGACTAAATCAACAACACTCATAAGAATTGCGTTTGCATTGCCCCTTTTTTTTTTTCTAAACTATCAATTTGACTACATTACTTTCATTCCCCAGCAGAGGGCGCACTGAATCCAGAAAAATGTCAACATTGCAGCCTTACTTAGACGGTCTATAGTTGCATTACGTCAGCAGTCACACATTTTGTTTTAACAGTAAGACACAAAGAATGACAGCTGACAATACATTTCAAAATGCTTTATGTACAAGTTACACGTACTACATAAAGACTTAAACAATATAAGATTTATACACTTTTTACATCCGCTGACTTGAAACCACTGACAGAACAGAAGAGTCATGGGGAGAGAGTCAAGCCATTTAACACACAAGTCGTTTAAAAGAAAAGAAAAAGACTCACCAGTATGTCAATAACTGCAAACTAACTCCTTAACATTTTTATCAATATTATACCATCTTTCAAAGAAATATACAATGATGTTCTAATCAGTTCTTTCCATGTTTTCAAGTTAAATGTGCCATACTTTGGGATGTAATCATCCCTCACATAAATCATTTAAGGAGAATTCATCCTAATCTGGGATCTGGATTTGAGATATCAAGGCCTATCCATATGTAAGTATTCACTTTCAGTGCAGTGTGGGCTCCTACATGAACATTTGATCTTGCAGTAAGGCACAGTGACTAAATGATTCAGAAACATGGAGGGAAATGTGATTTCTTACCAGTTTGGTCACTTTTTTCTTTGTATTATAAAACAAGTTAAACATTGTGCCCATGTTTTGTAAAGCAAAGTGGCCAGACGTCATCCATTCATAGACACCACGGTGAACTGACAAACCATGAGAAACAAGTAGCAGTAATCATACTCATGAATACAATAATCTGTAAATTGGCTGGCAGCTTAATCAGAAAGTTAGTTCTCAACATAATGATCCGATCTTCAAAGACAGTTTATTTTGTGCTGCAAAGCGCTGGATTAATGTGCCTGGTCTGGAATGGAGACGCATTGCTCAGTCATGTTGGTCCTGTTTTTGTCCACTAGAGGGAGCACTAGTCCACATGTTCCAATAGCAGACAAGAGCTATGACTGTTCACATCTGTGGTGTAGTTGTCCTCCTGACCAGCAGCCAGCAGGACGAGGAGAGGAGAGGGGATGGAGGCCTCTGAGGCCTCTTTGCACATGCAGGTGTTGCCCCACAGAGTGAGGCTCAAATCTGATTGGACAGCAGGTGTTGTTGTTTGATTGGGTATGTGAGGTCTTGTTGCATATTGTGCTGTAGTATCTGGCTGGTCAGAGGAGAAGGTTTAACTGTCATCCTCGTCATCCTCGTCCTCCTGGTCCTTTGACCGCTTCTCCGGCACTCGGAAACACTCCTCAAAGAAGTTGACCAGGGACTGGCTGAGGTGCTCCTGTGTGTCTTCACTGTGTAGGAAATGTCCCTCATCAGGGTAGATCTGACAATAAAAACACATCTTGTAATGAAGAGCTGCACCACCACAACATTTAGTTGATAAAGTGTGTCTTTGTTGGAATATTAACCATTAAGTTTTTAAATGTATTTTCAGGACCAACAATACAAACCCCTAACGTATGAAATTCACAGTATCAAACTGAAAATGCAGCATATCCTCACGTGTGTTTAGTAGGAAACAGAAACTTCAAGGGTAGTTCAGGAAATTAACTAAACAGTTTGAAGCTAAAATAACCCCAAAAATTCTACTTTTGTCTTCTTTAAAGTTAATGCTACAGATAACTGATATATAAATCTCCATCAACATATGAAGAACACATTCATAAACAGAGATTACATTGAGAAACTTAGGCTCACCTGTAGAGTGTAATTGGCCTTCTCGCTGATTAAATGATTGATAAACTTGGCTGAGTGCTGGAAGTGAACCTTTTCTGTGGTAATGAAGAAGAGAAGATAAGACTGTTAGGGGTCTCTGTTTAACAATCTCTGTTTCAGCACAGGCTGTATCTTATAATAACATAATGTATCCGTTACCGTCAGCTGTTGGATGAATTATTAAGTACTGCTTCTGCATAAGCTGGCCCGCTCTGTGTTCTAAATTTGCCATCTAAAGGAAAGAGAAACATCCACATCCTTAAGTAACGACCGTCCCTGTACACTTACGCTATAAGACTTGGTGAAAGATTGAAATGACGAGTCGGAAACGTTCAAACCTTACCGTATATACTCTGGAATCTGTCCTCGAGCCGAGGTATCGTTCTGAAAATGCTGATGCTGTGATTTTGAAAAGCAGAATTAGAAGGATGTTTCACTGTCAGAAACCGGACGCTATGGCTTTTTTAAAATATCTGTGGAAAAATATATCTGTAAAGTTATACCATATATTTCAAAATCTGTGATGGGGGAGACTGCTGTGCCACATTTAAGTTCAGTGAACTCCTCAGAGCTCAGAAGCATCGTGGCTAAATATCCTCCATAGGCCTGAACAGAAAGTAGACAAACATATCAAGAAGTTTGATTAATTCTACTTAAAGAATAATGTGAATTTCATGTCAAACATTTGCTGTACATCTAGAAAAGCAATAATTCTAATTACAGTGAATCTTAAATCCTTACTTTTCCAAAAACTCCCATTCGAGTTTTATCAACGTATGACTCTTTGGATATCAACCTTAGAAAAGAAGGAAAGTTGTTATTACATATGTTTTGGTCTCAGCATCTGTTGTGTTTTGCAGTTAAAGCAGACGTGTCACCTGAGAGCCTCCAGCTGGTCCCTCTCCTCTAATTTTCCTAGTTTCCTCCTGACTTTGTGGAGGAAGTTGGTGCCCTGGAAGCCGCTGCCGTGTCCGTCAAAGCGGATGACAATGGTGCTGTAGCTGCTGACCAGAACTGTGGCCCAGTCCACCCGGAACTGCTCTGACACCATCTGTCCCCCGGGCGTGCCGTCCCTGTGACGCATTTTATTCTCAGTATCATAACCTCACAAATAAGAAAAAAGATCCACGCAGAATGATTGGACTCTTAACTTCAAAGAGTGGACAAAACACCAAGAACACCTTAAAATATAATAAGGTCCAACACCACACCACAAACTCTTTTAAACAACCACAGGGCTGAACTTTGAGTTATCAAAAATCGAACGCATATTTTTACTAATATGCTATCTATTGCAACATATTCTCGTTAAAAAAACACAATATTCTAGCTTTACATTTCAGAGACCGTTCATGATGCTATTGTTTTATTGATTTAAAGGGGGGGGGGGGGGGGTGACGTGGCAAATGCAGAGGGACGGACTCAAACCCAGGACAGCTGAGAGGAGTGTATCTAACGTCAAGATCTTCCGAAAATGTTCTGACTTTTTCAAATCAGGGAAGAGAAATGACCTGATAGCATACAGATGGCTTTTTATCAGAATAAAAACAGATGTGTTCATACTCACACCAGCAGCAGTAAGGGGTAATGGGCTGTATCTATAAACCCAGCTGGCTTTAGAATCTCCATGGTCAGAGCTGCAACAGAAGAATCACAGTTCATGTACAAGTGGACTGACTTTAACACAGATTTGATTGGATCTGCTTATGGACGCGTACTGTAGTCGTCTATGATGATGGTCTTGTTCTCCACTTTGGGCATCTGCATGTTGTTGTAGGTGATGTTCACTAGTTCATTCTTCTCAACGTCAAACAGCTCTGCAGTTAGAAACGTAAAAGAGATCCCTTGTTAACCTTTATTGATGTTCAATTGATTATCGATGAAAACTAGAGAGAATTCAGACAGCACTCACTCTGTTTGTCCTTGGTCCTATAGACAGCCACACTTGGCACATTTGGACCTACAAAGAACAAAATCAGTTAACAGGAACACAATAATAGAAGTGAATTTGATAAACCCGATTTGGTTACATGATTTCAAGTAACAAGGCACTGACAGAAGGCTGAAATGCCTCCACCATACTGTAATCAAGCGTCTGAAACTCAATCCACATCGTCCTTTCTCATCTTAAACAGCCTTAAGGAACAATCCTCTCAGCACGCTCTGCTGTTAATAATCTACTTCTATCCCACGAGGAAGGAGCTTATTATTTCACAATGGCGCTACTCTCCAAAGATCCAATTAATGAAGAAAGCCACTGGCACTTTTCCTCTCTGGAGATGGGCCCCTATACAAATCAGCTTCCATAGAAACCACAGAGTTTTAGCCACAAAAAAGCATGCTAGGGTGTCTCAGAGTAACAAACACAAAAGACACAATCCTAACCAGTGAGCTCATTTATTTCTGATCAGAGGGATTCAGCTGTAGTTTGAGGTTTATTTTTTTTATTTTTATTTTTTTTGAACATGTGAGAGGAATAACGACAAAAAAAAAGAAATAATGAAAAGAAAAAATACATAAATTAGAATAATAACAAAATAAGAATAACACATTTTTTTTTAATTTTTTTTTTGTCAATAAATAAAACAACATACAAATAAACCACAACATATTTAAACAGTTTAACATGTCCGAAAAGGAGTAGTAAGAAGAATAAACTTATTTAATGCTACCCCTACTCCATTCTCAATCTTTATCACATATTGACTTCCATTTTAAATCTATTTCATAATATAAAGTTTAGACATTTGCCTAGACATTTTCTTTTTTTTTTCAGTACATTTTTATAATCTGTGATTATGGGCTTCCTTCTTCCTCTTTATACTTTATGAAAATCTCTTCTTTATTTTTTTTTTTTAACTGAATCAGGCTTGTATATTGCCTCAACTCCACACTCATACTGTTCCACAGTCTTACCCCGCGGATTGAAATACAAAAACTTTTCATTGTGGTACGCACAATAACAGTTTTCAAATCTGTTTTCCTCCTCATATTGTAACCCCCTTCTCTATTGAAGAATAATCTTTGTAAATTACCAGGTAATAAATTATGTTTTGCTTTGAACATTATTTGTGCCGTTTTTAATTCTACAATATCGATGAATTTTATTGTTTTTGACTTTAAAAAAAATGAATTTGTGTGGTCTCGATATCCAGCTTTGTGAACTATTCTTATGGCTCTTTTTTGCAGTATGGTTAGTGATTGCAATGTAGATTTATATGTATTTCCCCAGACTTCTGCGCAGTAAATGAAATATGGAAAAACCAGGGAACAGTATAGAATATGTAGTGACTTGTGATCCAGAATATGCTTAGCTTTGCTCAATATTGAAATGCTTCTTGACAGTTTAGATTGTACATGTTTTATGTGAGATTTCCAATTGACCTTATCATCTATTATCACACCAAGAAATGTAACGTCATGCACTCTTTCAATGTCCACTCCCCCTATCTTTATCTTTACTTGAGAATGTATTTTAAAATTGCAAAAGACTATGAATTTAGTCTTGGACAAATTTAGTGACAATTTATTTTTTGTCAAACCAGCCTTGAGCACCTTTGAAACTTTACAAATGTCATTAATATACATGATAAACAATTGTGGACCCAGTACTGACCCCTGCGGCACACCACATGTAATATCCAAACATGAAGAGGAATTCCCACACAACTGCACAAATTGTTTCCTGTTACTGAGATAACTTTTTAACTAATTTAAAACTAACCCCCTGATGCCGTACCGTTCCAGTTTATTGTAAAGTATTTCATGGTTGATTGTGTCAAATGCTTTTTTTAGGTCAATAAATATCCCAACTGCGTACTGTTTTTGATCTATAGAGTTTGTAATTTCCTCAATTGATTCCATTACTGCAAGTGCTGTTGAACAGTTTGGCCTGAATCCGTACTGACTGTCTGTAAGTAATTTATGTTTGTCTATGAATTTGGCTAACCTGTAATTGAAACCTCCTCTACTGAGCACGGCCCTCTGCCTCCCAAGAACACTGTCTTTCACAGGGATGTAAAAACTCTCAGTCCGCTGTTTTAGAAAGAGCATCTTCTCAAGAGGTTCGAGGTCAAGGTAGCTCACCTTTGCAATTGAGTAGGAAGTAGTGCATGTTGTGGCTGAATGAGACGTCCACATAGCCACAAACAAACTCGCAAGATAGGCAGCAGCGGTTGAATGGAGGGATTGTGTCAGCACTGTGGGATGGCGCACAGTCAGTAGTATCATTTTAGAAGCAGAGAAAGTAAAAGCAAAAATACTCCGTTATTCTAGTAGACATCCTACCTGTACAAGTGCCGCCGTTTGGGGTCGTCCTCTGTGCTCAGAAAGTATCTGGAAAACAATAAAAAATTCCACTTGTAAAAATCTACAAATACAATTTTGGCTGACATGTCCAAACTAAGGCATATCAATGTCTCACATCAGGTTCCTTTCATGATTGTAGGCCAAGATTCTTGTGACGTCCCAGTCTCCAGAGGTCAGGGACTGAAGGATGTCTGTGCTACTGTTAGGCTAGGAGAAAATTAAACATTAAACGAGTGTGACAAACCTTCAACATGCATATCATAAGGATAATTCGGTAATGATTTACCATAGAGGTTGACATGGAGATGTGGAAAAACTTTCCTCTCCCCCCCTGAGGGATGGCTCTCGTA
Source organism: Tautogolabrus adspersus (assembly GCA_020745685.1). Lineage (NCBI taxonomy): Eukaryota > Metazoa > Chordata > Actinopteri > Labriformes > Labridae > Tautogolabrus > Tautogolabrus adspersus. Next base: position 17,705,593 of record CM036544.1, read on the forward strand.
AAGAAAAACTTGTGACCATCCTGGGAGAAAAGCGGCGCTTCGTTCTGAAAGGAAGGAAAGGAGAGACAAACATCTGCTGATGAGTCTGAAGTTTGTGACACAAACAGTGCCTGCAGGGGCTCATGTACCTCCTGTTGTACTTGTTCAAGAGCAGACACAAGCAGCAAAGAAAATTGGGTATTTTTATCTCTATATAATACACACAATAAAGGAAGCAGTATCATGTACCTGTCTGTGCAGCCAGCTCTCACTCTCATCCTCGTGTTTCTGAGATCAACAGAAGAGAAATAGTTAAACGTTTTCTGGATCTATGAACTTGTGTCTGATAATAATCTACATTTAAGAGTCAACTATAGTGTGTTTACTGTACATTTTGAGAAAAGTGAGATACGGAGACTGTTACTAGTCTCATATCTGTGTGTTAAAGTTACAGCTTCAAACTAAAGTAGGATAGCTTAGCTTAGCAGAATGATCTGAAACAGAGGGAACCAGCTAGCCTACTTACGTCTGCCTACGAGCACCTTGTTTTACTGTTATATGCTGTATATCTTGCTTGTTCAATCCAAGGCAAAGGAGAAAAAGGAGTTTAAACAAGGTTTTTCTTTGTTTTAATGGAGCCTGTGTGGCAGACTTTTTAACTAACTTGAGGTTATCTGCTAATGTCTGGTGAGTGTGGTATTGATCTTATCTCCTTAGCTCTGTGGATGAAAGAAACTACGAATATTTACTCAAATGGGGAACATTCTTTTAAAAAACAAGGTCAGAAACGTACTAAAACATTTCCTAAATCAGATTGGCTCTGTGGCTTTTAACAACCATTAACCAAACAGGACTTTATGCAGAAGCAGAACTTTGAATGTGGCTTCAAATAAACTAGAGTGCCCACGTTCATGATATTGAAGGATCGGGTCACGCACTGCTATGCTGCTTCTCATTGCAGTGTGTTTGATCATTTGGCTACAATAGAGTCAGAGATACACAGTGACAGGAATAACTATTACAGGTTCTAGCTACACAGGGAACACTTGTTTCTGGTTTAAATCTATGGTTGGTTTTTGTCTTTATATATGATTTGTTGACCATAACAAAAACATCAGAATATCACCAGATTTATGTCTAACTCAAAGATGACAGCTGACTTCTTGTTTCTGGTTGTTTCACCTTAACACAGACTCCAGTTGTCGCCTCACATAGAGTCAGGATGGAGTTGTTTTGCGCTCTGTTCAGCCAGTTGACAGCCAGTTTGGTGCTGGTGGCCCATTTCACCATGGTGATATAATATTCCCTCCTGGAAAACCAGAAGGTGAGAATACATCTTCACCACTGACAGCAGCCTCTCTCCCGCACCTTAACAAAATGCTCCAGGGCTACTTTTGGGGCTTGTTACTTCATGAATTATAAGTTACTGTTGGACTGTCACTCACCCGATCCTGGGGTCATCAGGTTTCTTCATCACCACAGTATGCAGGGGACCGTTGAGGCTTACCACTGACAGGTGCACTACAGGGTTTTCCTCCCCGGCCTGTGTGGGCCAACAGGAAATACGATAGGTCAGACTGGATTTCAGTTTCAGACAGTGATGAGTGTCTTTCCGTTGTCAATCAATCAAAGATCCCAGTGAACAACAACATCAGGACTCTAGGATATTTAAACCTGCAATAACTGATGTTTGGCCACAGGGGGCAGCAGCTATCACTCGTGTTCACAACTATGACATTTCATCACCTTTGGCATATTAGTTACATATATAGTTACATGTACAATACTACTTCATTATCCCTGAAAGATAATTACTCAACCATTCAAAATAAAAGCTTAGAGCCATTTGAAAATACTTGCCAAGGAACAAAAAGCATTTCATGAACCATCAAAGTCTTTCTAAGAAATCTGGATGAAAAATATTCCTTGAGCTAAATGACAAAAACATCTTTACCCTCTTTCAAATTTTGTGATTCTCTTTCAAATAAACGATTACAAATATTCATTTTATTAGGTAAAAGGCTGGCTGTGTAGTTAACAAAATTATCCTGCGGTAAAAAAAAAAGTAATTCAGAAGGTTAGAAAAGTCTCAAAATATCCAGAAACAGACTTAAGTGTCTTAAAACCAAGGCAGGTAACTGATGCTGTTTTGTTTCCATCCCTCTGATGAATGAAAGTCTAATATTCACCCTCCACTTAGCTTTATTTTTTATGTCCAACGCCCACCGATAACTGTGTCAGTCTGATGTTAGCAGATGGCTAACAGTGGTGTTATTACTGTAAGAGCTGCCTTATGTAGCCAAAAAGGATATAGTAGAGTAGTAACTCTTTAGACATGCCTTTGGGTAGTGGTACTCCAGACTGGCAGGGTACGGCGTTCCTGTGAAGAAGGGAACTTCCATCTTAGGTACCAGCGTGTCGTTGATGGTCATGTAGGCCAGACGCAGCCCGTCTGGAGACCACCAGTGGGCTATGTGGGTCTGCAGGATCTCCTCTAATAAACCAAAGAAGAAGAACATTTATTACACACGTTGAGGAATTCGTGACAGAGAACAACGGATACAAGTTTCAAGATTTAGAATATTTCTGTCTTTTTTTTTTTACAAAACACTTATTATCTTTTTTGACTTCTTTTCTTTCTTGTCATTTTTTCTTTTCATGACTGCTTGTTTTTATTGTATGTACAGTGAGGCTTTAAGGGAATACTGCTACAACATAACCCGCCTCGACTGTGAAGTTTTAAAGATCACGATTGGACTAAAGTGGAGATACGTCTTGAATTTATAAATTAAAAACAGTCAAATTCATGAAATCATCCATTTGAAAATTCATGTTTTGTAAGAGTATTGGGCTACAGCATTATCAAATCCCTAACATGTGATTCTTAATCAAAAAGGTTTGGTTGCTCCAGCTGCACTTTTTGAACCAGTTAAACTTTATTGATAGAACATGCAGATGTAGACATGTCAAACATTTTGCTGAATGAACAGTCATGAGTTTGCAGGAAAATAATGAACTTTATATAATCAGTACTAGAGCCTGACCGATTAATCGTCCAGCCGATAACATCACCTGATATTAGCATTTCTAGTGACTATTGGTATCTGATTTTTTCTCTTTCTCATATCGATATCGGCCCTATAAATCACATATCAGCCGGTCCCCAGTCAGTATAGACAGTTGGAAATCCAAAAAATAAGTACATGTAATGCCTGTGAACTGCAAAGTGATATTTAACTTATACAATTATACATGTATTAATATTTCATATATATTCCAGCATCAACAACTGAGGATTGATGTCCAGGAAACAGCTTTTTCATTCTTTATTCTTTCATTTGGAATCTTTGAGTCATTTCATCAAGTTTTCTTTTGTTTGTTTCTACAAAGATAACTTGTTGTTGTCTTATTTGTTCCATTAATTCAAATCTGTTGTTGTATTTATATTCCCTGTGTGCTGTAAGAAGGTTTTTTATTGAGCCACAGATGTACTGTAAGTGAGGGAGCTGAAATTTTGTACAGATGTGCTTATTTTTGAAATAACTCCCCCTCCCTTTCTTAATTGTCTTTTTTCCTCCAGTTTCCTGATGACTGGTTTTCCTCCAGCAGGTGGCAGAAGTGCTCCATGGAAGCACTCTGTACACACGTTCATAGATGAACATCAACCTTTAACTGACAAGAAAAATGATCATCTCGACCTTGATGAGGACTTAGTGATCTTGTTATTCAAAATGAAAATACTGGGAATGCAAAGGGTGAAGCTGTGTTGTTAGAGGGTCAGCGTTTGTATGGAACTATCACGGTGGAATTTTTTACATCTGACCGCTTTCGCTCTCTAAGGCCAACTTTCTTTGTTGGAGCACAGCGGGGGTTTCAAGGCCTGTGCCAATTGAATAACAAACAAATTCATTTCTTCTCGTAGAGAACTACATCACATTGATGGTTTGCAATATTTCTTTGACAACATTTGTCCACAACAATCACTGCTTTGAGGACAGATGTTCCTACTACAAACACCCATATGTGCAGGTTATCATACATGCAAACATGAGATCTCATATGTTTCTCACACACCTACTTCTCTACAGCAAATCTTCACTCGTCTCAACTTTAAATCCCACGACTTTGTTTCCTTCATTCAGATCTCAAAACTGGGTCACTTTAAAACACATCATTAAAAGTATTCCTTTTGAAATAATGATGTAGCCATAGACATGACGGGCGTTTGTTTATTTCTACCAAGATCTGCACGTTTACTGCAAAGAACCAAACAACTCGCAGGTGTTTCATTTGAAAAAGAAGGTCACAATATCTAAAGTTGTGCAAGAGATCATTCTAAGAAATGTGAGAGATTTAGAGGCTAAGTAAGTAGACCTGAATTCATTGATTCAGCAGAGAGAAACCGAACATGTATCAGATAGGTGAATGTGTAGATCGAGACAATAGAAGTCTGAACACACGCTCACAATACAGAGATGTTTACGTTAACTGCTCATATTAAACTCATCCGCTCAAGGTTGAGCGTATGTGAATGTAGTAAATACTAAAGAGAGAGATGAGGCAGCTTCACCTTCAATCACGTGTAAACATACTGTAGCCAACTCAACCTCACCTGAACAATACAGAGCACAGTGTAAGCAGCGTAGCTACATGGTGTCTGTGTTTGTGAAACACTCTGTTATCCACTGATAAATATATAAAACATAGAGGGAACACACAGCAGAACAAATCTTTCCTTAGCATTGAAAATGGATTATTTCTCTCATGTCATGTTCTGTGTCTCTAACAAAGAAGTAATCCCATTCATGAAAAACCGATTAGCCTGACGCAGTCCATGCACTGAAGCTGAATTTCTCTCTTCATAACTGGAATTTTGTAATTACATTATCCAATTATACTGCAATTATCACCCAAACCAACCCCGGTATATAATCAATCCAAAATGTATAATCACTAATACCTGTAACAGAAGTCTTCCCTTACTAAAACAGAAACGTATAAACTTTATAATAAATGAATGCAGGGTGGAGAAACTATTCTCAATCATGGCAGCGAGTCAGTAAACAAAGCAATATCAGAGATGAATATAATTGGAGTGTCTGTCACACATATGCATTAATCAGAAAATGTCTCATAATAAATTACAAGTGTGCTGCCTTTTGAACATCTGCTGAGAGAGATTGCAGCACAGAAGACATGAATTAATTACATTTCCTGAACACAAAGACAAGCTATGGGAAGTCTTGAGTAGGAGGAGCACTGAAACACATCCAGCTGGGCCTTTTCAAAGGGAACCATGCACACCAACATCTGCCCACCTCGAGGTAGCGGTGAGGTTGCAAGTGTCACATGATGAGAGCAAATGGTCTTCATAATAAGTTGGTTTAAAACAATATATACTTTAATGTTCGTTGACACCCCTGACCAAGAATTCTCACGTACTTTTTGAACCGGGCGTCGTGTTCTTGGTTCTGTCTTAGAATCATAGACTAACTTAAAGAGGCTGTAATTAATATGTTAATTTCAACAATGGAATCATCAGCCTAATATGCACTTTAGTCAGGTGTACAAAGTATTTTATTGTCCTAGCTAAAATGGTTCTCATTAAAAGGTATATAGACAACATTTGTGTCATCTAGAAAGGGACCACTAACAAATTTGGGGAGATTTTTCAGTATTTGAACTCTACTGCTGACTATTTGGCATTCACAAAAGAGCACAGTCCTAAAGAGATAAATCTTTTACAGTAGATCTCGCCATCTATAAAGGTGAAAATGGGTTGCAGACCACTATTTTTCCACAAAAACCCTCAGCAGAAATACACTCTTAAGAGCCACCCTAATCAGCTTATTACAAATGTTCATGCCAAAGCCTTTTTTATGAAAGAACATTTCCAAGCCAGAGGCTGTTCAAATGAGTGTATAGAGACAGCCAATCAAAGAGCAGGGTCCAATCTAAAAGACACGCCCTTCTAACGTAAAAACTCAAGCCTTACTCTCCACAGAATATAATGTCATGGCAAGCAAGATTCAACAAACTATCCTCAAGCATTGGGATATCCTTATGAAAGATCCATCTCTTCAAGAAATTTCTGCCAAGCCCCCATTGATCCCCTTTTTTTATTTTATTGTCTCTTTTTTTTCCCTTTCTACAGTGTCTCATGTCTCATGTGCTTGTTACCCATTACCAAGCTTCACAGACATTGCCATATCCCTCAGAAAACTAAAAACAAAGGGCAAAGAGGAAACAAGTAGTTGTAGGACGTCTGCAACAATTTCTGTTTTTACTCATCAGGCCCACTCTGTGTGTTGGCTATGTCTGATCCTTGTATTTAAAACACAAGAAAAATGTTATCAGGTGGAAAAAGACAGAGTCCCAATGAATGCTGGTCAGACAAAAAAAGGTTTTCATGATAATCCAACAATTTGGGGATAAACTTGAACATCAACTTGGAGCCATGTAGCCTGACATCAGTCCTCTTCACCAGTGCTTTAGGGACCGAATGGTCGCAAATCCCCACTAGGCCCCAAAAATCTTGTTGGTAGCCATGACACATGACGGTTATTCAGGTGTGGCCATGAATGTTAGCCAGTTTGATTCAACTTATTAAATTGTTTTTAATTGAATAAGTAAATATTCCTACTCCTATATTTCAACTCTACACTGTAGAGAGTTGTTAATGCGCAACACAGAAATGATTGACATGATTTTATCCTCGTCCTTGTGTGTTTATAATTGTCTCACCCTCATAGAGCCAGTCAGCGAGGCCATTGAAGACAACTCCTTCTTTACCGGTGGCCACCAGGCGGATCGCTGGGCTCACTACGGTCGCTCTGTAGTAGATGTTGTTTTCAAAAATGAAGATCTAGACAGAGAAATGAAGAAGACAGTTATTACTCTCTGTTTCACTGTAAGTCTCAACATCTCCACCTCTGTTTCTCACATCTTTTATGTGCAGTACAAGCCTTTCGCCAAACAACCTGCTACTTTTTTATCACAACATGACTTCATCTTGATCAAGATTGACACAGCTTCATACTCAATGACACTTGAAAACACAGTCTCAGTCAACACCTGCAATAAGCACAGTATTAACTGAATCTGCTAAATGACAGTTTGAGCTGGATTCCTCTACAAAACAGTTTGAAACCTTTTCTGTTTCTGATTAGCTCACTGGAGCTGGAGGTGGCACTGCAGACATACACACAAGCATACAAAAAACACACACATACTGTACATGCCAGAAGTCATGCTCAAGCAACCAATGAACTCTTGTTTTTATCGATATATTTGTCTGCCAGGATCAGACAATGGCTGGCAAGCAGGCCGGACCGCTGGTTCTTGATGACATGACACATCATCTGAAGCAATTAAGACAAAACCCCTCTGTCATTCCACTACACTGTTTTCTTCGCTAAGCCTGGTGCCAGTATGAGGGAGATCAATGCTGAATTGATTGGTATCTGAGGTTGAAGCCGTGTTGTTGTAGCCATGCTGTCAAATCAAACCCCTTTAGTTAAATCTAAGCCTGAAAATCTCCAGTACAAAACTCAAGAAAAGAGAGAGAGAGAGATAGCTCCTTACGCTCTGATCTATGGCTGCTGTTGAGAAAATCAAAGTTTTATATTGTGGGATCAGCATCTGAGGAAAACAGATCAATGCCGGGCTCTGCAAAAGCAAAGGGAAGCTGGTGGTTGGGGGATGTTATAAAACTGCCACGGACTAAAAGAAAATCACAGGCAGGTTTCAAAGCATTGCATAAAAATTGAAACCCTCAAATTCAGATTTTTTCGAAATTACAGAAAGCTCACCTTCCCCTCAAAACTCAACTGCAAAAATGGATTTAACCCACAATGCATGGTCAAATCTTTCAAACTATTAAACAAGCCTTTTGGTTAGAAGCACTCCTTATCAGCACAGAACCTCGTTATTGCATTTAGCCATCATGAGCCTCTGAAACCTGGAATGATTTGTAAAGAGCAGGTGGCAAGCTTTTGATTTATGCTCGTTCATCTGATTACTTTTCAAAGGATTTAGATGAGAGGAAAAATAAAATAAGTAAAAGGCTAGAAAAAGTCATTGCAAAGGGTGGAGGGATGAAAGAGGCAACATCAAAGATACCTGTGAAGCTCAAATAGCAGGATTTCTTTTTTGTGCGAGACTGTGTACGTGTCCGAGTGTGTTTCTAGTTTGTGAAATATTGTCCTATTACATCACAGGATACTTTTCCTGGTTTAATTTTTTCATTTTATGTTGCTGTTTTTCCCTTCCTCCCCTTTTTGTCATCATAATCTCTTTGTTAAATGTGTGTGTGTGTGTGTGTGTGTGTGTGTGTGTGTGTGTGTGTGTGTGTGTGTGTGTGTGTGTGTGTGTGTTTGTGTGTGTGTGTGTGTGTTGCCCCAGTCTCACTGAGTGCTCTGTCACGCTAGAGTAATTGCTTGTGGTTTAATGAGGGGAGGATTCATCTCCCTTCTCCTCTCACTGTACATCTGATGCCTCACTGCGCACAGTCATTCTGCCGCAGACACTCACACACACCTCTCATGTGTAGTAGGTGCTGCTGATGAATGAAGAGATAAATTGCTTCAGTTCTAGGAAACTAGGAAATCGTTCTATTCAAACACGGTGCAGAAGAAAAAGTCAACATGTCTGATGTTTGCTTGGTCAGACATTAACAAGACATGAGAGTCCATCTAATTTTTCTCACATAACCTCAGCTCTTTATTAAATCAAACACTGAGCTACAGAGTCGCATAAGAAACAATGAGGTACACTATTACCATATGCAAATGTCTTCCCTCGACAAGGTAAAGGCAAAGTCTTGTCGCGCACTTGAAATGTTATTATTTCCTAACAGTAGTATATCTGTAATTTAAGCTAATGGTTTGAAAAAGCAATTATGGAGGACAAGAAAGCTGTCAAGTGTGTGTAACACTATGAATCACACAACTGTCAGTTGTCAGGGAACCACAATCCATTCAGGAACTAATTCTGAAAGAGAAGTATAAAATCAAAGAATATAACAAAACAGGTGATAGGGTCAATTGCACGGTTAAGCTCATTAAAGAATAATGCTTTCATTTACACAAAACTTGATTTACTGGCCAGCAGGTGGTATTTTTTGTTATACGAAATAGAAAATGAAAATCAAATAATGTTTTTCATTTTGCTCATCCCTTTTTGACCATGAAAAAGAAAAACGCCTTGTATTTCAATTTAAATTTTTGTATTTTAAAATGAAAATCAAATAAGCACTCGTTTTTTGGTTTTTAATACCCGTTTCTGAAAGGAAAATGGAATGACCAAAAGATACACTGACCTTGAGGGCATGGCTACCTTGCAATGCCACCCTGACAATGTTGAACAGTTTCCTTCATTGTTTTTGTTTTTTCCACTAAGACTCACTCGAGGAGTCTGCTGTTTATTTAGTTGAGTAGTTCTTTTTTTTGTGAGCCAAATAAACATTTAAATGTATATCACACTTCTCCGACTTAAAGCTCATTTGAACAAAAAGTTATAGGGAGAAGCCACTTGTGTTTTCAATGAATTTCGGTATTCCTGCAACTATTCAGGTTCATAAAGTATTTCAATTTGGAAGGAGAACTGCATACCACCTACAAGGCCAACAATCTCCTATCATTGGTGTGTGTGTCTGATCTGTTCCAAAACTGAGCGAGTTCTTCCATGGCACATTCTACACCCCTCTACCAAGTTTTAGACAAATTGTGCAATTTATTTTCTGTAACTCTCCTGACAAACAGACTAACAAAAAGCTCAGAAAAAGTAAAAATACAGCAAACTTCCCCAGTTATAGAAACAATAACAAAAATGTTTCATGTTTAATGAAAAGTATGAATTAAAGCCAATGAAACTGCCAGGAATGCTTGCCCAACTGGACAAAACTACTGTTGTGTCTGACACTCCTCAACTGGTCACACACACACGCACGCACGCACGCACACGCACACGCACACACACACACACACACACACACAAACAGTGCTGTGTGTTTTCACACCCTCAACAACCTCAGACTGTCCAAGCCACGGGTCATGCCATGGAGATGCCATCTGCCACTGTGGCTCTCACCAGCCCATGTGTTGTAACAAAGTCGTGAAAGTGAAGATAATGGGGCTTCATGTTGGCAGAAAGTAGACAGGTCAAATCAAGGACATTTCAGACTTGAACCCTTATAGCTATCATTTCAGCATACAAAAACCTCTTACTGGCACATAGTTTGCTCTACTGTGACAAACCATAAATCACTGCAGTGCCTCCTCTGCAATGCCATGCTGACTCTGACAGATCTCCACCTGTGTGCCAGCATTCATTGAGTGTAATCTCGAGTGTGCAGCCTCCTTACCAGCTGCTGGCCTCGGGGTCCCCATCCAGCAAACTGCAGGGCAGCTTCATGCACCTCCGGAGGATTTAGAGGCCAAGTTTCCCTGTGGAGACAACAAATAAAAGAATCAGCAAAAATGTTGCCTGATTTTAAGCTTAATCTATTACATTTATTATTACAAATACCCAGTCAGAGCAAGAAGTCATGTGTTTTAAGCTTGTTCCCTTACTGAAGGGTTCATCAATCATCCAAGTACTTGTCTTTTTCTTTTTTTAGCACAGACTGACTTTGTGAGGCTCACTACAAATACAGGAGAGTAGGGGAATAAGCGGACAGAGATTGATGAAAGTCTATAAACAGGACAGGCTGAATGCAGTACTAAACACAATTGGAACTTAAATATATTCCCCAAAAGGGTCAGCAAAAGTCAATGGACCATATGAGGTCAGGCTGAGGGTTTATTTTAGTCCACTGAAAGATCTAAGGCAGTAAAAACAGGACAAAAAGATGAGAGACAATGAAAAGAAAACACAACAGATGTGGTTCTTACTGTGTCACAAGGCTGTAAATAATATACTTGGCCACATAGGAATGTTGGTAGATCTGCAGAAACAAACAACATCACAGTTAAACCCTATGAGAAGAATTATGGAGTTACGTAGTACTGTGCGAGTGTTTCTCACCGGTTTCACTTCAAAGGCAAACAGAACATGCTGCATGTCTGGAGACACTTGGTACTTGGCGGCTCTGGATCTGTCCTGGATGGGATCAAAAACAAACTTGTGGTTGTTACACACCCAGTACAGCAGCAGGAGAGGGTTTACATAGCGCTCTTGGAGTAAATTCAAAAAGGAAACAATGCTGGAGTAAGATGATACTCACAAACAACTGGTGCGGCACGATAACAGTTCTCGCCTTTGTGTCAGCATTAAGCTTGACAACATCCCCATCCCTGGTACGATACAGAACCTCATTGTCTAGAAATGACAAATAAAAAAGGCACCATGAGAGAGGGAAATGAAGAAACTACCATAGAGTATTTACTCTGCATCTTTACATTTTTCTGTTGTCCACCTCTATCAATTATCATTAGTAAGCTTAATTCTTATTACTGGTAAAAATGTTGAGCCACTAAGGGCGTTGGGAAACCCGACATTGACATATAATCAACCTAGACACAACCTTGATACAGTATGTCATTTGTTAGCTTGCAGTAGCTTAGTAGCACAGTTTATGTCCTTCTGCTAAATTAAACATTCAATCTCTTTTAGTTTTACTTGCTCATCTTCTTGAGAAATGATGTAGCTATTAACCTGCTAATGTCTGTTCATCACCTGGCTTAGCTGCTAAGTGCATGCTAAGCAGGTAGCAAACATATTTGTTTTTTTGGGGGGGAAATTGTTTTATTAAAAATCGCCAGTAACTTAGCAACTGGTTCGAAATTCGTTCAGTTTTTTCTTGCTTTTCTGTTTCATCCTGGCTATTTTGCTACCTTTTTTCTTAATGGCTGGCTTACATTTCAAAAACGTTGACTTCTAATGGACAACATTCATAAAAAAGGCTCTGTCATAGATCCCGGCTAGAACTTAGCACAGCATGTCTGCCCTGCTTACTGTTATAATGCTGTTGTACTTTTCTTGCTTTCTGAAAATGCAAGTACAAGGTGAGTCCCGGATGAGAACTGTGATGACAAAAAAACAAACCATTTCTATGAAAAGATTTGAACTGGGAGTCATAAAAAATAAGTGATCGTGAAGCAGTTGCCAAAAATAATGCTTTTCTTTCTCCTATAGTAAAAGTAAATATTCACGAGTGGATTCAGCCACAGATGTTTCCTTGCGCCCTGGTTTTAAGTGTTGAAGTATGTTGTATTCTGTTGTATCTTAAGAATTTGAATGTGTCAGACAGACAGCAGCAGCTCTTTGTGTTAGAGCTCAGTCTGAAGGTTGAATCCTTTGTCTTTGGATGTGAGTCTGTGTGAGAAACTCAGAGGTGAGTCCAAAGACTACTGAGGCAGGCGGTGATCAAAGAGCAGCGGGGATCAATTACGCACCGCTGTGAATGAAGCCCACAAAATATTGATGAGAGGACTACTAGAGTGTGAGCTTGTCCCATCGGGTTTCTTATCAGAAGGTCATTAGCACCAAATGGGAGTTGATTGCATTAACTTAACTGACAAGATGCAATGTCGCACAATTGAGTGCCAGGCTTTCGTCAGGTGCTGAGGATGTTTGGGTTGTAAATGAAGGGCACAGAAGGACAGGAACTTAAGTAATGACATGTTAATAAGCCGGTAATGTAAGAAATCAGGGGATCAGTTTGCTCCGTAGGACAAAAGGACATAGAGAAGGTCGTAACGTTTCTGTCAAACGTGTGAAGGTGAGGATGTGAAGTTATATAAGTCAAAGCTTATTCAAAAGTATGTATGCAAGTCAGCAAGTGTGTTCATTTGTAGTCTGTCTAATCAATGGTTCTAAAGAGTGAAGTTCAACCAGTTTGTACTTTTTGAACTGATATGTGTTATAGACCAAAAAACTTGGTAAACTGTTATCCAACACCAAAGATCAAGGGAAACAAAGTCTCCAGGGCTTCTCTCAAAGCTACATATAGGTTAACTTGGTATGATTTAAAAACACATTTGTAATATCTCTCTTTATAGCTGTTTGACTGCACATTCTTAACTCAAAGTGCACTTTTAGTGTTTTACCTGAAGCTTTCAGTAGCTCACTTTTCTCTTTTAAAAACTCCATTTACAGAGGAGAGTGTGGTGTAGTCAAAGGCTTTTGTAAGGTAAAAATACACCTCAAAAGTTCCTTTAGGGGTATATTTTGAGGTTTTTTTTGTCATTTACTGAAGAACTTCTTACACCTGTTTGTCCCACATAATAACATGTGTCATAGGAAGAAAATTAAGCCACATAATAGTTTCCTAAACTATTATGTGGCTTATATCTGTCATCTTGGAGATTAATAATTTTACACTTTGATTAATTAAAACACTCCTAGAACATTACCATCACACAAAGCTATTCAAATCCTAAAGGACAAAAGGAGTAATTTAAAGTATTAGAAGTTATTGTTCTTTACACTGGTCAGACTGCTGACTAGAGATCACAAGAAAAAGCAATTAAAGATCTCAAATAGAGTATCATTTATTCAGAACCTGATAATATTTCATGCACTTGTTTTGTCGAACACCAGAGGGCAGCGATTCCACTGATCCAACTTTTATAAGCTCAGGTGGGCGCTTCCTACTTACTTATTTGTCAAGGTTACAGCAAACCTCTGCTTTTGTACATCTGTTCATTTCAGAACTTCTGATTGTACGAACAGCATGATTGATTAATAAAGCAGATGCTTAGATTGTCAATAAGAAAAATCCTCACATCTAGAGTGAGTTTACACACAGCTACATCATGTTGCATAACGTCTGTGTCTTTTAGATAATCAAATTTTATTTGGCAAAATAATCCCCACTGAGCTTCATTTTTAACAAATACCTTTTCTACAAGGCAGACTCATGTGAAGAGTCTTTTTTTTATGAGAGACTGAAGGTAAGGTTTTACATTTCATTGCTCATTTTCATCTATTAAGCTCCTAAGGTAAAGCTCTCAAACCCCCTTATAAGTCTTGTCACATTTTAAAGTACATTACACAATCCACAAACTGCTTATGCCTCGACATCTCATATGCACATATGAACCTTAGCAGAACTAGCTTCAGGTGTTATTCACTTTTAACATTGTAGGAACTGCAAACTGCCCTCCAGGTAGATCCATTAATTCCCCTCAGAGACTTTCAAGTTTTAGTATTTGATGTTATAAGGAGTACTTCAGGCGGAGTCGATAGGTTTTTGACTTTGCTGTTTTTGTATGCTGATTGTGTCTTTCTCTGGCAGTGAATGTCTCTTGTTATATTACTATTGAGAGGCTTCACTTCTCTGTGAGAGCGTGAATTTCTTAGTCTTTTATTTTGTTTGTTTTTGGTTAAAAAATATGTGTTGTTCAACCAGACATGTTCTACGAAGAGCTTGCTATGTGCTGTTATTTTTACTGTCTCAAGCTCTATTTCACAGTATTGCAATGTCCATTTTTACCTTATGGAGGCTGGAACTTGTTTGTACCTGACACATGAAACAACAACTTCTCTAACTATATGAAAAATTCAAAACAATGTGTCAGATTTGAACACTGATGGTATATTCTGAAGCATGAACAATAGCAATGACTGACATTATGTGTCTGGACATGTTGCGCATTTTGACATGAGAGGCAGATGCAAAATGCCAAACCACTCACTCACCGCTGAGCCATTTGGCTTCTGGGTCGTGGATGCGAAGGTCAGGACCAAAAACATCCTCGATGGTTACTTTCTTCTTAAGGGCAAGGCTGTCATCTTCACCTGTCCAGTGCAAACAAAGAAATATATATCCATAGATTATAAAAGACATAAAGCAGCTCACGTCTACTTACAAGTAATTCTCCTTTAGCCTTCTGGGATTTTTTAAAATTTGAAGCCTGTGATTTTACTTTCAGAGCTTAACTGAGGGGGAAAAAATATTGTTATGCATCTTTGTCTAGGTGGCTTCAACCACGCACAAAAGCCCCTCGTCACCTCACAACATTTTATTCTTGTTTTCTTTCTGCAGATAGAACCTCAAACAACTACTACCCACTGTAGTTAGAGCAATTTAGAAGAAGGTACAAACAAGAAAGAGGCCTTATATTGCACTATTGATCTGAGAGCTTCAGTTCACATCTGCTGGATTCATTTTTTCAGCAGCGAGGGGAGGGAATAACTTCTTCCATCCTCAAAACTCAAAATGAAATCTTGAGCTGACAGCTGAACCTCGACCTGGGAATGACGGCGGTGGATGTGAGAAAAGTGAAAGAAAAGTGTGTTCACAACTGTCTTCTGCTACACTTTTAGTCAAGAACAAAACTGTCAGAGAGGAAATGTCAAGATGGCTGACAGACCAACGTTACATCACAAAACAGCATTTCTTCAACAGGCTTCACATTGTGACTGAGCGACAAGATCTGAGTCTTTAAGTACTACATCAGACATTGTAAAGTGTTTGTCTACTGAAAAAAAAATCAGAGAATTTCTCTTGTCTGGCAGAGTAAGTGGCGGAAGCTAATTTCCAACATGAGGCGAATGGTATCTCTGATGTGATGCCAATCTGACAAATGGCTGCAGCTATTACGGCATAATCATCCCCATTAAACAGCTCTGAATGGCATTACTCATTAAAAGGCCCATTACCTAGTGAGATGTTGACCTCCACTCGGTGTAAAACAGGTACACAATCACCAACTGGAGAAACACTGTCAGCTTTAAAACGTTGCCCCCTTGAATAAAGGTTATTCAATTAAAATAGCTGTCTGTGATTTGCAGAAATGCATAAGAAAGAGAAAGAGGATTCATTTTAGCTGTGTTTGACGACATTTATAGCCAGGGGCGCTGATTGTCAACAGGCAAGGCAGGCAGCAGCTTGAGGACCCAGGCCAGTAAGAGCCCCCCTTCACCCTAGGTCTGACAAACTTTAAACCACAACAGTGGCTCAAAATCTGCAAAGTTTGCAATGACAGTAGGAAACCCTTCTAAGGTGGCCCCATCGGTCAGCGCTCACTCTTGTTGCACTATCAAGCATTGTATGAAATGTAGCTGTATTTTTGTTGATGTCAGATCATCTATAACATAATAGTGATGGATGCTGGTTGGAGGGGCCCGCTCTGAATTTTTGCCTTGGACCCCAACAGACTCCAGAGTCGGCACTGTTTAAAGCCACCTGTATGTAGAATACGTGTGTACTGAGGCAGCTGTGTGTGTCTGTGAATATCACTGATTATCAATATTTTCACAATGTTTCTATTCAAACTATGTGCAGTTTGTAATCCTTACTAGGACATCCAACAATCTTCAGTCATCTCAGTGAATTTAGTATAAAATTAAGCAACATCAAAAACAAACCATGGTTTTTTTCTGAACCCTTTTTTTTTGCAAGATTATAAAATAGGGCAAAAAAAAATTCCATGAACATGTGACATGTGCCACATCTGGGCCATGTATCCAATCATTTTCTGTACTGTTTGAGTTTTGATGCAACATCCAGATCCAGTATGAATTAAAGGAGAGAAAATCTGAACAGCAAAAAATCACACTCTTATGTCAAATTGTTTTTCTGTTTTGCCCTTTTGCATAAAACTTGACATATTTTAATAGCTTTGTTGTAATGCCATTTTCAAAGGGATATATAAGATCTTTGAGTTATTTTTAGTTCATTGGCATTTTTCAACCTTTTATGTTTGTTTCAAGCTTCTTACTAACGCTTTCAACGCTGTGGTTCATATTCCGTCTGTTCCTGTCTAGCACTGCATGTATTTTGTGGCAGATCCTGATGTCTATCCAAAATAGTCAAAGAGGAAGGATGCCTCTTAGGCAGCTAAATAGATGTGGGGAAACTATGTGTGTTGTTACCTCCATCAAGGAAATCATGATCAGAGTCAAATCATTTTAAACATCTGGCTTGTTGCATCTAATGCTTGTCTAGCACTCTGAGTCATTAGCACTTCTAACTATAATCAGCTATTACTAAAATCAGGGTGAGATGATAGAGCAGCCTTGGCAGAATAATGTAGTCTCCCTCTATCTCTCATCTGAGGTGTAAAATGTTTTTCTGTCCCTGACTCGAAAACAAAGCTGCCGAAAAAAGACGTATTGAACAAGTGAGTATCTAAGTGTGAATGTGTTGTTTCTTTGGCCTAGAGAATAATTTATTTCTCATTTGTTTGTATTTTTGGAAAGTCTCCAATCAGAATTTAGTGAAATTGGTATGAATATTACGATATGTCACAAGTTTTTCCTCAGTCTAAAATGCATTTAGTCACACTGTATCCTGTGATTGATAATTATTTTTCGTTACTTAAAAAAACATATCTCAGTTCACTATCACAGTCAACATATTTACGTCAAGTGTCAACACTTTGCAACTTCTTCCTTTCCACAGAGTCCACACATCCTAACAACAGTGTAGCTTTGGGAGTTGAACATTTTTGATTGTATGGCTGTACTTTGGGCTCAGTGTGAGTGTGTGTGTGTGTGTGTGTGTGTGTGTGTGTGTGTGTGTGTGTACATACGAGGGGTGAGAAGGATGACAGAGGTGACAATTAGGGAACAGATGATGACGATGACCAGCAGGGCGATGGATATTCCTTTCCAGTTCCTCTGGGGCGGAGCACTGCCCACCAGGTCCTGAAAATCAACATGACACATTACATTAGTGCACGGACACTCAAACAGGCAAACAAATATTACCTTTTAAACATTTAGGTAACAGCTAGAAAAGTTTCTTTCCACAGGCTCAACATCCACTGTTTTAACAAAGAAAGATGGCCTTAAAGTGATGAGTTTTGTTTCAAAATGGATGCACAGCATTTCAGAGATGATCTCATCATGCATTTAACAGATGTATGTTGTACTGTCTCAGTTGGAGCCAGAGATTGGCCGCAGGACAGCTCATTCCCGTCATACAGATGCCAAAAACTCAGCCACTTGTGCGCAGTAACCCCACATCATCCAGCTGCTCCCCGCGGCTCCCACACTAAGAGTCCCCGCAGCTCTGCCTGATAGCCAGAGAGTTGCTACGCCTTCAAAACAGACACCACGGGTACAATAATGAGCCACTCTCCTCACACAGCACAGCAGATGGTAGATGGCTAATCAGTGCTATTCGAAACACATACTGCAAAAATTCACAGGACACACAAAACATTGTAACAGTAGAAGTGCATGAGGAAGCAATCAGGTGGCCTCTAAAGACTGCAGGATACTCGAACACAGATCCAGAGGCTCGTTTTTAAGAGTTTAATGTGAGATTTAAGTGATGGGCTCTTCACAAACACACAGTCATCCATTCCTTTACACAGTGTGTCAATATCACAGCAACAAGACATTTAACTGAAAGAACTGCAGATTCAGGTCAAATGAAGTGCACATTTTCAGAGTTAAGGAAATAAAGCCAACAAGGGACTAAAAAAAAACTTTTCCTTGAGTGGACATATGAGGCTGACTAAAAAAGATAGTCCATCCCCATTAAGTCCAAATAAATAGTTCTCACTTAAGAGAAGAAAAGAACATTGACCTAACCTGTTAAAAACTGCATTAAGGCTTAAAGTAATGCATCATTTAGGCTGTGGTAACTCTGAGAGACAGGTAGCCAGCTGTAGGCTAGGTCCATCTCGGTTTATTCAGTTTACTTAACCTCACAGCTTCATTTGGTGTGTTGATGGCTTTTGGGGATTTTTTAATGCAATCAAAGGGACTAATAATTTTAGAACACTTTAGGCAACTCTGAAATGCCATCAATTTGCATGTAAATAGCTCTTAATATGACTATTTATTTAATGAACAGTTTCAGTTTCATAAATGAATTTAATCTACATCCAGAGTGTTGAAGAGTAAATGTCAGTGAACAGGGTTTCTTTAACACTGAGTGCACAGACAGAGAGGCAAACAGATGGACAGACTCACACAGAGACACATGAACATTCATTTCTCTGGCCACAGTCGGTGAGGAGAGTGAGCAGCTCCAGCCACCCGTATCAGTCCAGCTGCTGATATCCTTGTTACCAATTAGACCTGGTGTCTGTCTGCCTATATTGAGGGGTTGTGCAGTGTGCAGCGGCTCAGTGAACCATCCACGAGGTAATGAGGTGTATGTGTGTGCAAGTGGGAGGGAAATGGATGACTCAACTCTTACACAGAGAATATCTTATTTTATATCTGTAAGACTTTTAAACATTTGAATGGGAATGAACGGAATGAACTCAATATGCAATGTAGCAATTTACTGTGTGTGTGTGTGTGTGTGTGTGTGTGTGTGTGTGTGTGTGTGTGTGTGTGTGTGTGTGTGTGTGTGTGTGTGTGTGTGTGTGTGTGTGTTTTCGCTGTCGGTGCATCAACTGTCTCTGCACAGTTTGTCTCAAAACGTTGCAAATCAATAGTGAAGGCAATGAGTACACAGCAGACACATCAATATGCTGATTTATTGCTGCAGAGGTTAGGAGTTTCGTGATAAGGTGCATGGATGTGTATGCTGGATTCATAAGATATTAATGTCCCTATGTTATCACACTCTAATAGAGAAAAAGACCTGGTGCTGCAGAGGTCTGTGATATCAACCATCACCTCAGACCTTTTTATAAGCCAATAAAACCAAAACAAGGAGATGGTTTGACAGTCACACCGATAACCGTCTTGTTTCTGCATCTGCTCGCTTGTTTCCCCATATATCTGCACTGAAAAGGGCTGCACATAAGTGCAAGTAGGTGATTTAAATGCAGCCTGGTCCTGTATCCAGTTCGGTGAAGCCTCTACTTGACAGACAGGTTCAGATCTATAAATGGGACAGCTGGATCCACACCAACAAACACAGGAAAAGTGTCTCTCAGCTGATTCTGTTCCGACACTTTGATGCCAGCCCTGGAGGCATGTAACTAAATGTTTAGTTTCTTTCCCCCAACGTTTATACTCAGTGTGCTATAGCACAAGAGGCGCAAGGTAAGATTATTTAAGACAGCCTACTATTCTAATCTTAAATACATCTCCCACATGCCCTGTGGACTCATTCAGACAGTGGAAATGTAGGATGCAGACGACCTGATGAGCAGGAGTAGCTTCCGTTCAGTGCTTGGCATTTCTGTAAATAGACACCCGATTCAATCAGAGGTCAGGGAGCTTTTCCAAGATTCAGATCAATAAAACAATCAAATGCTGTTGGACATTTGCCTTTTACACTGTGAAATCCTCAATTAAACAGCATCCAGCTGACACAGATACAACCCTTAACCTTCACTGTCAATATTCCTGGATACATAACACTGACTTAAGGACGATGGGATCAATGCTTATGGTACTTCCTGTGACAAACTAAGCTGTGGTCAACAGAGCCGTCAGGAACACTGCATGTCATTTTTAAACACCCGTTCGTTTTACAAAAACCAATGCAGAGAACAAACTTAAAAACGAGCAGTTTAAGAGCTTAAGGCACACAATTAAAACTAATGCAGTGAATTAAGTTGCAATGATTTAGTTTATTTGCCTAAATTCCTTCATGCTGTTACACGGACACGTTTACATCCAATAGAAGTCACATGTCAAATGTAGAAACAATCTGTTTTGGAGGTATCACTGTATTATCTCTGAGAGCGTTTGGAGAAAAGCTTGTGTACGAACAAAAAGTCTGCAGATTACATTACTCATCTATTCCACCGCTGACTCAGTCTGTTTGAAGTCAGAGGCAGATAAGAGAGATGGTGGTGTGAGATTCTATTTACTGACGACTCTATATGGAGGGTGAAAATCCGATTAGAGAAAAGGGGCAATTGATTTTTGGAAAACCTCCAAAGGAGAAATATCACAATATTAAGCAAGCAGCACTGAAACTGTTTTATGTAAACTAATGTTTGTGAATATTATTTCTACTTCAAAGCAGAAGAACTTCAACCATGATTCTAAAACAAGCTGAATGCAGAGTAATATTCTAATTCATTAACCAACAGGTGTGTGGGCATTGGTTTGTGTGTGTACCAAAACAACTGTGTGGAATTACTCTGTAAAAGTCTTGCTTGTGATAGGGATGATAGGGAACAGTAAGGTTCTTCTTCTTCATCCTTATCTTTTTGTTTTGTAAATTATTTTGGACTGGTTTTCATGGGGGAAAATAGAACGGGTTAAAGCTGTGTTTTATCTGTCTTTCACACTTCAGGTTAGAGCTAGCTCACAACACCTTTTCAACTTTTACAAGAGTCTAAGCACAACAGTTTAAGAAGTAAATTGTACCTAAACCTGAAAACGTACTCCTCCTTCAGCATTATTCATTTCAGAATGATATACACAATAATAGGGATGTAGAGATTAATCGTGAGGCGGTTAAAAATCGATTCAAAGGTGTCAAGGTTCACATCGGTACTCTAAAAAATGAATCGTAGTAATATCGTGAGCGTCAGCAGCTGTAGAGCAGAGGCGGTTGGTTGTAACAAGCAGGCGTTATCATGGCAGCTGCGGAGGCCAAACCATACTAACAAGTGGGTTTGCAGCCCCGCTCGCCCAAACATGTGCAAGAGCCAAAGAGATGCATTGGTGTTTTCATGAAAAAAATAAAGGAATCTTTTCCAGTCATCTCATAATTTGTCTTCAGTCTCATTTCTGTAAAATAAATCGTAAGAGGATCGTATCGTGAACCCAGTATCGTGAATCGTATCGGGAGTTGAGTGAATCGTCACATCCCTACACAAAACACATTATTCTAAGTACTATATATTTATAATTTATAGTTATTGATGCATTGAAGTGCAGACATGACTTTAATGTACTGCTGGTTACATACTGGTTACAGTTATATCAACATATATATGTAGGTTATTTAAATATCAGTAAGCTGAATATGGTTATGACCAAAGCTGTGAAATCATCTTAAAAGGCATTAGTAACGTATAGACATTTACAGTGGTAGAAAAATGTATAATAAATCAAATCCAATCATATGTTGCACTTTTTGATTTCAAATTAAATCTAGTCTGATTTACAGTGAAAAAGAGTAATATTATCAAAAGGCTTGCATCATTTATCAACTAATTCATGTGTTGTATTTCCTGTTAGAAACTCAGCAGACAGGCTCCATTCTGAATTTAGGGACTTAAATCTCTGACTCAAAAGTAGCTCCGTATATTTTCTGAACAGAATTGTTGTCTCTCAGAATCCGCTGTTAATAAAGTGCTTTAGCTGTGGTAGCTTTATTCCTGCAGGCTGCATTATCCCTGTGTGAAAAGTGGAGCATTTCTCCCACCTACTCAAACACAAAACAACACAGAGCTTCAAACACAGCCAGGCGGATTTTTTTCTCACATAAAGAAATACTAAATTATCCAGATCTAACTGCATTGTTTCCTTCAAATTAAACCCATAAGAGACATACAAAATCTGACTTTAGACGCATAATTTGATTTCCCTGATGCTGAGCGAGTTAAAAAATATGTATTGTAACAAAACTGTGCTGTAGTAAACTTGAGTGTTCCCTGGTTGCAGACTTTTCTGGAGAGCTCTTAATGAGGGAGAAGTGCGTCTGAAAGCAAAGCTTGACCTTTCGTCATTGTATTACGGGGAGATGTCTGCATGAAGCCTTCTCCTCCTGTGAGTGTGTGAGAAGAGTAGGCATGCATGCCTCACAGCTGATAACAATAAAAGCAGCATCAATAAATGAGAACTGGAGCTGCTTTCACCAAACAAACTGTGCATTTAGAACCCAACGACACTGAGGGGAAGAAAATCCCATGAGAGGAAGCAGCTTTTTCAACCCATTTGTTACCATTTTCATTCTATTTTGAGACAAAGAGGATATAAGAACGAAGCATCTTTTAAGGTCAAGCTTTTTTTCCCTCCTGTCTCTTCCTTTAATCCTCCCTCCCACTTTCCCTTTGTCTAACCAGCTTTGTCTCCACCTCAGCTGAAGTGTGAAATGGATCTTTCCTGATCTCTGAGCACCTGGTTTCCAAGGGAACCAAGACAGTCATTTAAGTCAGATTTGCAGTGAGGAGGCTGCCAGCTGTACATTACAGTGGGGATTAATATTACAGCCCAACTCACGAAATTAACTCAGGAAACAAGATGGGCTCAAATACAGACGAAACATAGACATTTGAAACGAAAACAAACTTCAGCCGTCTAAAGACATCCGACACTGGACACACGATATACTGTAGGCTACGTCTTCACTGTAAGGTAGTCGCTGTCTGAGAACATTCAAACTTCAGAGTGGAGCTGTAGCCTGTGGACGTGGGGGTAAACTTTTCCTCTGGAACAGCATCAATAAATCATGAGCATTCATGAGTGAGATTAAGAATTCATGCCAGCTGGCTTATGCTTCATGGATAGATAGTAGGATATCAGCCATGCCTCTGTATGCACAGCCTGTCTTTGTCCACTTCTGAAAACATGGAGTGTGAGGATCAGACCCAACTGAGCTGAGACAAAGAAGCTAAATGTTTTTCAGCTGAGATAATGTAACCTGTAGACATTCACATGTTAATGTATAAGAAATAGCCTCTGATATGGTTCAGGTGACCTTATTTGTACCCCTATGTAGATTTGTTTGCAGTCAGCCAGATTGACATCCATCATGACACACAGATTTCAAAACAGATGTAACAAGGAACAACACATTAGAGAGACGGACAACTATTTAAAACCTACTAAAACATGATAAAAAAAAACTAAAAAATGATAATAATGATGAAAGTGCTCAAGGTTCCACCAATCAGGGCATATAGGAGATAGAAGTCTCATCCAATAAGATCAATAAAAACAAATAAATAAATCACCTAAAGTTAAAGAGCTAACTTTAGCACTTAGCAGGGAGTGACAGCGCTTAGGATCTCAATTTTTACATAAATCGACTTTTTTTCCACACCTCTAATAGCAGTAGCGATGGTCATTGCACTAGCATTACTAAAGGCACCATTGCTTTATGGCTAAGGGTAAGTGAAAAGAAGACGAGTGCATTGTGTTGTTCTTTCACAACAAGTCAAAATAATATTAAATGATTTAAGCTGCTGCCTTTTATGCCATTATCTGATTTCACCTGTGAATCAATTATTTAACACCTGAAGAGCAGCTTTTTCTCTTCCATGAATCAGACTTTGAAACTCTTCCAGTTAGCTCAACTCTTCTGTTTGTTGACAATTTCAGTAAAATTTCACCAAATCAGTGTTTCTTATTCAAAAATAACTTGCCAGTCTCACTGTTAAAACCGATACATTAGCAGCAAGGAGTGGGATGTGGGACCTGAGCAGACCTGTTAACATGGTTAGCCTTCATTTGAGTTTGTCTTATCTAGTTAGCTTAAAACAAACTGGTACTTGTACAAAAAACAACGTAGGCTTTGGGACTAAAACAATTTGATTTTAGGATGAGGATATTAGCTGCAATGACTATTCCTTAATAGTTAATGCTATGCCAAAGGCTTAGCATAACATGCCAAAGGCTTAACATATCTTGTGCTTGAATTCTCTTTTTTTTTTTAAATATATAGGAATAATTTAGCAGTAACACCTAAGAAAACAAAGACACATCAATGATTATAAAGTTTGATCCAAGAGAACATTTCTGTTATTTTTAACTTGTTGGCATGACAACTTAATTTGTGCTGCAGCACTGTCCTCCAACATTTAGCAGCAGGTGCATGAGTTTTCCTTCTAAAACGAAATAAGTTTAAAGAGCTTGAAATCTGTCTGGCACAGTGATGACTGAGTCTTTGAAATTGTCTTTGTTTAAGATTTAAAGCCTGAGACAGACGCACGCACGCACGCACGCACGCACGCACACACACACACACACACACACACACACACACACACACACACACACACACACACACACACACACACACACACACACACACACACACACACACACACACACACACACACACACACACACACACACACACACACACACACACACACACACACACACACACACACACACACACACACACACACACACACACACACACACACACACACACACACACACACACACACACACACACACACACACACACACACACACACACACACACACACACACACACACACACACACACACACACACACACAACCATTTAAGAGCTTGTGATTTTGGTGATTCCAGATTTTCCTTTTGTTCCTTCCTTCCTACAGCGAAGAAGCTTATTGTATTGTTTACTATTAACTATTATATAAAACTAATGTATTATTATTATTATTACTATTGCCCACTGCCATCGATGAAAATGTATTAGTTTAGTTAAAGTGTGAAATGATTCAAACAGATGGGAAGAAAATCCATCCCACTCCATGTAGGATAAACAAATATTTGAGCATATGCTTCAGAGATTAGAGGTAAGAAACTGAAAGAGCCACAGGAGTCATTGTGACAAATAAGAAAAAAAGTGGAGTGATCGGTGGATATTTTCTCAGCTTTTATCGCCCTCTTATTGGTCTTTGTAAGCATCAATAACATAGAATTGAGTGTGTGAAACTGCAGTAGATTTAAAGTGGGGCAATGTTAAATTCTGCCGACTCTATTAACAGGAAAAAAGAAAGAATGAGGAAAAGGAGGTGTTTTTACTCAGAGGATATGAATTAGTGCCTGCCTCTGGACACAACTGGTACAGTATATTTTAATCATCAGAAGAAGTGTAGTGCTCAGCAACATGACTAAAGCTGAAAGAGTCAAGAATTAACAAGTTGGAAGAAACCATCGCTGTCTTTTTTTAATTGAAAGTTTCCCTCGAGATCTCCCTGAAAATCAAATCCATTCCTTGAGTTAACGTAAAGATGAAGAGGACCTTTATATCTATGAATGACTATGACACCAAATGGATCCCCAATGACGACAACTTTAAGCATGAAATAACAAAACAAAATTAAACTGACTTTTTGTTTTGTATAAATGTATATTGTTTGAGTCACATCTAAACACATATAAATCTTGTCCTTTTACATTTTCCTTATTTTCCTTGGCATAATGGTCGTAAACATTTGAACTCCCTCCATGCAGAAATGGTTTGGCCTGTTACACAGAGTAGCTGTCCCCCGCACTTCACCTGTTACCGTAAACTGTAAAAAAAATGGCCAAAAATCAGGTGCGCAAAAAAGACCGGAAAAAAGAAATAGAGAGAATGAAAAGAGAGGTGAAAGGGAATTTATGGACACAATGTTTAAATGAAATGACCGACCAGGATGATCTACAGCAAGATAAGAGTGATACAGCGCAGCCATTGACGACGAGATTTCAGCATAGCTAAAATGTTCAAGTCCATTAGCTCGTATAAAACAACACCACAACACGGAGGGTTACAGGTTTACTTCATCAGAACAGGATACTCCTCAAACTTGCAGGAAAATTATAGTTGGTAAGTATTGTATTGATCAGTATGTATCTGCTTTAAAGCATTAACAAAAGCATGAGTCTGTCTGCTGTAGTGCTCAACAACATACTGATGGGCAGCAGATCAGATAAAGAACATGCAGATGCATTTCCTGAGCATTTAGACACTGCAATGATAAAGACAGCAGCATTTTTAAATGAAGAAGAGGAGATAGATTAACTTTATTCACATATAATTTCATTTTAAAGTTGCAGATAGAGTCAAGTGCAAAACATGTCCCAGCTGCATCAAAACCTCCTCTGTCAGCAGCAGCAGCAGAGATTTTGCAGCTCAGAGTGCTACAGTTCCTATCTCAGATGAACGTCTTAGCTGCTTCCTGTGTAATGCTATCTTCATCTGTCTGCCTCATCATTAAAGTAGTAGACACAGGCTGGAAATCGCATATGAAACTGATATTACCAACAAGCAAGGTCACTGTTAGAGCTGTGTTGTTGGTGAACGGGGAGAATGTTTTTTCCAGCTCCTCACGTTTTTGTTTCTGTTAACTGTGCACACGGACAAAAAGAAGTCAAGTCCAAGTCACTCAGAGCGAATAAAGATGTATTCTTCCTTTTCATGCATAGCAACATTTGCAGATGAGCATATGTGCTTTTCACTCTCTGTGCGCTTCTTTCTTTAGTCTGACATCCCATTTTCTTCCAGCCATCAAAAAAGTTAATGCTCCATTTCTCCCCCTGATCTGAACAGGGTTAAGAATCTGCAGCAGTGTTGTCAACTCCACACTCACACTTTCATAAATGAATGAATAGGACACAAGAAAAAGATAAACACTTTAAACTTAAAATATTCAAAAGTGCTGGCTGCATTCAAGACACACGAGAAGGGCATTAATGAAATGGGAAAAAAGTGCACAAGAAGAAGATGCCGGTGGGGTGTCTTGAAATTTTGCAGGAACAAATTTTCCACAAATATCAAACGTAATTAAATCCTGACAATGAAACTGTTGTGCAACGTTGAGAGCCTTCACCCCAACTAATGAAACAGACCTTTCTTTGTTTTTCATTTCATATCCTGAGTGCTGCCTTTGAAAATGCACAGTATGAACCAAATACTCAACAATCAACTGTTACACAACCAGATTGATTGTCAAGATGTTCTCCCTGCATACATGCAAACAGGAGTTTATTTCTGTGAAGCACCTTTCAACCCAAATTATGATATCACTGCCAGGAGCTGAGTTATGTAAAACAAACTAAAGTGGATTATGTGTCTACAAAGCCATTACATCACTTAACTGTGTTCCCTATGGCCTCACACAGAGCACTATTTAAACTCAATGAGATGACAGAACAATGCAGAGCAATTAACACCCACTCAGTATTCTCTCTCTGCAACTGTTCTGTGCAAACTTATATCCATGATTCAGAACAGAATAACAGATTGTGTCGCTAAAACCAAACAAGAAAGCAAACTATGTGTCATGAAGACCAGCAGGTGTTTTCTCCAAGTCAAACTGCACGTGCACACAGGACACCACCCATGCTGAATGATATATAGATGCTACACCTGCAGACTGAGGTCACAACACGAGTGCATTAAATATGTAGGCACAAGTTCAGAAGTTGCGCTTAGCTAGTGTTTACATTCAAGCAGCAGCAGTAAACCAACTCTAACCATAAATACAAACAGTTAAGCAGAAATAGTGTTCTCAATGCTCGCGTTGAATATGCTTGGCTTTCTTTCTCAAATCAACCGTTTTAGTCGCTTTCGGTACGAACCCAAATCCTACCTCATCCGGCTGCGGAGCCGCTTTCGCCGGCCCGTTGGCGTCTTTGCCAGAAGTCATGACCATAAACACACAGGAGAGGAGCGGCGTCCGATGCCGACAGGTGCAGAATAATGAGGCGCGAGAAATACGAGAGACAGAGAGAGAAAGAGAGAGAGAGAGAGAGAGAGAGAGAGAGAGAGAGAGAGAGAGAGAGAGAGAGAGAGAGAGAGAGAGAGAGAGAGGTAAACTATCGCTGGAACAATGAGACCGTGGTTGCAGACAGCGCAGAGTTCATCTGATGTGCAGGAAACTGTGGACCGCAGCGATGTGGGAGGTTCGGTTTTTCTTCTCAGACTGGCAGCTATCTTCTTTATTCTTTTTTACATTTCTTTTGTAATTTGCGCAATTTCATTAATAAGAATTACGGGCTAGACCTGCTCTTATAAGTGTCTAAAGTTTACATTTGTTATGAATTGGCTCTAGATACAAACTAAAGATTGAAGAGTGGTGGACTAAGTT
Source organism: Tautogolabrus adspersus (assembly GCA_020745685.1). Classification (NCBI taxonomy): domain Eukaryota; kingdom Metazoa; phylum Chordata; class Actinopteri; order Labriformes; family Labridae; genus Tautogolabrus; species Tautogolabrus adspersus. The sequence goes on from CM036544.1 coordinate 17,734,131, forward strand.
GGACATTTTGAGAATCATGGATCAAACAACTGAAAGATTAGACATAATATTATAATCATAATAATAATGATGATAATAATAGAAACCAATCAAATGATAGAAGAAATGGCAAGTAGCATATCATTTAAACAGTCAGAAACTGTTTAAATTAAAGAGAAAAAGAAAGTAAAAGTAAAGGGATACAAAAGGAACATTTACATAAAAGCTTTATGAAATAGTGGTTGAGACTGATAAAATGACATACAAGACAGAGCAAAGCAGTCTGCTTTCAAGTTTTGACACTTCAAAAATCAGACCTAAATAGAAAATGAAAATAACAAGTATAACATAGCAAGAGGAAGTGCAAAAGTCTCTTCTGCAGTCAAGTCGGACATTACAGATCTTAACATTTTCTATCCCTGTTTCTTTTTCCTGCGCCGCCAAGAAATAACAAAGATATTAAGGTTTCTGTCCTTCCACCTGGACCTCGAGTTGTTCCGGCGCTCAGCTTTGAGCACACAGCAGCTGATAATGTGGAGACCTGTCACTTTGGATCAGATCACTGTCGGCACTTATTACTGGCAAGTCCATTACACAGGAAATGGAAACCGGAATCAATGCAAGAAGAACGAAATACTTTAAGATATCAGCACAGGGGAGATTTTTAAGTCTTATCTTTCTTTTGTTAAAGATGCATTCATGACTGACAGAATTTTGTGCATTGCAGTTTAGGGAGCTGGAGAGAGAAGATTTGCATAGAGTGTCTATAGCCATAAAAATCATATTCACTCCACTGTGTTGATGCCAATGCTGCTGTATTGTCTGCCATTAAAACAAAGCGGGGTTGCTGCTGGCCTGGCTCTTGAGAAGCAGATCTGCCATCCTCCCACACAGAGCAGAAATAGTTCCTAACAAAACACTGTTTGTGCTGTTACTCTCTCACCGTGTGTCACATCTCTGTGCACACACACCATCCACACTCTTGTTAGCACAGATCGTATGCCTATTGGTGTTGCACACACACACACACACACACACACACACGGACACACGCACACACACGCACTGACACAAACACACAGAGCAGGTTTCTTCAGATTTCGTGCACAATCTCTGCAGAGCTCCTGGCCTTTTGAACCAGTCATCTGTCAGAGGGAAAAGGAACTGAACGAGCCCCGATAAGAAAGAGAAAGAAAGAAGGCAAGAAAGAAAGTCTGTAATGTGAGTCACCAGCAGATAGGAAGATACTTTTTGCATCGCCATGAGGGAAAGAGTCCCTTGTTGCAATTATATCTTCAATGTAATTACGAGCAGTACATTTATTATCATCTTAAGGAGTAATTATTGTCAGGATGAGTCTTCCCTCTCAGGAATTTGTGGATCTATAAATTAAGAAGGAATAAACAGAGCAGACACCAAACCCCAGAGTGAAATCCCCCCTATCCCACTTGATCATCAAAGAGTGCACAATATGTGAATAAATGTTAATCACAACTTCTTTCTCCGGGAAATAGAGCTGGTCTCATGGTGATTATTCACTCTGTAATTATATACATGACGACATGATGTGTCACCTGTAATCAGATGACACAAAGGTAAAGAATTGTTGTAAGATTATGTTAGACTTGGACAAAAAGTTAAGTATTAAGTATGTGATAGGAAGGAAGCTATTTAGTTGTGATCCTTTGCAAATTAACTCTTGCAGATATATACCCTCATATATATCACATGTCTTTCTGCATGCCAAATATCTAAGATTTATAAATGTTTCTTGCCATTATTTAAATCAAGTTAAAAAATAAGTAGATATAAAGTGATGATTAACTGCACAACAGTAATATAGGTACAGATGCACCTATGAAATCTGCCGGGTTGTGTAGTGTCTTACACAAGATTATTTTAAGAGTCTATAACTGCCAGTTCAGTCGAGGTGCGGGGGGTTTGGGGCAGGGGGGGACCCTTAGTACTGGAATCAGTTAAAGAGAAAAATTCAGAAGTACGTGTCAACACATGTACAACAACAAGACATACAAGGGTACAAACCCTAGCAAGCAAGCATCATCACAACTATGAACAATTAATGATAATGCAAAGAGCGTTGAATGTAAGATCAAAAGGAGCATATTGCATCAACATCAGAAAAAGAAGAAAGAGATTCTAAGATACAAATTGAAGAAACTAAAGATAAAAAAGACAAGGAAATAAAAGTTTCAAGACAGAGTTATTTGGATGAAGAGATAGAGTTTCTATGCTGAGGATAACAAACAAATTTTGCTGAGATAATGAGCGGACTTTAAAGTGAAACACAGTATTTGGCACAGTGTCTCTGCACAGCTCTACACAAGCCTAAGGGAGCTGCATGGCCAGCTCACTGCCAAGACTGATTTCAGCACCTCCACTGTGGACAGCTCCTCTGACACATGAGCGCAGAGACGTTTACCTCTCACCGAAACACATTCAAATAATCGAGTTCGGAAAACAAAAGCATCTGGTAGTCAGGTTAATGGGTCTGCTTTGCGTAGATAACAAAATGAATGCGGGGAAAAACAACATTGAATTTAATTAGTTACATAATTGAAGAGTTCAGTTGTATCCTTAAAAGTGTCTCTCCTCTTCATGTAATGTTTTGATTCACACAGATTTTTTATCCACCATCATTCTGTTACAGTTTCATAAAACCTAGCTGTCAGAGGATGCAACCTCCTGACAATTAGCCGCACAAAAATATATACAAAGGCCTACTGGAGGTGAAGGGCAATGAGCGCTGCTTTTAACAAAAAGCAAACACAGTGGGGTGCTTAAGGATCAGCCAAGCTTTGATAAAGAGAGTCCGTCTGAACGCAGCGAGGGGCACAAAGATTGATCATCACAACATGAAGCATGTAGGTTCCTGGCTGTAATGAGAAACACCCAATCAGGCATAATTGGAGAAGAAAAAGAAAATGCAGCCACGTGGGGTCTGAATGTGCTAGCAGAGGCTTTGTTTGAACAGAACATGCTCTCCTTCACGGCATGTTCTTTTAATTTACAGTTTCTTTTTCATCATTCAGATTTGTATGTGCTGCCTGAGACAGCATCTCAAGGCAGCATCTGTCAAATAAATCCTTCCTGCTAAAGTCCTTTAAGCAGCACTTAGCAAGGCGCAAGGAGTGTGCACAGGTGAAGTCCGTTTTTCTTTCCTTGTAGGGGACAAACAACAACAAAAAGTTGTTTATTTAACTGACACTGAACAGTAAGAAGGTCTTCAACTGCATGCTAGCTCCCCCAAGTGATCACTTCTTGCCTGACAGCCTTTTGTCTGTGCAAAATAAATAAATATTCAAATTACAATCCCTCTTTTAATTGATTTGACTCTTGGGCTTGTCTTTGGTTTTATTACTCAACACAAGCACACATTAGGGTTCTTTTAGTTTGAAAAATCAGGGGCATGCTGTGATGAAGTGCATTTATTTTAATTCAAGTAACAGCAGAAACTGTTTAATATGAAGGAAATTGTGATGACAGATTTTATAAAGACTAAATCCCTCGACAGGTGCGTCAACAACTTTGGCGTTCAACCTGTCAGTCAACACTCAGGGCAAAGAGAGTGATAATGAGATGAGGACAGCTATCAAAAGCCCGGACAGCTTTGTTTGAAAACCGATCATTATCAGCGCTCTCTTTCCACAGACCAAACAGCGGAGAAGGAAGCCTCACCTATACAATAAGTACCTCATTATTATCCACCATGTTTTTATACAAATGCATCCATGAGCGGTTTGGCCATTGACAGCGTCACTACAATGATTAACATGGATATACATAATATCATCCACACTTGTGCAGTGCAAAGGCAATTTCATTTAACAGCTTTGAGTGTGCAAAGCTTAACATTTTCACATTTACTTGCACATGTATTTAAAGCTCTGTTTTCAATGTGTTGTACATTAATAAACAGCGACCAAAATGTTTAGATTTTTTTTCTAGAGGTCAACATCCTGTGCCGTTAAAGGTTTGACCTTTTCATGTGGAGAAGTCAATGTATCTCAGTGATCTCAAAGAGCCGCCGACTCACTCTGAATATTTGTGTATTTTTTTTGCAAAAGATACGCATGGGGAGCCTTTAATGGTGAAGCAGACGTTAACAGGTTATGTATTTGTGATAAGGGGGTCTTAATAAAATCAACAACCATTATTATGGACTAGTTCCTTGGGTTGCAGTATTAACAAATACACCAGTTGTTATTTTGTTGTTTTTCTAACAGAGATACTATTATTGTCGCTAACATAAACAAAAAAAATACAAAGAAGTTATCATGTCATGATTTCAATTGTTTCATCGCCTTTTTCCGTGTCAGGGGGGCTTGGGCCTCAGTCCTTGAATATCTTTGCTACAGCCCTGCTTTCAGACAGATAGCATTAAACCAACACTAGAAATCGCCTGATGAAAATTTCAACTTTTCTTTTTTTTTTAAAGTCAGCAAAGAAATTGAATCATAATTCAGAAGCATGGTTGGATTTTACATTTTTCTTGAGCTTTTTCTAAATAAAACCGTATCAATCCATAAAGGCTGCTGATTTAGAAACAAACTGTTTCCATTCAGCCAAGCTGCCAGATGTCATCCCGGCCAGCTCAATCATCAGTCATGTCCCTCTTACCCTCCAGCCTGCCGTGACTCCTTCAGCTCGCCAACTGGCAGCACACCTGCCTCTCTCAGAGTAAACACTGCTGCTTGCATCTCCACTCTTGTCTGCTCGGCTGCAGCTGTAAATCACAGGTTAAAGGATATATAGATCTGGCAAGTGGGCCTTGCTTCACGGCTCATCAGAGAACATTACTGTACTTAAAGGTCAGAAATTAGGCCCTGAGAAAACAAGCCTACACGTGTCGCTAAGTGATGAAAGGCAGAGAAGTTTTCAGACTGGAGGCAGTTTTTCCTCTGTGTGGACTCTGGACTTTACAGAGGGGTAATTAAAAGGTCTACAAGTCTTTAATCAAACTCTTTATTGGCCTGCTACCAAGAGAGGACTTTAAAGGGACACGATTAATCTCGCATTGTTTTGTCTGGAGTAGTTTGGAAACATACACACTCAAACACACACAATATTAAAATTACATTAGCTTTGTAACATTCCCTCACCTCCAAACCTCCCTTCTTGACCCCCATCAATACTCAACTGTTTCTCTGGGAGAGCTGCCCTGCCAGTAAACTTTCTGGTTTTAACAAGAACTGGGTCACACAACTCACTGACTCCAACACTGTAGGATTGTTTTTCTATAACTTTTGTTTTCAAAGTTAAAGTTCATAAAAATCAAATCAATACTTTTTTATACCTTATTTTTACACCATATGGTCTACTGTTGCACTGCAGCCTGTGTCTAAATGAACACGTTTTATTCCTTATCATAAAGTGCTGTGATTTTTCTTTTCTCTTTCTAACTATTTTATAGTATTTTGACTTTTGTAGCCACTGACATTTACACCTGATACGACATAAATGAGACGAGTTCATCTTTAGATCATAAACCGGATTCTAATGATCAAAAGAAATCGAGTGAAGCATCCTGTTTAAAATGGAGCTTTTAGAAGAGGGAGGCTGGATTTTAAAGATGTTGTTGTCCTGTTTAAATTGGACTTTTTGCTAGTTGACACTTATTTGCTATTATGGTTGATAAATTAAATACACCCGAAGGGACCTTTGCACAGATTATTCTTTAATGCTTAAATCATTTTTTATAATGTCTGTGCACAATGCCCTCATAGAGGACGAGACCTGTTTAGTTTATGTGTGGCTTTTTTCAGTCTCATTTTTCAGCTTATATTTAGGCACTTTAATTGTAGTCTTTGTGCTCTTAAGAATAGTGAACTACAGTGAACTATTTCTTATGTGGTACCCAAAATATTTCCCCTGTGGCACATAAACATCAAAACCCCAGCAGGTCCCCACTGCATGCACACCAGCTTTTGACACAGGAGAGAGTCTGAATCGTATCTCGACTGCACAATGGGAAACAGAATAGCACTCAACAGGCTGCACTGAATGATTTTCAGCCCAAACAACGTAAAAAAAGATCCATACAGATTATTCATGACAAAGGTGACAGCCTGAGGGACCAAAATATAACTCTACCATGGGGAAACTGCACCACTGGAATAAATAATTGTTAGAGGAAACAGTGTAGCAGCACTGAGGCTGTCAACAGTGGAAGCTCTTACTGTGGTCCCAGTTTGGCCTCTACAGTTTATCTCAGCAGTCAGGTTTATAGGACATCTAAACTCTCAGCCCTTCACATGCCAGTGCTGCTGGAAGCAAAACATCTCAAATTTACTCTTCAAAAACTCTTTAGCCTGCAAACAAGACATGAAATCAGACGGCCACATTGTAGTTCAGATGTTTTTAACAACAGGGTTGACATGAGGCAGATAAATGACCCAAATGTTGACTCAGAGTCTCTGGAGAATGAAACTGAAAATTCAGGAAGAACTTACAAACTTAGAACAAAGGAATCTGATCAATCTGAATGCTAAATAGAAGTTGTCGAAAACTTAGACAACTGGGAGTATAAAAAGTAATTCAATTAGCAAATGTAGGTCAACAGAAAGGTAACTACATACAGTAAACAGCTATGACGCTGCTGCTAACCCTCCACTTATATAATCCTTGGAGGAGGATCCTCCACAGGTGTGCTCTCAGCAGGAGGCCACTGATGACATACATTACCAGGTGGGCTACTCCTCCCATGGGAAGCAGCCACGAGAGAATGAGAGAGAGAGTGAGAGAGAGAAAGAGAGAGAGATGGTGAGAGAATACCAAAAGGCAAAAGACCCACAGTACAAACAGATAAAAGAAAATTAGAGTTCACACACCCTAGTGCTCACTGGGGTGGGACTGTCCTGAGAGCGATAAAACAAAGTAAACAGACAAGATCTATTGAGTGTTAAAACAGAACAAGAACCACGGATATTGGGTGCTTTAGTTTATAGCATCAAAGATCAGCAAACTTTGCTTTAACTGACTGACTACTTTCTTACCACCATTAACACTTCAAATACTGACATTATTTTCTGTGCCTTGTTTTTTAAGACACAAACCCATCCTTTCATCTCTAAAAATATTCCCAAAGATCCCTAAAAGACATGTTTTAGAAAATTAACAACAGTTAGAACTGACAGTTATTAGACAAAAACCTCAGTCTGAGCTTTTTCAACATAAGACTGTTTATCTTTCCTTTGTGAAATAACATTTTGTTATCCTCTCCTCTATATGAACATGCAAATATGTTAACTGTCAACTTGTGTGTGCTCACAGGATATTGTACAATAATGTGCAATGTACTTGTTTGATATAGAATTTAATAATAAGTCTCCTACTTGATACAGTGTTATATGACTATGCAACTGTCTTACGTTAATTATGTACTGTGCATGCATTTTGAACCTGTGTGTGTGTGTGTGTGTGTGTGTGTGTGTGTGTGTGTGTGTGTGTGTGTGTGTGTGTGTGTGTGTGTGTGTGTTATTTTAACTTATTCTATTTGAGAGCGGTTCAGGCAGTGCAACAGATTACCAGTGTACTGCACAAGAACAATACACATTTCTATTCTACCTGCTTGAAACAAGACGTCTCATACTCACTGAAAGCCATCTTCCTCAAACTCTGCATGTTCATCATTTAGAAAGCCAGTCATTGATGTGGAGTATATTTAAAAAATATATTCAGTTGCTACTTAGTTGACATGCCGTGTTTTTCATGGTCTATTGATAGTTCAGTATCTGGGACAGATGTGATGTTAAGCATAAGTCATCCTGACTTAATGTGTGGAAATTTGCATCAACTCCTAAGATCATCCAACACAAATTATTTCCATCAGACTGTCTTTGAAGGTTTACAAAAACACAAAGGCACCTTTTCTGCAACTGGGGTAAAAAAATAAAAGAAATGTAGCATACTGAAATGCCGCTATGCTGAATGGATATGACTAATAAAACAACGACAGTAAGAAAATGATGTCAACAAGCAAACAGTAAAGTTGCTCATTAAATGTAGCACATGTGCATCTGGCATTTCTACAGACAGAGTCAAACAGTGTGAGTCAGCCTGCATTAACAGAGCATTTACCCATCTGCTGATCCAGATCTCATAAAACAGACTTATGAGCCTTGTGAACTTTATGTGTGCTCATCAATGACTTACCAGAGGCCCATAAAGGGAAAGAACAACAAAGTTTAGAGTTAACACTGCATTTTGTCAAGTTGTTGTTGAAATGTGTGTTAGATAAAGCATAGCCACAAGGGCGATAAACAAAGACTCAGCAGTAAAGTGGGTTGTTAATTCAGAACAGAGGAGCAACAAATCATCCAATACACCAAAGTTACAGGTGTAAAAAAAATTGATTCAGGGGGCCGAATCGAAATGATAATGAATTATGTTCAAGGACAGGATGATTAATATATCAGTGTTGTTCTGCTTAAGAATGGAGAGGTACAGAGGGGAGTGATTAAGAGAGAATTAGAAGCTTCTGAGTGAAAAGCGCTTCATTGTTACATATTCACCACGGGCTTGAATATATTTCCATCATTGCTCTACTATTTATCTCCAAGGACCCTGCTAGCTCACAGAACATATCCAATCCAGTAAATGTCCAATTACTCTCTCTATTTCTCTTAAATGGAAATAGACGGTACACACTCACTCACACCGACACACACACCGACACACACACACACACACACACACACACACACACACACACACACACACACACACACACACGCACGCAGCTTTCTGTAACACATGGGAATTGATGATAGAGATACATTTATTTAAATTCCTCATTAAAAAAATGTTTTCACTCACAAAATATGAATTTCAGTCCTGCAATTTTGTCATTGTCCTTGTGAACCAAAGTACGAGACAAACCAAATTTGACCTGAGGAGGGCGCTAGACATACGTTTTTACAATTCATTCTGTTGTGTGTACCAAATGACATGCTCATCCATTCAATTTTGATTCAAATATTTCACTAAAAAATCAGCAAGGCCTAATTCAGGTAGCACTATAGAAAAAGCAGAGATACAGTAGATAGGTAGATTTGCAAAGTGATCAGACACATCCTCTGGGTACCATCGAGATTTGTATTTATATCCATATTATATCGGATTTCATGACTATCCATCCATGAGTTGTGGATATTTCTGCCAGACGACAGAGAGGACAATCCACTGACTGGCAGAGAGCATCATCCCTAAAGCAACACCACAAACAGAGCTAACAACTGAAAATACATACATATATATTGCCTAGTGTTATTATTAGCAGCAGTAGTAGCAGTAACAGTGATAGTAGCAGTAGTATACCTTAATCAGGGAAAACACAAACACATTATGACAATCTGTTCACTGCCAGCTGTCTACCAGAATCCAGCCTCTCAGGGGATTTGGATGCTGTTTGAAAACACTTGTGTCAAACTCATATCATGTCAAAATGAATTCATATTTTAGGCATCGGTGCACACACAAGGACAAAACCTGAGGATACACAGCTAGATCAGCACCAGCTGCTAAGCTACAGAGTCTATCAAAGCCTGACAGTGCCTCATCGTTTCCTGTGTGATGCTGACAGCATTGAGCGAAACATCTCACTCTGCCCTGCCCTCTCTTAAGCGTCTACAACAACAGAGTATATATGTATTACTACGTACATAATCAGATATTACTTGATGATACAAAAAGCACAAATGCTCTGCAGAGTCTTTTAATTTGAAGACAAAAGTCAGTCACATTTATTTATAGTCCACTCTTAAAGGCGCAGTTTAATTTGTTGCTATGTGAACCAAACAGACCCCTCTTACTATGATACAATACAACTATGCTCACACTAGCAAATAGAAAAGAGCAGTTTCAGTGCGGAGCAAAGGTGAAATTAATTTGACGCCCCAAAACACATTGATGGGACACATTTTTATAACAAATCAAATATTCCCAAAGCATTTCGTATACCAAAATATAACATATAATTCATCAGGGATTGGAAAATTAGTTTTTCATGTCACTGTGTCTTTGTGTCTGTCGTGTGGGACACTTTTGACATTTTTTAGAGAGAAGACAGCGTAGGTGTGACTAGACAATAGGTACGTGAGAAGTATGTTGCTACCCAGCAGCAACCTAGGGTGTAAAAAAATTAAGCCAATGCAAAAGTGCAAAATCCTGCAGTCCGCCGAGTGTCCACTTGAGGCTAGCAATTTTTTTATACCAGAAATGACATGTTTACAGCCTGGTTAAAAAAAAACGTATTGGTCTGATTTGCTCATTCCCTATCGGCTCACATTGTACAGGGGTTACATTTTTTGATAACTCATCCGTTTTGATTTAATGAGAATAAGCTTTATTCCCCAATAAGGAGCGTGGCTGCCCTGATTGGTGGGCGGGCGCGATGTAGCGGTTGTCAGGACGCTTAAGAATCGCCTCAGCTCCAGCTCTTAGACTGTCGTTAGGTTGACTTAAAGTTAGGTTGAGACAGCATTTCCAGCATGGCGAACACCATCGACAGGCTTTTAAAGCCCCCTGCAGTAACCAATGAGTGACATCACTCAGGCTTCGTCCACTATTATTTACAGTCTATGGTTGCTACAAAGGAGAGAGGAAGGACTTAAATGCGAAACATTGTAAATGCTGATGATCACTTTCTTAGACAAATGTTAAATCAGGAAGTACCAAATTTACTTGCCCAAATGCAGCATTACGCCGTTTCTGTGAGAGTTTCTTATTTGAGTTCTGAAATTACTTGGAGACAAAAGTCAGAGTATCTTGAACTTAAACAGAAGAATAGAAGTTTTCTCATTAAAGTCGAAGTTCCTCATACCACTGCAATTTGTTCCAAACTAATCAATGTACTGTTGAGATCCAACTTTGTCTAGTGGGGTGCATATTAAATATGTATTGTGGTAAAAAAAAAAAAAGAAAAAGGGAAAAAAAAGCTGATAATGCATGATGGGACTAGGGAAGCACTTTGTGCATTACAGAGCAGCCTTTGCTTAACCACAATAAAAGGCTGTAAGGAAAGTGCATTAAGGTGTTTCCATACTGGATCCTTTGTGTCTGGTTTTGGATTTTACATCTCACTGCATCAGACAAGTCAAATATTCAGGGAAATAACATTTTATGTTTCATTAAAAGACACGAATAAGGGGGCAGATGCAGGACAAAGAAGCAACACAAATTCTGAAACAACTACAAATCTGTAACACACTAAAAGTCTTTGTATAAAGGGCTTCTTAGTAGTGTTTTAATTATGCTTATAATACAAAATTGCCCTTCAGCATGTTCCTGAAGACAGCCTGGTAGTTTCATTGAAAAACTGACAAGTTTTTTGACATAATGACAATGATTGTTCAGCAAACTCTGACAGCGTCTCACAACATTGGTCTTCATGTTAAGTGCTCATTATATCATCCGACAGTCTGAAATTTAAATATATAAATAAACAGCTCTGACACTCAAGTATGGAAACAGCTTGTACTATCTATTAAAAGTGTCCTTTAAGTTCTCACTAACAGAATGATTAAAAGCATAATTACAGAGGAGAAAGACGGTAGAAGAGTCCCATGACAAACATTCAACAACTAAAAAAACAAGATACATGTGTCATTTTCAGCACTCACCCTCCATAGTCTCTCCACCCGGGACAACTTGCGTGTTTTCATTGTTCATACAGAGTGTCAGCGTTGGAAAGTGTGAGCGAAGAGTGATGTGAACGCAGAGAGAGATGCTTGAATAATGACCTAGTCATAAGGAAAACACAGCAGCTCTCAGTGGGAATAATCCCACAGTCAGCATCTCATCACTAAATTCCACACATTAAGTTACAGTGAGTGCCTACGTGGTACTTCCTTAAGAGAAGACCACGTCGATTAGGAGACCCACAGATGCCAACAGGAACCAGATACTTCAGCTGTCACTCAAGAGCAGGTCACATCAGATCCCCGAGGGAGAATCAGAAAGAACAGTGAGTCCTACAGTCGCTGATCGCTGACGCTAATCTCTGAAATACAACCCGAAGAAGAAAGCAAGGAGGAGGGATAAAGCTGAAGCCCTCGTGCCCTTCACAACAATCAGCACTGAACCACTTACCTGGTCCATTAGCTGCATCTTGCCATTCAGCAGAGATCAGCATTACACACCGCACACAGAGCAGGGCTTTTTTATGGTGCTTTTTACCCAGGCTTTTTTATCCTGTCTCCCCTCTACTTTCTCACAAGAGCAATTTGATTCACAATTCAACCTCTCTGGAACGACAAAGGCTGCTGCTCTTACGGCTACAGGCTGACGCAGTCTCAAGAGGTCAGAGAGACAAAAGAGTGTGACCCAGTACAGCTCATTCCTGTGACGTGTCACTGAGAGCACATATCCTACCTGTGCCTGGAAGGCAGCTGCTAGATTCTTCTCTCATAAATGATTAAAAAGTAATAACAGCAAAAAAAAAAAAACTTGTTTCTGTTAATTAAAAAAAGCCATACACCTCTTAGAATGGCATGACAGACATTGATATATACACAAATTATTTTTTACTACATGTAATGTGGATTATATTACTGCTACTGTCAAACCAACTGATAGTTGTTAAAAGACTGCAGTTCCTATTGGATCATTGTTCACATATAAAAAGGGAAAAATATGGGATTTCTGGAGGCTAAAATCAAATAAAACGTTATTCAGAATCAGCTCTATTCAACAAAAAACATCACTGAAGTTAAGGTTAAAAATATCCAGCTAACTGACAGTCAGACAGGCTGACAGAAAGACAGAAAGACAGAAAGACAGTCACAGCTTTCTCTGGGAAACTGATAAGGTGTGTTTGTCTCAACACATAATGTCAGAGCAGCGAGATGTCTTTCTAAACACATTCAGCAATAAAAGTCTCCTTATTCCCATGAAGCCACAGCCTATCTGGTGAGCGGAGGAACATCAATCACCGCATCTCAGCTTCCCTGTCTTTGGTGGGGTACGATTTGACAGGCTGCCAGCTCTAGGAGAGCAACTCACTCAATAGCGCTCTCCCCCTCCACTACACCAAACAATCATTATCTCCCCCATCTCTGTTCTGCTCCATGTGAGCTCCACCACACCGAACATCATCTCAGAAGTCAACGCTCTACACTCAGCTCAGGAAAAAGCAATCTTCTCTCCCCATCCCCGGAGCTCTGGGACTCCTGACTCCTGGCTTAGAGGAGCATAAGATACATATTGACTGGAGATGAAGACGTAGGAAAAACTCTACAATAGAGAAAGTGCCTGGCAGGGAAAAACTCGCCACAGTGATAATGACCTACATGTTCCTGTACACAAGAAGTTTACAGATATATGCACACTCACACACACACACAACACATGTCAGAGATGATTCTCCATGCTGGGTCCAACTCCAGCCTTCATGCTGAGCTTTCTAACACGAGTAACAAGCTACAAACTCACCTTCATAGCTGGAGGGACAAAACTTTTTTTCCTCCTGTTGCTCCTTGCAAGACTAAAAAGAACCAAAAGAAGTGGGGAGGATGCAACATGAAAACCTCTCTCATGCGTTATTCATCAGAAGACTAAACCAGAGCCTGGAGGCAGGAGAAACGCCCGCTAAGTCCAGGCATCACCTGAGAGTAAACCGACTCTAAAAAACGTCTGTCATACAGACATACATCCACGGGCTATCAAATCTCTATGTGTTGAAAAGGAACCGTTGTCTGTCAAACTGCCCTGCTCTAAATACAAAGTGGCTTGGACTTAGCATAGTGACAGTTGTACTAGGATTTATAGCTCACTCTCAATTTAGCCAAACTGTAAATTTCTATGCTAGCCATAGTACCAGGGGAGTTTCAAGTTTAGAGCTGGTGTACTGGCTCTAGGAAACTGTACTCTCTTCTCTATAACAACTGCTGCAGCAACAGCATGCTAACTCTCAACCTAGCGAATGTTCGTTATATAAAACTTTAACTTCACAACAGCGACATTAACCTGGCTAAAGACACAAAACTTTATATTAACTGCAGCTATGCTCACCCTCAACCTAGATATCATAAGTTACATAAAACTTTAACTTTACTGAGCAGCAACATTACCCTGACTAAAGACATACAACGTTAACTTTGCTGCAGCAACTACACCTATGCTAAGTCTCAACCTAGCTATCATACGTTGAATAAAACTTAAACTTAACAGCGACATTACCCTGGCTAAAGACATAAAACTTTAACTTTACTGCAGCAACTGCACCTATGCTAACCGTCAACCTAGCTAACATAAGTTACATTAAACTTTAACTTAACAACAGCAACATTAACCTGGCTAAAGACATACATGTAAAATGTTATCTTTACTGCAGTTATGCTAACCCTCAACCTAGCTATCATATGTTACATAAAACTTTCACTTAACAACAGCAACATTACCCTGGCTTAAGACATAAAAGTTTAACTTTACTGCAGCAACTGCACCTATGCAAACCCTAGCTAACAGAAGTTACATTAAACTTTAACTTTACAGCAACAACTGTAGCAACAGCATTCTTACCATTCTTAACTAATCTTTTGCAAAGGCTTCATAGCCAAGATCTTATAAATTATATACACAATATCAACACTGTCTCTCTAGAGTAATAAAAATCAGCCTTTAAAAGAGCAGTTTTGGGGTTAACTTAGCAAAAGACTGGAAATTGGGGTTCAGTTTATGAATAAAATTGGAAAATGTTAAAGATTTTGCCATTGGTGGATTGTGTTTTCTGTGGACGGAGGCAGACTTAGTCTTTTTGAATGCTTCAAGGCTGTGTGTTCACTCGGCTAACCTGCTGCAGGATGTGTTTCATCTTTAATTGAAAGTCATGAGAGTGGTACCAAATATTCTCATCAAACTCCACAAGCTTAGGAGCTCAAAATGTGAAAGAATTCCTTTTAAATATTTGTGTATTATGATGTAATGTGATATTTTTTAAGCACAACTATCTGTTGGAACTAGTGAGGTTAATGGTGTTGCTGTAAAGACAAAAAAATTATGAGTGAACCAGCTCTTTTCTCAGCCTCAAGGATGATTTGATATTTAAGTACAGCCATTACATCAGGACAGAAATTTTAACACTGGAACAAGATGAGTGAGAAATGTTCTTCAGTGCAGTGACACTGCTGCGATACAAAAGCTAGAGTTACTTGTAGCTTCTTTTTATCCTCTAGGATTTATTGCACTGTCATCTGACCCTGATGACTTTGCAGCGCTGCCTTTCTTTTAAAACTGTATGTTTGCATGTGTGTTCCTACCAGTTAAATGACATACATGTGTGTTTCTGCATGCATGTCTCCCAGGTGTGTTACAATGCTGTATCATGACGTGGTCGATAAGAGGGACTGCCTGTGTGACACAACAGATTACTGCCGCCTGGTCTCAGGACTCAAACAGAGTTGGTGCGTAGGGCCTGGGAGAAACGGCAGCTCCGCTCTGCTGCTCTAATTCTTTCTGACAGAAACGATATTGGAGAAACATCCTTCACTTGCTTAAAATGTAGTCTTCATTTTTAATGACCTAGTTTGGATTCATTTACTTATGATAAGGAAAACAAAAAGCGTTACTGCATAGTAACCAAAGATGGGAGTCTCACTTTTGGTGAAAAGGGAAGGACTGAAATCCATCCTCTGTTTTGACTATACACTTCTTGACATGATACATTTGACATTTTCCTCCTTTCGAATCAAATTTTGCAATTAAGCATTGCCAGCAATGATTCTTTGACTTTCTCTGCCAGGGAAAGGCCTTTGTTGCATCTACGCGAGGTGACTTTATAACCTTTCCAGTCCTAATGAGGGCTGACATTATGTTCCTCTTCTTGGATGTCGATGAGGCTCTCTTAGCGGTGGCAGCTGGTTGGTTATAGTGACAGAGGCTGTGTAGAAACCATGGTAACATGAGGTTTTGTTTGTTTGTTTTTGGGGCACAAGGAGGATTTCTGCCTTTATTGGCACTGATGGCGCATGGTGGAAAATATCCTAAGTCTGTTTTCATCAGAGCCAAAGCCTGAGCTCACCTGCTGTACAGCATGTTGGTTTGTACAGTGTACAGTTTGGTGTTAGGGCATAGACTAGAACACAACAGTCTCTAGCGGTGAAGCAAGCTAAGTGCAAGGAGAAGCTGCAGGCCTTTACAAAAGTCATTGAAATGGCATAGACTGCTAAATAAAACGCTGAAATTTCCAACAACAGTAACCTTTAAGTATCGCTTTATCTGCAATACCTACCCTTTCCCCCCCCTCCAAAAAAGTAGATCTACTGACTATCAATCATGCATTTAATAAAGCTAATCCTCAAAAGAAAAACTCTGAAAGAAAGCCTGGAGTTATAAATAAAAAACACATACATGAACACAGGGAGAGGAAGAAACTGGAACAATCTAGGTTGAAAGACAGATATATTTGGCACCCAGGCACATGAATTTAAGAAAAGGGGGTCTATAAAGTGGAGTTTCATCCTTGGAGTGAACTGATAATCTCCTTGGGAAAGCAGGGAGGGGATATGGTGTGACTTACATCAAGAAGAAGAGAAAAATAATTGAAATCGGACAAAAGGGGGGTCATTTTTTTACGGCATGAATATTTAATCAGCTAAATTTTGGCTGCTCAGATTAGAGCTACAGTTAAAATGAAAATATCGGTGGAATGTTAGCAGCATATGAATTAAACTTTAATCAAAGTGCGTGCCTGGAGGCTAAATGAGAGAAGATGATGTGTTTGTCACATCTGCCACTAAAGACTGAAGCTCAGCATCAAGCAGTCTGCAGGATCCTCGTCTCATCAGGGAGTAATAACGATTCCTTTATTCAAACACTGACTAATACTCACTGTCAGCTTGTGTAATAATACAGTAAATCATCGAGAGGAGGAGGAGGGAGAGCAGCCTTCTGACATGCTGTTGACAGGTCTGCAGGGGAGGAGAACGGGGGAGGGGCAGTGTGGCGAGAGATGAACGATTGCGTGTCTGCAGAGTGTTGAGGTGCTCAACTGAGATGGATGACCTGTTGAGATGACCTTTGGGAACAGCGGAGCATAAAAAAACACGGGTCAATATGGACAAGTCTGTCAGCACTGAAGCAGGGGGGGATTTTTAGAAAGAAAGGGGAGAAAAAGCTATCATGCCTGTTATGGTGGGCTTGTTGCATGGCACAAGTGTGCAATCGGAGAGCTGCGTCATCTTCAGATGGGAGTCAGAGCCACCAGCGAGCACACAGCCTCACCCTCTCCACCTTTGCAGCCATGGCAACACAGTAGAGAGCTCCTGCTGAGGATGTTGCATTGTGCTGAGGGGAGGAGCATTTGGCCTTTCCTAAATGTTGCTTTGAGAGAATTTAATCTGTTGTGTTTATCGTTTACATCTTTTTGTTTTTCTCTTTCAGTTTGGTATCTGTGGTTTCATTGTTTCCTCGAAGTGCTTTGTAACTTCGCTCTTACAATAAACATTATTACATTTCCAATCTAAATCCTAATTATTAAGTTTTGAGATTCATGATACTAGACCTTAAAGCTGCTATAATCAATATTTCTGACTAAAGAAACAACTCTACACAGCCTGCTTTGTGCAAGATCTTCAAAGCTGATGATCTGTTGATTTAAAGTTGGTTATTACCGACCCAAAGTAACGAAGTAATCAGTTCTGCCATGTGAGTATTTTTTTAATGCTAAAACATTAAAATTCAACCATATACTCCAAAAGTCTTAAAGGTTTAAATTTTGGTATTGGACCTTTGCTGCATGGCATTCCCAAGCAATAATCTCCAATGTTGAAAAATGAAGCCAATGAGTGAGTGCAGAAACTGCAGGTCCTGGAGTTTCCAATTGACAAAACATTTTTGGTCTCTGTTGTTCATTTCTTTATTTTTAATAAATGTACGGGGACAAAGTTTTTATAACTCATCTGTTTTAATAATAATAAGGTAAAGAGTTTGGCATAATTAGGCATAATAAGAGGTCTGGCTGATTTAACTGACAGGGGGTGCGATTAAGCTGTTTGCCATAAGTTGAGGCTTCACTTTTAATTGTCAGCTTTGTTCGTGCTATTCATCATTACTAACAAGATGATGAGCTAGACGACCTATGGGCCGGTTTCAGCAACCAAGATAGATATTCAGCCCGCCTCAGCTCCAACACTTTGCCTGCTTCTTGATAAGCTAGAAGTTGCTGGAAGTCAGCATGTCCAATATGGCAACTACCATTGTGGAGCTTCTCAACGTCTCTTCCGAAACCAATAGGTGACGCCACTGAGACTACATCCATGTCTTATTTCCCCTTATTTCCCATCATCTTCTTACAATTTCCTCTGAGTAAGGTATAAAATTGTCCCGGAACACAACTTTTTGTACTCATCTGTGTTGTATGCTAGGGCAGGGGTTCCCAAACTTTTCAACCCACGACCCCCAAAATAACAGTGCTAGCAACTCGGGACCCCCATTGTCCTTGGAAGTGGTTAAAACATCCAAACACATAATATTATTTTAGTAATTTAGGATAAGAATCGTACAAGAAGAACACCCCTAATCTCTTGAATTGCTTTTTTTGTATATATCTTCACAATAATGGACAAGATATGCTATTTTTGATTTTCATATGTTTTTGGAAAGAATCTCGCGACCCCCCTCTCACTGTCTCATGACCCCCCAGGGGGTCCCGACCCCACTTTGGGAACCACTGTGCTAGGGGATCATGTCAGGATGTCATCGTTCTCAATGAGAGCAGCAGGCAACAAGTCAGTGGCAGACTTCAGTTAGCAGTCATCAGCTGAAGCTCAAAGCGAGCCCGGCCACAGAGATAACGAGGACAGCTTATCACATCTCTCTCCACTCTCTCTCTTTTATCTGGCCGCTCTCGTTGAGCTCCGTCTGGCTGATTTATCTGAGCTCCGGACCTCAAAGGATGCACAGAGCTAAACTAAGACTTGGGAACGGAGCCAAACTGTTTTACTCAGATGTGGAGTATCTCTTAGAAGAAGGCAGAGCTAAGAGCAAATGAGGACAGACAGAGTGTGTGTGCTGATTTATGATTCATTCTTATTCAGCTACAATTTCATACCATCCAAAACAAGATAATAAAATAATGTGGAACGGGGAATTTACCTCGGCTAAAGCAAATGAATTTAAAGGTGACTGCATTCAGGTATAATGAAGCTTTTAAGGATTTACGCCTGTATTAACTAGATAAGAATATACCCTGAGACACAACGGTTGTGTGATAGAACATCCCAGAAATCTTCACAGAGAAATCAGAGGGCTTATTGCTCTTTGTGATCCTCCTCACTGAGTTACCTTAATGTTCTAAAACTTCATCTCTGCAATCAGCCTGAATCAATTCTAAGCAGAAAAAACTGCTCAAAGTTAAATTACTGGTTCATATAGTGTTCTTTAAATCTTAAATCGGAAAACCTTTTTTTGTAAATACTATTGGACATTATCTCCTTAGAACTCTCAAACCAAATGAGTGAGAGATCGCTCAATATAGACCCTTTGATTAAGTTACAGAACTCAGTCTGTGGATATGGGGTTTGATCTGCCTTATATACATATACATGTGTTTGTTTGCTTCCTTTTGGGTTTTATCAACCCCTTTTCTGTTCTTCAGCCTCTTCGTTATTCATATTGTTGATATTCCTATGTTCACAATTAATGTTATTAATATTATAATTAAGTGCCTATGTGTCACACATGGAGGGAGGGGAACTCGATGGGGAATAAAGAGATAAAGCCTATATATGTCAAATTTATTTAAACCTTCATTTATTAAAATAAAACATTTGATCACATTTTTTTAAATGCAGCATGGGAGGAGAACAAACTTCTATGTTGACGCAAAAGAAAAGAAAACGAAAGTCTGGAGAGCTTGAAAGTTCAAACAATGGTGAAGGCGCTCTTTGTTGGGGAACACAAACATTCAAAAAGATGGAAAAAAACAAGGCACTCTTCTGAAAAAGGAAAAAGCCATTATTAAATTGGCTATTTCATCATATATATATGTAAGATACAAGGTAAGTCATCAAAAAGCTGGGGAACAAGCCACGCGTAACAGCACACACAGCCTTCCTCAGGGGGTAGTCATTACATTTTCAGAAGAGTGCCTTGGTTTTTTCATCTTTTTGACACTTTTTATGTATCAACATGCAAATCTGAACATGTAACATGAATTCATACTTTCAATTACAGAATCATTATAAAAATGTATATTTACTCATATATTATACATTTCTACGGTCTAAAGATCAGACATTATTTTAAAGTTTAAACATATCAATGTGATAGCAGCCAGTAGATGAAAATACTGCACAGGTGTTTAGAGATCTAGCTTGAGGCAGGAACCTGTTATATGACACAATTAATAACTACCAACATATTTCCACCAATAAGGACAGGAACAGGTAATAACGTCTCCTTTAGCAGAGACTGATGTGATAAACAGATCCAAAAGAGAGGAGTCCAAAAATAGTACTTCCCTTTGAGATGAAGATGTTGGACTGGACAACAAGGAGTCAAACTATTTTTAGCAGCCTCTTTAAGGATTGTTGTCTATAAATAGAAGAGTCAGACGCTTACTGAGTCTTTGGCAGCTTTACCTCTTTTAAATATGTGATTGAAGGACTTAAGCTTGGTCACATATTCTGACTTAGATAGTGAAGTTAAAGTTCACATATTGTGCAAATTACACGCTACCATGGTGTTATTACAATAATATGTGTCACTTGCCTGTCTACAAATGCCACAATTATGATACAAGTCCATCCTTTCCGTGTTTTAAAAATAAATAAAGCCCCCCCCTCCACTTTTCAGAAAATGTGTGCTCAAACAAGCTGTTTGGAGATTTTCCCTTCATGATATCACAAAGGGCAGTATCCCCTCCCCCAGGTGGGTGACACTCCCACAGCTAGGTGTTTGTTCTGCTCTCTGAGTCCGCCTTTCCACCATAAACAATAGGGCAGTGGTTCCCAAAGTGGGGGTAGGGACCCCCTGGGGGGTCATGAGACAGTGAGAGGGGGGTCGCGAGATTCTTTCCAAAAACATATAAAAAACAAAAATAGCATATCTTGTCCATTATTGTGAAGATATATACAAAAAATGTGTTCAAGAGATTGTGGGTGATCTTCTTGTACGATTCTTATCCTAAATAACTAAAATAATATTACGTGTTTGGGCTGTTGTGTTCTTTTGTGCTGTTCTAATGCCACTATTTGGATGTTTTAACCACTTCCAAGGACAATGGGGGTCCCCAGTTGCTAGCACTGTTATTTTGGGGGTCGTGGGTTGAAAAGTTTGGGAACCCCTGCAATAGGGTATGGAGCGAGAAAGCCCAAGCCACAGCCTCTTCCAGAGGGGCGTGGTCAGACACAGCTTATTTGCATTCAAAGCTACAGACACAGAAACAACCTGTTGTGAGCAGGGCTGGAATAGAGGGGTTTATAGGCATGATCAAATACAGGATCAGAGTGGATTTAGAACAAGAAACTTCACAGACATGTTTTGGGGAGCTCTGAGACTTATTTAAAATGATTGAAAAGGAGTACAGTATGTGACATTTTGCTGTTAAATTGTGCTGTTGATTTTTAGTTGTATTTTCCAGTTATCAGTTTCACTAATTGTATTGCAATCAATATGCACTGATTTCTTCTTTCATCTGTTTTCATTGATTTTCTGTAACCTGTTTCCTCATGTTGCAAAATGGTCTTTGTGTGTTGAATTATTTAGCAAAATTAAACCTTAACTACAAAATGAAGTCAAACCATCTCAGGGAGAACAAATCTTCCTAAAGGAGATGTGAGCCCTCGGGTGTACAGTTCTAAGAAAACCTGCAAGAATCATTTCTGGTTATAAATGTGTCCTCTGTGACCCTCGTACATTCACGTGTAATCTTTCATTATCACCACGTGAGGCTACAACAGAGAGGAATGTTTACAATTTCTTTGCTGTTCTCTGGCTTCATTCTGCAGTGGAATATCAAAAACTTCCCCTTTATACAAAACAACTGTTAGTTAAGACCTTGTGGGTTTCTTTTTGCAAAAAAAAGTCAAGTAAGGAGGGAAAGAACCACGACTGGTATCTCCCTAGGTGACGCCAATTCCACCACAAAATACTGATGCTTACACACAAACCATAAAGTAGCTATTAATCAATCCCATGGCACCCGTGCACACAAACACGCACGCATGCACGCGCACGCATGCACGCACACACACACACACACACACACACACACACACACACACACACACACACACACACACACACACACACACACACACACACACACACACACACACACACACACACACACACACACACACACACACACACACACACACACACACACACACACACACAGGCACATTCTGCAAACAAAGATGCAGTGCATGCATTTTCTGGAGCTCAGGAGCTTAGAAGAATGCTGCAGTAAACACATTAAATTGTTGTTTACAAAAAATCTAATTATTGTGATATTTTAAACCAGCTCTGTCAGAGAACAAAAACAGCAGCCTCTGGAACAAAATAGTTTTAGAAGCAAAGTGATAACAGAGCAGGTAAAAAACTAGATCGCCTAATAAATCTTGTGACTTTTTTTAATCAATTTTCGCCCTTTCTCTCTGAAAAGTAATAGAAACAACAATGAGGCCTTCAAAGTTTTACTGCAGAATGAGGTAGGGGCTGGAAATAGCACTTCTTGATTTGGTCTCCCCATCTCCTGAGGATAAAGGCAATTTCATGCTCTAGCACGAATCAGAGGGGCATTGGGACTAAAGGTGAGCTCAAGGTTAACAGAGCACAGCTAATAAATATGTTGGAAATCCAGAAGCGCAAGAAAGGCCCCTGGTCACACTCTTAAATGCAATCCCAAGGTTTAATAGCTAAAAACACATGATTTCCAGCAAACAAGTGCCTAAGATAATAAAATCAAAGAGACGGAAATGTGTTCAGAACTAAGAACTGTCCTTTTTCTGTGTCAAGTCACAGTGTCGTTGTTGACAGGCTGAGCAGCGTCAGCCTGTTGCCAACCTTATCACTCGATTCCTGATGTGACAGACATCAATAATTCAGAGGAACATGGCAGCTATTTAAAGATAAAGAGGCCAGTCAAGTATAGTTCTGTTTGCTGTAGGTTTATCACAGAGTCATCTGCAAACAAGCAACACAGGCTTCATGGAAGCAGGAAGTCTAAAAGTTAAAAGGCTACAAACTACAGACTAATGCAACAGAGTTTGCTAAGGGGATCTAGTGAATTGTGGTGTTTAGGTTGAATACTCAGTGTTATCCGTTTGTTAGGTCCTTGGAGAATGAAAAGAAAAAAAGTAAAAACAGAAAAAAACTGGATCCACCATTTTAAAGTAAGATTGAAAAGGTTTGGAGATTAGAGCAGTGTGTACTGGAGTTGTGCAAAGGTTTTTTTTTCACCTTTATTTCATGTAGTTCTCATATTCCGCATTTATCAGTGTGTGTTTTCTTAGAGAAAAAAACTGTAGTAAATAATCGAAGGCAAACTTTGGAGAAAAAAAATAATGCAAATGAAGTGCAGTATAACTACAACAACTTGGTCAATGGTCAAAACCATGCAAAAGCCACCATTAATGTCAAGTCAAGAAAAAAAATCTATGTTATGTACAGATCTCCTACTTCCTGCTTCTATAGAAGCTCTCAAACAAATCAGAGGTTGCGGATGTTGTCGTTTTGTCTTGAAGATGCTTTTGGAAATTTCGTGAGATGGCCCAAATATCCGTGGACCACTTCTCCTTTGACTAGATTCTCTTAATCAAAGCTTCTCCATCTCAAACTTTAGTAACAGTCGGCCGAACCTTGTTCTGCTTTTTGCCATTTCAGCACCATGGACAGAACCAGAGGAGATCACAGACAGAGAACTACAGAGTCACATCAGATAGTCATGATTTTCAAACCATCTTCACCTATTAGACACCTGCCAATGATGTGGAAAACCTTTATCCATCAAATTCATCCCCTTGGATTTTATATTTGACAAAAGGGACAGGCTGCTGTGTCTTGGGTGAACCAAGAACACATTTTAGTCTGACCAAACACATTTAAAAAAAATTAAGCAAAAGTACAGCTGCTGTATGAAAACAAAGATTTGTTTAACTTTTTATATCATCCTCTAGATGTGAAACCAATAAAAAGCTCCATCATCTTCAGGCCTATGTCTTTGTATGTACAGAATATGTATATGTAGTCATGCTTGTCTTGATGAATGGGAACAAGTTAAACTACACATGTGGAGGTTTATCCTTAAGGGAATTACGTTAAGGCAAATAAAGTATTAGAGTCTTACATCTTCGTCCTCCTTCGCGCATTTTTTTGCGGTAGTGCACGTGAGGTTTTCCATCGCCGACCTGCTGAGGACTCTTCGCTGCGTTTTCCTCGTCTGCAACCTGTCCGCCGAGAAGGTGGCTGGCCTCAGGTGGGTGCGGGAACGAATTGGTGGTATTGATCTTCCCGGTGAATCTCTGATACAGCGAAGCCATAATACAGGTCCAGTCCAGATAACAAGAACTTACAGCATGTCAGAGACGCTCACAGGTCTCGCCTGATTCCGTTTTTTTTTTTTCTTCCGGGGGGGCAGATATATTGGTTTTCTGTGCGCTTCCAGACGAACCGATAGCTGGCAGCCACCTCCGGGATGGAGTTTTGAAAAAAAAGGATAAGAAAAGACTCAGCTGTCAAACAGGCGTCTATGGATAGTAGATATAATACTGGATCTTTGGCAGCCACGTCCTTTCAGCTTTGTCCGCGCGCACAGCAGACTGGTGGGCTGAAGGTGTCAATAGTTGCTCTCATCTGTATTCAAACCACGCTGTCTCCCCTCTCTTCTGTTGCCTCCTTACGGCGAGATGGCACTAGGACGCTCTGACTCTCCGATCAGATATCCCGTACCCACCGGACTCCGACCGATTGTCCACAAATAAAAGAGCACGCGATAGTGTTCCGACACTTTGGGCTTTTATTGGATGACTGTCCTCGTGCATGGAGAGTGTGAAGGACGCAGGCAGCTCGGCGGTTC
The DNA here is from genome assembly GCA_020745685.1 of Tautogolabrus adspersus. NCBI lineage: Eukaryota > Metazoa > Chordata > Actinopteri > Labriformes > Labridae > Tautogolabrus > Tautogolabrus adspersus. The sequence goes on from CM036544.1 coordinate 17,759,146, forward strand.
TATCCGCAGACGCGCTCTGCATGAGAAGTGACCAGCACTGAGAGCAGCTTTACTGTAGCTGATACTCTTATTGGGGGCTGTTTTACGCACAAGCACTGCACATACACACCCTGAAAAAATCTCAATTTAAAATCTATTATTAAAGAGTCATATTCATTGATGATTTCATGAACGGGGTCACTATATTTACCTCCCAAATGATTGGATATGGTCCCAGGACGGAGCTCGGGTGCCTCTCTGTGGCGCATTGGATAAGGGCAGGCTGAACAAACACCTCTGAGGAGATCTATGTCAGGTGTTAACAAATATTCTGGATTTGGTAGAAAATTCAGCTAGAAAAATAAAGTAAATATTGAAAAACGCCAGTCGAAAAAAAATAAATAAAAAAAAAATGAAATTTTCCGTCTTAAAAATTAACAAGGAATAAACTTAGTTAACCTAATTTCATGCAGCCCCCCCCCCCCCAGCATCTTTAACTATATGTTTTAATGTTTCTCTTACTATCCCATCTGACAGTAATAATTCACACCATGAAAGTGTCACTTCCTCGCTTTCATTTATTCAATACCCCCCAATCATACATTTCCACTCAGTCTCCACATCGACAAGTGTCATTCAGCTCATATGCACTACATTGCGAACAATTTCATGCTTGAAATGCTCACAGAGGCCAAAGCAACACATGGCTTTTTGCAAATGCAGAATATTGACTTATATACGGTGGAGGTGATGGGGAAGAGCTCTTGAGTCAAAGTGTTCAAATCTTCTTCCCGGCCTGTCATTAATGCCCCGGCCGAACATCCCTCTGACTCTCTCTGTGACAGCTCAAACTACAGCTCCACCCGGGCCGAGCTGCATGTCTGGGAAATAGGTAATCTTCACAGGGGTACATCTTCAAAGCAGCACTAAAGCCGAGCTCACAACAGTGCTGAATGTTTTGCATCTTCCATTGAGTCAAATCAAGCTCATTTTGTTATCGTTTGCAAGGAGTACTCAAGGCTGACTGACTCCAAATGAATATATTCTACATTCGCCTTTGAACAAAGAGCTACTTTCAGTTAATTTTCTTTTCATGGTGAGTCATCTCCAGCTCTTAAAAAGTGCTAGCGGCTTGTTGATTCATGGCTTGAATTATGAATGTAACCTCTATAATAGGAGATGTATCAGGAATACAGAATATTGATTTGAAAAGGTTTGGACATTCATTCAAAAAAAACAGCGACATAGGACATTACTGCCTGTGCCTAATTAAACTTTCCTTTTCTCTTCTCTTCTGAATCAATTTTCCTTTGACTTGAAGTAGGATTCATAAATCAATAGATCCACAGCTTTTTTTGGTGCTTTTAGATGCATTTTAATGGCTGTACAGAGATTTATGTTTTGGGCTTCCTCTTACACACTAGCTCGCCTAGGTCCCTGTCATCATTTGTTTCTCCAGTTCATAAATGCCTTTCCAGGGTTTGCACACCCCTGGGGGAAATAGGTCCGAGCCAGTTGACATTTGTCCCGGCCGTGTCTGATAGATGTCTTCCAATCTCCCTCACCTTGTTGGGGAGCTATTGTGAAGCGGCTGGCTGCTCTAACACTCCCCTCAGGACTGTGCCGAGGGGAGCCTGGGCTCAGCTTGAGCCTTCCTATCGCCTCCTCGCAGATACAGCCGCTGACTGGAGGCAACTCCTCTCTCACACATCACTGCAGTCGAGCTCTGCGTTTTGGGAGGAAACATTTGGAGAGGCATGTAATAACGGCTATAATGATCCTGATAGCTGCAGCATACCTAATATCTCTGCGGGTAGCTAATGTGGCTGTTGGAGGCGGTTATGAGATACTTCAGGTGTGATGTGTGACAATGTCATTACATTCCAAGTTTGTAAGAGATATATAGAATCTGAATGGCTTCCTGACTTTACTTTTGGTTCCAGTGAATACACAAAAGTAACCACAGAATGTAGCAGCAAATGATGTTATGTTATTGTATGAAACGGAAACTCATTTAACTTTGCTCAGTGCTTAAAGTCCATATAAATACTCGTGCTTGGATGCTCCACGTTAAAGCTGGAACACTGCAGGAATGTTAAAATCAAATCAAAACTCCAGACTGAACTGAAACCTTAACGCTTATTTAACAAGCATTCAACGAACTGTTGCCCAGCATGGCAAATAAATATTGTAAAGCAGTATGAATAAGGAATTACAGTCTCTAATGTGTCTTTATCTATTTTAGCTTTAATCTTGCATCGCACTTGTTTAACTTATAGCATAAGAGGTTAGTGAGTAGAAGCAAACCTAACTGTCACAATACAATCTTACAAAAAAAGATTCATATTAGACACGTTATGCATTCGCTGTATGCACATGTTCATATGTTTGCATTAACTGTAACATCACCACAGGCTGACTTGTTTAGACAAGCATCTTGTGCACCAAAACTAAAAGACACAAATTAATTGGATGGAAGAGCAGACAGATCGATCAGTCAATGACTGGTGGAAGCGCAGTAATATCTAATTTCCTCTGAACATCGCTCAGCTGAATAAGGAAATTACTGAGCCTCTCTACATGCATGTAATAGAATGGATTTACTTACAACCCACCATAATCACATCATTTTGCACCATTTTCCATTTGGCATTAGCAGAACTCTAATGATTTCCCTCGATGCTGAGCTGAGCCGACTGCAGCATTAAGTTATTTTAACATCCCGCTGCTTGTATTGGATTACATGCCTGTTCTGATGTGGACTGGACACATGTGGCTTTTTTCTAAAGCTCTCCGTAAGACAGTCGGTTTTCAAAGCATCCAAAAGTTAACATTCACATTTGATTTTAAATGAATTGTTTGCTTTGATTTTGGTGACCCCTGTGGACAAAGCACCATCTCTTATCACTTTGATGATATAGTCCTGTACATGTGTAAGTTGTGTTTTCTGGCAACCAAATCTTGTCCTGCATTTTTTATCAGTGGTATCACTGACTGTGAATCTCTGCTGTGCAAAATGTAAACAAAGGCTGTTTCTGCAGCATAGTATAAATCACTTGGTCTGACACCTACCCAGCTGCAGTGGTTACAAAGAATACAAATAACTAAATAAAAAGAGTCAGTCTTGTTGCTTATGATCTTGTTAGCTTTTGTAGGTCACAAAGAGTCATCTTCAATCTTTTCATCAACCAACTAAAATCTCCTCATACGATTTGTATTACAACATCAAATCTGTCCATTTGATTTCAAACTATATAGCGAAAGGAAAAAGATGTTAGACAAAGATACTGTATACGGTAAAAGGAACAGGTGCATTTTCTAACAACAGCTGGATGGAAGAAGAAGAAGAAAAACGGGCTCTAATAAACATCTCAGGGTGGCAGGGCAACATTTTAAAACACTTTGCAGCACACACGTTTCCACATCTCTCTGAGTTCTAACTAAGACACCATAAACTCACTATATTTTTAGATTTAGTGTGACATACTTTTTACAAAGTTATTTTATCTCTAGTGTCTGCAGAAATATTTCCATAATGATATTTAGAAATCACAGATAAAAAGATGTTGCTTGGCACTCCAAAACTTCACTAACAATAAAAACATGTATCATTTTCTGTAGTATCACAGAAATCCAGTGAAGTATAGACACATTGCAAACAAGGACTGATAATAGCTATTCGAGAACTTTGAGTGTTGGTAATTTGACAAAGTGTAAACAAATCTAGGCTAATAAACAACCGTAGCCCACTGTTTACTCAATGACTTCATGGCTACCTTCTATTCTCTTTCGGCACCTAAAACTATGGGAACTCTGGGAACTCTGGGAACGAGACTAGCAGTTAAAACAGAAGTAAAAGAATAAATGAATTAAATAAAAAGTGTGCTACTCAAGCTCCGCTGCAGGTGTTTCTTTCCTTCTGGGTATGTTTTCACTCACCACTCTGTCTCATTCAATGTCCGGCTACAACACTATCTGATTGGCTAGACACCACACGAGGAATAGGCAATCACTGAAGCCTAGTTGCTACAAACATGCACAGAGACTAGAGCAGCCTCGAGCCGGAAGACAGTTTCTGGTTCAGCTTTTAAACAAACAAAGTGTTGGAGTTTGTAATATTCCAAATTCTAAATTTTGACAGAAGATTTTCATTTATACTGTAAATGCATATCGGCTCCAAATATAAGTTATCGGTCTCATAAATCGGAATTGGCCCTGAAAAACCAATATAGGTTGACGCCTAGCAGAAACATCTTCCTCTGTCAGTGTTGATCGAAATGTTATTATGCCGCACTGAAGGCCAAAGTCTACAGGACTGAACGGAGGAATAGATCCACTGAATCATACTCTATCACTATACATTTCAACACTAGGCTCATTTTAGGCCATGTCAAAACTGTAAATTCAATTCATGTAAACTTAATTACAAATGTGGCCCCTTCCTCAAAAAAGGAAATCCTCCACAAAACACTGAAGTGGTCTCTAAAATATGAACACTTCATATTCACCTGGTTATTCATTAATATAAGCAGCACAAATATACTCTGAGTCTGGAGTAGATAACAACATTCATGCATACATTTAAGAAAATCCCAAGCATATTTAAATTATGGTAAATATTCTAGTAAGTGCTCATTTCTGACTTCTCCTAAGCTCATTTTTCACTAAGCCGTGTGTAAAATTCAACTTTGTTAACTGCTCTCCAGCCCTGAAACCAGCTGAGCATGTTGCCTGTCGGAGCTGGCATATCATTATCCTCCACAGAGAATAAGTGCTGAGTCTTCCACTACATTACGGATGAAGGGAAAGCTATGTAGCGAGCACAAATTGAAATGGTAGCAGATAAGTTGGTAAGGAAATGGAGTTTAAAGCATGGCTGATGTGGTGGAAGAGACGGCGGCCACGTCTGAGGAGGGGAGCTGCAGGCAACAGTTCAAGATGATGATGAGGAGGAGTAAGAGGAAGAAGGAGGGAGATAGGAGTAAAGAAACAGGACAACAGAGCGTGTCACTAAGAATTGATTGTCACGTGTGTGTGTGTGTGTGTGTGTGTGTGTGTGTGTGTGTGTGTGTGTGTGTGTGTGTGTGTGTGTGTGTGTGTGTGTGTGTGTGGAAAGTGTGTGAAGTGGGGTAAGGGTTGAAAAAGGGCTGCAATAATGTTAGAAAGAATAAATAATCCAAATCACCCAACATGTCTAGCTCTTGGGTGCATGATTTTTACAGTGTTACAAAATGTACCAAAACACCTCTAAAGACCTTTATTTGTTATACCCCTCTATATAAATCTGCATTTCTACGACCACATCAACCAGTGAGAAATGTCAAAGTATTTGTGTTTGCTGATCTAAAGATAGAACCTCAGCCAAGATAATAATCTAAAGATTATTTGAAGGTATGTTGCTTGAAACAACGAAGACCAACACACTATAAAACGAGAAGTACTGATAGCGACGATCTCTAAAAACAAGAAACTTCAGATTGCCTCTGTTATTAAATTCTAATCCTATAACTGCTCGAGAACAACAAAAGTTATTCCAAACTTCTGCTCCTTATTAATCCTTCCTGCAGCCTATTTGCATGCAAGTATAAGAGCAGCATTAAGTCAGTGTTTAGAGGAATGCAGAGAAAACCGCTGACCTCAAAGCTATCGGATTCATTTTGATATGAACAAAGAAAAAACAGTGTTCAAATGAAGAACAAGAAATGTAAGCAAATCATCGGAAATCCAAATCTCCCACACCTCAATACAAACATACTTCTATCCAACTTTTCCCTACGATGGCTGGCTCCCACAGAAGTCAAAAGGAGGCAACAAAGAATAACAATGAGGCACTAAAAATTCTCCACAGCATGTGTAGAAAAGTCAGACGTTCTCCAGGAGTCAGCTCTCAGCTCTTGAAATTAAAGCAGGAATGTCCATCAGGATCCTCAGAGGGGTCGTCGGGACCCGCCGCTCCCTTCCTGCCCGCTTGCCTGTGCAGTTTCTATCAAAACCAGCCAGCAGCCTCTTCTGTCAGGAGCAAACGAATTACCCATAAACACACACATTCTCCCACAGCCTGCAGTGCATGCTAACACACACACACACTTACCCTTCTGAAAGGAGTGCTGCTTGTGTCTATCTTCAGCTGGGTGGCTATCAGGACAGACATGCTGAAAAGTGCCACTCGCCTTGTGCTCACACCTATGCGCTGTGAAGTTGGGGCTGCTGGAGGTATCTAAGAAGTCCCCCCCCTACCCACCCTCTTCTCCTCCTTCTCCCTCCCTCCCCTACAGCTAAGGGAGAGGGTGACCCAGGGGTTCAGGATCCCCGACCTGATCTCCTCCCTCTCTTCTCGCAGGTGAATCAATCACACGGACACTGGCTTTCGCCTCCACAGGGGGGGCAAGGAGGTGGGATAGGAGGAGGAGAGGAGGGTGCATCTCTCTACACTCCTTCCCTCCCTTTTCCCAGACTCCGTCACACTCATTCAAAAACTCTCTAAAAGATTTCTCTGCAAAGGTGGAGAGTTTAATAGTGGAAGTAAATTAGCCACACTAACATATTGTATGTAGAAACAATAAACACAAATTGTTTCTCAACACATCAGTGCTTATACTGCCTGCTAGGCATTTTCCCTTCATGTGTGTGTGTGTGTGCGTGTGCGTGTGCGTGCATGCGTGCGTGCGTGCGTGCGTGCGTTGTTTGTGTTTTTCCAATCTGAGTGTGCGCACATATTACCAAGAAATGGATCAATTCAGTCGTCTTTGCAGCAGGGTTGTGATGAAGCGCAAGTGATATTTATGCTGCCTGTCCTCCACCTCATAAAATGCAACCCCACCATCACCACACACACACACACACACACACACACACACACACACACACACACACACACACTAACAGGACAGAAGCCTGGCACAAGCCACGCTGCTTTATTTATGTAGTGTTTGTACCTCATGCATTGAAACCCAGGGCTGAGACAGAGTAGTCAGCTTATTCAACCAAAAGCACAGAGCACCAAAGACTCATGGGAGGAGAAGGAATGAAACTGATTTCACAAGAGAAGAAGAAGAAGAAGTCATATTTCTCAATGAAAACCCAAACTGTCGTCTCTCTTTCTTAATCTAATCTGCTCAAGTAGATTTGACAAAAGCTGGAGGCCAGAAATCCCCCCCACACACACACACACACCCTTAAATAAAATAGTGAACTGAGAGCTCAGAGTCACAACACACACAGTCAATCCCCGGTCAGATATGGACTCAGGGGTTGAATCATGACTCGTATTGATGCTGCTGTCTAGGGTTTTTTCCTATTTGTGAAACCAGAATCCCGAGGCATAGTGAACTTGAAGACGTACGCGGTTCAAGGTCATTAAAGCGAAAATCACGCTGCAGAAGGGAGCCTCAAGTTTTACACTTCACAGCAATGTAATTTAACATTCATGAGAAAAATGTGCACTATTTTAATATGACCTTGCCAATTATTCATCAGCAAAGAGAATAAAAGTTAGGAAGCCTATGTTCTTATTTCACGGACAGCGGTGTGTTTTATACCCTGTGGCAGGAACTAGTTTGAAGTTTCACGGCGCTTCATAAATACTCAGATTTAAAGTCAGCAGAGTCTCTCTTTGACCGTGACTCATGGACCCGTTTAGAGCCGGAGTCTTCCCCCTGCAGCGGCAGCAGTTTATCTCTAATGACTGCCAGGCTTTGGCTCATATTTAACATGTGTGATTTGTGCAGGGAGGACTAACCTACGATGGCAGTAGCAGAAGATAAAGAGCTGCATTTTGCATTTTTATAGCTGGGAATCTTAAGCACAGAGAATAAGACTGTATCATTTGAAATGAAAAGCACAGGAACAAAAGCCAGAGGTTTTTCATGTTAAAAAGATTCTACATTGAGGAGGAAAACAAGCTAAAGTTCATATTTGCATGCACACCGTGGGAGATAGCGTTTCATCTGAGAAAATAATTGCTCTGGTGACTGTACCATTGAATAATAATATCCTTTGAGTTAACACACGACATGGTGGTTGTAGCTATAGCTGTAGTTGTTAACAAGCTGATTCCGTGCCGTGACATTTCCCCAGCGTCTTTTAAACGAGCCCCTGATTGGTCTTCTTCTGCTGTAAATTTTTTGGCACAATTACAGCCATGACATACACTCGTGTGATTATGAACATGGCTGGCGCACAGTAAGTCACTTTAATTGCAATTAGAGGGAAAGGTCGGGGCTGTTATCGCTGTAAAGCACAGAGGTGATGGGAATTTTTTGTATCATACTGACAAAAGATTAACAATGCGCAGCATGAGTGTCTTCAGATGTATACTTTGACAACACAGCAACGCTTACATTCAATTACTAATTTCTCCGATCTGTCTTTCTGCTGATTTTGCAGAATTTGAGCTCCAATTAAAGCATTTTAAAGGCTGACGTCAAAACAAAATCGTTCACAGAGTCTCTAAAATCAATTTGTAGCAATGACAGTGTTCACTCTGCTCCTTTTAAATCACACATATCAGCTTGTTCAAGGGAAATGCCTTAGCACATATGGCTCTGCGGATCCAGAGAGAAGGCTGGATTTATTGTCAGATCCTGGAGGGATAATGAAAGCATCACTTAAGGTCTTGGCATCTCTACCTTACTGGTGTCTACAGCCACTGAATTGAATTGATAAATCATAAACTGATCAATAAATAAGGCTGGTAAATAAGAAACAGCTCGACTTGTGATGCAAGATGCAAATCACCATAGAGTAGCTTGTTTCTTGTTGCTTTTTTTTCTTGGTAACAGCACTTTTTTAACGCTGCTTCAAATATAAGGCTTTGCTCATTTCTGGAACTAAGGGCTGAACCAATTGACTGTTTATAGGAAGATGTAGCCACCATCATGTCAATGACCATTTTTAAACTAGGCAACCAAAATGAGGTATTTCGGCTTTTACCATCTTGGGTTTTTTAGGAACTATAATTGATCTTATTTGGGTGACAGGTTTGATACAAATTGCTAGAAACCTATCTCTCAAAGTATAGCCACTTCCCCCTAACATCCCCTGCCCCATTCTCAATGTATCTGTAAATATAACATTAATTTATGAAAGAACATCGTGCTGGATTGGAAAAGTGTTGCGATAGAGCACATGATCTAATTAGGAAAATGTTTACTGAGGTGTAAGAAGTGGCATTATTTTTTATGTGCTTCTGTAAAATATATCTTCGTCTTGCTAACAGTACAATAACCTTAAAAAAAGAATACTACATCCAATTCTAATTAACAGTCTATGGTCTCAACTTAAATGGACATACAAAGTCTAAAAGTATAAACGGGGAAAATGGGCCTTTCTTCCCTCCATGTGCGCTACTGAAAAGAAATATCCTATATTTACTAGACAACTTTATGTCCCAATGATGCATTCTAACTTGTATGACCTTATCGTCACCTTCAGCACACCAAAGCACCTCTCTCTGGCTGGTCAACTCAAAGGCCCAGAGCATGGTGCACCTGTGCTCCTCCCTGTGGATCCAACAGATTCCCACTTCTATACTTGGTATGCTCCTCATACCAACTCCTCTTGGAGCTCGAGGAAGGGCAGCGGTGCAAAGATATGAATAAAAAAAACACAAAAACGTTTTGTCGGAATCTAAATGAGAAACAGAAAAACGGGCATATCAAACTATGATGTGTTTTTATCAGCATGGAACCAGTAGCTTCACCACAGAACAGAGCACTATCAGGTCATCTGTTATAGGTGACAGCGACAGATGAACCCAGAGCCCCAGGGAGCCATGCAGGACCACGATTGTGTCCAGAGAAAGAGACTTCACGGTGGCCATGAGCAGCAAAACCTGGACAGCTGTGGGAAACATGGTTCTCATCTACAGCACACCTTTCCCTGGAGAGCCAAACCCTCAGCACAGCACTTAGTGTTGAGAAATGACTGCTGCTGAATGGTGTTGTCCCTGTCCCTAGTCATTTCTATGTCTCCAGATTTCATTTCATTTAACAAAGTGCTATTGTTCGCCACTGCATTATCACCCTCAATACAGCCATTGGATAAAATAAACAGATGCTATCAAAATCAGTGCATAGGACGAGCGTGTATCAGGAAAATGAAATTTGTTTGGTAATGGCTCATAGTGGCTGTGGGCAGCAATACAAACATTTTAAGGAGGCAATTCAAAGTGCAATGGTTCAATGCGGAAACACAGAAGGCTCACTCACTAGATGAATACAGAATCCTTCTGAAAGGCGTCTCATCCGTATATATTCCTGCTGCATACAAATTATTTCTGTGAAAGTTTGTCTGTATGAGGATTCTACCCCCAGGGAACCTTAACATTCAGCTCAGGAGGCCAGTAAATCCTTGACACAGTCTTTCAAATAGATCTGATGCAGGTTTCGCTCCAAACTCACCTGATCAAACAGATTAAAGTTACCATCGTGTTCCCTGACAACCTATTAAATGTACTGGAATAACAACACAAACGTAGGACCCACAGACACATTTGTACAGAACATTTTAACATCCTTGTGTGTGTGTGTGTGTGTGTGTGTGTGTGTGTGTGTGTGTGTGTGTGTGTGTGTGTGTGTGTGTGTGTGTGTGTGTGTGTGTGTGTGTGTGCGTGTGTGTCCCAGCACTTGAGAAATTTAAGTCGATTTTTTCTCTACAGAAATTGAAACACTACCTGCGGAGGTTATAGAAGTTGATTTTCTGGTTAAGTGGGTTCAATCCTGGTCCAATCTTAATGTGACAGACTGATGCAGACCAGTCTTTCTATCTGACTTCAATGCATGTAAAATTAGAGATCTACTTGAACACTGAATATAAACACGGAATAAAAAGTTGTTGAAGGGATTTAATCGAACAATGCGTTCAGTGCCCTAAAACACTTTTTTAAAAATGACAAGACACAGCTCCATACAGCAGCCTAGTTTACATGCAGCACTTCTGGATGTTGGGATTTGTCTTTCCTCCTGGGAAGCATTTCATTACGAGCATAATCACCACTGAAAACATCAAAAACACTTCACCAGCAGCAGCAGCAGCGGCTGCTTACAAACTGACAACAAACATGGCAAAAAGCTTAATGCCGTAATCAGCTGCGTAATGTGATGATGCTTTCAAAGGCCTCTAAATGACATAGCTGGAATGTTTTGCATGGAAATCACAGGCAATTTAGTTCATGCCACATTATTTGAACGATGTGTTGGACCGATGCATCGGTGCATCCCTAGTTATTTGCAGCAGTGACATTCAATTTGAATATCCTAAAAAGGTGTAATGTCTATGATTTCTTAAAAAAACGTAATATATTTATCTGAGGAAAGACAAAATCGTGAAATATATGACTACCCGTGTATTAATTTTCAGTAAGTAAAAGCTCTCACATAAAAAAAAGGTCAATTACACTCAATACAGGCGTAACGAGTTAAAGAGAAGGCATATCTGTATTTTGTCCAAATTTCCTCTATCCTCAGAGAGAGGGGTGGGCAGCTCAGATATCCACCGCTGGACATAATGATTTCTTTTCTATGCAAATTGACTACGGATTATGTTGGAATTTAATAGGCTGTGCCTGGGAGTCTTTCAAGAGTCAAACTTTGGTCACAGAAACTTCCGTCCTCGCAGCTTTTTGGGCTTGCATGGCATCGAGCTGTGAGTGTCAGCAGAAATGTTGAATGTATGGAAGTATCACTTCTGATTGTAACTTTGAAAGGAACAGACTGGAGGCTTGTAGAGCTGAAGTCATGACAGATAAAACTGTCGAGATGTAACTAAAAAAAAGCTTGGCAAGGAGATTTGATGGCGAGTCAGTGTGTGACTTTGTGCCTCCAGCAGAGGGCAAACTAGCTCCAGACTGTGATTAGGAAAATTGGTCTATGAACATATGGTAAAGTTGATCCCCCTAGAAAGCAGCCACACATCCATGCTTGATAACACAGTATTTAAAAGAAAAAAAAAACAAAGCATGCAGATTTCTGACGGTTAAATTGATTCTGATAAAAAGAATTCAGTAATTTAAAAAAAACATTTAATTTTCCATAGCCTGTTTACTTGTTCTCAGGGGTTTTGAGTATTTTTAATATTCTGTTCAAGAAATCTTGTATCTTAAACTAAAAAATAATTCTATATAAAAACTACAAGTCTGCAAGTGGCACTAAAAGACTCAATCAGATCACAGAAACACCTAAAAATAGCTTTCAACATGCAGCTTGTGCCCCCTAGAGGAACACAGATCTGCCACACTTACAATATTTCAAAGCTCCTCCTCAGAGTCCCACATACAGGGAATCAGATTCATGTGTCAATGATAGTTTTGTCCCTTATTGAAACCACAATCGATGCATCTCCCTCTGAGATTCAAGTTAACTTTGGATCTGATGTGCGAGTGATGCTCGGAAATGGCAGAGTGGGAGTGCTATTAAAGGGGCATTACTTTGCAAGGCAAGGTTTATAAAAGAGATGTGATTTTCCCCAAATGGAAAATGTTTTGTGTGATAAAAAAAGAAGAAGCTATCCTCAGGTTGTTGACAATCTGGCATATGTAGGCTACAGAGTAAAAGTTGGTCAGCTTTGAGGGAATAAGAATCAAGGACATCTTGTAAGAAAGGCACATTGCAAACAAGCAGCTTATCAAATGGTTTGGTTCGTTGAGTCATACACTCTAGAGACAAGGAGCGAAGAGTCTTGATATGCAGCCGAGTTTGTTGCACAACATATATATATACTGAAGCGACATTTAAACCAAACAATTTTGCAGCCAACCAATGACAGGAAGCCCTAAGTCTTATCAGATAAAGTACCCAAAGTTGAAAAAAATCAAGACAAGCCACCCAGAAGACAGCAACACATTAACATCTCCATACAACATTTCTACAATCTGAGTCCACAGCAAATGCAACAGAACAGTCCTCGCCCATTAGTGCCCCTTCAAAAGTACTCCGACAGCACATTGTCAGTTGGAAACGGTGGGTTTTCAGCCATATGGTTAAAAAAGTAGAAATGCCGTAATATCACTTACCTTATCCGCCCGGCTGGTGGATGTCTTGCGGTAGTGTCCTGCACCTGCTGATGAGTTCATTGTCCCGTGGAGCGACCGTCTGCAATAGAAAAATATGGACCTGAAGCCGACTGAACAACTTGGAGCTCTCTCACCCCCTTCTCTCCGTCTCCCACTCGTGCACGTGAATACGCGCGCACTCACCTGTTCAATTAAAACGAGAATATCTGCGTTCTTTTCCTTATTAACCCTTCAAGTTCAACGTCTCATATGGCACCATTCGCGTAATGTTAATTGCATGCGAGGTAGCTCCAGCTCTCCCAGCAATGAGCGAGATTAGACGCCACCCACCTGTAGTAATGCTTTGTCAAAGTGTCCAATACTAAATCAACGCGTATTAACATTCAGCTCCTGTGTAACCTGGCTGCAGTGTGCGCTTTCTGCCAGTAAGACAAATGATCCGCAGAAAGTTTCTCCACAATGACAAGTCACTAAGATTTTCTATCATCCGGGGAAGTCTCTTTTGTAGTTCTGTGCTTGTGTTGCTTCAAAATGAGCTCATCCACGGCAAGATTTAAAGAAAAAAGAGAGAAGTGCAGCTGGCGCTTTATCAGCAAACTGCACATGCGTCTCTGTTCCCAGGAGTGCGGAGCCGCTGCAATCCTCAAAGTGTCCGAGTTTAAACTGTGTACTTTGAATCCACTTCGTTGAAAATGAGTCTGCATTACGCCTCATCCGCAGCTTTTAAGAAACGTTCACGCCCTTTTTGGAGTGTCGGGACATATTTGGCATGGGTTGTGACACTTTAAAGACGCTTTTGTTGGGTAGAATGAGCTCAAACAAGCATCAAAAAACTTCAGTTGATCCCAACTCTGGTTCTTCACTTGATGTTAAACTGTGTCTGAAGTTGACATGAACATAACCCTGTGCGTTTTACCCTGACGAATCAGGGGGGAAACCTGTGCACAACACCTGCAACTAAAAGCTTTTAGAGGTGGTTGGTGATCAAAGGGGAAACTGTGTCACTTCCTGGCCACACAGCGGTTATGTTTCTCGCACAGGCTCTAATGAGGCTGGGATGCAAAAGAGTTCATTGCTGAGAGTAAAATGTGAATTTAGTGAAACCACAGGGAGCAAAGTAGCGACGCACTCTGCAAATACTAATGATCCGGGGCAGGGGATTTTTCTACAACTTCTGCTGCTGCTAATAAGAGAGAACAAAAAGCAAGACATTTCTTTTGTTAACAAGAGAAATATGATTGATATTTAGTGAAGGATATCTGTGTAAATCCTTTGAGGGGGAGGACTATTTTTTCTCCCTTGTCTTCCCTTTTTTTTGTCTGCAGACTAGTTACCATCACAAATCCAAAATCTCACTCTCACTACATGACTGATTGCAGTGTTTGGCCAGCAGAGACAACCGTGAAAGTGCTCTCTGTGTAGGACTGAAGATGTGTTTGGAGAAAAATAAAGCACCCCGAACTTTTTTCTTACTAGGTGGTTGTTGTTTTTTTGTTTTGCCGCATTGCACTGGTGTTGGAACATCAATAATTGAACAGTGGAAACATAGTACGTTATACATATATCCAAATAGTTTAGGTATGACAATCCCACATGGGGCTGCGTTGGCAAAATAGAAACAACGAAACACAAAACCTACTCATATATTCTCCCTTTTAATGCAGATAATCAGATAATAAAGAACAAAGCTTTAGGTACAGTTTCATCTCTGTGTTTGACATTACATTTAGTCAGAGTGCGAAATACAAACTGATTGGATTTCAAATTTTAGGTGTAAATAATTCACATTTTAAATCACTGTTTGTTTTCCAGTTGGCATATTAAAAGCCATTGCTTTAGGGGAAGCTCTCTTTCTCCAATTTTAAAACTTCAAAAAGGACTTTTCCTCTTGTTTTCCTTACATGCTTTTGCCAGAGGAGCAATCATTCAGGAGAGAGTATTTGGTGTGTGTGTGTGTGTGTGTGTGCGTGTGACAAGAGGACTGAGCAGCATGCCGGCATCCTCCATCACAAAGCCATCATTTACAGATCAGCACCATGGACAGCTGCCAGCCTGCTCTGTGGTGCTGTTAATGGAAGAACAGGCAAAGGGGCTGTAAAGCCACAGGAGACCAATCACAGTGGTTATACCTACTGTTGTGGGAATGCACAAGTCAGGGAGAGGTTTTCCACTAAGGAAGTGAGCCACAGTGAACACAAGAAAATTAGAAATCAGCCATGTGAAATGGAGAGGGGGAGGATGAATGGCTGGAAATCTGCATGACAAACATGTTTTATGATGCTCCAGTCTTTTTGTCTAAGTTTGTGTTTACGACCCAGCTTTGTGCGTTCATTACAACAGAAAGACGACTTACAATATGAACAAAGGGCAGCTTTCAGTGTACCTTTTCAAAGACTCTTTTCCATTGGAAATAAACGACTCTTTTTATCAACAGCAGGAGCAAAATAATCCAGGGTTATCAACTGAATGATTCTCTCTCTGCTTTACAATAAAGCAAACTGGCTAAAATCCTTAAATTCAACCCGTCCCAAGTTTTCATTTATAGAAACAGGAAGTTTTGCTGCGTTTGCCACCATATCATCATGGGTTTCTGTGCTGAATCTTTAAGCATGATATCAGCTGACCATTACATGGTATCAGTGTTCAAGATCCTGATATAAATAGTGTTTCCTGTAAGATGGTATGTAGAAGCTCTATCTTGTGCTGCATTTTCAGATCTAGTTTCAGTCCCTGTGGTCTATAAGCTCTTCATTTAGATGAAGGTACTGTATGCTTATAGGACACTACAATTGGTGCTATACATAAATATTCATTCAGTGATAGAATAGACAGCATGTCCATGATAGGTCAGTCCCAAGATTCCTTTTTGATAAATATCTGCAGCAGAGTTTGCTTTTATAGCTACTCCGAAAGATAAATTCAAAAACTTTGATTTATTTTAACAAGATTTTGGAACTCCATCCTTAAGAGGAAGCATCCGGAGTTTTACTCTGACAGGGCAAGAACCCAAAATGTGTGCTACAGCGAGTTTATTTCAAAATGGGCTTCACAGATTTGCATATAACTTATTTATTCCATCAGCATCTCTAAAAACAGCAATCTAGACACAGAATAAATCATAGACTTCTTGCTGGAAATCTAATTTTTCTCCCAGTTGGCCTTCCTCTTTCTGCATTCGAATATCAACAGAGATTGACCACATGGGCTCTGGGGCGATAAATAAATCTCTGCTCCGAACACCTCTGATTTAATGATCTCTGAGGATCTCAGGGTTTGGAAGTGAACGTATTAGGGACCGCTGTAGTGATAATGACCTGAATGACCAGAGGAAGCAGCACCATCAGCAGAAGAACCTCCTCCTCTTAATCATGTGTGGGCTGCTGGAGGCCCGACAGGAGGCTGGAGTGACACAAGACTGAATACAGACAGCAGCGGTATAACCCCAGCCCTCCACATTTATTTCCACTCCTCAACTATGCTTGAATTACTCAACACATCAGCCTGCAGGAACAGTGGTCATGTGACGCCTCTAAAATACATTTGTATCGCCTGACTTGGAGGGGAGCACTCCAGAGGATGAGCCACTTTCCAAAAACCTATTAGTAACAGAGAAGAGGAACAACTGCAAGGCAATAAAAAACTTCAATGATATAAAAGTTGATATGAATAGTATTTTTGCTGCATGCACAAGATCACATTAATAAGAAATGAGAACCAAAAACCATTGACATGTTGACAATATTCTCTGTTTTATGTTGTCAGCAAAGAATACCAAAACCAACAACGTCTCTGAGCCAGAAACCTTTTCTCTAGTACTGATGACAAACACCTACAGTCTTTGTTGTGAATAAGTTTGAGCCTATTGAAACTGCAGAATGGTGAGATTGACTCAAGTATTGCAATGGTTGAAAGAATGGATCACAAGGACAGTGCTGATGAGTTGGATCAATTCCTCGTTAGTTTGGGGCACTTTTCCTTTTTTATTTAGCAACAAGAAGCAAAAACTCTGAATATCAAAAGATTTCATAGCCTGCTTACAAATGTGTTCAATAATAAAGGCCTAAATCTGAAATATTATTGACTGTCCTGCCAATAATCAGATGAGGAGATAGATATCACTCTCATGTCTGTTCAGTATGAAACTACAGTCATACGTTAGCCTAATGACTGGATAAAAAGACGTACAGCTTGCTTGGGTTTAAAAGTAAAAGTGACAAATCTGCCTCTAAAGCCCATTAATCAACACAATAGATCTAATTTGTTTGTAAATGTTGCAGATTTAAAGTGGTTTATGTGAAGGACTTATTTCTTTTGTGGAAGCAGGATTGCACCCTGACTAACTGGAGGTTGTTGACTGTGATACCAAGTTTAAACCTTCAAACAGTCCATTGAAGAAGCCAAAACTTCCCACTGAACAAAAACTGCCCTCAATCCCAAGGTCCAACACTGAAATTTCTTGTTACTTATAAGCATGCAAAGAACACACACACTGATATACACACACAGACTCACAAAGACCCACCGCACTGAATCAGCTTTCAGGGGCAGGTCTCTGACTTCCAGCCTTTTTTATCTCAGGTTGTGGTGAAGAGTCAAGTCCTGGGGGATTGGCTTTCAACCTTGCAGTTCCACCCAGCTCCTGTTTACCACTCTGCTGACATCCATACATTAATTACACCTGACCCCAGCATCCTAAGAATTTACATGCAGGAGGTAATCTATACATCCTCTCTGTAAAATTCAATTGTGTGTCTTAATCTTAGTCTAGCACGTAGCTCAGAGTGAAACCTCTTCTCTTCCCTTTACTGTTTTTTTCAGAGTACAAAGTAAGATAAGCCTTTTGGAGACAGTTTGTGACTGTTCTAAAAGGAGCACCTTATGTCTGTATTTTTAACAGTCTCAAAGAAGAAAAGTTCAAACATCTCACACAAACAAATATGTTTTGTAATGCAAACATTTCTTGGCATGGTCAAACTTGTTTGTGATTTCTTCAGAGTTTTGTGGGCGCCCTGTATAGAAAACATTCATAACATGCTATGTAATATGACAATCCTAAGTCCAAGAGAGGAATTCCCCTCTCTGCGTCAGTGTTGTGGCTATATCAGAGGGATAAATCATGCCATTAGTGGCTATGCTGTTTCACAACGCCACAAGGAATATAGTGACCCATCTTCAAAATGAGCCAACAATTTAATAACCTCCATGGTGTGTGCGAAAAGTGTCAGGTTTTATTAGAGAATTTGTCAACAGGAGGATGAGGAGGTGACGGATTGTACACAAAATAAGCTGCGAGATTCAATTTGGACGGATTTATGTGGGCTCACAACATTGTGTTTTGTAGTGACGAGGCAAACAACATTGCGTGCATGCACTCAGAGGAAGTGTCTGTCATGTAGGGTACATGCAGCATGGATAAAATATTTGATCAGAGGTGCTAATTTGCTACAACAGCAAAGCCTCCAAAAATGATCTTATTTGTAGATGTCAAGAGGTCAAGATGTTGCATATCTGCACTCCAATTGGATCGAAGCGGAAATGAAACAACCCCTTTGATACCGCTGCCCCATCACATTATTCTGCAGCCACCTTCATGCATCACCCTGGCAGCACATTAGGCCTTCCATGCTTTATGAGGAGGGATTATAAAGGCAAAAGTGAGCCAAATATCTCACGTTGGCAGAAATACTCTGCACGCACAAAGCTCTACATATTCCAGATCAAAAACAATTACTCATCATCAAAGCCTTTTGTCTGTGCATGCTTTGTTATGATGACAAAGAGTGGGGGTGACCATTTATCATTATGAACGGAGGGAGACGCTGTGAATTTGCACTGTACTTCAGCCACAGTCATGCTTGGCCGTATTTCTGTTTTTGAGATGGAGGTGATCTGTGGTTTATGATTTATGATTCTCTGGGATGGGAAAAAAACCACACCTGTCCTGCATGTGTAAATATTTCACTGTGGGGTAAAAAAAAGTTGTTCTATGACTCTGTTCACTGACTTTTACAGGTCAGCAACCAGTCGTATCGTACTGCTGTTGTAATACATCAGACACTCACAATATCACAGTTTAAAGGGAGTTCTAATGCTGTTGTTCTCAACTTGATAGTCTGGACCCCAAACAAGAGGTCGCAGGATAAATCTGAGGAGTTGGAAAATGTTTCCTGGGAGAGAAAAGTAGAAAACAAGTATTACCTTTATACAAAAGTTATGCCTTTATCCTCGGATGTTCCTCCAATCTCTGATTTATCCGTGGTTCAATTTGAGAAGACAGGAAATCTGACATGGGTGAGCAATGACGAGAAAAGACCGACAAAATTAAAGCAAAACTTAACTCGATTCCTTTTTCATGCATCTTCATCATCAGAGGGGCCACTAAACAAGTTTCTGGTTTCCCCATACTCTAAGAGGTAAGAACTGTACAAAACACAATCACAACCTTTTTATTAGTAAAGGCTTCAAATATTGCACATATATTATTTTCTATCTTATTTTTAAAACACAAAATATAAATATCTTCAATTTTGGATTAATACTTGAAAACTGAGTTGTTGACTTAAAAAATCCAACCCTAACTTATTTTTCTAGTTCTTCTTCTTCAAAAAAAAAAGATGCTCTTTGAACCCGAACATAAATCTGTAGACTCTACAAAAGTCTAACTTCTCATTTTACTCTCTTCAGCTTCAATGTTTAAGTTATCCAGAAAGCTTCCATCAAAATCTCTTCATTGTTGTTTAACAAACGCCTTATGGGACTGTTCAATCATTTGAATAAAACGTTGAAATAATCACTCCTTGAAGAAGTCACAAATGGACGTCTTATGTAATATAAGGTTGTCTATAAATTAATCATCATCACCTGAATCTTGTCAGGAGGTTCTGTATATGTCTAAGCAGCAGACTGTTTCCTCCCTTCACTTTACCTGCACTATTTTTGGCCTAATAAGCACTCTGTTTGGCTAAGGATTAGAGAAGACCTTTAATGTGTTATATCTGAGATTATATTTAACATTTCAAAGAGCCTGTGATGTACCAAACTGCAGGGCTCCTTGTGCTGGCTGCTTTTAGACAACAAACAGAGCCTCAGCTGAAGAATCTGAGAAACTCTGTCTCCTCTTTATCTCCTCCTGTCAGCGTGTTACCACTGCCCATCACATAGGTGCCCGTATCCTAGTTGTAACTCCTATGGCATCAACACATGAGGTAAATAAGTTGATAAAGTGGAAGTGAAAACAATGGCTAGACAACTTCTTACTACTTTGACCTAGTTCTCAACTCCAAGAAAAGCCTTTGTGGACTTTGTGATGTCTCATCACCTCCCTCATCAAAGTTTGAAGTGATCCTTCAGCCAGCAAAGAGAATTCTGGCAATTCCCTAATGGATTTGGACGCCATTTCTTATTCAGCAGTCTCACCTCCAGCCTAGCACCTGAATTTGGGATAGTTTTCACTCATTTCATGTCGGTTCACTGCATCTTTCCCGAGACTGCCAAAGACCCTGTTCTAAAATACATGACGACATGAAAGTCTGCGCTGTACTCCTCTGGCTGTTTTTTTTTTTTTAAAAGGTTGTGCGTAAAAAAAGTTAGCTTATTCAGACAGCTTATATTTATCCTAATTAGTCGCTCTTAAAGGATATACTTTAAACAAGGTTTCAGACACTGATTTATGATTTATGTTTGGTATTGCCAGCACAAACAGTCAAGCAGCATCTATTCATTTTTCATTGGGATTCCCGAGTTCTGCAGACTTTAGCATCTGACCAACTTTGAAAAGTAGCTTCAGGTGACACAAACAACAAACACTACAACAGTGACATACAGGGATGTCACAGATGAGCTCAATGAACTTCATTATTGCTGATAATTTAAAAAGGATTGGCATGGGATTTTTTTCACAGCTAGATTAACACAAACATGAATGGATTTATCAGTGATCTAAATATTACCTGCAAACTTCATTTCCCATAAGTACATACTTGGTTATTGACAGATGGACTCCTCACTCTCTTGTCCAACTGGAAGATTTAGGACAGATTATCTAATGGTTCAAGAAACAGGCCTACATTGAAAGATGGCATGGTGGGTATTATCTATGTGTATCAGCGTATCAGACTGAGAGGTTAAATTAATAACATCTTGGCTAATTAAATCTATAGGCTATAGTTATAGGTACAGTGATGTTTTAAGCTAAATGCTTATGTCAGCATAGAAACATGCTCATGACAAGGAAGCGATTATCTTAAGTTTTAGGAGGTGCAATCTTTACAATATTTAGCATAGATGTAAACACGTAGATGCCACTTCCGGGCTTGTGAAATGCGTCAAACAGGCCACCATCTCAGAGGGGTGAAGCAGTGCCTTCTAATGAACGTACATCTATGACAGCAGGAGGTCTAAGCAAGTTTAAAATATCCAACACTTGATGAAATGTGTTATTATTGTAATTGCTATTTTGTTTAACTTTATCTCTTTCGGTGAGGTTTTGAGATAAGCCCTCAGTGGGTTTCCATCTCACCTGCACATGTGATTTTTTGTGTGCTTTTTTTTCTGTCTGGAAAAAGGAGGTAGTTATACGCACACCATGGAGGTGGGCAGTGCAAAAAAAGCAACCTGAGGAAGAAGATAGGCCCGCACACTTGCTCAAATGACAAAAAAAATAGATTCTCATTAATCACAACATTTCGACCAGAGGTCTTCTTCAGGTGATCTGATCATTTTTTAACAAAGAGGGGGGCCACACCCATATATATAGATTTTTCACACCAATAGGCTGAAAGGCACTTTGATGGCAGGTGTGGTCAAATATTCAAAAGGTCCCAAGGTGAAACACATCTATAGTGATCACCTTTCAAATATAACATCAGGAAAAATACAAGGTAAACATACAAAGGCAAAATACATATTGTCAGGGAACCTTATTTACTATACTAATACAAAATACATTGTATAAAAACATGAACAACTGACTTTTCTTTTAACAATGTGCAAATAAACTAAAACTATAATCTAAAATCTGGGTCGGTCACAGTACAATTTCACAAATGACATTTAGAATTCAATCTATTAAAGTGAAAATATGCAGCCCTCTTCATTGACATATCAAAGGCTTTTGATATAGTTGATCACTCCATGTTATTGAGTAGGTTGTCTTCAATTGGTCTCGATGAGATGGCTTGTAATTGTTTTCACAACTATTTGACTTACAGGACTCAGTCAGTCAGTCGTTGTACAGTAGATAATGTAAAGTCACCCTTTTTGGTGGTCAACACAGGAGTACACCAGGGATCTATACTGGGGCCACATTTATTGTCACACTATATAAATGAAATTAAAGATAAAATACAAAATTGTAAAAGTCATCTTTATGCTTATGATATAGTTTAAAATACATCTGCGCCTTCATATTGTCAAGCTCTCTTGCAGACTGCTTTGAACTCATTCCAACAATCTCTGTTTAGTCTCAAGCTAATGCTGAACCCCACAAAAACCAAATACATGCTTTTCTCAAGGAAGACCATTGAGCACATTGATGTTGCCTTGTCCACTTTAAACAGTGAAATCACTGAACATGTTCAACATTTTAAGTTTTTGGGTATTTGCTTGACAAGAACTAGAAAAAAGTGGTGCCAGTTTTGGACTATGGAGACACTCTGAATGCACATGCAACTGCAACTGTATTGAAGCCATTGGATGCTATTTATGTATGGAAGCGCATACCATTCACTTGAGAATATGAAATCTGCTCTGTGATTCTGAACTAATGAGATAATTATCTTGGATAACAATTTTAACTTATGAAGAATCTATTGCTGACAGTAATCTGAACATATTAACAGTCACAAAACAGGAAATAAACCTTTACGGTAACAAATTGAAAACAAAGTTGTGTGGACTATTGCAGATTATTTAAATGTAAGAACCACTGAAACACAGAATCTAATTAGCTCTACCAAGGTCTGTGGTAGCCCTGTGGTATACTGGCACTCTGCCCAGGCTATCCCATCTCCTGCCCAAAGTGTGCTGGGATAGGTTCCATAAGCAGATGGATTGATGGATACTGAGATCTTCCTGTCTAACTGTTTTCCTTTCCACAAAATTCTAAACATTTTCATATTCTCCAGTCTACACATAACCTGAATCAAACACAGGAAGGGTTGCCTTGCTTCAATTTTTGATCTGCACTTCAGGGATATCTATCATACAAAAGTCCTGTACACCTGTCAGTTAGTTAGAAGCATGCTGGTGGTGGAGTAAGATAAAGGCACACAGTTCTGATCATTTAAAGAACTCTTTTTTTCTCTGTTCATCTAGACCAGTTATTAATACTTTTGTTTGATTTCTGAGTGTGTCCAGAAAAGAAAAGCTGAGGAGAATTATGATGGAAAACACTGCCTACTCTTCATCAACGCTCATAGCTGTGTAAACAAACAACATGATAGCTTGATGTCACAAAGCATGAGTAGCTGTATTTCTCGTCCAGTATCAGTATCACTCTTGCAACAAACCGTCAAAGATTTCTCCCTTCAGCTCAAGCTTATTACCAGGATTCATATTTCTGCAGAGAGAAAGTTAAATAAATATATTGGATGTTAACTGAAAAAGATGTGACATTTTTGGCACACTGATATTGGAGTAAATGTGATTTGTGCTGTAATGCTACAGCCTTTCTCAGACAGCTTTGACAAGAATCCATGCAGTGAATACATAAAACATTTGGACTCTCATTGGCATGGGAAACGGACACTGTAAACACAAATCTGTCCCGTTTTGCTTTGACAGCTTGTCTGTTCAGTTCATTACATTTCTCAGTTTGCTGTCATAATATGCTAAATTAAGTGAAATTATTTAAAATTCCTATGGGCAGGGATACTTTTCATTTATTTAAATTGATTTAGTGTCGATCTTGGTGCCTCCTCAAAGCTGTATCTCTTATCTTATTGATTATCTTGTTCTGTACACACGTATAATGTACCTGCTGTCTTTAACAGTCTAAGATATCACTAACGGTAAAGTTTTGCCATGGAAAATCGTAAAAGAAAAGTCTGTTTTGAGGGCTGTTGATCACGTCTGACAGCTTCTGTAGGTCAAATTCACAACGACCTAAAAAATACCCACAGGAGCTTTAATTAACATAAAAAAATAAACCTGTGGATTTGAATATGGAACTTCTAATAATTTATTTTTGGTATTAAAATGTATAAGAGCTACTAAGGTTATACTCAAGTTATATGTTTTGATTTGATTTGTTTCATTGTCAAATATTAATATTGCAAAACAAAAGGATACTGCAAATAAAAGGATTTCCATCAGTAGGCACTAGGCAATGGCCCGAACAAACATTGTGTTATTAATATGAAAGCCGCTGACATTTTCAAAAATGTAGCATATTCACCGTCTATCCAAGAGTAGAGATGTAACGAGACTGAGTTGATCATTTGTTTTAATTTTTTTTTTAACTTGTATTTAATTTCTGAAGAAATGTTATTAACAAACAAAATAGCCATATGTTTCTAAATAAATACAATACCCTAGTCATTAATATAACAATACATTCTTTTAAATAAAGTGACACTAATGTCTTGCAAAAAACTTTATTTAAAATAAATACAATGTTTTATATCAAATCTCAAATAAAGGAACATTTACTAAAAAAGACATTACATTTTGTCAACAGTTTCTTTGCACCTCTTAGGCATTTACGTTTCATTTATGTCTTTGAACAGTTCAGTCATTACAACTGTTAATCAGCACAATTCCTTAAAACACCAATTCACAAGCAGTCTCTGTGGCTCTTGCTCTCCTTTGGGCAAGAGGTCTGAAATCCATTACTAAAATGTTTTGGTGTCTCAAGCTTCACAACGTAGTGCCATTTTACATTCTGCCTCATGATGGTTGTGCCATAAGTGTCACGGATGAGAAAAACTGAGAGGAGGACCCAAGTGCAGAACTAAAAAAAACTATTTATTTTAAACAAAACGGCAAAACCAACTATCAAAATCTCCAAACAGACAAAACCACAAAGGGTAAAAAACACAGAGCACGAGGAATAACAAGGACGACTGACATGGACTTACTTTCAACACGGACATACAACATTTGACAATGAACTGACAACACGAGGGAAGGAACACTGAGACTAAATAGACACAGGTAATCAAACACAGGTGAGACTAAATAGACACAGGTGAGGACAATCAGGGCAATCAAGACATGAGGGAAACAGAGGCAGGAGTAAAATACGAGAAACACTGAGGACACTACAAACTAAATCATGAAACACTGAAGACACACAGAACTCAAGAATGTAACAAAAACACACTAGAACATAAAGAAACACCAGGATACGAAGTTACCAAATAACATACAAAACACTAAAGACTAACATTGGAAAACACACAAGGGAAACACCAAGATCAGAAATGACAAAATAAGACAGGTAACACCTAAGACCAAACTAGGAAACATTGACAGACACACAGGGAAACAAGCAACACTAGGGAAAATGAGAACTAAAACAACAGAACAGAACTCTAAACTCTGAAATACAAACTAAAACAGACCAAATCATGACAATAAGAACTTGAAGCAGACAAACTGTTTCTCCCTGCTTAAAGTCTTTATGCCATCATAGGCTAACAGCCCAGTTTGAATTAGTCAAATGTCAAACTGTTCTTTTGAGTGTGGTCATATTAAAGATCTATTGCATTATAATTTAATAATTTCATTAAAAAATCTTCAGCAGATAGTTGACTTCAAAAAAATCATTAGTGAATAACAGGATGTCCCCAAACAACCTCCACCCTCACCCATCTTCTCTCCACTGCAATGAGTGACTGAGAGGTCTGTACGTCAGCAGGCCTGAGATCTCACCACAAAGCCAACCTCAATCTTCTCTGTCACATTCACTTCACTACTCGATGTGGCTTCAGGAAAAAAGCATCAGTTCTGGTGTCTCACTACCCTTTTTTCCTGGGTTTATATGGGAACTTTAGCCCACTGAATTAATCTCCTCCATTGCTGCAGCAGGCTTGAGAAATTCCATAAGGCATTTTCAGAGACAGGCGGCTGATCTAGCAGCAAAGAGTCTGCTTTATGGTGCTGTACAACCAAATGACATTTTCTGATATACAGGAGGTCACCCTTCAACAAAAGCATTTCACATGGACGTTTTTTGTTGCAGTCTTCCACGAGTGAGCAAGTCACAGCGAGAAGGATGATGAAGCTTAACATGGGGGTACAACGATGTCACAAAGTGTAATGTAAATGTAAAATGAAAAACAAAAGAAAAACACTTCTGATAGCCTTTAATGAGGTGAAATATCCCTGACCGTAGCTAGATGGCCTTTGTTCCCTTTTTCCTCAGGGTGTTAGTAGCATGAAACAGAGAAGCATGTCCCTTAGCTCGTTGCACCACCACCAGGGTTCTGTACCATCCTGTACAATGCTCTGGGTGTCTCTGAGGAGTTTGAGCGCAGCAGGAAATCCAGGATATTAGAGAACTCTTGGAGTGGATACTAGTGTGAGGTGTTAGAGCAGAGCAGAGTGGGATTTAACCTTGGCTTTAATAAGGCCTCTTGGGTGTGCCTATAGAGAAGCCCACTGCCTGGCAGCGCTTTGCTTTTTCCAAACAGAAAGTGCAGAGGGGTTGTATCCGTCCTCAGTGGAACATAACACAGGCACAAAGGGGCATTTTAAATTAGTGGAGAGAAATGTGACAACATAGAGGTGATATGACAGAGAGGGACAGTGAAGGATCCTCGTTTAATAGACACAATAATCCATTTTTAAAAACTAGCCGGATGTTTTCAATAATCTTTTTTCAATTAACGATTTGCCCAATGTGGAGCAAATCAGGTTGTTATAAGTGGATCAGAGGCTATTTCAGCTCGTACTATTTCTGTATCCGCGCCTTTAAATAAACACTGGCTGAGAAAAAGGACAAATCTGTTTTTCATCTCAGCTGATACGGCATCAAAAACTCATTTGATAGCAACTAAAGCATCATGTATTGACCTGTCTGCTCTTGCTTGTGTCCTACGCTGCACGTGTGCAGGTGATGGGGAGTTTTGTTGATGCAGAAGTCCACTCAGACACACTTTTCAATCCTCCATCTGAGTGCATGATGGGTGGTCCACATTGAACTCATTGCTTTGCATGTGCTCTGGGTCGTATCGTTGCATTAACATCAGTGGCTGGCTGTGGAGAGCTGACAGCATGGTCATGTTTTTTGCACAAAGTGGTGGAGCAGATTCGGCTCCTGGTTGGAATCTTTGATGATGCAACCGCTGAGTGCAAATGAAGGTTAGCCAGATCATGCACAGAATAGAATTACAATATCCCCTGCTTAATGTGCAAAAGTGCCTTAACAGTGTTTGTGACAAACGAGTTGTGACGGTTTGATCATGTCGCTAACATATTTTGCTTCTTCATTTCTCTTCATCTCCTCGTGAGAGGGAGCTCTCTGTAATGGCCCTTGAGAGATTTATATAAGATACGATAACTGAACGTTATGAGAAGTTTCTAAAACTTAACATGAACTTCAAGATGAAGTGATTTCTCTTCCTTATTCAGCTTACATCCTTGTGTTACTCAAGAATGTGCCATTGAGTGCTGCTCCAATGCTTTTTCTCTCTACACTGAAGAAAAGAGGAAACTGTGTCTTGTCTGCTTGTCTGTGCAAACCTGTTAATTTGGTTTCGTCTGGCTCCTTGGATGTGAACACCTTGGTTTCAGATATCACACCCCTCACCCCCTCCGCCTCTTAAGCCCCTTCTCCCTTGTTTCCTATCCTCCACACAAGAGTTGCTCTTTGGATATATTCCCCTATGATTATAAATAGATTCTAATTAGCTCCTTCAGCCATGGGCAATTGAATTGTTCATCAAATAGGGACTGCACTCAGAGTCCTTTATACATTATAGCTTATGCAAAAGTCAGAAGAAAAGCAAATCCCCTCTGCTTCAATTTAATCATTTCTTTTCTGGAAACGCCGGATTAATCTTCCTATATTTTAACTGTTCAAAAATGATGCAGTCAATTTCCTTCTTAGGTCAAAAGGACTTTGAAAGGTTAACCCAACCTTATGACTGAAAGTCACTCAGAATCAGAATGGGTTATAAAGTCATGAAATACAATTCTCACAGCAATACAAAATGAAGTGAATGGTGTTCTCATTCAACGTTTTTTTAATATGCAGATCTAAATGGCCGTGATACTTCTGGGAGAAAAAAAAAACCTTTATGGAACTTTGCTGCCAAAAAGGTCATTTCATTTTAAGATTTCAGTCTGTTCAGGTTTTCACAGGATTAGTGTGCTGGATTGTTTGGACCTTTAATGCCTGATTTAGTATCAGGTTGTTGTTTCTTCTAAGAAAAATGCATAGTGTATGTATTTTGAGTGTTTTTAAGCAAAGAATTGGCTGTAGGATCTAAATATTATAAAAATAGTTTTAGTGTGTTTCCTTAGCAACAATTCCAGCAAAGGCTCTGGTTTACCATAGTTCTTGTAAAATACACATTGATGTAGTAAAAGATATTCACCTGGGAGGTACTACTCAAATGTTTTGAAGCTCTAAAGGCACAAAAAGAGAATCTACACATTTTGATCTCATTTACGGTTTCTAACTTGTTGTTTCAGGTGTTGTGTCGGTGTAAACTATCACATAGAGACAAGGAATGATTACTATCTATCAGCTAGTGTTTCAGCCGCCCTCCGCCTTAACTACCGTTGTAGAAAAATCCCTCTTGTGTCTCTAAGTGAGATCAAACAGCAGCTCTGGATGCTATTGGGTGCTCCGTTCGGATCATCCCTTACGGTTCGGGCAGAACGTGATCTGTGGAAACTCATCTTTTCTCTGTTTCATCTCGCCTTGTCATGCAGGTATCAGCTGGTAGATACGGGTGACAACAATCAGAAATGTATCATCAGTAATGTAACAGCTGGCTGTAGTCTGTAGCTTGACAGAGTGCTGTGTTGGGTCCGTTCAACATTGTCAAAGCTTATATGAAGGCAAACTTGTTGTCCAGAGAAAGTTTTTTTGTAAAGTTGAAGTCCCTGATGGGGAATACAAAGACTGCTTTTTATATTACAGTCAGTTGTTCTAAGATGTTTAAAAGCACTTTCTAAATCAAAAGGGAAAAGGGAGTCTGCTTGTATTATTAGTTTTTTTTCTGTATTCATTTTGTGTATTTTACTAGTGTAAAGACACATGTTTATTTAGTGTTTAATGTCATCTATTTCATTTACTATGGCTCCTCTGTATAGCGCCTTCAAAAAAACAGTGATGTTCAATACTGGATTAGATCATCTTCTGAAAGACAGGTACTCTCATTAGAAAGTTGCAGCTTTCTAATACACAGCAAAAACAGAAATAAGTCTCCAACGTGCAGCATTCCAAAGATAATGCTAACAGCAATGACAACCTACCTTGTCATTTGATAACAATGAAAAGAGTGTAACAGTCAAGACTGATCTGTCAAATATGCAGAAAGCAGAGATGAATCTCAAACAGCGATCGGTTGATTTTGACTTAAATTGCTGTATTCAGGAGATTGTGACATTCTAGAAAGATTCATATCATAGGATTTTGTGGCTGCCTTTTCCCAACGAAATGAGCGTCATTTTGTCATCAGTCAGCTGGTTGAAACATATATTTAGACTTCTTTGATATCTCTTTTCACATCTAAGAGTATCTGATAAACTTTCTGATCTTACTTAAGACCTAAAACTTTCAATTCCCACTTCTATCCTCTTAATTCAAAGCTTGTGGAGACCAAAGGCTTGACTACAAGATATGGCTAAAAGAAGAAACAGACTCATTTCTCTTTTCTCCCTCTCATATCTACTTTCCCATTTTGGCCTGATTAATGTACCCAAACCAAACAAATTTTTTTTGTTTCAAAGTTCTCTTCATATTCTTTAATTAGACTGTAATCATTAAAAAAACTCTATTTAAAGGGAAGTTACATTTGTAGCGCACTAACTTGTAACTCCCACTTGTCAGAAGACATTATGATGCACATTTTGTCCCTGAAATATTGAAACCTTTTATCTCTTTGAAAATAAAGATTAAAACAGATTCCCTATCCTGGAGCCTTTTGAAGTTGGTATATTCTTTGGGGTTTTCAGAACTTACACTAAGTCTAGTTTCTCACAACATGCTAAAGCATAAATTATGTTCTGTATGTAACTATGACAAATAATGATCTGGCTGTGCAGTGAATTAATATGAGCTGAATTCAACAATACCTGTTCTTCTGCAGACAAAGAACCCATTCAGCATTTGGTTTCATGTTTCTCGTCCTCGCTGTTGTATTAATATGATCCATAAGCTCACCTGGCAGCTGTCTGTCCTGTTTTTCTCCAACTGTCTATGGCAGCTGCCTTTTGCCGTGCCCTGAGCAGCATCAATGCTTTGTATCAAAAGGCCTCCTAGAAGAAAAAAAAACATACAGAGAAACTTTAGAGTGAGATGCTTGTCAGCCTGAAACTCTGATGTTAATCACATTTTTATTTGTGTTGCTGGAGCAAAATAATGATGGGATGTTTATTGCGACAACTGAATCCTGAATGTTTGGTTTAAATCACCTTTGATTGCTTTAAGATTGCATTGCACCACATAATAACAATGGCAGAGATTGCCTATAATGAACAGTAATGTGCATGTATGTCTTGAATTCAAACAAGGATAAGAGGGGGGACAAAACACCTATGTAAACAGAATGCATTTATTTTGTAGGAACAACAGAGCAGCTCGCACACATTTCAAGACTTGGCTCCCACGGCTAGCAAAGGGCAGGTCATTAGCCTGAAAAAGCTTATTCTTCATCCCAGTCACAGTGCCTCTGTATTCTCTTGAAAACGAGTCCTCAATGCTGATAGCTTGAGGGCATCAATTAAGTTCAACAACCAGAAAAGAGCTCCTTGAGCATTTCTCCACTCTGCATGTAATTATGTTTTATTTTGCTGAAATCACTTATTGTCCTAAAACACGCTTCTCTGCTTATAATCAAATAAACCTACACTATAAATGTGTCATAGAGATTTATATAAGCTTTTATAAGTGGGCATAGCCTCACACAAACATATGTGCGTCAGTAAAGTGTCTGACCATATCCTTCAACTAGACGCCACTATATCAATCAACTAGTTAACACCTTTTTTTAACCTTTCATAGGGTTCAAAACTGCGCCATTGGCTACATAACTACATAGCTAAATCCTTAATAGGACATCTCATCTCATCACTAATAGTGAAATCTCTCCAACAATAAGGAAAATACTCGTGTAGGGGATGTCTCTCAAGTGTGAATAATAATACCAAGTCCCTGTTTATCATCACAAGTAGAAGAGAGAGGGGGGGGGCAGGAACAAGGGATGTCAGACATGCAGTGAAATAGTAAGGCTTAATTTCTCATATTGAATTGTAATGAGGGCAATGTGATATGATATTCAGTTTTGTATAGAATAGAGTCATACTGCCCTCTGTCTGTAATTTTCCAAAATGGTTCTTCTTTACCAAAAACAAATGCCATTTGTTCTAAAACTGTACAACCTTCATGCTTATTCTTCTCTTTGAGATCATTTAGTGACTTACATCAGCAGAGCTGTTTCACATAACGCTGTTAAGGATCACAAAATTAACACGTGGTGGAAAAGAAATTCCTTAATCGATCGATAATAGTTTTTTGTCTACAACAGTTGCCAAAGGTGGACATTTTAAATAGGTAAAGGGTGGGTTGACTGCTTGTCTATGAAAATGGTTGGATATGCTACATCTGGAAAAGCACAGTTGTAACTAACAAAACTCTTTATGGACAGTTCAGGGTTCTGGTGTTGTCCTTGCTTGCCATTGTTTCACTGAGCCATTATTGAAGCCCCTCCACTCAAAAATGTATTTTACCAACGTTTAAGTGCTCTTTCTTGGGAACATGACTGAACTGTACCATATAGACTTGTATGCATGTAAACTTTGTCACTAGACATGTGTTTCCACACAGAGCCTTGCACTTTTTAACATCTGAGATCTAAATAAAGGCTACCTAAGCAAGCTACAATTTGAAATCTAAAACTTTTGAAGGCACCCAAAACCTCCAGTGCATCTAGAGTTGTCATTACAGAGAGTGAGTTTACATCTGCACAAAGTCAAAGTTCTTACAGCAAACATGGTAGTGGGACGTTATTGGTGTTTCACATCCACTAATGCCGAGTTAGCTTGCTGCAGTAACAAGCAAACAAACTAACAAAAAACATGAAAATAGGCTTACTGCACTCACCATTCTGATTTATATGGAGGTCATCGACTGTGGTATAGAACAGATCCCTCTAGGCCTGACTGAGGCTCAAACAAATATGTTGGGCTGAGTCTTTCCATGTATCCTCTAGCTAGCCATTTGTGCTTGCGCCGAAAAGCGCGTGGGCGGCGGCGGGGGGCGTGGCCAAGGTTTGGTTCAGACTTTCCCAATACGAAAAAATGTGCTTCCGGCCACCTTTCTGAGAAATTTTAAACTTTTATTTGTTAAATGTCAGTGTCAGTATTGATCATAGTAGAGTATTTACATAGTTTAAAATGCATAGTAACTCCTATGTTTAAGTAAGTAAATAAGGTATAGAGTCACTGATGCATGTTATTTCAGTCTTAAGATTAGGTCAATAGGTCTGTATCAGCTTTGCACATGTAGGAATGAGGCCCATAAGAGTAACACAGACACCATACTAAATGGCAGCTTCATGTGTTTCAAGGTAAATAGAAGCTTGATTCAAAGGTAATTAGGTCAATGGTTTCAAGGTAATTAGGTCAATGGTGGTTAGTGGTGTAAACATATACCAGCTCGATGGTCATAATTTAGACTGTGACACCTGCATATGTGATGTCTCCTTCTGACCTCAGTCGACAGTGCTGACTTTAAATTATACTTTTGAAACCACCATACATGCACTACTTGAATTAATTTGTTTTACATCATCAATGAATGAGATGCATCTATACATTCGCAACAGTTACTGTAAATGTGCTTTCCATATCATAACGAACAATAATGCTGAGAAAGTATATAGTCACTAATAACTGAACCCAATGTGTGCTGTAAGCAATTAACTCATGAAGACTTTTTGTGATATATCTTATCTATTCTTACTTTTCCCTTTCCTACATTAAAGTGATTTCAGTATGTTTAGCCCTTGTTTTGTTGTAACTGTGACATTTCAGGTTTGCAGGTTCCCTTGTGTCGCTGTCTCATGTGTCATAACATGTAATTCATCCTGAGTGTGGGACACATAGGTGACAGATGGGTAAAGTAAAGACCAATAGGAAGTGCCTTTGTAAGGTGCTGTCATGTACCATCTTATTGTAAAGTTTAAACTATTTCTAATACATTTCAGAACATTTAATGCTATAAAATGAATTGTCATTTTACAGACCTCAATTCAGATAAACACTGCAGATGAAGTCCCATAGCCCATGGGGGAAAGGAAATCTCCAACAAAATGATGACTGTGAAGGCCAAGCATTACATTCATATCGTTTTAGCAATATAATGAGCTTCTCTTGCCCTTTGCATAATCTCCTGCATTTAATATGTTTTCGTTGTCTCCAACGAGCTAAATGCTACCTTATAATAAACTGTAAACAAACACTTTGTTTGTCTTGTATTGTATTATCCAGCAGAGGGCGCTCAGAGTCTTGGAAAGAGGTGCCAAGTATACCATTGAAAGAAGAGCTGTGTTTATTTCTTCTACATTTTTGGGGTGATTTAGTCGATAAACTCAGTAAATCTGAGCTATAAGCGCCCCTAAACGAGAAATGTACGGCAATACGTGCTTAGTAACCACGAGCTCTGTTACATGTTATGTGTAGCTGCTGGAAGCCGACCCCTGTGGGCTTTTCCGAAATTTAACCCTTGCATGTACAGTATGTCTGCCAATTTCCAGGCTACCTTCTACTAAACAGCCAGCGCAATGCCTTCTTCAAGCTGCGTGTACGTGTTCACGGCTGAAAAAAAAAGAGAGCAGCAATGGGGGACGATGTCCTGGGGCTGTGGGGATTCATGCTATCTGGACTAGCGCTGAACCACCACAACACTCGCGTATTAAACTTAATCCATGTTTGCCCCCTCCCCTCTCTAGAGAAGGCTGATGATGACTGCTGGTGTCAGTACAGCTGCTGCTGCTGCTGGAGAAGATTTGCATGAACTGAGGCGCCGACGGTTGACAATCCCACTCCAACCCGGCCTGGATCCAGGCTCCATCTTTTGGGGCCCTCCTTAGCCATTATTTTATTTACTAAATGCCCATATCCCTCCGCCGGGTCAGAGAGTATTTTGAAGAAATTAACAAACGCTTAGCGTGGTATTGTTATCATTTATTCTTAGCGATTTTTTGGGACGTCTTCCCGACTCACGGCACATCGTTTTTTTGAAGGGCCTCATCAATTGGGAACGATATGTGTGCCGTAATTGTGGTAGGGGGAGGTGGGTCTATATCATGAGGAGCCTAGAGGGGCTGTGCTTCGGTGCCACTTATCATTAGATATGGCCACCGTTACAGAGTACACCGAAGCGACATCTTCAACTTAATTTAGTGGTATTTCATAGTATTTTCGC
The DNA here is from genome assembly GCA_020745685.1 of Tautogolabrus adspersus. Taxonomy (NCBI): domain Eukaryota; kingdom Metazoa; phylum Chordata; class Actinopteri; order Labriformes; family Labridae; genus Tautogolabrus; species Tautogolabrus adspersus. The sequence continues at coordinate 17,793,735 of CM036544.1, forward strand.
AGCTTTGCCACTGTGTTAGACGGGGTGGTTTTTTGGCAAGCTTGTCTTTGTTTTTATATGTTTTTGGAGGCAGTTGTTACTGCGTGGCAGGCTGGCTGCGAGAGTCTCCTAACTGGCCGCTTGGTCCCGCAGCTTGTCGATGCTGAGAAAATAGAACCAGTTGCCAACCAAGCGGTCGGCATCCAACATTTGATTTGCGCGTTGCTGTTCAGTCGCTAAGGATTCACATTTTAAGTTTCATTTACGGAGACTTTATTTTTGACGCCACTTGGACTTTGGCTTGTTCATACGTTAATGTTAAAATTGTTGGCCGTAGACTTGGGTGGCTAACACCAAGTAGCTATATAAGCCGAACTCGTGCGACGACAGCTGTCATTGGAGAAAGGAAAGTGATCTCCCCCAAATGCGTGTGCAAGTGAACCGGTTTTTTTGTTGGATTTACATTACCTGCGTTTCCATCAAATGGGCAAAGCATGGAATAACATCGCAACGGAGGAATACAATGATATGCGTGATGCAATTTTGAGAATTGCAGTGTTGCTTCATTGGAGAGAGGCTAGCTAGCTCAATTAGCTTGCTAGCTAGCTGGGTGATAAAAGTGCGACGTTTCATCCTCCAGTTTTTTGGACATGAAGAGGATAATTCGCTATTCATAGGGCTGGAAGGTAAGCCACAGTAAAATGTTAAGTTGTTTTTAATGCATGCAGGATTCATTTGGGCCAACATTATCAACCTCCATTCTGGTGTTGGGGGGTTGTCGCCGCCTTGGCTCTCATGACTCAGACTATTCAACGGAGCAGAGCATTCAGTAGAATGGTTCATGGGGGCTATATAATCAGAAATAGAAGGGCTAGGCTGTGTGTTCAATGTCTAACACAATATCTACCATCAACACTGCTACACGACTAACGCCAGTTTAAAACGAAAAGCAGAAACCAAAGTCTACGCCATTGTACAGCATATCATTTTCACTTTTTGTGTAGCATTGTAGTTCTCAAGAACTGTTCCGTTTCAATGAATAGACCGAGCCTTTGTGTTGGGCACAGATGCTCATCATTGCCTAGTACCCTGTTATAAGCTGGCTAACGGATAGTTTGGTTAAGATTGCCCTCTTAAGTTTTCCATTATGCCCACAACATCTAATGTAGCATTAACTATGAGACTACAAAAGGTTGGAGCATTTACGTCTGGTGTTTTTGGCGTAGGCGATAGTTACCAGCTAGGACCCTGAGTTGGCCAACTAACTACGACCATAACCTGTTTGCTATGTGACCCTCTTTCAAAGTTGGCTTACTGGCGAATGTCTCTCATAAACGAACCCAATCTTCTTTTGACAGTTAAATAAGAAAAATAATGAATGTCTGTCATATACTGACTATGCACAAGGCTACTTGTGTCTGTGGTCGTCAAGGAAAGGCGACAGAGTTCAACACAACAGGCTAGCAATCGTTAGCTGTATGCAACTGCTTTGTGCCCAAGCTTGAGTTAACAAAAGCTAACGTTAGCATGTCTTCAATTGTGAATGTGATGGTCGTGACTGCCTTAGGTAGTCTCCGGATGCTAACCTTAGATGCCCTGACATTTCATGTTAATTTCCTCACGTTTAGTTGGGCTTTACCATGTTGTTTATGTGGTTATAAGATGATCCTTGATGTTACATTACCACTTACTGTGCAGTGTTGCATTTAAACAGTGAAGCCCCTCATTTTTACTCAAGAATATAAGGTCAGATTATCACTTTTGATTAATTGTATTGACAACACAAGTATTGTAATGGCTAATAATTATTGTGGATTTTGGTGTTGTTGGTCCACCATCTGTCCACAGAGCCTGGAGGCTGGTGGAGGCAAATTATAGATATAAGAGAAGAAGTGAATTATCACTGAATAGGAGTGAAGGAAGCATTCACTTCCACAATACCTTACAACACAAACCGAGACCTCTTACTTCACCAATACAACATTGATCTTTAATATTTTTAAATCACTCAAAGCCAAACAATAAACAGCACACAAGTAGCAAATTAAAGCAATATTTTAAACAGCTGTTAAGGACAAAAAAGCGATGAGGGCACATTTATGTAATGTGAGAAAAACACATCACCTCACCTTGACAAAGATTGTTCAAAAGTGCAAGGATATAATGTTATGTGACACACAAGGCCCACCATGGTATATGAAACAGTGTACTGCTATACTGAAAACTAGCAAAGTTGAATTTCTAATGAGTCATCCTTAAGATTAGTCATAATGTACTCTGTTGTGATTGCATTTTGTTGAAGAAGAACAAGCTAACAAGTGGTCTGTACGGATTTTGTGCAGATCAACCTTCAGCTATACATTTCTTTTTTCTTTCCAGGTTCATTTTAGAGGGTTGTGGAAGGGTTCTTAGTAAAATTAAAGGAGCAGTGATGAGGTTGATCTTCTCGAGTAGTTGGATAACCCTCACATGAACATAGGTTTCAACAAAGTGAATTGAATCTTTTATCTCACTCATTTTATTTTCATGGAGCTGTTTGTTTAAGATTTTAAGAAAAATGTATCACATCTAGGGATGTAACGATTCACTCAACTCACGATACGATTCACGATACTGGGTTCACGATACGATTCTCTCACGATTTATTCTGAGAGAATTGGGAGGTGATTGGAGCTTCTCATTGTGGTGTCGATTAAATGCTGCATCATGTTTGGTTGTGCTATTTGTGTAGTTCTCTGTCTTGTTGCAATATTTGCACAGTTTTTGTCTCGTCTGTTATCTTCTCACCTCTTTCATTTTCTGTCTTGGGGAAGCAAAAATGCTTCCACTGCCATGATAACGCTGCTTATTACAACCAACCGCCTCTGCTCTACAGCTGCAGGTGCTCACGATATTACTGCGATTCAGAGTACTGATTCGAACCTTGACACCTTTGAATCGATTTTTAACTGCCTCACGATTAATCTTTACATCCCTACATCATCCAGCTTCCCCCTACTTGGACTTTTAAATATTTTATGACACTGTATCCCTGTCTGTTCACAAAACTCAATTAACCTTACAACCTTTGGAAAATTAGAAATCATGGAGCATATTTGATCTAATATTTCACTTTTGTAGTTTTGCTGTATATTTTTCATTTCATAGTGTTAATCAGGTAATTTATTTGAAAGTAATGAGAAGAATGGGTTGAGACTCCAAAATTAACTCTCTTAAACACAGCCATGACAAAGAGTAGCCTCTATGAGCTTATCAAACTGTTATTGTGTTTGATAACAGTTATCTGCTCACTGTACAGCAGACACAAACCAACATGGGCATTTGGATGCTACTGACCACATGAGGAATAAATCAATTAATCTGTAATCGCTTTTGGATCTGTTTATTTTCCCAGATAAATATCTTGTCATTAGCTTGCATCATACTCAAATGTTTTTCAACAGCCACATGTTAACTTTTCCTTTAGTGACCATGTCCATGTAGGGAAACAGCACAGCCGCCATAATCACTGTCTCCACCAGATTTTTAAGTAACTACCGCTGTTTAAAGAGAGTTTGACAGTGCTCTTAGTCCAAAAAAAAACCCCCAAAATCTGTGAAGCTTTAGTTGTAAAAATGTTTTAATCATGCAACAGTTGAGCTCCAGTGATCAACATAACACTTGCTGGGCCCTTTGAAATGCAACACATGAACAGACAGCTCAGTCAGGAACTCAACTCATATCTTTAAGTATACCACCACTGGTAGATGCATCAAAATTAAATCCAATATAAAGCATAAAACACTCATTTTTTTTGTTTGTATCGAAGCTGAACACTGTTAGGATGTTGTTTCACTTTGTAAAAAAATACATATCCCAAAAATATAGTTAGATAAGGCTATTCATTTGGAGTGGCTCACAGGTTAGCACCAGGGCTAACCATAACATAAATATCCATATAAAACCAGTCAGACTTAAAGGTGATTTTCTTTTTCTTCTACTCTGTAAGTGTAGTACTTAAAAGTTAAAAGCAAGGTCACCTCTGAAGACTTGTGCTTAAGTTTTCCAGGGTGAAATCCATTATGTTTGCTTGCCAACAATAAAACCAGGGGCTAGAGCAACCTTGGTTTTCTGTGTTTCATCACCCATTCAAAAATAACATTTCATCAAAGAATAACTTTTAGCCCCCCTGTAAAAATCAATAGGTTTCAGGTTAATCAGGTTAAACGGTATGGTGCTAGGGGAAAGTATAATGTGAATCAAATAGGCCTGTAAGGGTATTTGTATTTGTACCAAACCGTTGTGGTTTAGGTGTCATGGTTAGGTCCATGTAGTCATACGATTAATACGTCTGTGTGGGGAAACAGGCAGTCACACATTGCAGTATTCACAACCCAATTCAGAGATAATCGAGAAGCAGATACAACAAAACGCTTAAAGAAGAAGTGTAATATATGCTAGCAACTTGACATGGAGGAGCCAAAAGACCCGCCTGCTTCTTTAAATGACCAATATGTAACTCTGTCGCCTGGCTTTTAAAAGTGGTACTGCAAGCCAAATTCAAAACATTAGAGAGAGCTGTCACCCCTCCTCCCCCCTCCCCCACTAGAGCCAATGTGCATGCAGGTTGCCATGGCGGGGACACTGAAGCTTCACTTCAGCCAGTTCTGCAACCTTTCTGCATCCTAACCTCTCTCCATTTTTCAAAAGCATCCCCAATAATTATCCTAGTGTTACCACGAGTCTGGTCGTGAAGCTTATTAGAAAAATGCAGAGGCATCTTAGGTCGGGTAGAATCAGTTATATTTGAACCAGTTCGCTTGCCCGCATCCATTGCTGCAACACTCGTTTGTTTTCCATTTGCCTTGCTATCCAGGAGGCAAAACGGCTGTGTGGGGGTGCCATAAAACTGCTTACCATCTCTGGTCAAAACAAATACACACCGTTCCTGACCGAAATTGAAACTAATAAGGAGGAAATACTGGCACCTGCATTGTTGTCAGAGAGACCAGCACTTCAACAAAGCATGTCTCCTTAATGTCTGATGATATAGTAAGGGCACTTAATGATTCAATTAATTAGATATCTTACATATTGGACCTTTAAATCAGTTGTGTGGGGAAACTTCGGTTTCGCAGTGCATCTGAACACATCAGACCTTTTAATGAATATTAGACGGCATCACCAAGAGGTGCCAATCACCAGAGGAAAACAGGTTTCTAACAACTCATCTCAGCTGTTTTTAAAAAGCCTCTGGATGTGAATGCAGAGAGGGCCGAAGATTATGAATCTAATACATTTTTAAGGCGATGCGCGCATATGCAGTAATAGAGGACTGAGACCTCAAGTGTGTATTGAAAGTGCTCAAACCTCATTCCAATGTCCCATCCTGTTTTCACCTAAGCCAGTGAGTGGTCCTGGCATACACGAGCTGCTAGTGAGCTTGAACTACCACTGCAACCACCGTCAACTATGTCATTGCACACTTCATAAATCATAAATATTTCATTTATTTTCTCTGAAAGTGAATTTATTTATAAATCTTATGGCTTTTGATACATTGCTCATAAAGGCAGCTTATTTTGTCTGTTTAAAATTGTTTTTATTTTATATTTTCAAATCACCAGATGTTATTCAAATCTGTGTTGCTTTTTATTTTGAGTCATTTTGGTTTTTTTTCCACTTGTTTTTGGTTAATTTTAATGTTTAAACGTACAGTATGTAAAATCCGCGGCTAGGGGACTCTCAATCAAAACAATAACAAAAGATGACGTCGAGGCTCGCGGGGTATCATGGGAGTGATTCTCTCTGCTACTTCTCCACACAGACTGTGAAACAGGGCTGCGTTCTAAACACTTTAGATATAGCGCTTCTAAATGCACGCTCCACTTTTTCACTTCCATCACGCCCAGCAGGAGCAGAGATACACACGTCAAATAATAAACAGTCTGCTTATACTAAGTGTTGAACATTGTTGAAGTTAAATAGAGAGAAAAGCTTGTTTTTGTGGATTAAATCAGATTTATTAGTTTCAGATGGATTTTTGTTTTTAGTCTGTAATGTTGTAATGCAGGGGTGGTTCAGAGGGGAGCAAGGGGGGGTCTACTCTGGGCGCCGCACAACTACCTATTTAAAAAACAAAGGCGAGCAAATATATATTTTTATAATTATTATTGTATGATAAAATTATTCAATCCTTGACTTAAATTTCTTGATTCAACAGAACATAAGACCTTATTAAACCAAAACAAAAATTTAACCCATTACAAAAACCCAATTTTTTAGTTTGGTTGGTAAAAAAATATGCTTGGCCGGTGAATTTTTTTATCTACCCGCCACCTTGGCCAGTGAGTCAAAAAGTAAATTTTGGACCCTAGTTACACCTAGAATCAAAGCTGGAAAAATGTCATGAATTAATCCCTTTACACCAAAATGATGTATTCTTAAATTCAGAGTAGTGTTGGAGGAGTACCCGATATTGAAATACATGAAAACAGTTTGAGACCATCTCTATAAAAGACAGAAAATCAATGAAAAACAAACATTTAACGCACATTTGGCATACCCACTCAAGATAGGAACATTTGACCTCACAGATGGATCCCTGGGGACGTGGCCCATTCATTCACACCATTTTGCCAATATGATAAGACCACAATAATTGTCAGTTACCTCCAGAGTAATTGGTGTCAATTTGGAGGAGGTAACAGGTAGCATGATAGCTAAGGAGAGTGGCAAAGAAAACATGGTTAACTGAACCTTTTCAGTGTCAAAGAACAACACTGCTGCTTTTAGTAATTATTTTATACTATGGGATAAGATGTTAAAAACTCAGGTACTATGTTGTGTTTGTTTGTTGCAGATCATATCATTCAGGACTAATAGAGCAACAAGTTGATTTTAGTGTATGGAAATTACACTGCCTGACCAATGAGGGCAAAAAAGTTTAAGTTTTATTTAGTTTTCCTTTTCCAACCAATGAAAAAGGGAATGTCTGTCGCTGTTTTAGAACAAAAGAGACCTTTACGTAACGATTTTTGGCTGTGGTTCAATACATTTTTTTAATTTGCCTTTATTTAGGTAGGATGGTCAAAAACCAGAGATAGAGAAAATAGTGAATGACATGCAGGAAAGGAGCCGGTGGCTTTGTCTCAGTTCTCTTAAAGGTGGAGTCAGTAGCATTGTTCGTTGCAGCTTGTAAACACAACATTCAAACTGGGCCCCTCCTGCTGGGCTCATCGCCACCAGAAGCGCACACCCACTGCAGGACTTAGCGTGTATGTTTACTGCCTGTAGCTAGCTAGAATGCAAGCTAACTTAGAATAGGCCTTTTACATTTGTGCTAATGGAAAAGGAGATACTTTAGCAGTTAGTACGCTAGCACAAGCTAACAGCAGGTGTTTGGCACCAGCCTGTCCAACAGAAAGAGTCCGACTCCGTGGGTGTAAGCCAACCGAAGGTTCACCCTAGTTTTGGAACAAGCTTTATACCATGGGGTTTCGCCTCACTATGATTACATTTCGCCGGTTTGAATCGTGTGTCCTTTCCTTTTCAAAGCGAAACAGAGAAGGAAAGAGAAAATGTGTTTTATAAAAGACATGAGACGTCCTTTCCTCCATAGCGCCACGTGAAGAGACGTCCGTTTGGGACGATGACATCAGCTGATCACAAATGGATTAGCCTCTCAGTCGGCTTTAACAGCTGTTTGTTTCTGCACAAATACGCACTGTATTCATTCTTATCAAATAAACACAATAACAGTGTAAGTCTCTGTACGTAACTTAATTACAAACACCTGTACATGAAGAACAATCTTTGTGGAGTTTGCACTCCTTTAGCTACAGTATGGTAGTTGAGCTCTCAGCATTCTGGGAAAGTCGTGAAGTACAGACCCCCAGCCCGCGAATCGTGCTGCCCACCCACGCAGGTCACTGGTTGACTTTACTTGATTCTTTTCAATAAACTAGCACACCACAAGGCTTATTTACTGAGCACAATACCACTGTTTTCTTTAAATGCAGGATTATGATCTCATGAGGTAGAAAAGATGTAAAAAAGTGTCGCTGCCATTCTGGTCTGTGTCGCTATGTATCCCAGCACAGCTTGCAATACACAATGAAAGGGGACGAATTTTCAGTTGCCTCTGGTCGCATGCATTGTGTGATGATGGTGGCTGCACTTGCATGCTACTGGTATATTGGTCGCAAAGGTCTATAGGACGCGGCCAACTTTTAGATGCAAAAACAGGTATTGATAGTGCGTCTTATACACCAGATTTTAAAGACTTTAAAAAAGAATCCAGTTCATCACATACCGACTCTTTAGAAACTGACATGTTTAAAAGGCAAGGCAAGTTTATTTATATAGCACATTTCAACAACAAGGCAATTCAAAGTGTTTCACACAAGACACGAGGCTTTTTGCTTCACAAAAAGCCCTCTCAACATCCATTTAGTGTCCATCTAGTGTCAGTTTAAGGTCTGTCTGTTGTCCGTTTCTAAAATCAATGAGTGCTATCCGAAAAAGGGGCCATGTCTGTCAGTAAAAAGACTTCTGTGAAGTTTGCTCTCATTTATCCTTGCTCATGGCTCCTTAGATGAACTTCCTCTCTCCTCGATCCTCTTTCCTTGTTTCAGTAATAAGAGCTTTGGAACAATCCTTATCATGGCAGGTCCAGAACTACTTTGGGTTTGACCGCGTGTGAGGACCCAACATCTAAGAGAACTGAGATGCATGGACAGGGCTTGAACCCAGGCCTCCTGCTTTGAGGACAACAGCCTCTGTACTTGGGGCATGCAAACTAACCTGTGGCCCTCTTTTTATTGAGCTAAATCACCATGGTAACTTATGCTGCTCATATAACCTGGTATCTAGGTTGGGTGATGTCCAAGATAACAGACCAGCATGGTTAGAGCTAGCCCACTGAGCCATCAATTCTCTTGGAAAACGGCTCCATCATTAGAAGATCTTTCTTTCTGTAGTTTTGTTAATATTACAGTATTCATCAAATTGATCTTTGCAGATTCCCCTAATTCACTAAGAATAATTAATACCTCTCTCTAAATGGTCTAGATTATTCATAATTTAACCTGTTCAAAAAATCTCCTGTTTGATACTGTCGGTGTCTAACGCTGTTTTGTTCCACCTAAAACAAATCCTGACCCATTATCCTTTGCTTCTCTTGTGAACAAATGCCATCTCTAAATTTCCGTTCATGCAAAGTATAACTAAAGGGCAACATTTCCCATGTTTACCTTTGTGTGATTGTAGTGGGTTTCTTCAAGTGGGTGGGTTTCAGCAAATAGAAAACCTGGAGTGGCTTAATGTGGAATGACTGCAGAATGCTTCAAGTGAGAAGTGGGAGTGCAACCCTGTTCAAATAAGGAAGAAGCCCAGGAAGCCTAGTTATAGTGAATGTTGCTCTGCTTACTGTTGGGTATATTTTTCGACCGTGGGTACTGAAGACATTTCTTCAAGACATGGAATCTTGGAATGGATAATTCGTATTGCAACATGGACATATTACATGCCTCATAACGATTTAAGATGCTCCCAAGGCGTCTTTCAGGCCAAGAGAAAGCCGAGGGGTTTTTACTTACACGTTATCGACCAAAAATGAGAACTGCCTATATTTTGACATTATTGATCATGGAAGTGATGCAGGAAAACCTTAACTCTTTGTGTAGGTACAAGGGATGGGTATGAGTTAGGGGTGTAACGGTACACAAACATTTTGGTTTGGTACATTTTCGGTACAGTAAAGGGACCTGATGCAACACTTTTTTTTTCAATGTGTAAAATGTCCCTTTTACACATTGTCTTTAATAGGGCTGCAACTATTATTTTAATAATCGATTTATCGGTTGATTATTTTTTCGATTAATCGATGAATCGGATAAAAAAAGAAATACATTTTGAATTTCCACACGTTTATTAAAAAATAGAACATTAGTTCATATTGACAGTGCAAACAAGTGTCCTTGAGGGAAGAGTGTAAATGGGTTCATTGTAGCTACGCCGTCATCTTCAACCATCGACAGAGGCCTCATGTCAGTGATGAGCATGTTGAGGATGCTTGAGTCAAGACGGATGCTTGCTGTCATGTACATGATGTTCCAATCATGAAGCCTCTCAGAGTTTGTTTTTTTCTGCAATGACAAAAATAGTATTAGTATGTAAAACAGCACAATTTACATCAAATCAATATGCCTTATTGATTTAGTTATGAATTACTGTTATGTAAAGGCAAGTAAGCAACCCAAAGAGCACTCAGACATTTATTTACACTCATACAGGTACCCTAAAAACTACTTATTCACACAAATTTAAGTAGATGTAATAAGTTACCCTGTCTAAAAGCAATTAGTCCTACCTCACTTGCATATAGTGCAGTGTCTTAACTCTCACCTTATTACAGAAAATTAAAACTTGAAGCTTAATCATTAAATTAGTAAATCATTGTAATAAGTACATTCGTTTTTAATTATTTATTTATTTACAGCTTAAGCTGACCAAGTACTTTAAAAAAAAAAAATAATGTGGGGAAAAAATCAAAGAATATACATGACAACGTATTGAAAGTGGGCAAAAAAAACAAAATAATAATAACGTGTCTTTAGTCTAAGCTTGCTTGGCGTTGGCAAAGTAAAAAGTCTGCTCTACCACTGTCATTAACCAGCTAACGCTAACGTTAGTTTAATGAACTTTTCCTGCTTGTCAAGCTGGATAACGAGTAAACACAAGCACCAGATGAGCAACCGGAGAGACTAACGTTACATTTCCTTACTTGAAAACGGAACAAACATTGGATTGTGTAGTGACTTACCCTGCTGTCGAGCTCCCTTCCTCGTCATCGATGACTCCGACATGTTTACTTTTCAGGTGCTGTATCGTGGTACTCCCTTGTGTTGTTCCCACACAGGAGACCTGAACGATAGGAGTGGATCTTCCAGTGGGGGATCTTCCTGCTCATTTGTTTTGGCTGCAATGACGCTTGCCGTCTGTGGTGTGCTCCCGCTTGTGGGAACACATATTAAAGCATTTTTGTTTTGTGCGTACATGGATCGGTCCGCGAAACGGTCCGGTCTGACCTTTACACCCCTAGTATGAGTAGTCTAGCACTACTTATTGATGTCATTATCTGAGTAACATTCACCACTACTTGTGCATCTGTGCATGCGTTGTTTTAGGCTACAATAGTGCAACTCATTTGGGCTTACACGTGTAACCGATCTTTCTTGGTTTGCCTTACTAAATATACTTAGTAAGATGATAATGAATGGTACACAGAGGTAGAACTTCTCTAGACACGGCTTTATGGAATTTACACACATGTGCACAGTGAGCCGGATTACAGCAAAAACAACTGCTACGGCAGCTACGGTAACTCTCAAAGGACACATTAATCCAAAAGGCAAGAGGATATGACAAACAGAGTCTGTTAGATATGCCCCATGCCAGCTGTGACCAGTATGGTGATGTCTGTAAGTACTTTGAGAAAAAAGACAACGATAATGTGCAGCGCAAGATACGTGGCATTAAACTTGCATATCATAGAAATACAAGTTCAGTGGTTAACCACATGCACTTACAGCACAAGAAGAAACCTGCCGAGACGCACAACAGACAGTCTCTCATCACGTAATTTGCTAGCCCTGTAAGCACACATCGTTGTGACGATATCAGAGCAGAGATGGCCAGCCTTGCTAATAACAAAATGGTGACTGTAGATATGCTTCCATTAAGTTTTGTGGAAGAAGAAGGCTTCCATGAGTTGATGGTGTTCGACTAACCACAGTACAAGCCACCATCACGGTGCACAACAGCTATGAGAGTGGAAAAGAAGTATGAGGAGAGCGCAGCAGAATTCATGCCGACAAAGTGGTGGTGACTACAGACTCGTGGACAGCTTTCTCTACAGAGCCATATGTTACTGTTAGCTATAGCGTTTGGTAATTCGACTTATAAAGCTCTGTGAATTTCAATTTCTGTCTAGTAAAGTGTAGTGTATCGGGGGACATTTATTTTGAAGGAAGAAAACAGAAGTGAAAACATTGCTGAGGATGTGACGGCTATGGCTGAATAAAGTTTGGCCCCTCTTGCTCACACTACAGAGCTCCGTATTATTGTTTTATTATATTTAAAGAGTTTAGGAGCAATTAATAACCCTCTGTTAAATTACCATTAGTTGTCATTTCATTCATTACGGACATTTTACGACTGCTGTCCTACAGACACAGCGCACCGCAGAAAAAATAGAGGACCATGTAACGTTTTAAAAAAAAACTGTCTATGCTCCGTGTCTGAAAACTTAGTAATTAAAGTAAGCAAACGGTGTAACACCTTTTTTTAAAACTTTTTTTCAAGTATGGCATCAGAGGATAAGACTGTGGAACCCTCTGACCAGGGACCCTCACCGCCCTCCAGCAGTGTAGGGGCCACCTCCACAGGAAGTCCTGCCCACGCAGACAAGCGACCACGTGGCAGGCCGCGTAAGGATGCTGTTGCCATCCTACCCCAGGCACCACCCTCATCCACATCAAAGAACAGAAAGAAGTAGGTTTTTTTTTTTTACATTCAGAGTCATCTAACTCCATACATGCTGCAGTTTATGCCGTTAAATGGGTTCAGATCTTTGCTAAGGCCTACCAGTTGAATTGCATTTAGAAGTCTTTGTCATTGAGGGGGTATTAACAGTGCCAAAGCAGCTTGGTTTCAGGTAAAGCAAGCTTAGAAATTTCTCATTAGGCATTGCGCACAGTGTCTGGCTTCTTTGTATTTTCCATAGCAACATATAATGCCGCTTAGAGCTGCTCTGTAATATAATGCCCCCACGGTTCTTAACTCTCTCCTTAGTCTGTCCTCTCAATCAATCTTAATACTCTGTTCCCAATGGATTGTTTAATCTGCAAGAATCCAGGCGATGCGTTAATGCCACAGTGGAAGAATGACCAGGAACAGACATGGATAACTGTATGCTGATGATCTGGTCAAGAATAATCCATCTGGAGAAATGCGTTTTTTCTTTATCTGCCACTCTTTGTAAAGTTTTTTTTGTGTCAGTGTCACAGTCCGATTTTAAGACCACAGTAAAGCTCACAATAGGACAACAAATACTGGCTAAAATGATTTAGCTCACCGTGGATATCATTTAGCTTTCACATTTTAAATTGAATTAATTTAAATCTTTTGCACCTGCAGATTGCCTAATGTTGAGTTCATGTTGCATAGAATGCCCAACTCAACCAACTGTAATGATGAGAGCTAAGCTGACGGATTTATAAATCGTAACACCTTTCAAACAAGTCAACACAGTCACATTGTTCATTGCACTACTTGTCATATACAGTACAGGAATGGATAGCTGGTTCTCCTGGCTTTAACTACCTATTTTTTTATTTGAATGAATTGAAATGATACTAAAGAAGAAGACAAGTGACACACTGTGCTTAATCACACACACTGAAAGTGCATCTTCACAGAGCTTTGAATTATCCTCTGATTATTTTGACAGTTTGGACCAACTAGCTTCCTCTTTAATAGAAATGACCAGTGTGTAAATAATATTAAAATTACCATTCAAAAGTGTTAAAAAGCCCGTTTGCTTGTGACAAAGCAGGATGTGTCAGAAAATGGTCTGTAGATCTGGTTGGTGAAAATTACTAGATTTGCCCACGCTCCATCTGCTAGTCAGTCCCTTTTTAGACCAGCTTGATCCAGGTCTGGTTTTCCAGGCAGCAACCTCCTAGCTGGAACTACTTACAACAGCATTATTTTCACCTTTTTCTCTCTCTCTCTCTCTCTCTCTCTCTCTCTCTCTCTCTCTGTCTCCCTCTCCCTCCCAGTGGGGGGAGTGTGGGGGGATAAGTTGTGCAGGGTATGGGGTTGAATGTTAGTCTTGAGTGTTTTTTTTCAGTGAATTGACTGGCTGTCTGAATGCAGAAATGTGATGCCTTTAGCGTAGTTATATGTAATTAGAGCTGAATGTTGACGAGCAGTCTATGTAAAGACGTCACCAACACCAGTGACCGCTTTGTGTGTATACACCAGACTGTGGTTTCATAGATGAAAATGTCACACACAACCAATTTGGGCATTTGGATTTGCCTCCCAGAAATCATAATCACTTTAATGTCATAAGCTAAAACCATTTTTTCTCTGCTCATTTAGCTGCGTGCTGGTGGATAGCACTTAGTAGTTTTACATGTCTGTGACCTCTGTGTCGTGCTAATCACTCGAAGCCCCTTCCCACAAAAGCAGTAGCACAATGAAGTATTTAACATTTGTATGACATATGATAATATCACAGATCATTTTGGATGGATAAGCAAATGGCTCATTTGCATCAAAGATGTATTCATGTATCTGCATATTGATCAGTTGTCATTTTTGATTCCTGGGTTTGTCTGTGCAGACACTACACAGAACCTGATTGTTGCAAGTGTGCTTCTAATATCAACTTATTTTGTCCAATGTTATTGGTTAATCTGGAGAAGATGCTGTGCCTTATAAGAGTTGTATAAATTCAGATTCTGAGATGCACAAACTGCAGAAAGAGAGCTGAAATGTTGCTCTGCAGCTACAATCTATGCCATGTACATTAAAAACCTCTCTTTTTAAGTTTGGTTATGTTAGGAATATGATGTCTGTGTTTGACTCAAGCTTACAGGTAATTATGTTTAATCTAACGTTGCTGGAGGCCACTTCTGTCATTCTTTAGGTTTCAGCGTGTTCCTTATCTTTACATGGAAGTCATTTAGAGGGAGGGGTTGATTTGGCATCCAGCCATTTGTGATTTTTCTCTTCAGTGGAACCGAAAATTACCGCCCACCCCTCCATCCGTGCATCTCCTCCCTCACATCCAACCCCCTGAATCCCCCTGAGTACCCCTGAGACATGCTGCTCTCATTTCGCTCTTGTTTGCTCTCCCCACTTAGCATGCTAACAATTGATGTTGCCGTTTAATTTGTATCCTTGACAATTACCCCATCCACATGGCGCTCCCAAGATGAGTTTAACAGAGGTCCCATTGGAGGATCCTGAGACTGGCGGATCTCTCTATACTGTATGTTAAAGAGGAATCTGTGATGGCGTGTGTGCACACATCCTTATGAGTTGGCACTGAGGCATATAGTTGGAAAAGTACATGTTTGCTTGATCTGCTGACAGGGCACATATTGTAATATATGGGGAGGGTTGCAGTTTCTTGTTTTAAAAATTATGATGACAGTGGAAGAGTTGAGAAAAAGGCTCAGATAACAATTGTCGAACACTCTATGGAGGATATCTGGATAGGATCTGTAATGAAATATATTTCGGTCACTCTAAAGGACACATGAGGAGGGGTATCCCAATAAAGTTTGTGAGTTTTTTTTTGCATTGTTTCTCCCAAGTTTTTTAGATAAGGTACACTTGCCAGAGACTGACTCGATGCTTGTATATTTCTTCCTGCAAACTGGTGCTGCACCGTGCTCAGCATTAATGAATGCATTTTTTATTATTAACATGACACATCCCACATGGATGAATATTTTGAATACTGATTATTTTGTTTGACATTATGCATCATGCCTTAGAGAAGTAGTGTCAGTATGTAGCAGATGTGACAGGATGTTTTTGACAGGGTTGCAGTATTATACCGCTTCACAATAACATCTGGAACAAAACTAGTCTAAAAAATCCTTATCTGTGTTTCATTTTATTTTAAATATCAGTATGAGGACACAGTATTTCATGAAATAATCAAGAAGCATTCATTAATATAAAATAAAAGTTTTTTTTCCGTCAAGCTTCATTGTGGACAACGATGATGATAATGATAGTAGTGTGTTGTAGGAGTGGCTGGAAACAGCAGTCTGAATAGGGCTACATTAACTATTTCAAGTCCACATATGTGTACATGTATGGACAGACTTTCAAAATGAAAAGAAATGTTTGGTGCTTGAAATTCAAACTTGTGAAACACAAACATGCATAGTTATTTAAAGGTATAATATGTAGAATTTGGTTGCTAATGTTTACATTAAAATATGTAGATTCTTTAAAAATTGACCAAACCCAGGTTATATATATTTTATTGTTGAGTGCTTGCATTATGTCAAATATTTCCAACAGACAGAGTCAAGAGAAATCTGTAATGTTATAGTTGTAACAAACCGTGTCTTGTCGGCAGTCGCCATGATGAGCCGCCATGACGGACACGAAATGTTGATCGTTGCCAATGAAACAGTGGATGTTACGGGGGTGGAGTAGCAGAGAGAACTCCCATGATTCCCCGCGAGCCTTGACGTCATCTTTTGATTGAGAGCCCCCTGGCGGCGTATTTTACTTACTGTGCGTTCTCTTGTAAATGATTTATTTTTTCAAGCATCTAAACATGTCAAATGTGGCACTTTACTCTGAAACACGTGGTTTTGATCTTTTTTTCTGAAAAAGAAGATTGTGATTTCATTTGAATGTCAAAAAAGTTTAAGGAAAATATTGTCACAACATATCAAAAAAGCTTCTTCTTTTTTTCTTTAGGTGAAATGTAGCTGTTTGTGTTAAAGGGGTACATAATGTATTCCTGAAATCAATCACAGGCCCCTGAATTGAAAAGAATCAAAATTGTTTCGTGACAGACTTTGTGATACTGGCAAATATCGCATCGTGGTCCAAAGAATCAATGTAAGGCTGTACATTGAGGAAACTGGTGATTTACATCCATCTGCTCACCTGACTTTCTTCCATTCTCTTATCTACACACACAGAGAAGTGCCTACACATGCACCTCTCTGCTCACAGCAGCTTGTCCCACTTCACCTCATTCGGTATCTTTATTTGTGTCTTTCTGATCTGTTGTCAATAATCATCAGCAGAATGTTAAAGTTTGAAATGTTTCACTCAATGTCGTTATCACATCAAGTGATCTGCGTGTGTGGAGAAGTAAGCCCGGCACACACTAAAAGATTTTAAAAAATTGTAAACAATTTAGAAAATGTTACGTGACGACATGACGACAAATAATGTATTAATGAAGATGTTACAGTTTTCTTCTTATAGTGTCGTGTGCAACTAGATGACCAATTCAGCACTGACAGATTCATTCACCAACAGCCAGAGTCTCGACTCTCAAGACTCGACTTGTTGCGCAGTGAAAACACAAAGTAGGAGTAAACAAACATGGCGGACATCCTTTCCTTTTTTAGTTCGATTGTGGTACGTTCTACAAGACGCGTATAAACATTTGTGTTGTCGCCACAAATAAACAAGTTGGTCCCGCTTTTATGACATCCATCCAACTTTATGCTTTGCGTTTGCTGTTGTCGGTGTTTGCTGACTTTGGTCGGAAGAGATTCTGATTCTGATTCTGAAGAGGGTAATCAGGCCCAAAATTGGATGAATTATCTTTTAGCTTGTACACTGCTTTATTGATGACGTGTATCGCAACAGTCTTCCTACACTACAACAGCAGGACAGAATTGGCAGCAAGTAGCAGCAGAAAAAGTCTATGGTGGGTATCACCATAGACATCCCCTAACGCATCATTATAATCAAAACCTCTACTGAAGGAATTCTTAGTGTTTATTAACTGCATCATTGGTTTTGTCCAAAGCTTCAATGATCAATTTATTGAACATCTCAGCCTGTAATGATAATTATAAGACCTTAAAGATATTTCTGTTGAAGATACAGAACATGGCTCATGCTCATTCATGAACAAAGATTTGTTTGCAGCATCTTAAATTACCAACCTATTTTATTATCTTACAATGTCTCTACTTAAAATTCAAATAGATCATGTTCGGTTCAGCTCATTCACGAATCATCATCCCTCAAGGGATTGGAAATGCTAAAGGTGTTTGTTCAATGCTAATCTGAGTATGAGCACACACATTTCAGTTCTGGTGTGTGCGCAGCAGTCATTTTTGATTTGTTATAACTGTCACACTAATCGGGCACTCATTTCACAGCCTTTTCACCTGAATCTTCAGAGTATAGCTATTGGTAATAGCCAGCCTCCATCTTTAAACTCCATATACTACCAGTCTATATTGTACCCCCTCCCCTCTTTGCTTTACAGTAGCTTGAGTGCCTCCATTAGAAATCAGTGACAGCTGTGACTATATTTAACTAATTCATGGACGTTCCGCTGCCTCTCCCCCATCAAGAGGGAAACCCAGGCACTTTTCTTGTCTTATTCCTTTTTCACTGCCCCTATTCAGATGTTTGTTTTCCTCCCTCCCCCTAGGGGTCGCACCAGAGGGAGGGCTGTTGTGGACGAGGAGGACAGCATGGATGGGACTGAGATAACAGAGTCCTCTGGCCCGCAGGACACAGGTGAGCCTTTGCACCCCTTTTTTTAACACATTATTCATGTTAGAGTGATATAAAACTTGAACCTGCTCATCAAGGCAGCCGCATGCAGAGAGTGCTTGGAAAGGGTATTTCAGTTAAGGTAGAGGAGTCTCCCTCTCCTGGAGAAAGGATGGATGAGAGCTTTTTCTTGGCACCCCATGCGTCTTTAGGGCTATAATTGAAAGGGTTTAGCCTGAGCTGTGAAGCTGCAGTGGGTGTGTATTTTTTTTCTTCCTCCCCTTACTGCTTCCATCTTTCCTCCTGCTCTGAGATTGGCATTGAGGTGCAGTGGGAAAGAGCCCAAGGCTAATGCCCTCTAAAAGCTTTTTAAAATCCCATCAGTCTCTCCAGACCCATTTATGTGCTTTTTTATGTGTGTACATCACATCACGTGATCATGCCTTCCATTCTCATACATCTCTGTGCCGCTGTTGGCAGTGCCTCAGATATTGGGGAGTGAAATTCTGCCTGTCGCTAGCTTACTTTTATTAACTGTGGGTTACGTTACATAAAAAGGCAAATATAAGGCGTTTTCGAATATTCCAAAAATGCAGTTGTTAGGGCTTCTATTCATTTAAACCCCATTGTTTTTATGTGTTGTTATAGTTATTTGTCTTATTATCAACCTCAAGTTCCTGTGAGATGGAACGAGGTAAAAACATGAAACTTTGCACAAGAACTGTGAATGATGTGCATTAGCTTCGCAAGAAATGTATTTATTTATTTTTGAAGATATTGACCAATAAACTTTGACAGGGGTGGAGCTTATCAGAGAAATGGCCATAACTCATTAACAGGACATCCAATTATCATAAATAATCAAAAATACCCAAATTGTGCAATTGGTAGGGCAGATTTTCACTACAATTGGTGTACATGCTCCGTGGTTGAGCCTGTAGCATGCTAGGTTGTCCCTCGGATAGGGGTTGCAAATTAGCCACGGCTGGAAACCTGTATGCATGGCCTCTACTTTGTATTTAATATATGAAGCAATGTTTACTGTATGTGTCCCTGTTAAATAAACAAATACAATAAAAATATTAATCAAAATCTTAAGTGTCATATTGATGGAAGAAAGGGGGCGTGGCCTATCCCCTATCCCCTATCCGCTCATTACTCAAGATGCTTTTAATCAATCCAGAATAAACTGACTGGTGACATCTTTGGCTATTTTCTGAACATACACACTGAGTTTCAAGGGTGGACACATTATGGCTCATTAAGTGAGCAAATATTCAAATGCTGCAGGCTTTGTGATGATGAAACTAATGTGTGAGTTTGGTCTTCCTCTGTCTTTTAAGTATTGAACCTTCTGAAAGTAACTAAGGCTTGAAACCTGCTTGTTGCTGTTTGCAGCATAAAAAACGCAATTCTTGTTTTTTCTTTTTAAAGAAGTGAGCATGCACTTGAGTTTTCTTTGCAATCTAATTTCATGACAACAAAAACCCCAGTGTGTGTCTAGTGGTTCCTCTCTCTGCCTTCAGGTCTTTGTCAGATTAAAACCTTCAGTAATTTGTTAAAAAACTTCTATAAACTACACACTTAAGCATGTCTAACTTGACATGTGTAGTATGTTGATGTATTGAAAGTTTATAATAAAATCACAAAGTTTTAAACAGATTTGTCACCTCACTCATATCCCAAAAGGTGCCTTTGGTTATTATGAGGTAATGAGCCTGAAGTATGTCCTTGTGTTATTCAATTGGATGACACTGAATCATGAGCCTAATTACATCAATGAAACGTTAATAAAATGTTGCATGGCCCAAAGTCTCAGCAAGAGGTACATTTGGGAGCTGTTTCGTATGATTAGCGCGGTGAATTGTGCCTTTTTTTCTCATTTAGATCACAAGCACTCATAAAAGCAACTAAATTAGGTTGTATTTTAGGCAACATTTTCCCTATTAGTATTAAACCACACTTCTTGAGACATTTTTTGCTTCTGTGATTTTTTTCCTCTCGCTGCCTTCATTGTAATTGCTATTCTGTACAATAGCACAATGTTCCCAGTGGGTTTACTGTAATCAGTACTTGAGCATATGGTCTCCATATTTTAACATCTATCTCATTAATAAAGCCTGTGTTTTAGACCTGGAGGAAACTCACTAGAATACAATCAACCAGCCCTATGACGGGTTGTGTCTGTCAGAAACTGCATGCTGATTTGTGCCTCTCTATTGAAGAGCAGCCAGGCCAGTGTTGTACTGGCTACAATGATGATTTCCATGGTAGTTATGTTTTATATGTATTTATGTCATTGTGCTGTTTTTATGGATGTATTGCTTGTATGGACCTCTGCTGCAAACCAAATTGCCCCTAGGGGACAATAAAGATTTTCCAAATCCAAAATCCAAATCCAATGTAAGTACTCTGGATGGATTTAATGCTGATCTTTTTTTATTTTTTCTCCTATAAGAAACAACAATCCAGCCAGTGGAAACTGAGGAATTGGTGACCACTGAAGTGCCAGAGCATGAAAAGCCCACTTCTCCTCTGACCCAGAGCCCTCCAGCAGAGAGTTCAGCAGGACCATCTGCCCCAACGAGTAGAGAAGTCAATAGCAGGTTCGCAACACTAAACGTCCCCCTGAACCATTACTGTTTGTGAACTGTGTGTTTTTTTTTGTTTATATATGTGTAGATGAACAAACATTGCAATGCAATTGTACGTTTGTGTCCAGTGATGTGACACGCTGTTTGCCTCGCTTGTGTACACATGCATGGTTAAATTGAAATGGAGTCATCAGCTTGTGGAGGCAGAACCCTCCTCCCAGGTGCCACTCTGTTAAAGGTTGTAATCAATCTCCTGGCCTGTTTCTGTTATCGATGTTGATGATGGAGGGTAGACCAGCTGCATCTCCTGGGATCTTATTAACAAGGCCATCTTGTGCTTAAAAAAAGTGATGAATATTAACCTCACATTATATATCCAAACTTTTACATCTCCTGGCCATTAGTCTCTGACAAGTTACACATGTAGTCCACAACACGTTCATATCCAAGTATGAATAGTGTGATTCAAAATTTGGTTGAATGGTTGTTTAAAAAAAAGCTAGATTTAGAGATACAATAGATGTAGATATATAATATCTAATAGTGACCTTAAAGTGTGAATATCTTCTTTACATGTGATTCAAGGCCAAAGGTTAAGGTGTATGTGAGATAGTATCTTGTCTGGTTGTTATATGGCACAGTGTGTGGAAACAGTGTGTGCACCTGCTCCATAAATGTAGGCCTTACGTGTTTATATGTAAGTTGCTACCCAGACAGTCCCAGAAGAAAGAGGCCTTAATTCATGGTGACATGCGTGCTGCTGCATTAAGTCGCAGTAGGTATATATAATTAAACACCCCCTTCCACCCACTTTCTTTGTTTCAGCGAGCGTCTTTGTGCCTTCTGTTACTGTGGTAGCCGTAGCCTGCTGGGTCAGGGGGAGCTGCGAGCATTCAGCACCACGCCTGAGCTTGAAGCACTCCTCAGCCACAAGGATGGAGGAGGCTCAACAAGCGAAAGCAGTGATGTCGACAAAACCACTCAGCCAAAAGTGGCAGGAGAGACCACCTCAGGACAGAGGGAAAAGACAAGGTAAGTGGGCCCGACTGACGCTGTTGTGACAAATAGTTCGGTTGTCAGTGTTGGTCGGGACAGTGATGAGTCCCTGTAGTGGGTAAATATGCTGCAAGAATTGAGAATTTCTTATTTTGTCCCAGGCCCCTGTGCAAACAATGATGGAGAAAAGACTGATGTTGGTGTGAGGTCTTAATTGTTTTACTTTGGCCTTTTGGAATTGTTTTTGGGTTCAATTTTCTTTACAGCATTTTTTAGACTGAGTGGGATATTCTGTTGAACAAAGGTCAAAGTGGTAGTTTAAAAATGGCCACATGTATACATCCATGATATACAAATGCATGATCTGGAACACAACAAAAAGCATGCATTCAAAGCACATGAAACCTCCCTCACTAAAAGGCCTCTCCGACTAAACAGGTTGTTGTCATTCTTCATTTAAAGGCTGAATAATTACTTTGCCCTTAGCATTCAGTGTTCCTAGGTTCAGGGATTGCTTCAGCAGGTGAAAGGTGCACATGAGCCCTTTCCTGTATATGTAATTATGTATAAAGCATCCACATATTTTCACTCTCTGCCAACAAAGGGACCCTCCTTGGACTCTTTGGACAGCAGCCTAATTTGTTTTGCCCCTTTGGAACCAATCAGGCATCTCTCTTGGCTCCCGGTGACGTAATGGGCAGTGGGAGCAGTATGAGTCTGGCCTCATGCCAAGCTAACCAGTAGCCGTTGTGTTGCTGCTGTGTGATTGGTCATTGGGGCCAGTCCTCTGTTTAGTCATATGGGGAGGGGGGGGGGGGGGTTGTATATTGATTTGTCAGAGAAGCAGAGGTAGAGAACGGAGTGGAAAAGTGTGGAAAAGTGAGGAGGTGTGAAATGATCATTTTAGGGTAATGAAACGTTCAGCTGCGAACAATAAGCTGTCATGGCTGCTTCTGTCATGAGTGTGCCATCATGCTTCCAGACACCAGTCTCTTGATTTTGGCCGTTGCTTTGTTTACTGGAACTTAGGTCCTTTTTAAATGCTAATGCTCCCTCTCCACATTTTCCGCATGCTATGCAGCTCACTAGTTCAAGCCAGGGACTCGGGGAAACACATCCTTTTCAACAGATTTTATGAGACAGAACAGCCAGCCTCTTGTGCACACACCAAACAAGATGGCCCTCTTCTTCCTCCTCCTCCTCCTCCTCTCCCTCCTCCCCCACATCCTTTTTATTTGCTCTCTAACATTTTCCCCCAGCTCATTCTCTGTCTTCTTCTCTCGGCTTTTGCAAAAAAAAAAACTACACATAGTCCTCTAGCTCTATGTCTCCACTCTGGATTTATCCCTAAGTCAATTCAGGCTGTCTGTTTCTTTCTAGTGCATCTTCTAGATGTCCTTTTTCATTTCAAAACAAAGACCTCTGCTGACCCGCTTTCTCTGCAAACCTTTTCCTTTGTTTCAGTGGGTCTGAAAGCTGCGAGGAAGAACCAGACCCAGCCAGTCGATTTTGGGATGAGCTCTCTTATGTTGGCCTTCCACAAGATCTCAATGTCCAGTCTCTCTTTAAGTCAGGTAAGATCCATAGATGGAGCATTTGAACGCATTAAGACCAGTTTGTAACCACTTATGATTGGGAGTTGACTTTCAAAAGATGCAAAAGATATCGGTTTTAATCTAACTTTTTCCTCTGCATTTTGACATTTCAGGGCAATGCTGGGCACATCAGAGTTGTGCCTTGTGGTCTGATGGTGTTTGTGAGGGCGAGGGACAATCTCTGCTTAATGTGGACAGAGCCATTGACTCAGGGAGCACAAAGGTGAGTCATGAGAGAACATCCAAGGACTAATAGGTGTTAACACCATCTTAATGTGTTGGGGCAGCAGGGAAGGACTGCTTCAGTGAGGCACAGCAAAGCTGATGGATCAGACTGGCTGGTAAAGGTCGGCCCCGGCAGCGTGGATCTCTCAGCTGTGAAATGGAAAAGGTCACGCCACTCAACAGGGCTGAGCTCCCATGGCAGCTTAGCTCCTAGTGTTAGCAGTGGCACAGCTCACAGCCCCTTGATTGCATTTGCAGCCCATTGGTCCTGTAGCCCATCATCAAGTCTTCCACTTGATCTTCAGAGTGGCTATTAGTGCACACTTATAGAACTAAGAGAAACGGGGAAAGGATGAGGTTCTGTCATGAATGTGATCAATAGGGGGCTAAATACAGGGGGCTTAAACAGGGGTTTTGATCCTAAGCTGAGAAATCCAATGAATATTTTTTCCTAAAGAGGCATTAAAGAATAAATCACTGTCTCAAACATAAGCTGAGTCATTCATAAAAAATGTAACAGACATGTTTTAGACTTTGATGTGTCTCTGTCGCTGTTAAGGGAATTTATTAATTATCCTTTCAGATGAAGTCATTTCAGACATATTTGATGATCTTGCTCTATCTCTCTTTCTTTCTGCAGCACTGTGCATACTGTAAGCGCCTTGGAGCATCCATTAAGTGCTGTGCTGAAGGATGTGCTCAACTCTACCATTACCCCTGTGCTGGGGCAGCTGGGACCTTTCAGGATATCAGGAGTCTGACGCTCCTCTGCCCCCAACACTCTGAATTGGCCCTTGACAAATGTAAGTTTGGTTAAACTTGATTTACAGTACATAAAAGCAATAATACAATGGTTAACATTTAACAAATAGACATTTTATGAACTGGAATGTCTGATATGTGACTTTCTTTTGTTTTCTTGACTAAAATCTTGTTTCCTTTTTTTCCCCCTGCCCACAGTTGTAGATGATGTAAATTGTGCGCTATGTGATAGCCCAGGGGACCTGCTGGACCAGCTCTTCTGCACCAGTTGTGGTCAGCATTACCACGGGATATGCCTGGATATGGCCGTGACCCCTCTAAGGAGGGCAGGATGGCAGTGCCCTGAGTGCAAAATCTGCACGACGTGCAAGTGAGTCACCCCCTCCCCCCCAACCAAAATAATGTATCTTAAGTCTGAATTTTTTTCTGCTCTCTAGCTTTTCGTTCACTTTTTTATCTTAGTAATTTTCAATATAGCTACCAGGCATTGTGCTTACTGTTGGTTTGTTTACGGGTGGGGTTTGTGAGGCGCTATCTGCACTTTGTACCCTGAAGCTCAGTCTTGAAACCTCTGACCTTTTTTTAGACAGCACGGGAGCTTAACAAGGCCTGTTTGCCCGTAGCTTTCTGTTTCGAATTTACATATACACCTTAATACCTAATACCCTAGCATTTCTTCATAGCATGATGAGAAGGTGTTCTTAATTTATTTTCACATAATTCAGTTACATCATTACAAATGGATTTGATATTTGCATTAACACTGAATTCCACTTAAGTAGAAAAAAACCCAGATTTTTTACAAAGTAAGGATCGACAATTTGTCAAAGAATACTTTGTTTTCTTTCCACCTGGATTAAAAAATCAGACTACAGTGGGTGCTCAACTTCAAACCGGAGAACCATTAAAAATAAGAAACCTCTGAACTAAGATATTTTTGATGTTCCTTTAACATAAATTCCTGGGTAGCATTTTGTGCTTTATGTGCAGTATACTGTATGATATTATTTTTGCTGTCTGGTTTCTTACAACCTTTTTCTCTGCTTGTAGGAACCCAGGAGAGGACACTAAAATGCTGGTGTGTGACATGTGTGACAAAGGCTACCATACCTTCTGTCTGCAACCTGCTATTGACTCTCTGCCCACCAACGGCTGGAGATGTAAGGTAGGAAAGAAGTAATATGGTGGATAGATTATTTAAAAACAATACACAATAAAAGGTTATTCTGGCTTGTCCTTGAAAAATGTTTAAAACCTACCTTGTGCAGATGATACTCCCATTTGTTTACACCAGGAACAATATTGCAAGAATCGCTGTAAAATTGAATATCACGCTTGTATCCTCACTCTGGCATCAATGTCTATCACCCCTGAACATATGACTTTTGGTGGTGTGTTTTTTTGTTCTTCCTGTGGTAAAGAAATGACTCACACCAGCCGATCTTTTTCGGCTTCAGTTCAGCCTCAGCGCTGTAAGAGCGCGTATTCTTTACGTGAAGTGCGTTATGTGTGCTTGTTCATCACACGCATCCCTCGCTGCAGCTCCGCCCCTCATTGCCCGGCAGGCCAAATGGTGTGCTTGTCATGAAAGCGGCTGGTTTGTAAACCCCAGTTTGTTAACCACAGTTTAGTGGGGCACGGCACCAGAGCCAGCAGGTGATGAAAGGTCTTTATACTTGGCCTCTCTATCTGACTCAGCACTGGTGAAAACCCACCCACCCGCTTGCTCATCTGGGGCGCTTACCACCAACCCCTGTCCCAACTCACACGGTAGTTTTGGCGTGGGTGCAGATGTCTTGCTGCAGTTCAACAAAAAAAAGAATGAAAGCTTGCTCATGTTGGAATGGCGGGGTTGTCTTTTTCACTGAAAAAAAAGACCATATACTGCAGAGAGAAAGCAAGCTTTAAATGAACAAGAGTTGTGACTATGTCTTGGGTAAAGTTTCAAAGGGACCTGACCATCAATATGTTGAATTTCATTTTTTGTCTATCATCTTAAATGTTTTCATTTAATCAGCTTAGTGAAGACCAATATCATTTAAAGGATACCATCAGCATTCATCCTCTGACGTCCTGATGAGTTTGCTTCACTTTGAGGAGGTTACTACGAGTATATTTAGCCCAAAGTAGCTCACCAATGTAACTGTATAAACATATATTTATTTTTTGTTTAAAGTTGAAGATGTTTACAAATACGTTTGTAGCAATCATTTTATGATTCTTTTTTCTCTAATTGTCTTATAAAGTCTTGTAGGTGAAAGAACTGTCTACAGTTCTGACATGAAGGTTTTGTTTAAATGAAAGCAGTCTCTTTTCTGCACCAGAATCACCAAAATGCTCAACTCCAAATGCTGCTTTAAAAAAACAGCAGCAATTAAGAGGCCTGCCACTGAAATGAAAGCCAAATGAACATGTTTCTAACCCAAAGCAGCTCTTCCTGCTGGTGCACGCTGTCAGTGTGCGTATCTCATCAAAAACACTGGCTGCCATTTATTTGCTTGTGCCACTCTGGCTCTGGTGCTCACAGCACTGTGTTCGACCAAACTGTTCCAGTGCTTTATGAAGAGCAGTGGGACTTTAGTCAGCTTGCAAAGCTGTGCTCCATGTTTGGATTAATAGCAACCTGCTTTGATTTGAAGTGTCGGCCATTTGTAACACTGCTTGGCAGTTTGTTGCAGTCAGTAATGCAGCTATGTAGCCAGAACTCGATTAATATGATGCCAGTGTTTGATTTTTTTTTTATTCTAAAAAAAAAGTCTTAATTAGATTCAATGCTCGAACATTTGTACTGCTTAACATAAATTGAGTGGTATTTGTAAAAACAGGTGTGTGTAAATGATCCTTCTGATTATCAAATTGCCTTGTAAATCAATTTCATAAAGGTCTATAAACACTGATGTTATTTATTAGTCATATGTCTCTGCCTCATGCATTTAGCTGGGAAACCAAAGACATGCTGACTGGTGGTCTGGACAGATCATACCTACTTCCTCTTATTTTCAATGCTCCACTGTAAAGCAGAAACCTCGTATTTGAAGTGAATGAGTATCAATGTTACGTCACTAAGGGCTTCCTTTGCTCCTCAGAACTGCAGAGTTTGCATCCAATGTGGAACACGAAGCAGCAGGCAGTGGCACCACACGAGCCTCCTGTGTGAGAACTGCGTCCAAAACCAGGACCCTTCTCTGTGCTGTCCTACATGTGCCTGCATTCTGGACCCTGAGCATCACAAAGACTTACTCTTCTGCCACACTTGTAAAAGGTAAGGAGCATTTGTTTGTATCCTAAATACTTCAGATGTTTCTTTATTTAATTCCTGTGGCAAATTTGTATCCTGGTAACCCTAAGGAAACGCAAGGAGAACCACATTGATAAATATGTCACATTTAAGGATTTCAAAGAGCTCAAGCAATCCCTTAAAATTCCTGTGCACTTCTTTCAGATGGCTTCACCTGGAGTGCGAGCGTCAGAACTCAGGCCAAGTAGAAATCCACCCTCGAGAGGACTATGTTTGTTCCAACTGCAGGTCTCCTGCTGCAGAGCAGCCGCTACAAGCAGAGGATATGGACACCGGCCCAGAGCTCAGCCCTCAGCCAGCCTCCATGCACACAGACTCTGAGACTGGCCTACAGCTGGCTAAAAAGCACACGGACCTAGAACCTGGCACTCAGCTGCCTCCTGAAATGCACAAGGACCCCAAACCGGAATTACTCGCTGTTCCATTGCACTCAGATCCAGAGCCTGTTCAGGCTACCGTCCAGGAGGAGAAGCTGGCCACGTCAGCCCAGAAGCCTGGTGGGTCTTTGTTTTAAAAGGGTTAGATTATACGCAGGGAGTTATCTGCTCTGATCTCTTTCCTTCTGTTATCTTGAAGTCTTTATTTTCTTTTATACTCAAGTGCCCCTCCAGAGAATCCAATCTGTTTTATCCGCATATTAATCATATCTTCTTATAGCAAGAACGAGCCAAGAGTGTTACTCTTTTGATTATACAAAATCATACGCATGGGGATCAGGTTATAAGATTGAAAATGAAAGGGAATCTTTGTAGTTCCGGGTCCATTCATTCAGCCTCCAGCCATGCATAAGCAGTAGAAAGTTTTGGCCGAGCAACACAAAAAATGGGCTGTAATGTCAGCACTGATGAAGTTTTGAAAGTCGTAGTTGTTGCAGATGAAAGGACTGGGAGTTGTTTGGACTCCAACCAGAGAGAAGCACTCCCTCTTTTATTTGGAGGATTTTCTGAGGGCTCCCCAATAACCAGATGGTGTCCTACTAGTGGCAGATTAAAGCCACTCCTTTCTCTTTGTAACTTTTGTGTTCAGAAAATTAAAAGTACTTTGTTTCTCCCTCGTGTCTCCTGGGGAGGCAGTGTGTGCTGTCAGTATTAAAAGAAGAGGAAGTTAATACTTTGGAGCAGCTATTTGTCACTTCAGTGCAAAGCTTTGTGAAACTACATAAGAGTTTGGGCAGATTGGTAAGAGGCAGACATTGCCATTAGAGATGGCTGCCAGTGCTTCATGTATACCAGCTTTACATTTGACATGTGTTTCATCTTTGTTGTCCTCAGACGTGGTGGGAGAGTTTGCTCAGGCACTGTGACGATGTCTGATATCTGTCATATAGCCGTGTGCCTGCATGCAACAAGCAGGTGTGCAACGCTAAATCAAAGCAAGCAGTTTCTGTCACACTGCCGCTTCCTTTATAACTTAGTGTATATATATATAGGGGGGGTGCCCATGGGCTAGTGGCTTCATCGCCCTCATGTACTAAGGCTATCGACCTCCATGCTGGCAGCCCGGGTTCAAATCCCACCTGTGTCTCCTTTCCCGTATGTCATTCCTCACTCCCTCCCTGG
The DNA here is from genome assembly GCA_020745685.1 of Tautogolabrus adspersus. Classification (NCBI taxonomy): domain Eukaryota; kingdom Metazoa; phylum Chordata; class Actinopteri; order Labriformes; family Labridae; genus Tautogolabrus; species Tautogolabrus adspersus. Next base: position 17,823,016 of record CM036544.1, read on the forward strand.
TTTCCTACTCTATCCATTGTCCTATCAAGTAAAGGCATAAAAGCCCCTATAAGCACAGTGAATGGATAGCATCTGGTTAGAGCAGTGCGTCTGGCAGTATTCTGATCAAGAAAATGGAGATAAAAATGTTTGTCAGGTCAAACTGGCATATCAATTTGAGCTATGCGTAACCCCATTTATTACGGGCGTGCATGTGGATGTTAACCTTCCATGAGGGACAAAGGCTGGTGGTGATAGCATTGCTAAAGTTAGCCACACTCTGCAAACCGTAGTTTACTCGCAGACAATTTAGAAGAAATTGCTCCGTTTTTGATGTTTTCTGAGGGTTTTTAAAAACACTTTAATTGAACAGACTAGGTAATAAGTAGCTATAAGCATCCCTACTCAATTTCCTGTCATAGAAGGAACTGTTTTATATGCCAGTACTGTACATCAAACAGTTCCTAACTTCTATGAGAGAGGAGCTGTTTCTGCTCTCATCGTTTTCCCTGATATTCACAGAAGTCTTTGTCTCAGGACATCAGGACTCAAAAGGCCAATTAAAACTTACCCAGTAACATTCAATTCCCTGTAGTCTCTTAATTTTTGTCCCGTAGATAGATAAGTAAGACGTCTAGGGCATCTTTGTTTTGGTTGTAATTTAAAACTTCTATATCTTTTACTCAATTGGGCGGTGTGACAGCCATGTGAACAGTGAAGGCTATCCTGCCAACCTTTGATAAAAATACACTTTGCAAAAAGCCTTGTTAACTCAATGGAAATGCAACCAAGAAAATATCCTTTCTGCCTAAAATGTTCTTGGCAACTGAATGGAAACACGGCTGATATTTTGCAAGCTCTACCAAAACTTTAATGTTTAATGATGCTGGTATCTGCTCGTATGAAGCCCAGGGCTGCATCTCCACTCGGGCCAGCAATAGATCTGGTGTATCAGTGGAAATAACGGTGAGCTGGGGATGCTAGTGGTAGCTACGCTGCCCACACTGTCTAGACAGCAGACTCCACTGGCAGGAGAAACTGGATAGGAGCAGCATGATGGTGATGTTATTAGATCCCCTGTTTGCAAACCTGCCTGGGAGCTACGCTGGCTCATTCATGAGTGCTCACACAGCTTGCTAGCACTGCTCACTGTACACATGGGCTCTCATTTTTACTAGCTGTTTCCTGCGGTCATCAACTTCTTCATCATTGGATTCAGCTGGAAATGCAAGGCTTCCCCTTCTGAGGTTTTGAAGACACGTGGGAGCGTACATGTGCTCTGTGTATTGATTTAAGAAAGGATTTAGGAGGTTTATGTTAAGCACCTGAAAATCTGGACATGTTTCTGAATTGTGTCTTCCCACTGGAAAGCATCAAAAGGGATTTTAGATGATTACCTCTTAAATAAGATGAAACATTGTTACATATTATCTAATTGTTTTCTTTGCATTTTGCCTTTGGGACGAGGGGTGCAACAAATCACAAATGTCAGGGTTCAGAATGAATCACTTCTATTCCTTAGCTAGCCGTGACTCAAACAGTGTAATTTAACAGCACTACAAATCTTTATCTCAAGGCATCTTTGTAATGCATTGCATCCATATAAATTGCTACAATATTGTCAGATTAGCCTGAATTCCCTTTAAAGACACGCATCCCATAAAATCTGATTTAACAACAGTCTGCAATGTAAAAAGCTCCATTATTTACATAACAGTAATTGTAATCCCTCTTTCTTTGAGAAACAAGTTTGCTGTAATCTCCCAAAACTTTTTTTCATAAGAGCTTTGACAATGTTGAACATGTAACATAATGCACACCGTTCATTTGGCAGATGTTTGTGCTTTCTGCTTCTGCAGCCTGTTGAGTAAGTCCGACAAAGCAGCAAACGAGGAGCATGCATTTAGGGACCGTATCTAAAAATGTGCCCTGCTAAGTAATTTGTTTGGCTAAGTTTACAGCTACAAACTACAATAGGCTGCACTATAGCATGTCTAACATTAAGTTTCTGATTGTTCTTAGGGCGCGGTCACACTGGCCATCCGTAACGTGCCGTACTCAAGCATGATTGCCCCCCCGCTGCGCCATTCCCCCACTGGCCAGCACGGCCTGCAGTCACACTGCATCAGGACTAACCGTGTCTGGGCACGATTGCCTCTTGTACATAAAGTCGTAATACAGCACATGCATGCTTTATGTTATTATGAAGCGTGCTCAGTTTACAAACAGGCGGACTCGAGAGGGAAAAAAAAAAGGGTCGCGCAGTCGAGTCCGCGTCTGCACATCGAAGAACAACTCAGAGAGCATGACAGCTACTTTACTGACTTTGCGGCTTATTTTGAGTCACTTTAATCAAATACAGCCGTAAATTAATTAAAAAAATAAAAGAGACGCGCGGCGAGTCCGCGTCCGCATGGAGAACAACACGGAGAACATGACAGCTTTGTGACTTATTTTGAGTCATTTTAGTCAGATACAGCCGTAAAACTCTGGATTTCTCCCTAATTAAGGCTGTCAGCCTTGTGTACCCGAAGTGTACCGTGCCCAAGCACACCTCTCCGAAGTGTGCTAAAGCCAAGGAAGTGTACCATGCCTGAGCATGGAACGGAGCACACTGGCCAAACGAACTGGACTTTAGGGTTGAAGCGTGCTTGGGCACGGTACGGATTGCCAGTGTGACCGCACCCTTATACTCAACAACCATCTAATACTTGCATATGGATTAACTGTGATCCGTTTCACCACTTATGTTACTCAAGTAAAAAGAGGACATTTATTTTCAAACTCTACTGAAATAAGTGAAGATACTGCATGCATTTTTTCAATTATGTTACATCATGTCTATGCTGCCAACCACCTACACTTTTAATATAATTAAAATCATGAACCCGAGCTTTTTAGCACCCACCAGGATTCTCCGGCACTCAGGGTTTAACAGCAGGCTATCTGTGACTCAACTGACAGATGCACTTGGATCCGTTCTGTGACTGCAAGTCAGACCCAAATTTAGTCCTCTGCTGCATTAATGAAAGCCGTGTACTTATCTCACCCGTCAGCTCATTCACTGTAGGAGATATAGGAAGCTGAGGGTTGATATGAATGAGTATGTGTGTTCAGCTTGGTCAATAGTTGAAGGCTTGAGATGGTTGGAGGGCCATCTCCTAATTGACTTTCTGGCATCGGCACCGGATGAGCACCTGCAAGCTGCACAGTCATGAGCCCAGAGCACACAGACCCTGGGATGTTGGTTGTCATGGTTACTCCCTTCCCTGGCAGAGATGCTTAGCAGGTGCATGTGTGTGTCAGGATCAGTGTGACATGGGAACTTGTGGATTGAAATGGGGGTGCCTCGTTAAGACTAGGCTATCTGTACGGTCAGAGGCCCTCTGGCAGTGTATTGGCTCAGTGTGTGGATGCCTGATAGCCAGGAATGACTAGTTCTATTCATAGCAGACTAGTCAAATGCACTGATGTCTTTATTCCAGAAAAGAGTAGAGTAGGAGACACTACACAACCTAGTGGAAAGAGAGAGACTCTAGATGGATATTATAAGGTGTCCTATGATGAAGGATTTCTTTTTCTTTTGATGCATTTTGACTACTTTTCACTCGGCCCGGAGCCACTAATTGTTAATATTAACAGTTATGTCACATCCATTATAATCGACTGAGCATTAGAATGTCAAATGAGATGTTTTAATTTACTAATGCTAATATGGAGCCGTACAAAATTCCCTTTTCTCTTAATTTGCCTCTGATACTTGGTGATCTATAACTCATGATTCATGTGTTAAATTGGATGTTAAAAAGGTTTACTGCCTGGCTTCACTGTGGTTTTACTAAAGGCAGAATCTCTATGTATAGTAAAATCTTTTTATCATTTGATTTGATTAACGGGTCAATTGAATAGATGCAAGCATAATAATCTCTGTTCTCTCTGTCGTTTTGATCGCTGGGCATTAAAAGCCTGGCATTCCCCTATGTTCTTCTTTTCTTTATTCACTCATCCTGCTCTCTTAACGCTCTTTAAAACCTATTCAGACTCTTAGCTCTTATTATAAATGTACTACATTAGGATGCTTTGTCACTTCAACTTTTTGATAATAAATCTTCTTTCTTCTAGAAGTCTCTGTGGAAGCTGATGTCGAAATGAAGGTTACTGAATTGTCTGACATCAACATCCAAACAGAATTCAATCCAGGTTTGTTCACACGTCAGTATTTATTTAGAACCTAATCTGCTTTTTGTAAATTCTGATTGAGTTGTTCACTGCATAGTAGGGCTGGGAATCTTTGTGTGTCTCACGATTCGATTCGATTTCGATTCTATGGGTAACGATTCAATTCAGATTCAAAACGATTCTGGATTCATTGATTCATGGATTCAAAGTCTATTTTTGAAGTAGTAATTACTTCAGGATCTACTCCAGTCATCTGTGAGACTGGCTGAATTTGGCATTCTACTGAGTTAAAGAGCAGGGAGTGACTGATTAGCGCCCCCCCCCCCCCCCCCCCCCCCCCCCCCACACACACACACACACACACAATTTTTTTTTTTTTTTTTTTTTTAAATACAATTGATTTCTGGAAATTATGAATCGATTTTAAATCTTAGAAGAGAAGAATCTCGATTTTTACATGAATAGATTTTTTTTACCACCTCTACAGCATAGTATCATTTGAAAGCACTGTTTAAGGTAGCATACAAAAGACCATTAGCATGATGTCTGCTCTACAATTCCACGTGACGTTTAGATTAATGACATTGATTTATTTGAATGCTGTTGTGAAACTTGAAAACAACATTTTTTAATGCAGTGATCATGCCACGAATCATTAATGATGTGCATGATACAAACACAAATATGTTATTTTGACCACTCTGTATTTCCTCCTACAGAAACTAAACCAGCAGCCAGAGTCCAACCTACAGAGAGTCCTGAGCCATCGGGGACTTCCAACCAGGAGTCTGATTCTTGTCCAGCCCTGCTCTCTATGGAGGCACTACAGACACAGGATACCACGTTACATATTAAGCCAGCAAAGACAGAGGCCTGTCCGGAGCAGGGCATGGCCAACCCCTGCACAAAGGATTTCAAGGCCATCATCTCAACCACCAAAGAACCAAGTACTGCATCAGTACCTTTCATGGACCAACCAATGGAGGTCTCAATAGCCCAGCCTTCAAGTATGGATGTAGTCAGGGCTTCTCTCTTGGAAACTGCTCCAAAGGAACCTAACAAGGAGAGGAATGAGGTTATTTTTCACAGGAACCTGGCAGAGACTGTTAAGCCCTCAGCCTCTCATACATCTGAGGACATGTACACTATGCCGGAGAGCAAGCCTAATCTCTCGCTTTCCAGCCTGCCTTCAGAGGAGAAACCAATGAAATCATGTGTGGAAAGGTTGGCAGAAATGGTTTCTTCTCCTTGCCACCTCTCCCCTCTTGCCCGCGGGACTTCTCCCAGAGAGCCACCTCAGACCCAGATCCTACCTTCACTGGGTGACCACAGCAGTCTAATACCCACCACCACACTTATACCACTCACCCCTAAGATTGGAATGGGAAAGCCAGCCATCACCAAGAGGAAGTTTTCTCCTGGGAGGCCACGGGTCAAACAGGTAGGAACCTTGATACCCTTTCACAAACGACCAATGATTTGTTTCATGTCCCAGGCTGCGACAGTGAAACATACCCCTTCAGTGAAGGCTATTGATTTGTTGCTTATCATTGCTGATATGTGTGTCCCTGTGTCCTGTGGGGCTCTGCTCAACAAAGGTAGAACAGAGTTTGTCTTTGTAACATGTGGTTGGTTGATACAGCTTATACTGTTGGGGATGTTTTTCGGTTATGTGTACAAAATCAAATTCAGTCAAGTTATACCTGGTACACTGAGCTATCACAGCAGCTAAACAGAATAAAGACTGATGTGTTCTCTCAACTCTCTGAGCCCTTGTCATGATAGTGCATCACATGATTAGTTAGCAAAAACTCAATGTAATGTTTTTTCTGCCTGGCATTACTTTTTTATGGCTAAAATACCGTTTACAGAGTCCTAACCATATTCCACCTCAGAAGCATTTTCATCCATCACTCTGTCCATTTCGTGTCCATGTTACAACCCTTGCCCATCCTGCTTTCCTATAGAGGAAGACTGTTTATCAAGTCACAATTAACGGTGATCATTACCACGTCCTTATCATCTTTATGTGACACAATGGACTACAGTAGGTCCCCAGTGACAGTGGGAAACGTTTAATCTTCTAATATTGGTATCCCAGTGTTGTGTTATGTAGACATATGAATTACAATAGAGACGATGAATGTAGACTCTCAGAAAAAGAATGGGAATAACACCCATGGCTATAATCTATTATGAATGATGCTAGTGAGAGAGGACTAATTAAGTTTGCAAAGTGTGTTTCTCCCCAGATATATCCAATCTTTTAAGTAAATATGATATGGCTAAAACATTTATTTTTTTAAATACAAGGCCTGGGGAAATCAATTCTCAACATTTAAATGTTGCTCCTCTGCAGCCCAGCATGCTTTTGTCAGATGGGCTCCTGTGCTGCCTTGCTTATGCAACTCACCCCTTTTTGTCAACATGCCAAACGTACACTGTTGTCATGGCGAGAGATTGCAGGGGCCTCTTTCCTGCTGTATGTACCCAAATGATCTGGCAAATTATGCTGTGTGAAATGCAACTAACACAAATGTGCTCTCTAGTCTTGCTGTTTCAAAGCGATTATCAGGAACATGCCTCTTAAACTGTTGTGCATGAGAAACACTTTGGATTGGCTTAATACTGAATGTGCAGTAATACTTATCCTGTTTATAGCTTGGCACATCAGATGCTTTCTAATTCCAGATCTCTGCATATGTGAATGTGTACCTAGTAGCTCCCTCATGGCTACGTTAGAAACTCACCACATCTCTCTAACATCTTTCTTTGTATGTTTTGTTTCTTCGCTGGCTTTGTTTTTAAGTTGCTGCATTTTGTCGCCCTCCTCCCTCCATCTCTCTCACTCTCTCACCAACCCCCCTTTACCTTAGGGTGCATGGAGTCCCTATAGCAGTGTGAGCTCCCCCTTGTCCTGGTCGCCAGACCAGCCAGAGGGGTGGGACGTCCCAAAGACCAGGCAGTCCTCTGGCAGTCCCGGCTGGAGCATCAGAGTGGTAAATAAAGTGGCTCAGCAGAGGCAGCAGGGCAGCAGCTGCCCTCTGTTAGCCCTCTGTTTACCCCCGTGACGCACACTGCCCCAGTGGTCCCAGTGTCAATGTGATGTATAACGTAGCTTACACCAGCTATTCCCACTGACTTCAGTGAGCTAAACACAAGACCTCATGAAGTGAGATTGAAATATAGTGGTATTAACCAGATTTGCTGGCTTTGTAGTTTAAAATGAGAGATCAGGACAATCACACGATCTACAAAAAATATATAGATAAACAAATCTTCTAATAAATGAATGTGTTCTTTTGTCAGCCATGCTCTGCTCTTTTCTGCTCCATTCCTTTTGCTCTCATGCAAACCGGTTGAGGTACTTTTCGTTCTTCCTCTTTGATTTTGAAGTAAATGAAAAGTCTGTGGCAGTTGGTTGCCATGGTGACATCTATTAGTCTTAGTAAAGCTGGGTGAGGGTTAATTTGAATACTGTGGCAGGGGTCCAGTCCAGGTAGAACACCATCGTACAGTTTGTCTGTCTGCAGGCCCAGTGGAGGGGGTAAGGGCTGTGATTTGGGATCAGTGTCAAATAGAGGTAAATGGGAAGGGATATGGGAGCAGGTGCTGCGCGGTTCATTAGAGCTCGACAGTCGTAATAAGGGGGAAAGCCTGCTGCAGGAAATGTGCAAAGTCCCCTGTGCAACTCGCATTGCAAGAACAACAGGCTTTATCCAGACTCACTCACTTTCTGGCAGTCTTTTCCATTTACCTTTTAAAATGTCAAGAATCTGACTCATCATTTTTCCCCTGTATTTCTATTTTAATGATTTGCATTACTGCCACTGTATCGATGTAAGATTTTATGGCAAACAGACCAAAGCCTTTTGATTCCAGTTTCTACGGAAAAGATTCAGAGTGATGATATAATTGATTATAAAAAGTCAGCAGGATGTTTTCATTTCTGTTTGAGAAAACGCCATATGCATGAACAGTGTGTTATTACAGTCCAAGATTTAGCATTTTCTTTACAGCAGTCAAAGTTAACAAAACTAAACTAAACATTTGAGTTTCTGACAGTAATTTTTACTTTCAATATGGTCGGTATATTGGACTTCCAAATGCATTTTTCTCTCTTTGCAAATGAGCACCATAGATTCTCTATTCTGTAGACATACTGTAGATCAGTGATTCTCAAAGTGGGGTCCCAGGACCCCCAGGGGTCCACGAACCATAGCTCGGGGGTCCGCGGAATAATTTACAAAAAATTGTAAAGTGTGCTGTATCATTGAAAAAGCATATCTACAAACTGGGATCTCTTGCACCAATACAATCAGCTATTTTGTCCAATACTCCCACCCACTTTAGTTTTGTGCCAATAGATCAAGTCTGATATGATCGTGACATGTCTGTCACTTCATAGTCACAACGAAAAAAGAAAAAAAACCTCAAAATAAAAAACACCTCGGAGCCAACATTTTCTCAAAGTTTATAAAATGAATTACTTGGAAAGTATAAATGTAGCTTAATTCTATCGTTGCAAAGTACTCCATAGTACATTAATACATTGTATTAATATAAGCTTATCAACGTTACAATAATGAGGGGGTCATGGGAAAAATCTCTCACGTGAAAGGGGTCCATGGTCTAAAAAAGTTTGACAACCCCTGCTGTAGATAACAGTCCTTTCTGCCTGATTCTGTCTTTTCACTGCTTCACCTCAGAAATGTTTCTAACGTCGTCTTGTCATGACATTAGGGATGTAAAGATTAATCGTAAAATCGTGATAAATCGATTCAAAGGTGTCAAGATTCACATCGGTACTCTAAAAAAATGAATCGCAATAATATGGTGAGCGTCAGCAGCTGTAGAGCAGAGGCTGTGGGCAGCTTCAGAGCAAGATTTTGAAATTGAGGACGCACCACCGTCTTTTAATTTGGAGGTGTGGGAGCATTTTGGCTTTCCCAAGACAGAAAATGAAAGAGGTGAGAAGATAACAGACAAGACAAAAACTGTCTGCAAATATTGCAAGAAGACAGCGAACTACACAAATAGCACAACCAACATGAGGCAGCATTTGATGGACACCACAATGAGAAGCTCCAATCACCTCCCCTTGTTGAGAGGAAAAAAACATTAAAAGGCAAACCACACTGACAAGTAGGTTTGCAGCCCCTAAATGAATCTTTTTCAGTCAAACATAAGGAATTATACTGTATTTTACTTAATTATATAACAAAATGAAGTAGGCTATAAAGTACCCTTGTTAGCAATATAAGCCCTTTCCCAATAAAAACGACATAACCATTCAACAGTTGAGGTAGAATGGGAACAAACATGTAAGAAATAGGCTACATTACCCTGGGTAAGATGATGTATTTTGGTAATTGGGCTTTATTCTTCAACTTATTTTCGGGTTTGTTCACATATGACTTTAAAATGCACTTTATCCACACACACACACACACATACTAGTGCCTCTTAATACACACTGCTTGTCCCGTCCCACCTCCTCCTTGTCTCTATACCAGCTTGTGTGTGATCTTTTGAAAATACTCTGGAGCAGTACTGTATGTGTAAAGTTGCCTAAATAACACAAGACTTGAAATGTTTCTCACTGGTCCGTTGTTATCAGCGTGTAGACGACCTTCGGTAATGACGTGTAGCAGGAAGCAGATCGCAGACACACAGCATATGTCAGACACAATACTAGCAACACATACGCGAGGAGTACAGTGAAAAAGGCTGTCCAGAGACTGTCCAAATAAAAATGCTTGAATGGTTGGCAGTTACACCCAGATCGGCCGCCTAGCTATACTTTGTGAGGGAACACCGTTGTCAGACAGTCTCCTCCGCTATTCACTGCACACCTGCACCTTGTGTTGAGGAAAGGGAGGAAAAGCGAGCCGGTGCTCAAGTGATCCAGACTTATGTGGCTCATACTGATGCGACCTTTCCAACCAGTCTTTCCTGTACTCAACCATGCAACGTGTGTGACAAACAGGGGCATTGTAAACATGATTGTAAATGGATGAATTTATGCAGGATTTCCTTGCATTAATTCGAGCAAGACTCGTGGGAATTGAATATTTTGTGGTCGACTCCAGCAGTCCTGCGCCGATATTCAGGCCCTGCACACACACAATTATATATACATGCAGACCTAGTCATAGGGGGGGGGAAAGGTACCCTGCAGCAAAGTTTCTCTTTACTTACAAATCTACTCCGAGCAAAATGTGAATTGAATGATTCAGTGCGTACAAGAGAGAATCAAGCTTTTGAAAACAATTGGTGTTTACGTCCGACAATGACACTAATTAAGACGGGGAATTTTCATTGTGCTGGATTTCTTTCCCAGCGTTTTCTGATTTTTGTCTCACCTCCACAGGGTCGAGGCTCTGGCTTTCCTGGAAGGAGGAGGCCCAGAGGAGCTGGTCTGTCAGGTAGAGCTGGACGTGGCAGGGCCAGAGGCAAGAATGGGGCGAGTCCCAACATCAACCCCGGGGTATGTGTCGCCAGCTGGATGACAGCTAAATATTACACTGTATGCAAAGCACTGTTTGTTTTGCCTCCAGCTGTTAAATACAGAGTTTTAGGTTTTTTTTTTAGATTAGTTTTACCGTAGAGACGGTACATAGGAGGACCACTTTATCAAACTGGACAGTTAAGAATAACAGGTCATATTTTCAGATAGTCACTAAACCTCTTTAATATGGTCATCCTAGTTGTTGTTGTTTTTTTGTATTAACTCTTATATGTCATCCTTCCGTTAGTTTTGAATTACTGTGATTTTGTCCTTTGTTTGCAGATCATCACTATAGAATCACAGTACCCAGTCAAGGAGGAAGAGGAGAATGCCATGCACAACACAGTGGTCATATTTTCCAGCAATGACAGTTTCACGTTAAAACAGGTGTTTGTTTATTTAAATCTGAACAGTATCTCTTTTTCTTTTCTTTTTTATCTTGGGTCCTCATCTGTGAATATCTCCATTCAGGCCGGTACCAAATGAAATCTGTGCTTAGAGACCTCTCCCACTGGAGATCATTAATTCTTGTGGAGATACTGCCAAATGCCTGCAGGATACTCAATTATATAATGCAGGACCGTATTGAAATTGTATTGTTTCTTGTTTTCTGCCTTCAAAATCATGTTCCTCTACTGAATTAAATTCTGTAAACAAGTCAACTGATAGTCACTGATATTCTCAGGGTGTAGAGACAGCGGTGATAGTAATTTAAAGGGGTTTTTTTATTTTTAAAGAAAAATGTACAAGTGCAGTTCTTAATCGTCTTATGCACAGTTGTACTTGAGGAAAGAGCGCCACGAATATGGAACTCTATATTCATGATTTCAAAATCTGAACTACACTTGAAAGAGGTTGGGTAACTCCTGATGTCTCATGTTCTTTTCAGGACATGTGCGTGGTGTGTGGGAGTTTTGGCCTCGGTGCAGAAGGACGTCTTTTGGCTTGTGCTCAGTGCGGCCAGTGCTACCATCCATTCTGTGTTGGAATAAAGGTACCTTTACTCTTGGAGTGCACACCAGCTGTGTTTATAGTACACACAACAGAAATACCATCCCATCCTGTACATAAACTAACAGGCTCATTGTAATTTCCAAAGATTACCAAGGTGGTGCTGAGTAAAGGCTGGCGATGTCTGGAGTGCACGGTGTGCGAGGCCTGCGGCCAGGCTACAGATCCCGGACGCTTGCTGCTGTGTGACGACTGTGACATCAGCTATCACACCTACTGCCTGGACCCTCCACTGCAGAATGTGCCCAAGGACAGCTGGAAGTGTAAATGGTGAGTAACTCTATGATGACCTCCAGTAAATGTGCTCATCTCAGGCATGCATCAGGGATGGGATTCTTTCCCCTACTCCAGATTTGTCTTGCAGATGCACAAAACAATACTAGTAATCTGAGTCATGTTGTACAAAATAACATATTAACTACACACAGGCAACTTGTATACTGCCTACAGAGAGCCTTTACAAATTCCACATTTAAAGTGTAAGAGATTATCATGTACATTACCTTATACCTGTTAAATGTGATTGACAAGTGTGTGGCATCCAGCAAAAAAGCAGGAACCCCCCCCTCACACACACACACACACACACACACACACACACACAATCACATCCCTGATGTATAATTTAGATTAACCTCTGTTTTACAGTCACTGAAGGTATGAAACAGTTGAACACTGTGTTGTTTGTTTTTATTGTGAGCAGAAGACAACTAACCATCTTCCACCACTTCCAGAAAAAATACTTAGAAGTGGTTACTTACCAGTAGTTACTTAGTAGTAAAAAAAAATGTCAAAACAGATTTAAGTAAAGAGAAAATCTAAAATAATTTCATGGAGATTGGAACCTTTTTATCTAATCTACATTGCTGCTGATTTTTTTAACCTTGGTTACTCTAAATAAACCAAACTTGTGTATAATTCCTCTAAAATGAAGAGGAAATCATTCCCCGTTTGCAGTAATTTTGCAGTCCACTTAATCAGGGCTAATGCTTTTTGAAGTTACCTGGGTAGAATGACCTCTGTCCTCCCTGTCTCCTGCAGGTGTGTGTCCTGTACCCAGTGTGGTGCCACTACCCCAGGCCTAAGGTGTGAGTGGCAGAATAATTACACCCAGTGTGCCCCCTGTGCCAGCCTTGCAACATGCCCCATCTGCCTGGTGGACTACAGCGAAGGCACCACAATTCTGCAGTGCCGCCAATGTGACAGGTGTGCAGTGTTTCTACACAACCTGTCAGCTCAGGAGAACCGGTCTCTGTCTTCTTTTTTCTTTTTCTTTTTTACGTAATTGGCTCTATCTAAAGCTTCTCTCCTATCTTCAGATGGTTCCATGCTACTTGTCAGGGCCTCCATTCAGAGGAAGATGTAGAAAAAGCTGCAGACAGCAGCTTCGACTGCACAATGTGCCGAACTTTCAAAACCACTAAAGGTGGGAGCAGAGTTATTTTTCTAAGTATTTTAATATGTGTGATCCTGCTGTTTCTGCTGTGTTTTAAATTGCTTTTTTGTGCCCTGTACTGCTGCAGTTGTGACCAAGGCCAGAGACACCATTGAGCCTGTAGTTATGACGCAGATTGTCACAAAGGCGAGAGAAATGGGTAAATTCAGAACTGCAAAATGGATGGATTATGAATACCAACGAGAGAAAATGTTTCTTTTAATAAGATGGTGACTGACTTGACTTTATACATTACATGCTAATATCTTTTGCTCTTTTTAGATTTGTCAAGGACTTACACACAGGATGGAGTTTGCTTGACAGAGTCTGGGCTTTGCCAGCTGCAGAGCTTGTCTGCCACGGCATCGCGGCGCAGGAAACAAAAACCCAAACTGAAGCTAAAGATCATTAACCAGAACAGTGTGGCAGTGCTACAGGCTCCTGTGGACCCCCACTTAGAACTCTCTCGTGATGAAGACATGGAAGACAACAGAGGTACTTGTCCTCTTGCACAAGCTTCCCTTTTTCACCTAGGGCTGTAAAGAAGAGGCTTCCAGTTCAGTAGTGACTTTGATATCAGTGTTGCCTTATTTGTTTGGGTGTCATTTTTTCCCAGCATGACTCTAAATGTTGTTTTTTATTAACAACTGCATAGAGAACACTTAAAAAACAAAAGCCAACCTCTGAACGATTAGCTCTGCATTAAGAGGATACAGCCTACATCCCATTCTCTTCAAATGTCCCAGGAAACACGTTGGAGGTTTTATTAGAAGATCAGCTTTAAGTGTTTCGGTTGGACACTTTTTCAAATGTGGACAAAATATAGACGTTTAAAATGTTTATTTGTTATCAGTATGATTTAAAGTAGTTACAACTACTGGTAGCTTCTTCTGTGCTGTACTAAAACAGTCAAGTTGCTTCATAAAATCAATCACTGATCAATTAAAAAAGAGCAACAAGATACAGTTGATCTACATGAAATAGCCCTTAGCAGTAGAAATTAAATTTAATGGCGTCTGATCCTTATAAATGTCCTCATTGTTTCCCTTATTAAAAGCTGAAATAATGTCAAATTAGTGTTTAAAAAAAGAAAAGTCAAACTGGAAAGGAATTTTTGTTAGTTATACAACAGCTTCACTTGATTTCCATCAGGCTAATGTCCTTCCAGTGAGGGGAGTTCAGATCAAAGTGACCTGTGTGCTGTGTCGAGGGGCCTGGCCGGGGTGTTGTTTGCACCAGGGCTGTCGCTCGTCATCAATGCTCTCTCCTTCTTGCAGAGGCGGAGCTCCTAGATTGTGAGGCGAAGTCTGACTCGAGCCTGGAACGAGAGCCAGCCGAAGACGACTCCAAAGGGGCCGACGGCGGCAAGAAGAGGAAGAGGAAACCGTACCGGCCGGGTAGGGCACCTGATTGAAGGAGACAGCTCCTCTGATGCGTAAAATGGTGCAGTACATGCCCGACGCTGTAGCTGTAGCAAAGCACTGCCATCTCTAGGCCTCTGATGTACTGAGGGCTCTGTCTAGTGTTTCTGAGCCTTCATGCTGAACGCATAGACAATTAATAGAACCTTGAACTCAATATGCCTCAATTCTTTTCATCTCCATTATTGCGTGAAAAATATTTTATTTTTGTGTGTGAAAATATGCAGTGAATTTTTGGCAAATAGATTTAAACATTTTCCTTTTTAGGAATTGGTGGGTTTATGGTCCGCCAGAGAAGCCGGCCGGGTCAGGGTCCAGGAAAGGCCAAACGATCTCTCTGTCGAAAGGATTCCTCTGGATCTGTGTCAGAGATCCCCATTGGAAAAGATGAGGGTAAGTAAGCCATTAATAAACACACATTAATATAGTTTATTACATTGTCCCCTTATCCGTCAATTTATTTATTATGCCGTGTCATTCTTTCTTCCATGTAGGTTGGTCGGAGACTCTGCCTGACACACCGGTGGACGAGGTGCCGCCTGGACCAGAGGTGCCAGAAAAAATAAAGAAACGCTACCGAAAGAAGAAAACAAAACTGGAGGAAGCTTTTCCCACCTACCTCCAGGTTTGTCAGCCATGAGAGAACACTTCTTGACATGATCACTAAACCGATCTGGCACAAAAGGTGTTATTCATAACCGTAATGCTAATGTTTAATATATGTTGTGAAGCACCTTGTAACCACTCTGGGACTTTTATAACTGTGATCAATGTGTTAAAAAACACAACTATTTATTTAAGAATTCTTTCTATTTTTTTGTGCTAGAATGTCTCTAAATAACCTGATTATATAATAATCATCGATGCAAAGGCACCTTATTTCAAAGATAGCACATTCCAAACAAGAGAATATATTGTATTCATAAAACAGCTAGTTTAGGCCTAGTCCACACATAGGCATCTATTTTCTCCGTTTAAAAAAAGAAGCCGGTCCACACGCACGAAATCGCAAAACACATTGTTCAACCGTCATGAGCACGCCGAGTCAAAAACAAAGACCTTGACATGCGAAACATTTCTCGCAATTCCTCTTTCATGACCATTTCATTGTTAAAGTTTCCATTCAGGCTCCTCTGCTCATCATCATAGTGGGAGAGTAACTGTGTATGTATGTGTAAGCTTGTAAAAAATTCCATTTAGCAACATTAAAGGTACAGTATGTAGAATTGCATGCTAATGTTTACATTAAAATATCTAACTTAAATTAAAAGTTGACTAAACCTATGTTATATATATTTTTTAGTTGAGTACTTACATTACCTCAAATATTTCCAAAAGTTATCAAAGCCAGAGTAATCCGTAATTTTATAGTAGTAACGTGACGTGTCTTGTAGGTGGCCGCCATGATGAGCCGCCATGATAGACACGAAATGTTGATCGTTGTCAAGGAAACACCGGATGTTACGTCAAAGACCGCTGCATAAGCTAGCGCTAGCTGCTACTCATCTCACATAAACAAAAGTGACAGCGTAGCACAGTGACATCAAATGGAGGAGAAAAATCACAGTGTGATGTTACAAGCCCAAAACTCTGTTTTCCCCATATACACGTGAACATCTTCACTGGAAGGAGTTTTCCAAAAGGTGCATTTTCGTGGTTATGTTTTCAAAAATACCCGCCTATGTGTGGAATGGGCCTTAGTTGATTGAAAATGTGTTTTATTGTTATGCAAGCGACCAATTCATTTTGTCTGGTCTTGTCATGCCAAATCATCATAAAATGCTCTTTATCCTACCCATGGGAAGGTTTGGAAACCAAAGTACATTGCATTGCAACCACTTTCAGAACTTTGGTGTGCGGAGTCCCTTCTGTGAGCTTTTTTAAAAGAAACAGTCTACAGGATGTCACTGTAGAGGATACTCGTCTCTGATCACGCTCTTTAAATGCTTTCTGTCTGGGTTGTGAATTGACATACAAGAGCATAACCAGAGATGACTTCAAGGTCCCTTGTCTCCAGCCGGTATCTCAGTGTCACCTTCTGTTGGCAAAAACATAGACCTATGATGTGCAGTTAGCCGCCCAGAGCTGTCAGTGCTGCTCTTTATCTCATCACAGTAAAGGGATTTTCAGTATAACCCAAAAGGTTGAACACAGTGAAGCACATTTCATTAATTATTGAAATAGCAACACAGTGAGCTTTTAATGTCTTGGTGCAACCGGGAGCTGCAGTTGTATGTCGTTGATGATAGTAGATGACTTGTGGGAATAAGTGGTTGTGGAGGCTGGTGCTGAGAAAAGTGAGGTCAGCTGCAATGACAGTTGGTCTCAAAGCTGCTCTGTTTCACCTCTGTCACGTTTCATGGGACTTCAATGGAAATGATGTAAAGAAAGGTAAGCTGACAGGTCCTGCAGGGGACAAAAAATGTCATCCCAGAGATTTACAAGTGCTTTGTGTCGTCATCTTCAGGAGGCTTTCTTTGGAAAGGACCTACTGGACAAAAGCAAGCAGAGCAGGCAGCAGGGGGTCGAGTCAGGTTTACTGGAAGAAGGGCAAAGCCAAGTACAGAGACGGCATCCCAACACCAGCTTCCTGGACCCCTCGTCAGACCCTCTGCTCAGCGCTTCAACATCAGCGCTCCCAAACAGACACCCAGCAGCACGTATGTACATCCAATACTACAGATCTTCAGGACAAAGGGTGTAATTATTCATGGATTAGTAGGATGTTCCAGATAAGCACTTTCATAGAAACCGTGCAAGTGTAAGAAAGGCCTGACAAACCGGGGTATCATTCATTTTTATTTTGACGCATTGCAATATAGTTTATGTCATGCATTCTCTCTGTTTTGTACAAACATGTCCAAAACAGATCATCAGAACACATGTCAGAACCCTTTTTCAGCCATTAATCCAAGACAAAGACAGAGTCAAAGGTTCATCTCTGGTCAGTTGTGTTTACAGACACATTTGTGGTACTGCAGTGCCATTTACAATACTGCTACATAGAAGCGTTACTCTCTACACGTCGCTCACAAGAAGAAAGTTTTCATTTTCTGTTCTGTCTGCAAGCTAGTTCTCTCTTGACTGCCCACTCATTCTGTATTTCCTGCTCCCCAAACTCTTTCTCTAAACATTTGTTGCACTCTTACTTTGATTTAACATGTTGATGATGTTGCAGATAACATGATCAAAAGCCTACCTGTCAAGCAAAACGTAAGGATGAAACCTCCTAATAAAGAAACGCAGCTTCATTCACACTTCTTTAATGTTTTTAAAATTGTAGCGATTACACACCAAACGTATCCTCTGCACTCAGTTAAGCAGATTTCTGCACCTTTGGCACAGCGAAAGATGTTTGTCAACACGTCACTCACCATCATCTATGATGGGTAAAACATGTAAAAACCTAGAATCGGAGATGCATTGGTTGAATATTGGTATTAGCCATTATACGACCCCTTTGATCTGTCAATGCATTGATGTCAGTAGCTGAAGTTAATCTGTTGGGTTGCAAGAATTTCATATTGGCAAGCTAGTGTACCTAACTGCTGATTCACAGAAAAGGTTTTCTATCAGCAGAAGAAGATGTTTCCTGTTTGATTAACTCTGGTTTGATTTCTAAAGTGACAGAAATTGTCAGCAGTGTGGGAATCTTTACCATCTCTGGGAAATATCAGTTAGTTTGTAGGACATGTTCTCGTGATATTTCAAGAGGAGGGACTACTAGAAACAATTTAAATACATCAAATCATTTGAAAAACAAAAAAGAAATGAGAAATCTGTATCAGCAATCGCTTAAATTACAGACTCACAATCGATGGATCTTGAACTCGAACTATTACTAATATGTTCTGTGTATAAACTACAGAAAACCATTGTAAGTGCACTGATTTCTCCTTACTGTGGCAGCAGATACACTGCAGTAGAATGAAGCTGTGTCATTTCAAATAAATGAAAGGTTAATAATAAAGAGTCAATTTTAGGGGCTTGCTCTAAATTTCGTGCTACTTTTCCAACAAAAAAAAAATGTTATCCATGTTTTAAAAGTTTGAAAAGTAGTGAACTATTCTAACTGTGACCTTCACAGTTGTGTTTTTTTTTTTTCTTCAAATCAAATACCTTTTCTTTTTTAGTTCTGTTCGTATTGAACAGAAAGTGGAAACATTCTTCAGGAAGATTGGCTGCAGCAAAGATCGACTGTGCCATTGAGTTTTTTTTTTTTATCAGAGCCTGAATTTGAATTCTCTCTTTTGTCTCAAATAAGTGACACAAAGCTCCAAATACTTCAGGCTTTTTATAATCAAAGGCTTCATCTTAATGTATGAATCGTTCGTCAGTGAATCAATGATCTGCCTAGTTTTTAAGTGTGTTGACGTATCAGTATTAGACTCTTTTTGAAGTACTTCTCCGAACAAATCACCAAAAGTAGCTTTGAAACAAATGGTTCCAAATCCCATTGTCATGTCCCTCCAACATCCCCATCAGTTATGATTTTGACAGTTTGGTTTTCTCCCTTTTTTTTGTTTCTTTCTTTTTTTCCCTTCATCTACAGAGACGTCTGAGGAACCATTAGTTGATCTATCTGATGTTCTGAACACTGATGCAGACATCTTGGGAATGCTGGGAAAGCCAAGCAGTGACTCTGGTGCGTTTTGTATCTCACAAGCAGTCACAGTGGCAAAAAGTTTCTAATAGACACCTAGCTGTGGGTTTACAGAACCTTGAAAAAATGTGCCCAACTGCAAGTTTATTTTGCTTCTCACCACTTCAGTGATTATGTTTTTAATATCACATTCTTCAACAATACTTTGAAGTCATCTTTGATTTGACCTTTTGTTTCTGTTTTGCATTGTCTGAAACGTGTTGTGCTTGTGCTGTCTTCACTGTTTTTTCACTCATTTTATCTGGTTCTGGGTCCTTGTAGGTCTTGATTTTTGCCCCTTCCAGGTTGACAGCTCACCTCCTTCTTTTGGTAAGGGTGCTATGGCCTACTAACCCCCTGCTTTAGTGCATTCTTCCTCTCTAACAGTGTGTGTCTCTGTATGAGTGTGCATGTATAAGCTGCTCATACTTAGCTTTTCTCATCTAGTTGAGATGGTTTTAACACTCATTACTTGCTTAGTGCTTATGTATCTAACCTATTCCACAGTACTCACTTGAATGCATATGGTGTGTCAGCTCTTGTTTGTGAGCCTCTTAGACTTTTTCACACTTTATTCTTTAAAAAAAAAAAAAAAGTGAGCTAAATCACAGCAGCCTAATCAGAAATGTTCTCAAGATGGCAAAGAAAAAAACTGCCAAGGACATCCAGGTATTGAAGAAATGAGAGGTAAAGAATCAAGTAATTTAAAGAAAAGGAGTCCTTGCAGAATGTTGTCTTAGTTCCTGAAGACTCTGAAGGTTGTCTGTTCTCACTCTTGTGACTGAAAAACAGAAAACACTGCAGCAAAGCTCTTGTCAAAGCTTACTGTGTTTATGTTAAATGCCCTATAGGCTGATTATAAAAAAAATGCATGCAGATTATTAACTTAAGGTCGAAACAAATCTTTAGTCTTGTCTTCAAAAAAAGTATGAAAGAATTGGAAAGTAAAGACAAGAGTATCAAAAAAAAGTGGCACTGATAGTTGTGCTGTGAGGAGTATACATTTAATCTGCAAGCAGTGGGGTCACATAGTTTCTAAATGGATTCTATCAACACTTCAAAATGAAGCCTTGAAACCGCCATTAGTTTTTAAAGAATTTAAAAGATATTGAGTACATAGAGTAGCATAAGCAGTATTTGAACACACAAACATTTAAGTGTTTGTGTACCTGAACTGAAAGTTAGAATGCCTCTCCATCTCTTAATAGTTTCCAAAACACTCCTGTTAAACAACACAGGAACCCTAAGGAGCTGTAATCATATACTGTTCTGTTCTGATTGCATTCCACAGGCTGTTCAGACAATAAACACGTTCTCACCTCATGTTTATATTTATGACCGTGTTCTTGGTCGGCTATTTTGTTGGTTGCTTTGTGTTTGTGTGCGTGCGTGCGTGCGTGCATGTGTGCATGTTATGATTTGTTTTTGTATGTCCGTGTGTGTTTCCACAGCTGGTCTGGACATTGGGAGCCTGACAGATGGTTCCCCGGTGGCGCCCCAGTCTCAGGCTGGCCGGAGGACACCTCGAACCCTCCCGGAGGAGCCCCTGGACGGCATTCTCAGCCCAGAGCTGGACAAGATGGTCACTGATGGTTAGTTTGGGGGACTAAACATCCAGACACCAACAGTTATTTGATACCTTATTTGAAACTTTTATACAGGATGAAAGTCATAATAAATGTGTTTTCTCTGATTTTTGTTTTTCAGAATCAATTCTTAGCAAACTTTACAAAATTCCAGGTTTGTAGTTTCAACCTTTCTTGCACAACTGTATATCTCCACCCATCATTGTCTGATACTTATAAATGTGACATATGTATTTGAATTTACTTTTACTAATTTAAATAATATATAGAAGCGGCATATGAGTTACAACCATAAGAATTGACAAAAATATTCTTAGTAAACTGACCTTAATTTGGGTATTGTATGAGCATACAGCATTGTACTGTTTCACTGTGTTGCAGAGCTGGAGGGCAAAGATGTGGAGGATCTCTTCACAGCAGTGCTGAGCCCCAGCACGAGCCAACCACCTCCCCCTCCTCAGGTGCCTCACACTCAGGGTCCGGGGCACCTCCCTGCCACAGCTGGCACTAGTATGCCTCACCCCAATGCAGGTACATCACCTACCATCGTGGTCAGAGAACATTTGACTTGATTTACTCCCTTTGTAATCTATGCATCTAAACACCTCTGAATTTGTGTGCAGGGAATCCCATGTTTCCAAGGATGCCAATGATTAATGGTATGATGGGACCAAACCAACGCTTCCCCACAAATCCAGGAGCAGGTCCCTGCATCCCAGAAAATTTCTCCCCCCTTAACCGCATGCCTTTCACTGACAATCCAAGGTATGCAATACAATGCCTCTGTTTCTTAAACTGTCAAACATTTGAGTGCAAAACCAAAACTGGTCAAACTAAAATGCTTAAAGATCAGCTGTTTTCCTTTGTTCTTACAGAGATAGAAAGTTTAATCAGATGCCTAGAGAGGCAGTAGGTCAATGGACCTCACCTGCCCATGTTCCTGGCCCTACACCCCCTGGATCTCTGCCTGAGGGGGAGACTGAAGCCATGTCAAATGCCCAAAGGAGTACACTCAAGTGGGAGAAAGAGGAGACACTTGGAGAGCTGGCCACTGTAGCGCCTGTCCTATACACCAATGTCAATTTTCCAAACCTTAAAGAAGAATACCCAGGTTGGTAAACAGCTTCAAAGCTTGTAAATCTTTTTTCCCCTTTGTTCATTTTTAACAGTCATCATTCCTGTCATTTTTTACTTTTTCTCTGGATATTTTTTGCTTGTACTCACTTCACTGTGTCAGTCACATTGTGCAGAAATACCTTGTATGCGCCATTAAACTGTTGGCATTACAACCCTTCCCTCATTCTTTCAACAGACTGGTCTACAAGGGTAAAGCAAATTGCAAAACTTTGGAGGAAAGCTAGTTCCCAAGACAGGGCCCCATATGTGGTAAGATCACCAATATTTTACTTCTATTTTTAAGGCCTAAACACTTTGAAACTATCAAACGATCTCTACCAGTGACACTGGTAGATTAGTATGCAGAAGGCAGGCTCTATTATCCCATCTGTCCTCTTGCCTCTTGCCAGTGCAATTTGAAATTCGGCCATTCACAGATGAACTAATTAACATAGGAAGCCCCGCTCAGTGTTAGAAATCACTATGGTCTAAGTAATTAAGTGAATGAGGAGTAATTATATCTTGCAGAGGCCAGTCTCAAAGACTAGTTTTAATACAAAGAACTTTGTTTCATAGTTTTTAGCAGGTTTTTAGTCATTTGTTTACTGGTACCATTTCCTATTCATGTTTTTTTTTTTTTTCATTTGATATCCAACTAAGTCATGGTCAGGCAACTTTTAGGATACCTGATTTAGGGTAACATGATGATCTCTACCCTATGCTGAATACATAGCATAACAATGTCTAGGACGTCTCTCTATTAAAACCAAAGTGTACATATGCCATATATTTTGTTTATTGGTCCGATAAGTTCTTTACCAGCAATGCCCCTGTTGTAGGCCAGAAAACTACCTTAGTCTCAGGAATGTAGACTTCCACACAGAATGAAAATATTCAGAGAGAGAGAAGACAAGTTCACAACAAGAGGCACTCTGTTGATTCTGGAGGGTTTTTGACATAAACCAGCCTCACAATACTTTAGCCACTCTGCTATGAGACAGAATTCAATGTCATACAAACCAAATAAGATTAACAATTCTTTAGTATAACACTAAGTACAGAGAATGAGGGTTTCATTTAAGGAGTCTTTTTCTGCAATCTTATGTAAATTAATTACTGATGCCTGTTTTGTTCTCTTTTTGCAATTGTGATTGATTTGCTGTTTAGCAAAAGGCAAGAGATAACCGAGCAGCCCTGCGTATCAACAAAGTCCAGATGTCGAATGAGACGGTGAAGAGGCACCATCCACAGCAACAGCCCCCTGAGGTGTTTGATCCCAACATACCACTAGACACAGAACTGCTGTTTAAAGACCCTTTGAAACCAAAAGAGTCAGAGCATGAACAAGAGTGGAAGTTTAGACAGGTAAGAGTGTATGCAATGAAGTCAGGGAATGCAGCGGCAGGTCCACTTAATATTAAGACAGCTAAGAAGTGGTGGTTTAGTAAAGCTCCCTAAACAACTGCACTATCCTCCACATTAACCCTGATGACATTGGTGGTTAGTAGGTCCAGTTTATTTTTGGCATGAGACTGATATACTTTGCACCCCTTTGGATGTCTAACCCCACTTTTCACTGTGCCCTCTCAACAGCAAATGAGGCAGAAGAGCAAACAGCAAGCCAAAATTGAAGCCACTCAGAAACTGGAGCAAGTTAAGAATGAGCAACTTCAGCAACAGCAGCAGCAACAACAAAGCAACAGCCTGTCTGATGGAGATGGAAACAACAGTGGCAACCAAAGCCCAGCTTCACAGCCCAGTAATGGCAGCTTGTCCCCCATGCAGCAAATCAATTCTAAAGATGGCTTTGCAAGACCACAGCTCCCAGGGACGCCAACTTCATGTCCTCCAGAGGATGTGTTCTTACGACCCCCTCCTCCCCCTCCGTCCGGTCCATCCTCTCAACCTCAGTCACCACAGGTATTCTCACCAGGTTCCTCTGGTTCAAGACCCTCTTCTCCATGGGACCCATATGCCAAAATGGTTGGAACCCCAAGACCCCCAAGTCTTGGGCCAAATACATGTCGTAGAATGCCTCCAGAATCTGGTAAATCCCCCACCTCCTTGATGGAGCAGCAGGACAGAGGGAGGCCCTCTCCTGCTCATGAATCGTTTGGCTCTCCAACCTCGATGAGTAATGACCCATACGCAAAACCTCCTGACACGCCACGGCCTACTGGAGAAATGGACCCTTTCCTAAAACCCATGGGACCACCCAGGGCCAGTCAGGCAGCTCAGGGAAGGCCCCCGATGGGTTCTCCAGGCAGAGATCCATACTCAAGGCCCATGATAAGAAATGAGGCCTATCAGCGTATGGCACAGAACAGGATGATCTTGTCTGACCCTTACTCGAGGCCTTTACTAGCACCGATCCCAGGAAGTAATGAGTCAGGCTCAGTCCCGTTGTTCAAAACACCAATGCCCCCTTCTCAGGCTCAGGATCCCTTCAACCGACCAGGTCCACATCAGTCTGACAGGTTCATCCAGAATCACCAGAACGACCCCTATGCTCAGCCTCCGCATACCCCGAGACCATCAGGGAACGACAACTTCACAAGTCCTCCCAGAATGGGCCAGCATCACCCTCAGGGGCACTCGTTTGCTCAGCCAGGACCAATGAACCAAATGTCAAGAAATCCTTATGCTCATGCACCTTCTACTCCAAGGCCGGACCACTTCACATATGACCCTTTTGCCCAGCCTTCTGGTCCCAGCAAGCCAGCTATTGACCCTTTCTCTCAGTCATCAGGCAACCAACGATCCATCATTGAACCAGGCAGTCAACCTCGCCCATTTTTTGAGCCCTATGCACGACCTCCAGGAACGCCACGTCCTCATGACAACTATGGGCAGCCCTCGAATGTTCCTAGTCCATCCTCAGACCCTTACTCGCAGGCTCCTTCAACTCCTCGTCCCAGTGGGATGAACCAGTTCACTCATCAGTCACACCTTGGACAGAGGATGTCACCTTCCCACTCAGTGGACCCTTATGCTCAACCACCAGGTACTCCAAGGCCCTCTGTGGGAGAGAGGTTCTCAAAGTCACCGGGCAGCCAGAGGGGGCAGATAGAGCTGTTTACAAGTACACCTGGGACTACAAGGCCAGGGAGTAGTGACATGTTTCCCCAGCCTGGGGCCCCCAGACCAGTGCTTAATGACCCCTATGCTCAGCCTCCAGGGACCCCACGGCCAGGTCCTGATGGGCTCAACAGACAAGTTCAAAGGCTTGGACCAATGGGAGGCCAGGATCCTTTCTCCCCTCCTCAAAGCAGACTTCAAGAGAACTTCCCTCATATGGGCTGCCAAACGCCAAAACACTCTGGTGTGTCCGAAGATGGATTCACTCAGTCGCCCACCAGAAGACCCAGTCAGACACCCAGCCATGACCCCTTTGAACAAACCTCCATGACTCCTCGTCTGCAATTGACAGAGAAAATGGAAATGAAAGATCAGTCAGGTGTGGGGAATAATGGAACTGTCCCTCAAGACCTACAAATAGCTGGTGCTTCCTCTGATGCTCAGGGTGTTGCGCTCGCTGATAGTGAAGAAAGACTCAGACAGGTAAGTGAACATCATTGTTCTATTCTGAGCTCATTTCACTGGTGTTTGATTCATGTCTTATGTTTGTAAAGGATTTTTGTGTGTTTACGATCCAAGTCATACTTTTTGTTACTTTTTTACTCACCAAGTCAACTATTATTGTTAAATCAAAGAGGGACCAGAAACTCAGTTTTAACAATCCAATGGAATGAATGGAAGGAAACAAACTAGAAACAACACCTTTAACAACCACTCCTGTTGTCTCAGCAACGTTCATTATTTAGATCAAATAAGAATAACACAAATCTAAAAGCTGCTCTCAATCAAACACAGACAGGTAAACTCCCCTCCAGCCAACTTCAATGTAATGGATAAGTTCCAATATTTTGCTGACGCTATTTTTTCTTTCTTTTAATAGAACATCATTTTATTTTTGACTGAACATTGAGATTGAAGTCTTTTATCTGAATATACATTTCAATTCAAAATGTAAATGTTAAAGCCAATTATTAATACAGGAATTTAATTAAAAACAAAACTTTTTGTGGATTTGCCGCATTGAAAGTATGAAATGGTGGTCATTGGGAAAAAAGGACCTGGGACATGAATTTCTTCACATTAGCTGTAAAGTAGGCCAAAATTAATTGACCGTCTTGCTCAGAAGCTAAAATACACATTTAAATTGTTGTGTTTTTTAGCGACAACGAATAAGAGAACTAATCCTCAAGCAGCAGCAGCAGCGGAGCGCTATTCGACAGGAGAGGGGCCCTCAGGAGCCTGTTGGCAACATTCATCCAGGAACACCACGACCCTGGCCCCAAGAGGCCCCTGGGCAACCAGGGGAAATGTTTAACCGGCCTCCTCCCCCTTACCCTGGACAAGTACCCATGAGAGGATCAATGAGGTTTCCTGGACCTTTTCCAGGAGATCAGCGTGTCCCTTTCCCTAATGAAGGGCAAATCCCCAGGGGTCCACATCCCGGAGACCCTAATTTGAGACATCAGGGGCCAAGGTTTGTGGGGGTTTTTGTTTTTTTACCATGCCTTTAAGTTCCAAATATTCTCTTATGAACAATACAGTGCTACACAAATCCAAAATGGGCTTTTCTCCTTATTTATGAATACTTTTGTCCTTTTCAGGTTTGCATTTCCACCAGGGGTTCTAGGACCGCACGGGCCCCAAGAGTTCTTCCCCCGAGGGCACCACCCAATGCAGGATGTCACTCCTCAAATGAGACGGTCCATGTCAGCTGAAATGGCAAAGAGTATGGGAGGCAACCCTATGGGGATGCCCCAGCACTTTCCACCACGTGGTATGCCTGTGCAGCAACACAACATCATGGGCCAGCCTTTCATTGAATTACGACACAGAGCAGCAGAAAATAGGCCACGTATGCCATTTCCCCCGGGTGCTATGCAAGGAGGCAACATAGATCCCAACTTTCAGGGTCAGCGGCTACCAGGCTTCGCAGGAGGATCTGATTCCAGGTTTCCTATAAATCAGGGGCTCAGGATGATTGACCCCATGGCTGGCCAAACCGGACATTTACATCTATCTTCCAGCATGGACAATCTTCATCAGCAAGTCCAAATGCCAGATAACAACTCGTTCAAACAATCTTCTTTAATGAGATCCATGAGCCAGCCTGCGTCCAGTGACAGCCAAAACATGGTAGCATCTATGATCCTGTCTGCACCCCCTGCTGGGCAGACTGAGACAGTCTCTGTTGCTGAAGGTGTGGAAGAAAAACTTGATGCAGAGGAATCAGCAGTGAAAGACCTTGAGGATGTGGAGGTGAAAGACTTGGTGGATGCAGACTTGGAGAACCTTAATTTGGATGCAGAAGACGGAAAAGACCTAGATCTGGAGACAAATGACCTACACCTTGATGACTTCTTAACATCAGGGAAATTCGACATCATTGCCTATACAGACCCTGACCTAGATGACATCAAGAAAGACATGTTTAATGAGGAGCTGGATCTCAGTGATCCTATGGATGACCATAATGACACTGCAGATATCAGCAAAACTTCAAGCACAGGAACTGAGGCTTCATCGAGTTCTGCATCTTTACTGGCAAAGTCAGAGGCCTCAGGTGAGCAGTCTTCTGCTGAAATCAAGCTGGAAGCCTCTGGGAGTCAGGACTCTGCCTCTTTAGCACACGGGAAGGAAATAAAACTAGAGGTCAAGGACTGTCAGAACCCCCCTGAGGTCTTAGACCAGCAAACCTCCAACCAGCAGGGAGTTCTGTCCGACTCCACCCCGGTCCTGTCTAGTTTACTCATTAAGCAGCAGCCTGAAGAGCAGTCATTAAATACAATCATGGAATCTGTCAATCCAGGAGGTAACCTCATGCCCCAGCAGAACCAAGTCACAGACACTCAGCATACAGCTGGACTTACAATGACTCAAACCATACCTGACGCTACCGCTACAGGAGAAGCCTCTATGGCCGACTTTGGGGAAGACCACCAGTTGGGGCTAGCCGCTGGAATTGACCAGAGCAGTCTGACCCAGGCTCAGCAGGCTGCATTGAACCAGGCGTTGGGCCAGCACAGCCTGCAACATCGGCCTCTTCTGCTAGAGGAGCAGCCACTACTACTGCAAGACCTCCTGGACCAGGAAAGGCAGGAGCAACAACAGCAGAGGCAGATGCAAGCCATGATACGACAACGCTCCAGCGACTCATTCTTCCCAAACATTGGTAAATGATTTAGCCCACAAAATCTTCTTTTTGGTGTATATTAAATATTTAGATTTAAAGTAAAAGTGATTATTTCTGAGATTGCATTATTTGTCATTTTCAGATTTTGACGCCATCACCGATCCCATAATGAAAGCCAAGATGGTCGCTTTGAAAGGCATCAACAAAGTCATGGTTCAGAACAACATGGGAATGAATCCAATGGTCATGAACAGGTAAAAAGCTAGGATTGCGTGCTATTATAAAGATATAAGGCCCTAAACTGAGTATGATTCATGTTCATGGTATTTTATAATATTTCAGATTTCCTGCTGTCCCTGTACCACCTTGTCCTGAAAGCACACCACTTCCACCACAAGTTGTTGGACAGGTAATCGCATTATTATTCTGCTTAATCTTAAAACAGAATTATTAAATATCCATGTGTGGGAAAAAAAAATCCAAGTTATGAATATAAATATGTATAATAACATATTTGTCAACTTTGCTTTCAGGATGGCAAATTGACACAAGTTGCAAGACCGAATCCACCAAACTTTGGACCAGGATTTGTCAGTAAGTTTCAAAAAATGTACAAGTATCTTACACTTTTTGACTCAAAGTTCTGTTAAGCCTCAGAAATGTTAAGATGTTTGTTTTTCATGCTGTCAAGTTTGCTAACAAAAGAGCTTTTTTTTCGTCTCTCAGACAATGCTCAGAGGGCTCAGTACGAGGAGTGGCTCCAGGAGACTCAGCAACTACTTCAAATGCAGCAGAAGTTTTTGGAGGAGAAGATCGGAGCTCACAGGAAGTCTAAGAAAGCCCTGTCTGCCAAACAGAGAACAGCTAAGAAGGCGGGGAGAGAGTTCCCTGAGGAGGACGCTGAGCAGCTCAAACATGTCACAGAGCAGCAGGGTGTAGTGCAGAAACAACTGGAGCAGGTAAATGTTGGACCTGTCAAGCTCCACCAATGAATTCCATTTCAGCCCTTCTATTCTCAGTGATTGCGTAGAGCAGAGCCCTAACGTTGGTCTAATGAGCAGTAGTGTTGTCTTATACTGATGCTTACTTTTAGCGCAGACATTACGGTTAGTTTTGATAATTGTTATTTGGTCTAAATCTTAAACAGCTATAGTCGGTAAAGCATGAGCATTGAAAGATTTACTTATATATTTTTCAAGCATACTTTAAAAAAAATCCAAGGAAAACTAAAAAATTCAAAACACAAACTTATGTCTGCACCTGTCAACTGCTGCTTTGACTTTCTAAAAAAACTGTGTGGGGAAAAAAGATCCTCTTCACTTTCCATTTTCTGCTTGAAACTAAAATGTTTGAAAGAACAATCATTCATTTCCTCCCTTGGGTAAACTCGTGTCCTCGTAAGTTTCTGTAGAAAATGTGATACAATTCCTTGCAAGCAACTCACAGTTTCCTTGTTATTGTCATAGAGAAACTCAGTCACTTTTTTGTGATTGTGTCTTGTGTTTTTGTTTAGATCCGCAAGCAGCAGAAGGAGCATGCAGAACTTATAGAGGAGTACCGAGTGAAACAGCAGCAAAACAATTTGACTCCCATACTGCCTGGGATGCACCCAATGGCAGGTCCTGCTGGTATGGTGCCAGGTGGACCTCCAATGGGCCCCAGTGGACCTCCAATGGGCCCCAGTGGACCTCCAATGGGCCCCAGTGGACCTCCAATGGGCCCCAGTGGACCGCAAATGGGCCCCAGTGGACCGCCAATTGGCCCCAGTGGACCGCAAATGGGCCCCAGTGGACCGCAAATGGGCCCCAGTGGACCGCAAATGGGCCCCAGTGGACCGCCAATGGGTCCCAGTGGACCACCAATGGGTCCCAGTGGTGGACCTCCAATGGGCCAACCACCTATGAACCCCATGATGCAGATGCCTCTTCATCCCGGTCAGCCAAATGCACCTCAGTGTTTGCCCAACCCACCACCTGGCTGGCATCCTGGTGCTCCCATGCCCATGGCCGGACAAGGACTTCCGCCTATAATGCCCTCGCAGGTACCTGTAGCAAATCCTGGTCAACCTCATCAGATGACGATGGGTAACATACCTCAACATCCACAAATGCCTGTAGATCCCCAGGCACAAGCCGCTCCATCAGGTGGTGTAAAACCCATGCAGGGAGGGGGTATGAAGTTTGACGACAACAACCCGTTCAGTGAGGGCTTCCAGGAGCGGGAGAGGAGGGAGCGACTTCGGGAGCAGCAGGAGAGACAGCGGGTGCAGCTGATGCAGGAAGTTGAACGGCAGAGAGCCCTGAAACACCGAATGGAAATGGAGCAGCAAGGGATGATGGGCCAAGATGGGAACATGGTACCTCTCACTCAGATGCCGTTTTTTAACTCAGAGCTGCCACAGGACTTCATGCAGCCCCAGAGGCCACCAATGCAACAACAACAACCCGGGACGATGTTCCCGCAGCACCAGAGCATGCAGCCCAGCATGGGCTCAACACCTGGAGCCTTTATGCAAGGAGAAAGGAGGGCCATGATGGGCAATGGAATGATGCCCCGTGACATGGGGCCTGGTTTTGGACCTGATAATCTGGCTCTCCAAGCTCCTAACTTTCCCCAGGGTCATCCCAGACCTCGTCAGTTCAGTGGACCTGGAATGACACTTCCGATGCCAGGTGAGGGTCCTCCTTTCGGAGTTGATTCAGCCACACCTCTACCGTCTAACTTCCCCGGCTCTGGCCAGTCTCTAATCCAACTCTACTCCAACATCATCCCAGACGAGAAAGGAAAGAAAAAGAGGAATCGCAAAAAGAAGAAAGATGATGATGCAGATTCGGTTAAGACACCTTCAACTCCACACTCAGACCTCACAGCCCCTCTAACACCATGTGTCTCAGACACCTCGTCAACCCCAACCAGAAACACCCATCTCTTTGGTGACCAGGACTTGTCAAGGTCCCCCTTACTGGGATCTTCCACCCCCAGTCACTCTGAGCTGGAAAGGCAACTTTCTGGAGGTCAGTCTGGACAACATAGTCTCTCCTCAGACTCAGCTAGAGCTCAGGCTCAGGCTCAGGAACATGATAGGATCCTCAACAACATAAAGTTGGAGCAGACGGATGTCAGTGAGTGTCACGGGCCCAGAGAAGGAAACATTGGATCTGGAATGAGCTCTGTGAAGGAGGAGGGTAATAAAGGGAGCATGTCTCCCTTTGCTGCAGTACAAAGTCCAAATAAGGGGGAGGCAGGCAATGAACTACTAAAACACCTTCTGAAAAACAAGAGCACACCTCCACATGGACTGTCCCAGCAGAGGTCAGAGGAGAACATGCGCTCGGAGGAGGAGGAGGCCACAGACTGCAAGTCCCTGCTGAGGCAAAGCTCCATGGACAGCAACGGGGTCAGTGTTTTTTTTAGTCAAACCATCAGAGAGAGAGTGTGTGTGTGTGTGTGTGTTTGTTTGTGTGTGTGGGGGGGGGGGGGATGATCAACATTGTGAGTCATAGACAGTCTTGGTGATTCAGACGGGAGGCACGTCATAGTTAAATTGGTATGAGTCATAGCTGTCAGTTTTTTAGATGAGTCATAGCTTTGTGTTGAAAAACATCTCACTCGTAGCTATAATGCTGCTCAAAAGATCTAAAGGTGTTTTGCGCCTTTATTTTCATCATCTTTCTCTTGTCTGCAGGCGTACTCAGATGGCATCCCAGACTTTCCTGGACCTCTGCTCCCTGAACAGGAGAAGAAGAAAGGGAGGAATAAGAGGGCTCCAAAAGGAGGGGAGAAACCTGCTTCTCGATACAAGAAGAGGAAAAAGGAAGGGGATGACAGGCAGCTGATGCACTCTGGCCCTGACTCTGTAATGACCCAAATCAAACAGGTAAGATTAAATTTAACACCTTACGACCTACTCCTACAGATCGCCCTGCTGCTGCATATCAAGACTTTGGGACAAAAGATTTTAGATCAGGCTTGAAATCTAAATCCTGAACTGAGAATTTCATAGTATTAATTACTGCAACAAAAAAGAATAGTCTCTCTGAGCACAAATAAATATTTACACATATGAGAGGCATATTACTGTAATTAATTACTTGTTGAATTTCAGTTGCACACACAGGTATCACGTGCTTTTTTCTAATCAGGAGAGTAGAAGAGGTTTTGTGTTTTTATTGCAAGTCCTGCATTTAATGAAGCTTTTTGATTTAAACTTTATGAAGCTATCTCTTTGCCTAAAAATCCTAAATTAGCATGTACTGCTATAAGC
The DNA here is from genome assembly GCA_020745685.1 of Tautogolabrus adspersus. Classification (NCBI taxonomy): domain Eukaryota; kingdom Metazoa; phylum Chordata; class Actinopteri; order Labriformes; family Labridae; genus Tautogolabrus; species Tautogolabrus adspersus. Next base: position 17,855,368 of record CM036544.1, read on the forward strand.
TGGTCTGTTCTAAGTGTAACATAGATTTGCCTGAAAGTAAATCTACAGGGTTTACATAGTTTCTCTAAGCTGGAGAAGCCTCCATGTTGCACTGTTTGCAGCTTGATGCTCACCTGAGTGTGATGTGTACTGTCGTCTGCTTTGAATTTGCAATCTACACTTAAGGCCAGTTTTTCCATACACATTGAGATGGGACTTTTTTTTTTTTTCAGGTTTTTTTTTTTAGGTATTTAAACGAGGTAAACTTGCTGAGGCTGAAAGTAGATGCTTGTATTTTTTTTGTAGCAGGAAGAGTTTGATATAATAAAATGCAACCGTGCTATCAGAAAAAACTAAGAGTTTGTCCTGCATTATACAAATCTATGCTGCTCTTATCGGGTACTGTCTTTTGATTGCCAACTTTCTGCCCATTTCAAGTTTCCGTTAAAGATGTCTTTACTTCTGATCATAGAGTTCCAAAATCGAAATGATGTTACAAGTTATCATTACGTTGAAGATGAATGATACAGGGTGATCTGGGTGATAATAAACTGTTTGCAATGTGGTGCCTTGTTTTATTTTTATTTTTTGTATTTTTATACATGAATTGTATCGTTCTGTGTGGCGGTTTTATTAGAAGGTCCACTATAGTGCCCAACCTGTGCTGATTTTTCCTCCTATCCCTTCCCCTGCCTCTGTTTTTTTTTTCTCTCCTCCTGCAGCAGCTTTCCCTCCTGCCCCTCATGGAGCCTCTGATTGGAATCAACTTTGCTCATTTTGCTCCCTACGGCAGCGGCCAGCTCAACGGAGAGAACCTCCTGTCTGGTACCTTTGGCAGCGCCACACTTGACGGAGTCTCTGACTACTACTCCCAACTGGCCTACAAGGTTAGATCTTCTTACCTTACTTACGGAGGGAACTGTCTAAACACAGTGATGTGCCTTAAGTGTGTCTGTTGCGTGATGTGCTGACATTGCATCTGCTCTGATTCCAACAGCAAAGTAACCTGAGCAATCCACCAACACCACCTGCATCACTTCCTCCCACCCCACCACCTGTGAACCGACAGAAAATGATCAATGGATTTGCCACGACAGAAGAGCTGGCCAGCAAAGCTGCTGCCATGGGTAGGTGTATAAGAAGATGCACCTTAATATCACTTTGTCACCTACATTTCCTATGATACTGATTGTTTGATCTCTGTTGAACACCTGAAATAGTGTCTCACAGGACCACAGTCTTAAAGGTGTCCAGATATGGAGTATTTTTTATCACTACAAGCCACACTGTGCAAATTATTACTGATATTTTGCTCCTGTTTTATACAGTGTCTAAAGGCCTGGTCCCCAAGCCACTCCATGTCCCATTCAGGACTGAGGAAGATCTATTAGCACGCGCCATTGCACAGGGACCAAAAACTGTAGATGTCCCAGCCTCCCTCCCCACTCCTCCTCACAACAACCAGGAGGAGCTCAGGTAACTAATATATAACAATTATGGTAACTGTCTTTTAGGGGGCTAGTGGAATTTTAGTAGCTATTATAACCGTTTGTGTTGGTTTCATGCGATCATGTTATGATGATCGACTTCAGCTGCATGGTTTTGACAGATTTCTCCTGTTAAATAACAGCAACCGAGGACAGGAGCCTTGCAAGGACCGGGACACACCTGATAGCTTCGTCCCTTCCTCGTCTCCTGAAAGCGTGGTTGGCATGGAGATCAGTCGCTACCCAGACCTGTCTCTGGTGAAGGAAGAGCCACCATCCCCCTGCCTGTCTCCAGTCCTGCCCATGCTTCCTGCACCTGATGGGAAAGGTAAACTCACACAGCTCCAACATGATGAACACAATTACAGCATTTAATCAAGCAATGATAACCAATTAATAAATTGTCTTTGTGTATGGAATATGTACACACAGCTTTGGAATGCCTGAACAGTGTGGTTCATTTCTTCTAAATTAGCTCTTTTTTGTTTTATAGGAACAGAAATCAAACTGCAGGACATTAAAACGGAGCCTTCAGCGATGTTCTTTGGCACTCCCTTTGGCCCCATGCCTAATGGGTCCAAACAAGGGCTAGTATCTGTCGCTATCACACTGAGACCCGCTGCAGCAGAGGTAAGTAAGGCTTACATTTACAGTGGTGCCACAGAAATTAAGCACTTAAAAAATGTACGAATTAAGGAAGGTATTTGTTTGAGGAAATAGTGAACTTAAAATGAAAAACATGGGGAACTTGATGGAATTACTCAGGTGATTAAACTTACTTTTTTGCCCCCAAGAACATCACAGGTGTAGTAGCAGCCATTTCAGACCTACTGTGTGTGAAGATCCCCAGTAGCTATGAGGTCAGCAGCACCCCAGACAGGGGGTCCCTATCCATACTTGGTGGTCCAAGGATGGGCCCCCACGGCATGGAGCCTCGGCCTCACATGCTCTTCCGCGGACAAGGAGACAACGGAGGGCTTCACGGTCGGCCAGGACAGATGATGAGGCCTGTCGGACTGCAGGGGATGACGCAACAGCAGCAGGCACATCATTTCCGATTCCATCCCAACAGTCCAGGTGAGAGAATAAAATTAGAACAAGAGCATATCAGATCCCCATAAGTACTGTTATATACAGCATGTAGTTACTCTGTCATGTGTGAATTAAGCTTAGCATAATTACGGACTGATGAAAAAATAGGAAAAAAGCAATCTTACTTTGATTATGCTTTACATCTACTGGAGCTATAATCTTTCTTAACAGTATATACAGACTGACATTTTGTCATAAATCTGAGCTTGAGGGCAGTATTGCTCATGTGTTTTTACTTTTAAAGCACTAGTAATAGGCCTCTTGTGTGTTGATAGGAGAGAAATATTTTGATTAAAACAAGTGGCACAGTTCATCAAGAAACCTAGGACAGGTGCCGTATTTTTAGCCCTGTTCCTCTGAATTTTGTGACCGTGTTTTTTTCCAAGCAAAATGATTCAGTTGTTATCTTAAAGTAAAGCAACACACTACTGCAGGTTTACCCCCAGGGAATACATCGTGAAATGGATTTTTTTACTAAAAAAATGTTTAAATGTCTTAATTTAGGTGCAGCTTTGGCTCGAGGACTTGACCAGAAGACCACTGCCAGTCCGGGATGTAAACCTCAGTGGTGTTGCCACTGCAAGGTGGTGGTTCTGGGAAATGGAGTGCAGAAATCCATCAAAGATCTCCCTGCCCACATGAAGGTATCAAATAAAGGAGACATACATACTCTGATTGCAGCAGGAAGAGAAATGTAACGTCGGCAGGCCATGTTTTAGCTTTAGCTTTTAGATACTAAAAGTGTGATTTTTGAGTCTAATAATATACAACATGCTTAAATATACAGATACCAGTTCATAAAATAGTCCACTCTGCTTAACAAGATCGGATTACTTTATTATTGATTTCCCAGTGTGGGCCTAGGTAAGCCTTGACTGTATGCCCGAACCTTACTTTAGAGGATATATTATCTACTTTCAGCCTGAGGAGCCAAACACATCTACACACACACACACACACACACACACACACACACACACACATTCTGCATATATCCTCTGATTATGTAAATCCTGCCAACTGCAGTTTAATCCATTTCAGATCATTTAGTGGGTTAAACTGCATACCCCATGACTTCAGTCTTCAGAGTATTTTGGTGTTTTAAATATTGTATGTTTTTGATGTTTATTTCATAACTTATTTGAATGTCAGTTAAGCTTTAGCGGTTCATAATAGTCAGGATTTAATTTTACTCCTCATTCCCTATTCAGCCTGTTAAAGCTTTTCATTTTTCTCATCAGGAATCTGAAGGCCGTTTGAAATCTGAAGAAGAACTGGTCTTCTGCAGTCACAGCTGCTTCCTTCTATACTGCTCCTCGGCGCCTCTGCAATCCAGATCCATCACAGAAACTAAGGTATGAACCACTGAAATACAAGCTGAAACACCCAGTGACACTAAATAATATGAATAACGTGCTAACTAGCATGCTGTCAGTATGGTTTGTTTTTTGCCGGACGTCATGGCTCTTGTCTCATCTTTTCAGGAATCCATGTCCCTTCTGCCTACATCAGTGCAAACAGAGAGCCTGTCTAAAACTCAGCACCAGTATAGTAACAACATGTCATCTATGGATGTTCACTGCCTGGCCCAGCTTCAGCCGAAACAGTCTCCCCCCTCTACTCCTCCGATCCCTTTCCCCACAGCAGGCGAGACTTCAAAGACTGAGACCAAGTCAGATGCCATCAAAGTAACAGTGAAGCTGAAGGCCCGGCCAAGGTCACATGACGGCTGGCACCAGGGAAAGAGACAGAAAGGACTCCGCTGGAGGAAGTGGACTGTCCAGGTTGTGGTGCCAAGAGGAAACTCCCAGCTCCCAGATGAGGATAAGATTGATGAGCTCCTAAAGAAACTCGGGGCCTCCCTGCGCCCACCTGTGTCTCTCCGGGACTATAGGCGGTGCTGTTTCTGCCACCAGTTTGGAGATGGGATCACTGATGGGCCTGCTCGGCTTCTAAATTTAGATCTTGATGTTTGGGTTCACCTTAACTGTGCCCTCTGGTCGACTGAGGTGTATGAGACGCAGGCTGGCGCCCTCATCAACGTGGAGCTTGCATTGCGGCGTGGACAAACAGTACGATGCGCCTTCTGCCAGCAGACTGGAGCCACCAGCGGCTGCAACCGCCTACGCTGCACTAATGTCTACCATTTCACCTGTGCTCTGCAAGCCCACTGCACCTTCTTCAAGGACAAGACCATGCTTTGTCATGCCCACAGGCCCCGGGGAACAGCCGGACATGCACTGGAACATGAGCTGCGCTGCTTTGCTGTCTTCAGACGCGTCTACGTCCAAAGAGACGAGGTGCGTCAGATTGCGACTGCTGTGCGACAGCCCGAGTTAGGCTACACCTTTCGAGTCGGCAGTCTGGTGTCGCACGCAATGGGCCAGCTCACTCCTCAACAGATGGCAGCCTTCCACTCCTCAACATCCATCTTTCCAGTCGGCTATGAGGCTTGCCGCATTTACTGGAGCATGCGCCATGGCAACCGCCGCTGCCGCTATGTCTGTTCTGTTGAGGAGCGAGATGGCCTGCCGGAGTTCTCCATCAGAGTCATCGAACAGGGCTACCAAGACCTGGTCCTGACTGATGCCTCTGCTAAAGGTTTGTCCTTACGGGGTTTTTGTAAAGTTATAACTTTGGCTTCTTCAGAGTGCAGTTTTAAACCATCATGTGTTTGTGTTTTACTTTGATTAGGAGTATGGGATAAGGTTCTGGGTCCTGTGGCTGTGAAAAGAAATGAATCAGGAACTCTGAAGCTCTTCCCTGTGTACCTGAAAGGAGAGGATTTGTTTGGACTCACAGTCCCTGCAGTGGCCAAGATCACTGAATCGGTTTGTAGCTACAAATGGGACTTCTTTTTGAGATAATGAATCAAATGTGCAGAAATTGCATGATCTAATACTTCATTTTCACTCATTCATTCCAGCTCCCAGGAGTGGAGGATTGTGAACGATACTCCTTCCGTTACGGACGCAACCCTCTGGTGGAATTGCCTCTCGTGTTTAATCCAGCTGGCTGTGCACGAGCCCAGCCAAGAACCAGCTCTCCTTACACCTCACTGGTGATAAGGTAACTTTAAATGATGCTGGCATTCATTATTTCTGTGACCACGTTATAAAAAGAACCACATGATTTATTGATATTTTTTGTTATTTCACTACTTTCGTGTCTCATTGTAAAGGCCACAACCCCAGGCGGTCTCCAGCAGCAGTGCCAGGTCGAACCAGAATGTGGCCCAAGGAGAAGGTGGCGCCCCCCATAGCAAGCCTCCGGTAGTGCACCCAAGGTCTTCTCAGTACCGCTGGATGAAGAGTGAGTGGAGAGCCAATGTCTATCTGGGACGCTCCCGCATCCAGGTCAGTGTTGAAATACATATCTGATTTATTTTTTCAGTTTTGACAGTATTAGACTGATTCCTGTGAACAGAATGAAAACCTTGCTTGTGTAATGTATATTCAGGGCCTCGGGCTGTTTGCTGCTAGAGACATGGAAAAACAGACTATGGTGATTGAATACAATGGAACCGTCCTCCGAAATGAGGTTGCCATCAGCAAGGAAAAGCTCTATAGATCACAGGTAAACATCCGTTTTGAAGCTGAAATCTTTGGAGAGGATAAGTTTTATTTGCCAAAACAAGCAAGTCATTTCTCCTCTCCCTCTGACAGAACCGAGCAATTTTCATGTTCCGCATCGACAGCGAACATGTTGTTGATGCCACTCGAAGTGGGGGGCTTGCAAGGTAAGATGACATCACACGGTTTATTTTCTACGCGTTTGTGATCATTAACTGAGAACATCGACTACCAGTCATTTTCTTCACATTTTTGTGTTCATTGAATAGTGTGTTCTGTTGCAGTGTTCATTGTTGCACAACAAATACTAAGTGAGTGTGTAATAGTTAAACTGAATTAATGGGACATTGCCTACAAACGGAAATCTATGCATTTAACATTAAAGTAACGTCCTAATGCAGGTTTGAGTGGCTTTTAACTGCAAACAGCTTCAATCACTTTTAAATGGTAGTTACTTGTTTGTTATTGATGTGTACATGATCAGGTCAATCATCTACAGCCCACTATGTGGCACAGTGCTCATGTTATGTAATGGTAAAAATTAGATTTGTCTACCAAAGATGGTGCCCAATTCATTCTGCTAAGCTAATATTGCCTTACTTTGCATATTCCTGATGCAACAAAGTCAAATAGTTTTTGAGTGATTTTGTAAATATGACAGAAGCTGAACCTCATAATTTATTTATGTCACATTTGTATGAATTTGTCATTTCTAAGCTGTTTTATTGACATCAAAATCAGATTGTTTTAGTGGATTTTAAAATATTTAAAAAACATTTGATATAACTTAACAGGATTAGATTAAGCAGAAAGAGGAAAACGTGTATCTACCAACTTTATACCAAGAATGTGGTGTGATTAAAACTATGAATGGAAGGTGGTGGGCTCTCTGTGTCGGGAATGGGTAATACAAGAAGTGCTGTAGTAGGGACAAATTACAGAAGAAGGGAAAAAAACAACAGTGGACCAGCTTACCTCCGTTTGGTAGTGGAGTGTTCTCTGAAGCGGCTACAGGCACACTTGTGTGGGAGAGGTTAAGGTGGAAAACGCCTGCTGGTGTGATTTTGTTTGAAATACATTTTCCCCTTTTGTATTGTTTTTCAGATATATCAACCACTCTTGTGCCTCGAACTGTGTTGCTGAGGTGGTCACATTTGAACGGGGTTACAAAATCATCATCAGCTGCATTCGCCGAATCGAAAAAGGAGAGGAGGTGGATATCTTTTCTTTGTTCAGATTTCCTACCTTCAGTTGCATGATAAATATTCCGAAAGTGCTGCTGTGATCCTCTGAAAATGTTTCTCTCACTGTCTTCCAGCTGTGTTTCGACTACCAGTTTGACAGTGTGGCGGGTCAACACAAGATCGCTTGCCAGTGTGGAGCTCCTGAATGCAGGAAGTGGATAAACTGAAGAGAACAGAAGTGACTCATTTAAATGCATTCCTTGCTATAGTGAGTGTGAAAGCTGTGATCTCCGCAGAGAGAGACAAACCGCGTCACACTAAAGTCATTTTAAGAGCAGAAGGCCCGAACCATTGGAGGAGATGAATGAGTTGAAGTGTTGGTTTATTAAGATCATGGAGGAAGGGGAATATAACACAGTAGCAGGATGTGACTTGTGCCATACTATGTGAGAGGCTCAGTTGTATGAGATGCCTCCGTCTGTCTTTACGCGTTTGTGCGTTTGGTGTACATGGGTTGAGGAATCCACCAGCGAATGAGAAAGCACTGTGCAGGGTGCGACCTTATTGCTTACTAAGGGCAGGCCCTTTTGTTTCATACCGTTAATGTATACCGTATGACTAAATGTAGACATCACTGAATGAGGAATGTACAGCAATGAACACTGCGAAGGGAATATTAACTTGCACTAAAAAAAACAGAAAAGAAACAAAAAAAAACACACATACACACAAAAAACTTTTAAATACTTGATTCCATGAGTCAGTTTTATCATAGGTCTCTGTCATGTAATTTGTGTGAACTTTGAGAGGTTTTGTATTTATTACTGAGTGAATGAATTTTATTCTCAAAATGATGAGATTGAGTTGAAGAAGGCTAGATTGCTATTGTTTTTAAAGATTGAGGAAGACATGCTGTTACTTTTTGTATAAATGTACATAAAGAAAACTATAGGAATAACCGACCAAATACTACCTTAACCTTCTCGATGTTTGGGTGTTTTTCAAATGTTTCTGTTCCGTTTGTCATTGAAATTTATTTAAGATGGACGTTATTTCAGTTTGAGAGTATATATTATGATTATTCTGTACAGAATTTGTAATATAACCACAATAATTCACAAAGTATTTTTGTTGTATTAAAAGTAAGGTATTGTAGCGTAGTGTTTTGTGACTTACACATACTTTGACCACTCAAAGAATAAATATTTTTGTTGACTAACGTAACGAGTTATCGGTTACAGAATAAAGGAAAGAGGAAAAAAAAAACCTTCAAATAGAAAGAGATCCGTGTGATCTATTTGCTGTAATCAGGTTTGGTTTTAAAGAACTGTGAATTAGGTTTTCAAACCCAAAAAACTTTTTAACTTTTTAACATAAGTAAGAACACCGACATGTATTTACCTGTATTTGTTTTTACATTGCTTTGAAAATAAGGTGCAACCGTCTAATGATGTTGAGTTAGACAAAACCAGTGTGTGACCGAGAGAATTGTATGTTGAATCATTCTTTGGAACTGTAGGTTGTTCTGCTCCTTTGAACAGAAATGGCATTCTCCTTAATCAGAAATATTTCTTATACTGAAACTTCACAAGTCACATGCTTCGAAGCGCAAGAGCTTTTGCGTGCACAATTTCAAGTCGACTGTAAAATTTTGGAGACAGTCTTAGAACTTGTAATGTATATGGCATGTATTTTTTTAACTTTCCGAAGACTCAATTGTATATATTTTTCTCAATGAATGGTTGTAACAAAATTCTTTCTTGGATATATTTCTTCTCTTGTATGATATTAAATCATCCTGCCAGTGTGTTTGTGCAACATTTTCTTGGTCGTGTAGTCAGATTTTTTTTTCTTCCTTTTATCCTTTTTTTTTTTTCTCCTTTTGTTGAAAATGCCTTTTGAAGTGTACAGAGTATGAGGTTTGGAGTTTGTGGAATTGAATTTAGAAACATTTACAAAAATAAACTATTTTACATGTTAACATATTGTGTATGTCATTTATAGTCGTGGCATATTTTAGAAAGGTGTTTCTCAAAATGGTATTTAGTGGAGGGGTACTAAAGACATTTTTTAACCAATTTTGAAATATTTCTGGTGACGCTGACAGGATCAGGGGCGTAACCGGAAAATCTCCCATGAAGATATTGGGCTCCATTACCACATCCAAAGCCAACCGCGCACATTTACTAAAGACTAGGGCCCGACCGATATGGGGTTTTTGGGGCAGATACCGATATCGATAATAGGAAGAGAAAAAATCTGACACCGATACTTCATATACCGCAGATATCTTTCTTTGATCTATGGTCGATCTTAAGGGAAAGATAAAGATATACACATTTCTTGCGTTTATCCCTCAAATGCAGTTATCAAACTCTTGTGGAAAAGGTATACAATATAACGAAGACAATATGGTCACTCAACTGGAAAGTAAATGCACATGTATGTGCATCACAGTTTAACAGTCTGGGGAGTGATAATGCTTGTAATCCATATAGCACACTCTGCTGGTGAAAGAGAACTGCTAGTGTAATACGATGAAACTCAAATGAAATGCTTTTTAACTTGTGAATAAATCTAGTAATATTGTTGCATATCTGTGATAAAATTAGCCGATACGATAGTCACTTGTTACGCTAATATCGGCCGATATTATCAGCAAGCCGATTAATTTGTCTATAACTTTGTGTTACACGATCAATACTGGAGATTAACTAAACTACAAGAGAGATAGCATGATATTTTCTTAGCTACATCTGAAGACATGTTTATTGTACACATGCCAAACATTTCTCACATCATCATGGTCTGTTTGGTCTATTTATTCTCTTTTGTTTGTCCATAATGGCAAATGCAAAGCAAAATGAGCAAATCATCCAAGCTCCACACAGTAAGGCCCTCCCGGTGTTCAAACTCAGCACAAACTGGTAAGCAGTGCGTAACAAAACACTAACATGCCAAATAGCGGGGTGTATTTACTTTCCAGGGCATTGTTTTAGCTCAAAGGGTGGTTCATACTTCAGTGGAGGGAGGTGTCGTGGACCAAGCAGTCAAGGCAAGAGAAAAACAGGTTAAGTTTTAAAATCAGGCTTCTTTATTCAAAAATGGTGTTTACCAAAAGCAAAAAAAGTAAATCATTCCAAATATATTAGTAGAGGACTTGTTAAAAGATGTTAACATAACATAACTCCACTGAAAAATAGTGCTAACTGAACAGGATATAAACTCAACTAACAGCCCTAACAAAATGAGAACTGAAGGTGGATATTTAAACCAGCTGACCAAACTAAAAATAGCACACGGGGGAGGAATGCACATTAAATAACTAAAAGATAACACAAAGGATTTTGTGATTGATTGATTGATTGATAGATTGCCTTAAATCAAACACTAATAAACATATGCTAAACCAAAGAATATCTGAATATAAAAACATATTTGTTTTGAGTGTTGTGGCCTTTAACCTTCTATTGCGTGGCTGTGTCCATCACAGGAGGCTAAACAATTCAACATATAGGGCTTTCACACTTGCATAAAACTGAAAAACTCCTGATATTTGCTGCAGGAGCTGTATGTGTGAACGCTCCATATCTCCACAGGAAAGCACCAGACAGGACTCAAACCCTGGCTTCTTGTTTAAGGCCAAAATCCTCAACACCAGGCTAATGTCCAGCATTGCAGGGCTTGTTTGTTCAAATGTATGTACTTGCAGTATATATCATTAACTAAAAAGTGGGGTTGAGATTTAACAGTATTCAGGCTCAACAAGGAAAGCCTGCGGCAGGAATTTGAACCCAGAACAATCATGCTTTGAAGGGCCACTGCTAACCACATCACTGACATGGCTCCTTACAGCAGTCACCTGTTTACGTTTATGTACTTTCCATTAGATTATGGTTTTTCAAAAGCATGGTCGACAATCTGTGGGAGGAAGACGGGACATTCAAGCTCGACACAGAAAGTCCCCAGGCTGGATTCTAACCCGGAACCAAATAGTTGTGAGGTGGAGATACTAACCACCACACAAACATGCCACCTCGCTGTGCTTACCTGTCTAGAAAGGTATTTTACTTTCAATTATTACTTTTTCAAGAGGAAGTTCACAGCTGTGGAATTAGGGGAAATTATGGGATACAGTAAAGCACAATATACGCACAGTATAGTTATTTCATGCATATTTAATAACTAGTGGACCCTTTCAGAGTGCATGCTTATTTATAGCATCAACATTCCAGAATCCTCTATTATTCTCACTTATGCAGAGGTACCTCTGCCTGATATTTAAACTTTAAAATATTCAAGATATTCAAAGTTTTAAAAGCAAGTTGTCATATGAGACCCCAATTTGCTGGAAATCTGTATCACAGTTCATCAAATATCTAAAATAGTCCAAAAAAAACTAATCAACCTTCCTTTCCTCCTATTTTTATGTCATTGAATGACACCGGCTATCACAACAGAGATAGTTCTGCCCCTTATATACCCTGTGTCGTCAACAACAACAACAACAACAACAACAACAACACAAGCTTTGGTTGCAACAAAAAGGAAACAAATAATGGCAGTTTGTGTGACTTGAAAACAAGGAATAAAAGTAAAATAAATCTGGCGTCCTCGATCCACTGCAATGCTTGATGAGGGTCCATTGATTTGCATATCAATTGATCATCAGCACAGGTTGGAAATGAACCAGTAGGCATATTCTCCTTCAGCCAACACCTCATCCCCCCCAGGTGCAAAACTGAGCGATTCAGGCGCTTCTTTGTGCCCACCGCCATCAGACTGTATAACAGCAGTGGGACATACAGTCTGTCTTAACATGAACATCACCCCCATCATGCCAGACCACTTTATTAATATTATTTAGATTGATATATACTGTTTATCATATTATATTATTATCATTATTATTATTATTCTATCCTATACATTACGCTGTAGTACATAACAGAACATTGTATATATGTTATATTTTACCATGTTAGATCATATTTTTTATTATACTGCTCTTATACTGCTGTTTACATAACTGGAAACTTTTGATCACACAAGTCACTTTAAATCATTACTGGTCACTTTAAATCATCACTGCACATAATTTTTAATTGTCCTGTATAGTTCACCTCACTATTTATATTCTTCTGTATATAGGTCTACCTCCTATTGTTCTTTTTATTTGTATTTATCTAACATAGTCTGTGAATTGTGTATTGCCTACTTCTCTGTCTTGCTGCTGCAACGCCCGAATGTCCCCTCTGGGGATCAATAAAGTATTAACTTATCTTATTCAGTCTAGGCTACATGAGGCAGGATTTCAATCCATTTAGCTAATGGGATATCAATCTCTAATGGGATCTCCTTTACTTTTTAACAGACCGATTTTACTAATTGTTATGAAAATGCAATGGAGTTATTACAGTTTAAAGTCGTCTTTTAACACTCATCACACTCTGGTCCATCAAAGCAGCTAAAATCTGGGTCGTACTGACATCTGTTGGTGAAGCCTCTGTAGGACCATACATGTGACTCTACCTGGTGTTAGGTTGAAATTAGCTTCCCCCAGAAGCCTGTTCTCATCGCGGTGCGCCCTTCGCCTTGCCTTTTCTTATATTGTCAACGTTAAAGAAAATGGGAACCTTGTGGGAGGAAGAGGAAATGCGCTAAATGAATGATAATAAACGGGCAGAGTTACAGCCCCGTGCATTGTATTTAGGAAGAAAACAGTGCGTGCTATTATCGCTTCATATTTTTGAGTAACCGTCATCTTGTTTTAGGATTGTGTGAACATAAAACTGTTGTGCATCCCATATGACCGAAAAACGACGGACATGAAATGCTAAACTCTATCTCCTCTGTGTCTGTGACCGAAACGAGAACACGGGGATGGACACATTTTCCCGGGGTAACAGACTGCGGCGTAACACCTGTAAACATTCAGCGTTGACATTCATTTGAAGATGCGTGCCGTGCCTCTTTTTCACGGCCAAGCCTACTTCCTGGTGGACAGACAGCGCCTCAGTGTTGTCGTAGTGAGCAGACGGGGTAGCTGAAGTGGAGGAGAGAGGCTGTTGACGGTCTGCAGTCAGTAAAATACCACACTTTTTTTTTTTTTTTGCTAATTTGACGACAACAAACAAACATGGGAAGCACTGTGACGGAGTCCAGCAAGGAGAGCTCAAAGAAAATGCCAAAGAAGAGGAGAAGTCTGCGGATTAACATGCCAGTGAGTCGGTGAAGTGTCAACTAATGTGGCTTCTTACTGCGACTGTTTAAAAAAACTGCACTGTTGTTGAACTCCGTGAAATAGGGACGTGAACTTCTTGCCGTTTTTGATGCTGTTGCGCATGATCGCCACTCACGCTCTGTCATATAATAGTAGGATGTGAAGCTTGTTTAGAGGCATTGACGTTTGTTAGAAACAGTTGTCTGTTGAAAACGTTAAATCGTCTATCTAAATGGATACTTTTCTACCTTAAATATTTTCCACAGTATTTCCATCAGTGACCCTTTAATGTCATGTCATGGCAGGCAACCCCCTGCTTCAATGGCAATAACGCCTTCGACTGTAACCAACGTTGTTATCGTTTAATATCCAGATTTCTTTCTCGAAGCTAAGTCTTACCATTTGGTCTGTGAAAAACAGCCTAGTTAATACACAATTTCCTGAATACATTTTTTCCAACCAGAAAGCTAAAACCCCAAAACAAAGAAATCAATAGTATAAAACAGAGAAAAGCATAAAATTCATGCACATTTAATGTTGTAACAATAACTGCTTTGTCATTATACTAAACATTTCAGTCCAGTTATCATTGACCAGAATTGTTGAAAAATAATGATTATTGATTGTGGCCGCTATACTTCGTTCCTTTGTTAATTTGTAAGCCTATTACTGATTCAAATTTGGGTCTAGTCATCAATATGGAAATGTGATGTCTGGTAAATGTTTTTCTTAGACTTGTGAGATCTTGTAAACATTCGTTTTCATGATCAAACATCATCTAAATAACGTGAGCACACTTTTGTTACAGCTAATTTGTTTGGGCTTGTGGCATGGATAACAGCCATGATGCAGAGTAGCTTACAGACATGTGTACTCCTCAATGGCATACATTAAATCAGCCAAGAGCAATTTTTGAATGCAGCTATAGGTTTCATTTCAGGTTTTATGATTTGTTCATGTGCATCTTTGTAGATTGGAAAAATGAATTTCCTTAGTGGCAAGTAAGCTTAAAAAAACAACAACAGATTGTTGGCCTGGGTGTTGGAGCTTCCCTCCTCTACATGTACTTCTCCAACCCCAGCCTGGTAGAAACACCATTGCAGTTGCAGAAAAGATATTACAGCAGGTTTGCATGTTTACTTAGTATGTCTTGGTAAGTAACAAACCTTTAGCTACCTCCACTAAAGCATGCACAGTTTCATCCATCTAAAGAGGAGGGTCAAACGAACCCAACTCATGGTGTGGAGATGGAGCGTGTTATGTGTTAGAAGTGCTTGCACAAGTCCTCGTGGTGGCGAAACATGTTTTTCTTCTTTCTAAGTGAAAGCTTAAAGGCCAACCAAAAGGTGTACACTTTAAAAGAAATATAGAAGGTCAATTATGTCAAATATTTAGCTCAATCTGGCCTGTGCAGCATGGACTGGCCTAGAAGGCTTTCATGAGACCTGTAATGACATGCTGGTTTGTTTTTCTGCTGTATTTCCTATAAGTTACCTTTATCGTTGACTCTTCCATCTCCTTTGTGTGCAGGACTTTGGTGCGTTTACTTCCCCCCAAGTGGAGACGAGTAGCTCAACCAAAAGTGGCACTCAGACGGTATGGACATGATTTTTATGGAATACATTTTTCTGTCAGGATTTTTCTTTTTCTTGCCAATTGTTTGTTTTCTCAAGCTTGTTTATTTCTCCAGCACATGATTTATCTTGTCTCTTTGGCTCTTGTTTGTTTGGCTTTGAACACATTTAGATGATGATTTAGGAGAGAAAACCATTACAAGGCCATCTCTTTAATACTGCCAACCCCTCAAAAGCCTACAGTAACATTACGCCCACTGTGGCCAGGCGTAGCACAAGCACATACAGGAAATTGATTTTTCTCAAAGAAAGTAGCCTCTTTCTAATGTCTACTCTAATTGATCGACCATAAAATATTTCATAAACCTCAATAACATTTGTGCATTGTTGATTAGAAACCTGAATTCTCTTGTGTTTTGATAGAGCTGATTTATATCTTATCTTGCCTTGACAAGCTCTTTCACAATGACAGAGAGCGACTTGTTGCCAAACAGAAAAAATGGGTGTGTGCATTTGCTGCCTCAGTTTTGTTGCAGGATTGGTTTAAACAGAAATGTGTGTATGCGGTAGAGCCACCCTTAAGCAAACAGCATGCTTAACCTTTTGTAAAGAAGACAAGACAAAAGATGTCCTCCTATCTATGATTTGATTTGTCACATTGTTATATTTTCATTCCCACAGAGCAGCAGTGATTCTTTTTGCCCTGATATCGTCATGCAGCAGTTTTGTTGAGTCTTTATCTGCCAACGGTATTACCAAAACACCCCTGTTACATTTTATTGTTTCTTGTAAACACAACCTCCAAGCTGAGATCACTGCATATCTAAGTGCTCCACTGTATCAGAGCCCACAAATGGTTAATAGATTGTATTGTTGGCACATCCAGAGCGGGCAGCAGGCGGTGGTGGGAGGAGGCTCCCGCTGTCTCCAGCTAGATTGGCTGGAGTCTCTCGTGTTTTGTTTTGATGTCTGCACAGCGAATAGCAAGGATTTCTCAGTCTGTTTTCATGATGCTGTCCTTGCAAAGACAGACTTATAAACAGAGCAAGTTATGACGAAAAATATTGTCACCAGTGTTTTTAACTCTGTGAATTTCTGATTGTGTGGCGCTGAATAAGATGGCGCTTTAAATGAGGGCGAGGCCATTAACACGATGTTATGTGAACACACTGTGCAGCATGATATTTCCAGTTAGTGGTAAATGCAATTTGTACAGTATTTAATGAAATAGTATTGAAAGATTTTGAATGGATCATGAATACCAAAGTCCCAAATTAACTGGAAAAAAAGGTGCCTCAAAGTCAAAAGTCCAGAGATCAGTATTGTTTGTTTTCCTGTAACATTTATTGCCTTTCTTTGTTAGATTTGTGCTAGATAATAAGAGGACATTTGAGTTATGGCACTTAGCACATGATACCCATATTCTCATAATCCTTTTTATGAGATGCAATTAAGTGTAACAATGTGGCAAACTAAACAAAACAGAGGTACATATGTGGGGAAAAAAAGCAGAAGTAACCCTCCAGAAAGTCATTGCGGCAGCTAACATTTCACAATAAATTTCACCTCCCTTTCAGCTGGACCTTTAGTTTGGATCTTGTTATGTAGAGAGTTTTAATCAGCATTAAACATATTCACATGGTGGCCATTTTTCTCTGATGTTAATGTCAGGGTGGTTAGCTTAAATGCTTAATAATGTTGTAGGCTACTGCTGCTGCTGTTCCAGGTTGTTAATCTAATAAACTCAATGAAAAATAATTATAACAATAAATAATCAAAAGTGATATTCTATTGAGAAAAGGAGACTTTTAAGGTGAAAACAACACATTTTATAATCCACAGGGCCATATTTGAAGGTAAAACAACATATTTGATCGACCTTTAGCTGGCAGACAACAGCTAACGTTAGCATTCAGCCGCTTACTAGCTGATATTGGCATAAACTTGAAAGTAGCTTATAGCCATTTTTACTATTTTGTGGCGCTAATGAATACAATAGGAAATGTCAATTATGCAATGTTACACTTAAACCTAACCTAAACAAGCAGTAAGCTGAGCAATGGTTAAATGCAATCATTAGCTGATGTGAGCTAACAGGTTATCAAATATGTTGAACAGAAATACAATAGGAATTGTGTAAGTTTCATCTACTGCAATATTACACCAAAACCCATAATATCAACAGAGAGTAAGCTAAGAAGTGTTGCTACCCCGAGCTGTTGTCTGATGTTAGCTAACAGCTATCTTATATGTTGTATGCTTCTAGATTGTCACTATAAATTGTCTTTTTAGTGGATCAGTAATCAGTCTGTGATGTTATGGTAATGATTGTCATGACCTTTAGTTTATACTACCAACAACCTGGAACATGTTAGTGCAAAATTATAACAGCATTTGAACATACCACCCTAAACAAAGAAAAATGGTACTTGTAAGAATGTGGTGAAGAGCTCAACAGCCCTTTCAGGTTTTCTCATACCAATGTGTGGGTACATGGACAGTACATTTTTAAGGTAAATAAATCAACTCCTTTTTGTTCCTCAGGGAGAGCGTTGCACCCGTTCAGCCAGTCCCACAAAATCTGTGTTTGTGAGGAGCCCAGTCCTCCTGCCCTCGTATCCTCAGTCTGCTCCTGTGCAAACGAAGACCAGCTCAGGTTCACCCAAAACTATCTTCCCCTATCCCTCATATCAGAGCTCCCCACCAAAATCCCCCCGCCGCCTGAGCTTCAGTGGTATCTTCCGCTCCTCATCCAGCTCCACACCTGGGAGCATCAAACTCTTCTCCAGAACTAAGAGAGGTGAGTCAAATGTATACCGCTGCACTTAATGAATGAATGAACGAATAAAGACTCAGCTTTCATGGTGAAAACGGAGAGAGAAAACTGTGTTTTAAACTGTTTTAAAATTGCAAGTAAGGAAAGTTTGAAATATAGCTTTGCACCTGAACCGGCAGACCCCTTTTTTGCAAGAACAGATTTTGGAGGCAAGACTACTGTAGAGGAAGTAAGACCCAATAAAAGTTATTGCAAAGATTATATCCTGCTGTGCAAGGTGAACCCACAAACAGGAAGTTGTATCTGATTGAGTTCATCAGTTCAGATATTTTGCAGCCTGAGATGCAGCTGACATAAAAACTTGTTATGCAGCATTTTCTGGCGTTACTTACTTTGGATTTTGTTGTCGCCAAAAAGGAAGTAGGAGCCTGGATTTCCTCGTTGTTATGAAAAAGAAAAGTCTGCTGCTTCTTGATGTCACAATAGGGGGATTGTGAACATTTCCACGAGCCTTGTCAGACAAATTTGAAACACTTGATAACAGATGGATGCTCATTCATTATCAGTTATCGTCTTACTGATGTCAACAACTTTCTCCCGGAAGGGGTATGGCTGGCTTTGTTTGTTGTCTGGATCAAAGGGGTTCTTTTTTCTTGCTACGTATTTCCTGAATTTAGCGACAAATTTCAAAGACCTTCTTTTGGATTAAGTTACAAGTTTGGCATCCCACAAGCAGGAGTCTTGTTTTAGATCATTCTTCATGTCAAAATTTAAAGACATAATGGCAATACTGTTATCCACAAATAAGCGGAAATGTAACAAGACCTTGTTTTGTTCAGAACAGACCTTGGCTGATTTGTATTTCTCATTTCTCCATGTAGTTGGATGGCTGATTATTACATAACCCAAAAGCAGCTTGTTTTACACGGAAACAACTCTGCTGAAAGCAGCATCAAACAGCCCAAGGATGACTCACATGTTTTTGGCTTGTACATACACCCATTCTTCTGTTTTCCGTGCAGAGGGTCAGTCTGGCAGCGGCTGGTGGAACAGTTCTGCCAGAAGCAGACCTCAAAAGTCAGCCTGCTCTGTTTCCTCTGTTATTGATGGTAACCAAAGTAAAACGTACCAAAACACACCGACTGCTACACACATCTCCCGCCAGCTGCTTAAGATTTCTAGAGTCTGATGTGGTTGAGACATTACATCCTCTCCTGGTTCATTTTCAGACTAATGATGTGGCTTTTAATGACATGTGGCCAATGATAATAGCAACAAAGTATTCTTATTAGAATTCATACTGTGGCTGTGTGGGCTCTCCAGCTTTTCTATTTTTATGACTGAGATATTTTTGTAGGCACCCTACTTTCACCACAAGAGTGTGCTGAAGTCATAGTATTGTCCACATCTAGTTCCCCAGCATAAATAAGATAAGAAAGCTTCAAATGTTATAACCAATACATTATTATAATCACTATGTTTTAAGTTTAAGTAAACTGTTGTTTATTCAGAGTTGAATGACCATAAGCACAAGATATTGACTCATCTGCATAAAATTCATAAGGGGACCATTTTTCCAAAGATGCATTAACATCTTTATTTGCATCAAATATGATCAGAATGTCTTTGAACCCTCGTGTGGTGTAAATATGTGTTTTCCCATCGCCTGCACAATGTCAGTCTCTCACTACTGAAGGCTCCTGCACTACTTTCATACCCTTATCAGGAAGTGACTCTCAGGAGCTCCTCATACAACCATGCAGAGATTTTTTTCCCCCCCTCTCTCTCCCTCACTGTCTCTGTTGCTACTGTGAGCTGTATGTTGTCAGTAAATAAAGCAACCAGGCAGATATGACTTTCTAAATTAATCAAATGCAGCCTTACAAGGGCAGACTGATTTTTATTCTGAAAGGGGAAAGCTAAGCTTGTGAAGAGCTTAAGAAAATACACCACACAGACACATGGCTGTATTTCAAAATCCTTATGGATCTGTAACCTAGCAACCTTGGATACAAAATGGAGTGAATTTATTCAAGATAATGAAAACGTTATCACATTGAGGATCAAAGGATATCTAAGTCAACCGTTTCATCATTGATATGTATCTTCTCACACATATTAGCCATTGACCCACTGAGCCGAGTGGAACACTTGCATAACATGTTAATTGAGAGCTGTGCTGGACACTCTGTGGCTAATGTGAGCAGCAAATAGTGAGTGGGCCATCTGTTAGGGGAAGAGGAGGCTGCTGGTGTTGAATGGAGGCTTCTGATCAGCTGACAGAACATGGGATGTCCCCCTGCTGTCATCTGACGGGGGGCTGGCCTCAGCAGTCTTAAATGTCAGGCCCCCAAAAGTTACCAACAACCAACTGTGCAAATGACAGAGCTGCAGGACTCCCAGGGAAAAATGAAACGTCTTTATTAACAACCATTTATTTAAAGCTGCACTCTAAAAATATGCAGAATGAAACTTAAGGGGTCTTTATCACGGTAAATGTGTGATTCTAGAAGAGTTCAGAGTTTGATAGATGTGCCTCTGCTGGCTTTTACTGTGTGTGAAGAAGGGAGGGCTGTAAAAGGAGGTGGGACAATGTGCAGCTTCGGCCAATCGCCGGTGTATCCTTTATAAACTGGCCTCCTTTTACAGGCTGCTGACATGCGTGCTATATTAAAGAGACGCCACCCACAGCTGCACCTGACAATTTACAGCACTGACAAGGCATAGAAGGGGTTCCAGTACCAGTTGTTATTTGCATCACTTGCATGAGGGACAATTCTCAGCTGAAGCTGTTTGGAATTTACAGCTTTCATACCCCTCATGTGTTATTAAATGGATGAGCCGACACAGATACTGGACACTGACTTCTGCTGACTCTGTGCGCTGCAGCCCTGAAGGATTTTCTCTTTTTTTGCCTGGATATGCAAGCTCAGAAGTTCTGCAGTGTTTTCTCTATTGGCACTTAAGGATCCAAGGATGCTTTACTTCATGAAACATCAAAATTAGTTATTGTTTCACTGCAGATTCAGCTCCAAGAGCATTCACACATATTCTTCATCCGTTGACTGAAGATAACTAGTTTCCTTCTTTACCAAAATCGACCATCTCTCTCCTAAAAAATGGACTAAACTGCTTCAAAAACGTACCACTCTAGAGATCTGTGAACTGCTCGTGGGATATACTTTTTAAACGTATTTTCTGTTAAACTTTCTTTATTACTTTATTTAATTTTTTACTTTGGACTGTTTTGAGACATCTCTGTGCCCCTATCTTGATGTGAATTGTCATGGTCAGATTTAATTTTGAACCAACGACCCACTGCTGTTCATGAAGAGGTTTGGCAGTCTGAGGAGGAGCAAGAAACGGAAGGAGCAAGATGGGCTAGGAGGGAGGCATCAGTCCGAGGCGTCATGTCTGTCTGGTAATATGCCTTCCTCTTCACCTGCAACATTACTCCTTTATCTTAAAATGTTCCTGCAGCGTCCGCCAGTAAAGTAAACTTGGATCCAGGTATTAGAATATTTAAAGTTAAACAACATACTTTCATCTACACTGGTTTAGGGATATCATATTTTGAGGTTCCAAAATAATTATGTAATGTAAATTATGTCGGTGGTGGCCTTAGGTGATTCATATAGCTGGTGCTGGTTACATGGCTGGTCTCCTGTTTCAAAAATGTATGCAGTTCATCTGCACAAAGTGACATGACACAGACTAAAGTGGTACAGCTATGTGTAGGGGCTCACTTGGGGTAAGAGGTTAGCTGTCACTCCGCTATATTTATAGATGTAACTGAATTACTGAACATAGTGAATGATGCTTTATGCTTGATCAATGTGTGAATCAATGAAACAGTAGATGTGAAATGTGTTATTTTGTTGTAACACTGCCGTTAGGGTTGAAGTGATTTTGAGCCCTCCTACACTCAGTGTAACTTCAGTCAGTTTTATCCTGTCCCATGTCCTAAGAGAGAATAATATTTAAATGGACAGGAAGCATATCAGCTGAATCAGTGACTGTCACAACAAGCTAAGTTCAATTTTAACTGCTGTTCCTTATGTGATGGAAATGTATCTGTGCTCTGAATTCCTTCATCTTCTCATGATAGCAATTAGACACTGAAGAGTTACACAGAAAAGAGAAATGGCAAACATTCAGTTCAGCATGCAGGCGTAATGCAGTCATCGTAAAGTCTTTGCTCATAATGCTTGATTAGTGAAGCACTGGGGCACACTGTGTTGCATTCAAGTGCGACTTTAATCACAGACTTCACATCTCCTGATTTAGAGCCAGCCTGGCCTCGGGGGAGGGGGGAATGGATGAGAGGAGCAGAGTCCTGTCATAATGATGAACGTCCATATGTGGACGTATGTGATTTCATCGTTAAGGCAGAATGCGATGTGGTGACACCTCAGCCTTAAACAAACATCCTTTCATCCAATGCGTGCTACATTGCTTACAATGTCTGCACCCAGAAGATGACATTTATGGCTTAGTATGTCAGTTTGAATTGTGACAGCTCATTTAAAAATGCTATTATGCACTTTGCACTCCTATGTACTTTAATGAAGCAATCATTACTACAGTGCTGAGCAGTTAAGCCCTTTGTAACGAGGATGCAGTGTAGTAGTGTACCTCACAAATAGTTAACGCTTTTATTTTTATATTAAAGGACTGACATATTCACTTTTTCTTTCTAATACTTATATCGATTAAACTGGGTCGCCACTGACTGTATAAAAAAACAAGATGACATAGCCAGCCGAGACACAATTTGAACTGTAGGTTATAATCCCAAGAAACAATCCGCAGAAGTGAGTTGAACGTCATCTACACACTTTATTTCACATATAAATTAAGCCTTAATATCATTTGAATGTGGGTAAATGGGGTAATTAGCTAAAGTGACCAAGACTTGTAGCAGGCTGTACATGTTTATTTCTCCTGTATAGTCATTTTGATATGGAAGTGTGTTAGGATAGACACTCTTTTGTAGCCAGCCATCGAAGGTTGTTTGAGGAACAGCTTCTACACAACAATGCCATCTTTTTGGCATTGTTTATTTTCAAGCCCTGCAGCCATAGACTGTAAATATGCCTGCAGCTTGTAGTGTGGCCTACACACATACACAATATTCACAGTAGTGATTAATAATGTTCCCAGAGAAGGCTGTAGGAGTGGGTCTATTGGGCCTGTTGCTGCCCCCCTACTGCTCTGCCTTCAACCTACGAGGCTCAGGTTGCTCCCAGACACACATGTACCCACTCAACTAAAAAACACCCAGACAATTTCTTAGGAGGCCCCCAGACTAAGAAGATCTGTTTATTGGTGTTATGATGTAGTGCTTGAAATTGCGATTGAAAAACTCCTGTGATTAGCCTCTGCTAGTCTCCTACCCTCTGAGAAGCCCTGCACCTGTGTATCGCTACAAAGATTATAGTTCTGCAACTTTAATTTGCAATTCAGTAGCCTATAGTGGCTAGTATGTTCCTCAAAATATCTGAAAAGTGGGATTGGATTTATTTATTTCTGTAGGAATGTAGAGAGATTTAAAAAAATATATATCACAAAAATACTCCTAAGATAAATGGCCTCCTCTAGCATTTAAGTGCTATTCTCAGTATCAGTGTATCTACTCTTTGTTTAGCTTGACTATAAAATAAGTATTTCTTGGTCTATACATATCAGAAAAAAAGGAAAAATCTTATTTCCTAAGTACAAATTGGGTCAAGATGTCTTCTCTATATTTCTTTCATTTTAAGTCCAGAACGTAACACCTTCAATTTACTTTTCCATATGACAAAGAGCGCATTAAACCACCAGAAACCTAAAACTAGAGGTTTTAAAACCTTTTTTTTCTGTGAATCAATTTATTAATCTATGTAACTCATTGCATCTCTTATTAAAACAGTAACAAGATGGACTGAACTACTAACAGTGAGGCACGTATTTCCTGTTTCCTTGTCGACGTGTTATTGCCCTGCATTAAACCGGGCAGAAGAGAGGGCTCCCAGCCCCGCTGTTATCTCCTCCTGTGGAATTTGCCACAACAGCGCAGCTAAAATAAGAAGGCCACACAGCGGAAGCAGCCTGCGCCAAAAGAGAGCTGCATGCCAACTAAATGTCAAGAGATAGTGTGTAGCACACTTGGACACACCGAGTAAAATAAATGTCACTCGACAAACGGGGCTTCTTTTATGAGAATTGTCTCCCCACTCGTAACAAAATAGATACTCCTGATCTGGTGCATTTCAGAGTGCTAACTAACATCTGTCTTTTAATGGGTCGTGTAATATGAGACATGATAAAAGTCATCTGGAAGTCTCATGGAACCTAGTTTGGTCCAGATCATTCATGTTATTCATTGTTTGGCCTCAGAAGTATGTCAGCAGGGTGGACAGGGCCCAAATGAGTGTCGCATGTCGCCTTGCGTAAGATTGTGATGTGGGTTGAGGATGCATTTGAGGAGCTGCGTCACAGACAGCTGACTGTTACACTGAGGTTGTGTTTAATTCAGCTGCTAATGTTGTAATCAGCTTAGGTTATTTGGAGGGGCGTTGGAAATTGATTCCGTATGTTTCTTTTTAAATACTGATCTGATATTGGTGTCTCTTTTTATAGCACTGATATGGATGACTCAAAGGATTTTCATTTATAGTGTAATGCAGATAAGAACAGCTGTCAGTTCATGGCAATGTTATTGAGAGCCTTAAATGTACTGTTTTATGTGGTGCTAGAGATGTAAATATTAAGTAATAATAAATAAATGAAAACCCAGCTTTACTTTCACAGTCTTTTCAGAGTATATTATGAATCAATGCATTTTAAAATGATTTTTAGATTGAATGTATTTTCTTGTCATTCCATTTTGTGTTAAAGCAGTTAAGTATTTACAATTTGAGTATCATCCACCTGTTTATGTAAAGACATGCAGCCAATTTGTCACACTAAAAATTGAATGAGGTCCAACCCTCAGAGAAGTAATTGGAGCTCTCTCTATTTCCCCTCTGAGCACACACAAGATCCAAGGCCCCTCTTCCTAAGCTAAAGCTGTCGCTAATTTAAATAGTAGATAAAACTTTAAAAAGCAGGGGGATACCCGAGCCACATTAGAGGTAGCACATTCAATCAATTAGCAAAAGATAAAGGCTACGCTCACCCACACAGGTGTTTTGGTTAATTAGACTGGAGGTTGGGCTCAGTTATGCTATCCACCATATTCACGGCAGCCATTTTCCTCTGATGTCATGCTCAGAGTGGGATGCTAATTTGCTGGTTAAAGGTGATCATGCTGTGTTCCAGGTTTACAAATCATAGACACATAAAGAATCAGACTTAATGTTGTCATTTCACAGCTAACTGAAGAGATGAAACTTAACTAAATACTGGAAGGACGCAGAGCCTTATTTTAAGTAAAAAAACATATTGAACCCATAAGCTACCACGTCAAAACAGATCAAATTAACATTCCCTTACTTCCAACATACATTACATTTTGATAGTGTAACAAGATATGACAGGAAAGGCCCTAATTCCTAGCTAGTTATATAAACCATCTTAGAGTTATGTTAGCTTGGATTGGTTACAAGCTAATGTTAGCCTTAGTGACGGAGCTGTCTTTATGACTTTACAAATATGTTGTTTTAAAAACTCATTCTCTGCTGACAGCTAAGTGAGAAACTACATATTTCTAGCTAATGTTACTGTTAATTCACAAACTTCACCATGAGCAAGAAATTGACACAGTCCTCATGATGAAGTCAAATCAGGCAAAATAAGTGAACTTGCCTGTGTCGGTTGACTGTGTGTGTGAAAGCCTTTTACAATTAAAAGCCTTTTTTTATGACCGGACAAGCATCTAACATTGTGAAGATGTGTTTGTCATTAAACGATGTTATGAAATGAAAATAATCTTCACATTGAATGAACATTTCTTAACAGAGTCATTGAGACTGCATATCTTTCAAGTAGTCTAGCGCCCTTGAAAGAGCGGAATTATGACTTTTTTATCTACTTGTTTATTATTGGTTGGATAAAGTAACAAACTGTCTCTAAATAGGGTATTATTTAAGGCAGTGAAGACTCTGACTTTTTAGGTTGCACATTGCTTTTTTGTTTTCATGTTTGCTAAAGGTCTCTATAAGAGCTATCACATGCTGCTAATAGTTATCTAGATTCATAATTTAATTCATAAAACAGTTTTATAGCTGTCTTTGTTATGTGGTTTTACCATGTCATTGAACCTGCCGGAGTCTTGATCTCTCATATCTGTGTTGCTTCTTAGTACCCAGGTCTCTCTAAGTCCCTGTTGGATCAGATATACATTCCCTCTCTGTTATAGCATGTGACAGCGCTGACAGCACTGATGCTATCTGCAGCAGTCATGGTTGTGGCACCTCAGTCTTGCCAACTAAGCCTATCATCGACCTCAATCCGCACTGCGCAGTATTGATTGTCATAGAGAGAAACAAGATATATGTTCAGGTATTTAGTGTGAATCTCTTTTTTTTTTAAATCTCCCTGTAGCTTCGGGACTCTTCTCATCACCCACCACCCCGACCCAGTCGTCCAGCCAGCCTGTATTCACCCAGGAGACCATGCCCAGCAGGCCCAGCCCCGAACGCCAGGAACCCCACTCTCGATCCCGCTCACTCTCCACGCCTCCAGACACTGGACAGCGCCTCAGCCTTCCTTCTGCTAAACCCCCGATCCCTTCGTCGAGCCCTGTACCATCTTACTCTACCTCACAAGTGAGTCACACAGTAAAAATGTCCATTTTAAGACGCCATTTAAAGTGAACAGGAAATAATGTAGCTGAGAACACATACAATAGATAAAGATGTGAATTCTTCACCAATGTTTGAACATACACATACATTAGGTAGAAGGTCTGAAGCCTCTAATGGCTCTCCAAAGTCAGAGCCAACTTTTGATTGAGTCCCTAAAGTGCCCGTCTTCAAATGAACCAAGCAACTACTGAAATGGGCCACAGATATAACACATGCCTATAAAGTGAAAAGAAGTTCAATGTTGTTGTTTTTGTGAACACTAATATTATAGTCTGGGTTTTAAAACCTATAAATCTGGAGGCAAAATGCTGTATCTGTGCACTCATGTAATATCATTATGAAGAACTTTTTTTTTGTTAAATACTGATGAATCCTGCATCAATCGCAAGATGTTAAAATAGATAACAGTGGCAAAAACATGCCTTTAGTCGTTGGTCATGTGCTTTTTTCCTCAGTGTCATAAGTGTTTTCTCTGCCAGAGGTGCACAAAAAACAAGGATGATGCAAATCTCTTTCATTCGGTCTCTGACACTTGAGCATACTGTATATCAACAGGACTGTTTGCACTATTTGCTCTGAGCAGCAGCAGCAGAGCACGGTGTAAATATTGTCTCGCAATTGAGGAAAGCTCCCCAACAGCATTAGAAATTTGAGCGAAACAGCTGAGAATTGGTCTCGCATTTAGCAGAGAGGTTTTCATTATTGGTATTATTGAGGATTCATCACAGTTTTCGAGAAAATGCTTCTTCACTGATTTAATGAATAATTATCTGAAGTGCTTCCTCGACCTGCCTGCTGTGAGTGATTGTGGATTCCAGCCAGAGAGGATAAGTCAATACTTCATCACCAGCATTGGTACGAGTGATATTAACACCCAAGGACTCATGATTGTGGTTGAGGAGGGATGAATCAGTGCCTGTCAGCCTTTCCAGCCCACCTTTTACCATTCATAAGGGAGGCTCACAAAATAACCGCCTGCTGCTAATAGTTATTGTTTGGCAAAATCCAATTCCAAAGGAAATCACTTTAATGGATATGTGTATGTCCGCTTCCCCGGAGTTTGCTTTAACACTGAAGCAGGCTATGTGTAGTGATGCAGCGGAAGGGAAAGATTTATGACAGTGCAGGAGCGTTTTTTGGCAAGAGAAGTGCTGTGTCACCATTGCAGGGCGACACTGGGGGCTGCTTAGCATCTCAGAGTAGGTATGCAGTCTTACACTGCTGCAATGGCTCATTGTGGACCTACTTGCAAATTAGGGCCAAGGGAAATCTTCAGTCACCGTGCTCATGATGAGGATGCAATGCAATTATCCTAGCATGACACAGCATTATTGATGATGATACTGAATTGCCATATGCAAATGAGGAACAAATGCTCGTAATACTGCCGTTATGCAGTGTTAAAAAGGTGTTTTTTTGTGTTGCTGGTTTTGTCGGAAGAAAATAACTTTTAGGGAGGTGAAAAGGCATCCCCAGCTTCTCGCTGCTAAGCAACGTCAAGGGATTTCCTAATATGGTGAAGCAGCCAGGTTGCCCTGCATGGAGGGTGTGTCCACAGCGCGTGGAGCTTCCTGATTTTTCTCTACAGCTTTACGTGAGTCTTTCCCAGCGGGTGAGTGTGTTGTTCAGCAGTTTATATCTCTAACAATGAATTCAGCTGATTTATTGCGGCGGGATTCATTATCACGCGCCCGTGTAGGCTAGTGACTGTTTACTGCAGCGAATGGATCAGGACTGTTCCACTGCGAGTTTGAAGGGGTGTGTGTTGTCTAATAATAATAATAATGTGGCACACTGAAGCTGCAGCTCTGGAGCACAAGGGTTTCGTCACGTTATTAGAGTATATTTAGCGGACATGCCTGGGCGAGCTTTATGTAACCGGTGAAACACCGGTGGCAGGCGTCGTCTTTCGGTTTTTAATTTTTTGTTTTGTTTTGGTGCACTCTGTGTGCTCACAGTCTGCTGGGGCCGCTGGGAAAAGCCTCTTCACCCTCCTGCTGCCTGTGTTGCTCACTCACAATTTACAGCAAAGTTTTGTCGCGTGTTGCCACTGTGAGGATTTAAAGCGTTGTCACGGCAAACTTGTGCCTTTTATCCCACAGGTCTACTCTTTATTCGAAGGCATGCTGGAGAAACTTGAGCTAGATGATGATGGTAAGTCAGTGTCCCGTTGCTTTTACTACAGCACATTTAACGCAGTTGGTAGGCAATCATAATGTAGTGAGGACTTGAGTCAGGTTGTAATAGGCATTCCGCTTTTTTGGCTCATAGAATGGTCAGACCAAGCGACTAATGTGAGATTAAACCATGGATTAAACCAACATTTTCTGAGCCTTAAAATTACGCAGCGTCTGCTCAGTGCTGTCCACACTGATGAAGCCATTCGTAATCTGTCAAAATGTGAAACAAAGCACTTTATCTTTAAACCCCGGTAATTAAAAAGGAGTCTTGGTAAATGATGGACAATTTCCTGAGAAACGCTGCAGAGGCAATATTTTGGATTTAAAAGAGACATTCAACAGGCCTTCTTTCTACATTGTTGTTATTGAGGTAATTCAATATTTGGAACTATTTGTCATGCAGCACATTAGACAGGCTGTAAATAAGGATTAAAAAAGATGATACATATAGTTTTTTGAGAAGTTAATCATCTGATCTGTGAAACAAAGATATTACAAATGGTCATCCCAAGTATCCACAACTAAATTTTTTTTTTTTTTCAATTGCTTGTTAATCTAACTACAATATTAATCAGAGGAATTGAAAAATATTTAAGTTTGAAGAGCAGAGACAAGCTAACTTTTACTGGATGATAATGATTTTAAAATGATGTAGTCAGTATACTAATCAGCTAATGTTTTCACCGCCACAATTTGTAAAGCAATTGTCTTTGTCCTGTGAAGGATCTTCCTTTAGTTTTTTGCTGTCTGTGATTTTCCACTGTTTATGTGCTTGTTGTTGCTTAAAGCAGATCTTAATTATCAGTGAGATGGATCAGTAAAGTGGTTGTAAGTGGTTCGGACCCATAATGGTTGTTTAGGCTTGCGAGAGTGTGTTTTGTTTCCAGGCTCTCATTATATATTCCCTGTGAGATTTCTCCCTCCTCTAAAACTATTTTCCAACACTTACGTTCTTACAGCTGCTGAACCTGAGAGTGATATTTACATGCGCTTTATGAAATCCCACAAGTGCTACGACATTGTCCCAACAAGTTCCAAGCTGGTTGTGTTTGACACGGCTCTCCAGGTTAGTACTTTCACCTGACGTTGAACCTCTTCGTATGATAATGAGAACAAAAAAACACATTCAGTCTAAGTTAATGTTCAATGAAATAAGAAAGTGTATTTGCCTCAGAGCAGTTTCTATGAGATGGTGGGTAAAGTTGTCATAAAGCTGTTAAACAGTAATCCTGGGCAGTTCTAAGCTCTTTGATGTGTAGATCTTCAACCACTCAATCTGAAGAAACTCAGAGTTAAGAGTCCTTATTTAAAGACACAAATGTAAAATCAACAAAAAAACACCAGGACTAATGGTGCTTCACAAAAGACATCAAAAGTGTCTCACTACTCATGAGAATGTGCCAGGAACAAACTGCTTATCAGATGAGGTGAATAGAACCAGACATAATTTTCAATTATACATCTAAATGTCAAATATTATATATCAAGATAGAGGGGGAAGAGAGGCAAAGTTTTGGAGCAACTTCTTTCTGAACGGGGCAATGTGTGGGTGCTGACTTAAAACCTATGATGAGATCATGATGTTCAAAATGTAAGATGTTCAATTCTATTCAAATGGAAGGATTACATCCCTCCATCACACAACCAATGAATAAAAGATGTGAAGCAGAACGTCAAGCTGGAAAAAACAAACAGATGTGCCCTTAATGGATCTATTAACAGATTCCACAAAATCTGGGACCCATTCATGAACTTTGTGAAGAATCCGACTGACCTGGAACTATGAACTTAAATCCACTCCGGTGGTCTCTACTATTAATGATTAAGAGCAGAATGCATTTCCCCCCTTGTTTCTTGTTTGTTTAATTGGCGTGTTTGTCTGTGAGTGATTTGAAATGTTTTGATCTGGATGTTGTGTTGGACCGTTTGTCCATAATTTTGCACTAATTTGAACTTGTCAGTGTAGGTTAGGCCAATTCAATTCTATTATTTTAAAGGAAGTCAACCAATAAGAATATTCACACCGAGGTTTGATTGCAAACATCCAGACCTTTGTCGGATTTAGGACAGTTTACAAACGTTCCCATATAAGAAAGATTTGTGCTGTTTCATCTGGTGCAAAAGAAGATATGAGTCACATTTAAGCAAAAACAAACAAACACAAAACCGTTTTGGATTATGAATGTAGAATGAGATGATTGGATCAGCAAATGTATACTTTGATTGATCAACTGCATTTACTAATTGATCTTCAGAATGCAGTTTGAAATGAATGAGAAATGATCATCATAACATTGTTTTACAGTATTGGAAATGTTCTTATTACATCATTTTGATTGTTCTAAACCCGCCCGCCAGGTTAAGAAAGCTTTCTTTGCCTTGGTTGCCAATGGAGTGAGAGCTGCTCCACTATGGGACACAGAGAAGCAGAGCTTTGTGGGTAAGAACTCTCGACTATGTCAGAAAATACACTTTACAGCCTATTTTATGTCTGTCATTAATATACTTACAAAAATGACATTTGCTGCACTAATGGAATATTATTTTGACATATTTTGTTAGTTTTTATTGTTCAGGTTTGGGGCGGATATTACTTGTTGTTTAGATCTAAGTTAAGTGTGTTTTAAACTTAAGTTTAGTTTGAAAAATTGGTAAATCACAAATACTTAAAAGTATTTATACAACAGGAGAGTAAATAAGGCTTCCAATCACATTGCATACTTAGGATTAAATTGCTAAGTTTTCAGTCAGACACCTTCTCCAAAGAGAAGACCCAGCTTAAAAATGTAACATGAAAAATGCAACACAAAACACATATATGCCTTTATTCCCTTTCCTTTCTTTACAGAATATAGTCCACCGTTTTTAACAGAGATAGAAAAGACTTAAAGCTTTGCCAGTGCACCACTGACAAATGAACAATGAGAAATCTGTGTATTTATGCTATGGCTAGTAGCGCGTGACACCATATTGAGCAGAAGTCATTACAGCTGTCATAAACCATTAAGCACAGCAGTAAATCCTCTGTATTGACTTCAGCTCCGAGAGTCTGGAGAAAAGATTTTACAATAAAAAAACAAATCACTGCAGACTTTCTGTTAAAAAGGCAGCGTCATAATCCATAGCTTTGTTAAAGTGGCTTTTGTTTTGCTGATTTTTTTCCCCTGCATCGACTTTATTGTGACTCAGCCTGTGATGAATAATGAATGCCCAGTCAGTGTGAGGGTACAGCAGAGGGGGAGTCGGTGATGTGTTGTTTGGACCACGCCCATGAGAGCAATGTCTTTGCTACTCAATTGCACAGAGCCTGCAGCCACTGCACTGTATGTTGGGGAAAGATTCAGTGGTTTTTTAAGACCTGTTTTCTCTGCAGGAATGCTGACAATCACAGATTTCATCATCATACTACACAGATACTATAAGTCACCGATGGTACGTAACATGGACACAAAATGTTTGCATGAGATTTGCTGCTTTCATTAAGGATTTCTCTTTTGTTTTTTTTGCCTGAAACCATTATCTCTTTTTTGTATTTCAGGTGCAAATTTATGAATTAGAGGAACATAAGCTTGAGACGTGGAGAGGTTGGTAACATGATCAAATTCTCATGTTTTCGTGGTATGCATAATTTACGATTTTGTTAGTGTTGTACAAGCAAAATACAGACCACCTGAATGTTTTATTTCTTGCTACACAGAGGTTTACCTTCAAGCAACATTCAAACCTCTTGTCAACATATCACCTGATGCAAGGTAATGTAATAAATCTTTGTGTTTACACATTGTTCTGTTTGTGAGCATGTGTTATTGAGCTCAATGTAACTTGGTTTTCATGTTTTATGTGTTTCAGCCTTTTTGATGCAGTGTACACACTCATCAAAAACAAAATTCACCGGCTGCCTGTCATCGACCCCGTCACGGGAAATGCACTTTACATTCTCACACACAAGAGGATCCTTAAGTTCCTCCAGCTTTTTGTGAGTCCAACACAATCACTGTCTGGGCATTTTAATCTGTAGTTTATGATGGATGATTATCATTAGTTATGGTGGGAAATATGTCTCAATTTCTCTTCTCTGCTGCCCTCTGGTGGTCAATGTGGTCAATGTGGACACTAATGAAACATGACACAACTTTTAATAAAATATGCTAAATATGTCCCTGCCTCCGTGTGTGTGCGCGCGGTTGTGTGTGTTTGTGTCCTCCAGATGTGTGAAATGCCAAAGCCAGCTTTCATGAAGCAGACTCTCGGGGAGCTGGGCATCGGTACATACAAGGACATTGCTTTCATCCATCCGGACACGCCCATCATCAAAGCACTTAACATCTTTGTGGAGAGACGAGTGTCTGCCCTGCCTGTTGTCGATGAGTCTGGTAGGAGCAGTCAACAAATAACAAGTCATAATAATGATAATAAACTTACTTACCTAGAGAGTTCTTTTGTTCTCTTACAGGCAAAGTTGTGGATATTTACTCCAAGTTTGACGTGATTGTAAGTTGAATTAACGGCAATTTCTATTTTTGTAGAGACAAATATTGTAGGCCAAATTCTGTCAGTTCCCATTTTTATTTGGACATGACATAAAATATAGGAGGCAAAACTGCTCTGTGGTTTTATCTTCTAACCCTATAAGATGTATTTTCGTGTGTGTGTGTGTGTGTAGAATTTGGCTGCAGAGAAGACGTACAACAACCTGGACATCACAGTGACGCAGGCTCTGAAACACCGCTCTCAGTACTTCGAAGGTGTCATGAAGTGCCACAAAATGGAAACAATGGAGACCATTGTGGACAGAATAGTCAAAGCTGAAGTGAGATATGAAGATGTTTGTATATAATAAGTTACTAAGAAATGACAGAACTGATATGTTCATCTGTGATTGCCGTTTTTTTCACGCGTTATCTACCAGGTGCATCGGCTGGTGGTGGTGGACGAACGCTCCAGCATCGAGGGCATCGTCTCCCTGTCAGACATCCTCCAGGCCTTGGTGCTCAGCCCTGCAGGTATAGATGCTCAGCATCACTAACCCCAACTACCCTTCTGTCCAGGACCCTGAGCTCTCTCCCCACCCCGTCCTCTAACCCTGTCTCGGGTAGGAAAAGCACCGGTTTTACTGTTTGTGGCCTGTAGCTGGCTGAGAGGAGGTTTGTCCTGCTGGATGTCTCTGTGCAGCAGTGTGCTGTGAATTCTTGTGTTGGGATCATGAACATCTCTGCTGCTAGCTCCAAACACATATCTTCTGTGCTCCCACCAGTGGAATGGAATATATGGCATTTATGCAGCTTCCTGTCATGTATACAGTGAGGTATATGGGTTAATTATGTCTGTATTTGACAATAACATCCTCTAGGCTGGTTGGATGCATATTCACACCGAGCATGATCAGACTGGATGCCTGGAAAATGTTGTTTGTGTACTTCTTCACATATTTGTCTGTTTACATGTTTGGGTTTGCACCGAATAATCGAGAAAAGAAGCATAAAATGCAGTGTGGTTTGTGAGGAATGAGAATGACTCTTAAAAACGCTCCACAGCTTTGAAGTTTAATAGATGCAAGGATGTGGACGCTGATATGTGAAAGCAGGCTATGGTGCAGATTGGAAGCAAAACTCATCAGCATGTACTAAGTACAAGAATGAGACAAAATGGATTTAAAACAAGACCAGCTTCAGGTCTGTTCTTGTTCTTTCCATCACAATCAAAGCTAGTGGTTCTCAAACTTTTTCTAAGATGAATAAGGTGTAGATCCAAAGAAAAACGTTCACAGGTGCTGGATCAGATATCAAACTGAAGGCAAAAATCAAAAAAGGATCTGCACATAGTATTAAAAACTCCTGGCAACTTTAATTGCAAAAGCAAAGTATTGCTCTCTCCTTCAGGCATTGTAAGTCAACATCTCAAAGCAAGACTTGATCACACTTTGACTGATTCAAGTACTGATTAAAGCAAAGGACATGAGTAGGTAGCAGTAAGTCATGTCAGGCTAAAATTAGGTAACATTGCCTAGAAGTTTGCTCTTTGCTCTCTAAAGCCGTTGACCAAACTCTGTCCATTACAGAAGATAAGAGACAGATCGACATACATTTTGGTCAATATTATTTGGCCAACTCTGCATTTTGAGGACAAGATTCTGTATCTGAACTGTTCCATTTTCTGTCTGTTTTCTGAGTTGTTTTGTCCATCAACTTTTCAGTGGGCTTTGGCTGTAAGCAGAAAATAGTCAGGAAAAAGGGACAGAATGCAACAGCCAAATGCAATCCTGGAACCCATCAGCTATCATCTGATTACGATAATAATGTGTGTTAACAGATGTCTGCATTTAGGTGCAGCTAACAGTCTTATCATAGAAGTCCTCTCTCTGCTCCAACTGAAATCTCAAGTAGCTGGTCAGACTGTTAACAGTGAAGAGAGCACAGAAAATGGACTGTTGGCCATTTTTATTAAATCCCAATAATAGTCTGCTACACATGAAGCCCTAAATATTGTCTTTTATATCTTTTTCTGAAGATAGTTGTAGGTTTTAAGGATTGCCATATTGGGAACAGTTGAATTTCCCCTCTAAAAAATCTACAAGTATTAGTCTCAGAAATCCTGTTCATGCCAGGATCAACAAAAGATGACTTAGTTGTTGCTATATTTAACATCAGCTAACTCCTGTGAACGTTCACAACTAGAGTGTGGCTTAGTGGGGCGCTGGTGGCGTAGTGGTTTGTGTGTGCGCCCCATGTGCGGAGGCTGTAGTCCTCCAAGCGGGCGGCCCAGGTTTGGAGTCCAACCTGTGACACCTCTATCACGTGTCGTTCCCTGCTGTCTCTCTCCCCGATTTCTGACTCTATCTCCTATCTGTAAATAATAAGAAGAAGCCCAAAAATAAACCTTTAAAAAAAGAAGAAAGAATGCGGCTTAGTGAAACAAAACATAAAAACACAAAACTTTTACACAGTAAAGTTTTCCACAGAGGCTTGAGTTAGAAATGTTACATTTGATTGAAAACTAAGCCACAACCTGCCCCATAGCAGACACTTAACTGATTGTAAATTCTGCTCAGTAACAGCATCTTTGGCTTTCAGTAGATGTTGCTGCATTTTGCCAGTAGCAAACGCTCTTCTTTGAAGTGAATATGTTTGTATTGATATGCTTGGAATCATATAACAGGTGCTTGCATAATTAAAGGGATTTCAGTTTTGGAGATGGTTTGTGTTCAGGCTGTAACTCTGTCAGGTCAGTGGAGGAAACACAACATACAAACACTAAGTCTTCCCTTAAAAAGCAATGATTTACATTTTTTTTAATGTTTATATCATAATCCATAGTTGAGAATAATACAACTCTTTTTTTTTTCTCACTGTGTCTAAAGAAAGTCCAGTGTTGCCGTGGTTCCGGCCTTCAAAAAGAATCATTAAAATGTTTTTGAAAACAGGAAGCTCAGTTTGGACAGACATGTCTACATGCAAGCAGATTGATGCCTACTGCTGTTTTTATTGACTTATTTCTGCCGGTTGTATCCAGCAGGAAATATGATGTATCCCCATTGAGAAGAGTGAGGGGAGTTGTGCAACATTAAGTCAAGTTATGTTGTGGTAGAACATCTGAGTATTTTTCTGTCTAGACTTGGATTGTGGTTAATTTGCCTACATGATGTTTTTTCCCCAGTGAAATACAGTGAAATAGCAGAGAAGCTAGTTTGTCAAAAAAAAAAAAATCTTTAAAAAAGATCTAGTCTTAATATCAGTAATCCTTTTAGTTTGACAGTGTGTTTTTCTATACAATGTGTCTTAACTTGTGCTCGTTCTTGTTCTCTGCAGGCGCCTGTAAGGAGGACAATCTGCCTGAGTGAGAGGGAGGAAGTCACAGTGGAAATGGAGATGCGGTGGAAGTTAATAAGTCTGAAGGTTGAGGTAGGGAGCGCGAGGCTGAGCAGAGAAGAGCCGGTCTGAAGGTCCAAGAGACGCCTGCAACTGATGCACTATAGAAGCTTAGAAACCAAAGAGCTAGACAGCTGAATGAAGTGAAGTTCCTGCACTGAGGATTGATCTGCTGATTTATTCAGTTTTTGTTTTGTTTGAACATTGATCAGATGCACACACACTCAAACACATGTTGTATCTAAACAAAATACAACATGTGTACATAAATACGACAACCAGACAGACACATGCGTACATACACAGAGATGCATATTGGTCCAGCCTGTGAGAGTTGGGAAAGTTGATAATAAGGATCGTTAGGATCATGCAGCTGTCAGCAGTTAATTTCTATTCACATGTTGTTGACCATACTGAATGTCATGGCCTCCAGGAGAACCAGTGTTTTCCTTAATATTTGGTGTAGAAAGGCAAACTATCACAGAATCTACTTATTTTTCTTAGCAAATCTACATGTCACTATAATAAAAGGCTGTTTTATGACTGTTTTCATCAAAAGCTCAGTTTGCAAGTGCCAATATAGAGGGATTGATGCCCGATATTGATTTGTGCCTTTTCTTTTACCAGTTAAAACTGACAGTATTTGTGTCCTTTTGACCTTTTATTGTCAGATGAGTATAATCATTAGGATTTTTTTTTTAATACTGATAACTTTAGTGCAAATAAAAGTAGAGAACACATTCTACCATCTACTTGGAAATACACTTTTCAAAACCAATTTCATAAGAGTGAAGGAATTCAGTTGTAAAATTAAATTTAAAAAATCAGAAATGAATATGAATTTAATTCTTTACTTTAAAGAGTGGTTAGTAGTAATAATTCCATCAGGCTCAGCCAAGAACCTTTAGTGAGTACCTCTCACTTATTTCACATCGGTCATTGTGACAAGTATGCCTTTTTATAACGGTATAACAAGATCCAGAAATGTCACTTTTTTGTTTAAAATTGTTTTTTTACATTTATTTTCAGTTGTTTTGACGCTTCAGATGCTCACAAACGTGCAAATCAAGGCCGGTTTCTCAGCTGTAGCTCGACAGGACTCATCTCCATCTTTGACTGTAAATAGGATCGTTTCAGAATACGTGTCACATAAAGCTTTATTTTTATGAATGTGTCTACATGTTTAAAGAGACTGCAGTTTTAATGTTATTTTTGTAAATATATTGTGGCAATATGTCCAGTTCAAAGAGACTTTGTATCGGATCAACATGTACTGTATATGTGCAAGCATGAGAAACTACACTTCAGCAGTATGAATGTTCTGTTTTACTTTTTTCTATTTTTCTGGCTGCAGAGAAATAAACGGACACTGAATGTACTTGAATACTGTGTTTAAGTTTGTATTTACTTTTTATACTTGGTTTTCTGGATTCTGTATTTTAACTTGACTGAGGAGGCTTTTTTTCTAACAGTAAAGCAGTTCTTACCGTTGTTATCAGTCACACCCGCACAGCTCTTTCAAAGGATGTCATAAACCACATCATCATAATACTGAGATTCATGAGATGGCAAAAAAAAAGATTCATGGGATGGCTTAATGGAATCATTTCATTGCAGAGGAAACAATCATATATATATATATATATATATATATATATATATATATATATATATATATATATATCTCCCCCTGTTACCAGAGTTGTACACCATGATACCGCTACATTTTGACTCCTTATCAAACTCACATTTATATAAATGAAAATAATGACTAATTTACCTTTTTTTGTAGTAAACAAAAAGGGCCAGTTTAAATAGTTGAAAAGCAGACTCGGACTTTGACTTCAGACTTCATATTGTTGGCTTCTGATTTGTTGATTGGTCATCTTGAGATGTTGCCTTGGGCTTTAAAAATGTGTGGACTGTTTTTTTTTTTAAACCATATATTAAAATTTAATAGATCTAATTATTAATTGCAAAAAATACGATATATATGATGAAAATAGTCTAAAGTTAGATGGACATTTTAATCCAATATAACATGAATAATTTAGATGACCAGAAAAAAAAGTGTGTGCGTGTTTTCACGCGTGTGTGAGATGCTTTAAACAACAAAACAACAAACATTAATGAAACAATCTTTGCCTCTTTGCTGGCCATATACACAACAGACAAACCTCTTGAACACATGCAGCTGTTTTCAGGATGGACTACTGTAACAGAATTGCATCCCTTTACTAATTTTTGCATTTTTATTTCATGCTCACTGTCAGCGGAAAAACCCTCAAAAAGCAGTCAATGAAAAAACAGTGTAGTGGTATATTCACAGATCTGCATGTTTTTCTGTTACTTCTGTTGGTAGGAACTCTGCACACTCTCTGAGCCCTCCCTTGACTGATGATTATCATACTCCATGGGATTTAAGATTTATTATAACCGAACACTTTTTTTATTAAACATTCCTAAGAAGAAAAATTGCAAACCACAGAAGGCTCAACACTCATCATTAGAGCCGTAAGCTGTTGAGCTTTCAGGCCTGGAGCTTTTTCTCTTCATGGCACACTGCCCTCAGGATATTTTAGTGCAGGGATTGGCAGACATGTGCCAGAGAAAAGGCTGGTTTTTATTTCAGCTAAACGCTGCAGCTGCCAATGGTTGTTCCTCTTTATTTTTAGAAGATATTCTCTCTGAAATCAGTTGACTTTTCTCATAGTTGCATTAGAAATAAAACACTTTTCAGACTCAAGTTACTGTTGATGTTTTAAGCCCTGCAGGGCTGTTTGCAGAGCAGCCACAAGGTGACACTGTAGTACATAGAACACTTTCAAGCCTACAACCAAAATCAGTTTCTACAGTTGATCTCATTTAAGTGTAATAAGTAAAGACTTTTTTTCTCATTGAATATTTACATTCCAATAAGAGATGAAAGAATTTAACGCACTGCTTTTTTGATGTCTTTCTAGGAAATTGCTAGAATTCAGCAGGAAGTTTTTAATGCAGCAGAGGTTGCCTCTAAATGAGGCAAAGGTACCATGATTGGGATCTGATGGACTTCCAAATGAGGCCTGAAACTGGACCAGACTTTACTCCAGACAATCTGCTTTGATCTCCCAATCTCCCCTGTGATACCCGGCGCAGGGAAAGCCTCCCCTACACCTTGTAGCCCTAAAGCAGAAGAGGCAGGAGGGCTTCACCATCCTCGCCCTCCTCCTCCTCCTCTTCTTCCTTTCCTCAATGCCCATGTCTTTCTCACACACACACACACACACACACACACACACACACATTCAGCATACACACCCACACTGGACTCTCTTTTGAAAGTCTAGGGCTTGATTTAAAATTCCTCTTCAGAGCGTGTCATGCATTTTATATGCATGGCGAGTGAGAGAGAGAGGAGGGATTGCGTGGAGGCTCCAGCCCAAATGAACTTCCCCTATGCTGTTGGCCTCCTCAGGGATATATATATATATCCACACACACACACTCACACAAACACACACACTTTCTTTAGCTCCCCTTCCCTCATTTTCTCGCACCCACTCAACTCTTTCAACATTAGTTTTACTGCATCATGCTTTTCACAAATTACAGCGAGCAGCCCGAGTGCCTCAGCCTTTGAAGACAAGTGTGATCAGAACAGAAGCAGGGGGTGTAAAGAAAAAAAAAAAACCTGGCCGCAGGGCATTTGGGGTTTTTGGACTCGTGTTTAGCAGCGTACGGAGCAGAAGAGGGAGGCTGACAAGTGCAGTGTTTGGGGACAGCTTTGATGTGTGATGGGGTGCGGCTGGCTTGCTGCTGTTTCCCAAGGAGACTGTCACTTTGACACGAGCAGACTCATATTTACTGTTCATGGCTGTGGATAGATATCAAATAATCAAATAAAAAAAGCAATGTTGATCCACTTCTCTCCACTGTAGCATCTCTTATTCTCTTTCTGTCTTCCTGACACACTCAGAGAACAAGCTGAGAATCGATAGAAAAGCAGACGAAACATGAACCCGGACTGCAGCTGCTTGAGAAATCTGGTTTATTAGGAACAATATGATCCCGCTAGCTTATTGTGGATATAGCAGTAAACAACAGAAACACAATTCACTTTTTTTAAGTGCTACAGGATTGTGGTAATGGACATAAAACAGTACAGCAACCATAGTGTCTACATTCATATGCACAGAGAATATAAAATTACAGTATATTGCTGTTAGATTGTTCCTGCCAATCCTTCCTTGTCAAACACACATCACTAAGATACTGAAGTCATTAACAGACATGCATCCCTACATTTTATGCACTTTATTTTTTCCTGCTCAAAAGTAATTTCCTGTTGTTTTCTCATAATCTTGTCTTATTTGTCTTGTTATCTCAAAATAACAAAGCTTGTTTTCTTGGGATAAGTTGATTTTAGTTTTTCACTTATGATCTTGACTAATTGTTCTAATTTATTTGGGATAACAAAGCTAGTTTTCCCATTATAGATGATTCATTTATACCATTATCACACGATAACGAAGCTTGTTTTCTTTTGATGACTGGAAACATTTCAGGTGATCTAGATGACTCAACAATAGACTGGTCACTGTGATAAGACAGACCAGGACATGCCATGCTGCCAATTGACCACAATAAAAACATTTTTTAAAGATTTATTTTGGGGCTTTTTGCCTTTTTTTGAGATAGGACAGTGGACAGAGTAGGAAATCAGGAGAGAAAGTGGGGAATAACATGTGGGAAAAGGAGCCGCAGGTTGCCCGTTTGGAGGACTATTGTCTCTGTA
Organism: Tautogolabrus adspersus; assembly: GCA_020745685.1. Lineage (NCBI taxonomy): Eukaryota > Metazoa > Chordata > Actinopteri > Labriformes > Labridae > Tautogolabrus > Tautogolabrus adspersus. The sequence goes on from CM036544.1 coordinate 17,896,866, forward strand.
TATGGGGCGCGACCTAACCGCTAGGCCATCAGAGCCCCAATTATGAAAGTTAAGCCTATGTCTATGTTTGTTTTGTGCTTTTGAAACTCTGGGGATAGGAGATAAATTAGTCTCAAATCTCAAGCAAACAACCAGAAATAACTTGTTATATAAGGAAAACTGAGAAAATAAAATGTGTGGATGCAGGTCCGCTTAGAGCATCTGCACGAAGAACAGCACATCCTGTGGGCTGTTTTCATGACAATAGGTTGGTTTATGGTGATAACTGAGAAAAGGTTTAAGTCTGGCAGGTTGATATTTTTACAGATAAGCACTGAGTTATCATTGGAGCACGACGTTGACAGAAGTTAAGCGGATATATTACAGTAACACTAGAAAAAACCTTCACTGAATAGACTCAGTGAGGTAAAGCGACATGAATTCTTGTTAAGCTACTTTATCTTTTTTTTTAAAGTGAAGATTAATACAAGTTAACTTTGGTTTCCAGCTCTCTACAACTATACTGTAAATCTGTGGCAGTTTAAGCTGTAATGAAAAGTTAAAAATCGACAGTATAGCAGCCTTAAGCCAATATAAATACGACACATAAATTCACTTTTTAAACATTTTTCTTGTTATTATAGCAGCCAGGAAGAAAATGTAGTTACAGTGTGATTCCGTAGAGAAGGGGAAAAAAAGTGAAGAAAAGTGATTTTTTTATCAAAGGACTGTTAAAAAATCTGTGATCTGGTACCTCTCAATAAATAGAAAATGCAACTTTTTCACTGTTATTTGTTATCTTCTAGCCTATCCGTTATAAATACTGTATGTCTACACACAGTGGATATCTATGTGAGGACAGTATCTTTCATACATGCAACAGAGAAGTTGAAGATTTTTAATGATAGACAGAAAGGAAACCACTTTTCCAACTTGCTAAGTACTGAGTACAACATAATATCTTGGAGCCTGTGAGCTTTGCCAAAATTTCTATCTGACTGTAACACAAGACAAACATCGATGAAACAGGCTGACAGGAGCGATTCAATGACCAGATGCATCTGCAGAACAGAGGAGGGACATCTCAGGTTCCAGCACGTGGGACACTCTGGCTTTAGTCCTAAAAATGAAACCCTGCTGTTGTGGTATTCCTCACAGTCATCTGTGGACAGGCAAGGTCTTCTCAGTCCACGTCAACACGCGTCTTTGTCAGAGTGGATTCTAGCATTACAGAGTCGCTGTGGGTCCTGGGGGAAACATTTTAACAACCCTCAGTGAGCCCAAACAATCTGACAATGAATGGACCAAGTTAAGATTTTAAAAAGCTGCGACAAAAGGTAGAAAATAGAAAAAAAGGACAGTTTTTAGAGTTGCTTTTTGCTAATATGTGAAGCATAAAGTTGATTTTAAAGGGAGATTTTTGTCGTTCTAGTTGCTTCACCTCAAGGAATGAACAATTTAGATCTGTTGCAGGAATCTAAATCCTCCTTAGGATGCAGATGCATCCTTTATTCTACTTCTAACTTTCTTTTTTGTGCTGTGCACAACATTCTTTTGCAATAACTTGACTTTTTTTTTCACAGCGACAGGCGTCTTCTTCTCTATCACTCCTGGGAAATTGTTCCTCTCTCTCCCAGTACTGACAACCTCACAATAGGGGTTTTGCTGCAAAAGTTAAAAAACAAAGACAAAATAAAAGTCAAGGAGCGTTCTGCAAAACCTCAGCCTTCCACTTGCTCTTCCTCTACTCATTGAAGTCCGTCAGGGTGCATATATTGGTGCAGTGTGTTCAGAGTTCACTGGAGATGTAGCAGTAGACACACAACTTGCTGGTTGTAGCGAGCTTTTTCTATTATACATTCTGAGCAGCTGTTCTGTGGAGGAAGTCCTTTGAAGGATGGCTGCGGGGGGGTTCAAACTGGGTTCCTCACCTTAACAAGCAGGGGCCAGGCTGTCATTGTCCCTAATTCTACCGATTATCAAGGCCTCCAAAATAGAGGTCCCACATGAGCTCTGATACATGCAAAGTCTAAGCTAACACTCAACATTCATGCTAAAACTAGTATAGAAGCAGGTAGAACAAAAAGTAATCCTCCCTTCTCCTTAGTCTTTCTCAGCTCAGTGCGATTATATCTAGGCTGCCTCTTTTTCAGGACTTCCTTTCCTCAGTTTGGGCCATGCATTTGCCTGTTCCAGTTGTTTTTGATTTATGTCTGTTTTGACGTGGAGGGGCGATAAAGAGGGAGTTTTTCTGAGAGAGAGGCTTTGAAGAGAGCCAGATTCGGAAGAGTCTGAAGGTTGTCTCTGAGGGGTCAGGGGCATCTTAAAAAGGAAAAACATGGGGCCAGAGAAGAAGGAGGAGAAGGAATAAAGTCTTGCTGGTAAAAAAAGGTTTGTTCATTTCTGTGTAAGGTATGCTCCAATGGTGAGGCTAGCCGCCCCGAGTGCTGCCAGACCGAAGACTGTCTTAATGGAGGGCCAGGAGCAGCTGAAGACCGACTCTCTCTGTCTGTCGTACAGCTCCACAAAGGCATCCTGGGAGAGAGACAGGAAGAAAGAGACAGACACTTTATTGAGCTGTCAAAGAATATGTGTTTACCTTTGTTTGCATTCCTGCCTCAGTTTGTTATCTGAAGGGTGGGAGTCTACAGGAACACAACAAAGAGGACTTGGCTTGGATTGTCCCTACTTACTGTAAGATGTAAATCTTTTTTCCCTTTTTTTAAAGGGCCAGATATAGAACTTGAGTTGTTGGTGTTTGGTGATGGGATCTGATTACAATACAAGAAAATAAAGAATTATATAACATAACATTCAAAGCACTAGTTAAGTGAGGGGATGAAAAACTTGTTTTTCACTTTCAAATTTAACTTTGGAGGTACATGGTATTACATTTGTAGTCATCTTAGCTCTATAGAGGCATGACTGGATTTTGGCATTAGAAATGTATTGTAAAAAAAAAAAAAAAGAGCTGGAACGCAATCTGCCTCAATGCTACTAGCATCCTGGCAGTCGTCTGGCAACAATTTACTGTATCTTTGATTAATATCTTTATACAGACATCAGCACGTAAGTGCAGCTAACAATCCACTCTTAGACCTCGACTCTCTACTCCATCTCCATTCTCACTTCTCAGGTTGGACATTAAACAAAGACAACACACAGAAAAGGAAGTGCTGGCAAGAAGTCATTAATTCCTAACCACTGCATACACTGGAAGCCTGAAAAGTTGCCCATCACTCTCAGAGACATATAATGTGGTCAGACACTAGCCGATTGGTTCCAAGATTGGTCATCAAATAAAGAAAATGGATACACATATTTTTTTTCCACCTCACAATAACCCGCAAACTCTTACAAAATCCACAGAACACTGGAACTATTTCTTCTGAATCATTTTAAGTGCGTAGAAGTTAGTGGTATCTAGCAGTGAGGTTGCAGATTTTTAATCTGCCCTCCATCTCACCCTCCCTTTCAAGCGTATACTGTAGAAGCATTTACAGTGGCCTGAAATGTCACATATAAAGAAACAAGAAAGGCAGACTCTAGACCATGTTAGGTTTTACCTTTGAGGGCTACCATAGCAACATGATGGTGCAACAAAGCATATCTAAGGTAACGAAAACTAAACTGTGCTTTTATTCAGGTTAGTATACACTTAAAAACAAACCTTTAAATTTCATGTTCTATTTCTGCAAAGTGATCCCCTTAAATCGTAGACACAAGTCATTTAAATGGTATATTTAAATGCTATGAATACCAAAAACAAAATAGCATCTACACCTTTGTATCAGGGTGTCAATCAAATTCTCCAGGGCTGAGATCTCAAAATCTGAGCAAATAAAATGAAAACTACCGGCATGGCTAAACACCATTTGGGGTAAGTAAGGAAACACGTTCATTTTTATTTGTGTGAACCGACACTTTACATTTTAAATCCCTTAGCTTCCACTAAATGTGAGTGGAAATGGAGTGTTGTTGCACTCTCTACAAGCAGACCTGTTTATGTCCATCAGCTCTCACACCTTCCTACGCACAACCTCAGAGGCCCTCCATGTAGAGAGACCAAACACACGAAAAAAACGAGAATCACCAAAAAATGGAGCTCCTTCACAACTGCATGTCAACAGATTTGGGTGTTTTTTTAGCATTTGGACGAGCCTTAAAGCACTCAGGCATACATATATTAATGTGACTCAGAGGGGTCTTTACTTTCTGCTGCTAGTAGGAGTTTTAAAATGGGTCTGTTACAAATTGACCGTGTATGTAAGATACTGTTGAGCAAATACCACGGCTGGTCTGTGATGAGGAAATACAGACATCTGCTCATGAGCAGTGACAGCAGGAACAGCTGGACAGGAAGTCATGGCGCTAAGCTTCCACACACAAATACACACAATTAGATTATCTGGAACCAAACTAGAACAGAAGATAGAGTGTATTTTAGAGAGGTTTAATAGTGGATGTATCAATGGTTTCCTTTTGAATATCTATTCTTTCAGCTAACCACATTAGTAGCAGCTAAGATCTACTTTTGATCCCTTTGAAGCCTCTGTTGTGAGCTGTAACATGACCTATCTGTGAACAATGGTAAATTGTTCACTTTAATTTACTACCAAATTACCGTGTCAGTTCCCAAAATAATTTGAATTTATTAATCTGCAGTCATTCTATTTTAATCTGTCTTGATTTAACTCAGTTTACCTACAGTAATTATATTGTGTGTAATTCTATCTGGAATATACAAGTTTAAATCGACCTTGAGCTAGAAGAAGAAAAAACTGGGTCATTAAACTCCTTTCCAGAAGTGTCACATTTTAATATACAGTTTCCTTTTATCAAACAAAGTCCTCAGAGGACTAAAAAAACGAGACATCCATTCTGAAGAGCTGCAGGAGACAAAAGTATTTCCTGTTTCCCTCTCCTCCCTTTCCGTCCTGTTACATTCCTGAGGCTGGGGGTTAGCCCATGACACAAAGGAGGAAGGATCAGCAGTTTCTTACCACCAGTTTAGGCCCTCTGGTGAGCTCTTAAATCAGCTGGCAATATCTTAAACCACATGGCATTTCCTTTGTTGCAGCTGAGTTTTTAATAAGCCATGGCTAAAACAAGAAACTGAGACTGAACTCATCGTTACACACAGCTGTATGTTGGGCTAAATGCTAATGTAAGCTGGCTAACATGCACCACAATAGTTAGGCATGTTAGCATGTTTCATCTGTTAATTAGCACTATACACAAAGTACAACTGAGAATGATCGGGATATCATGTTTTAAATGATTACAAATGTCTTTATAATTCAAAGTATGGGTATGTGAGTGTCTGGACTAAATTTCATGGCATTCATGCAAAGGGTTTTTAAAATATCTCCATTAAAACCATGGGGATGCTGAGCAGTGGTAGTAAGTGGATTATTTTAAGGGTTCACCCATTCAAACCCTCAATGTGAACCAAATTTGGGGGGCCATCAATCTGCTGCAAGTTAATACATTTTAAAGGACAAGCGAAAACATTGACCTACAATATTTCATGGCAATCCATTGTTTACTGTGACATTTAATGCGTCAACAGACACTGTCATCTGTTTATGTTGGCAAAATGTTTTATTTAAGCTTATTATAATCTTATTTTAAGAATTTTGAACAAGCCCCGTCTTTCAGGTAGGTTATAAACCCTTATCCTCGCCAGGACCCAGGTATTAATTAGAGAACAAGCTTCTCAGTCAGACCTCCAGCTGAGAGGAATGTGTTTGTTGGCAAAAACACATCCTCCATCTTTTTTTTTTCCACCTACACCAGGAAAATAACAGTTTGCTGAGACAACTCAAACCAGTCACTGTGTACAGCAGCAAGCACATGTGACTGACCGCTAGCAAGGATTTTAAAAATGGCAAACTCATGATGCGTGTCCTCAATATGTCCCAGACAGTCGGCATAGATTATCATCTATTTAAGTCTGAAACAAAAGCGGGCCAATTACAGTAAGAGGTTTGTAAGAGCGGTGATGGATGTTTAAAAGAATCCCATAAGGGCATGGATGGTAATAACTCCAGAGTGACCCATGGGAGAGCCAGGAAGTAGAGACAGAGAAGGGAGGGAGGGTGTCAGGTGGATATCATGGGACTGAGGCATGCTCCACTTCAGCTCAGGGAACTTTTTCACCCACACGTTAGCAAGCAGTGCTGCACCAACCATGTGAGAATTGAGAAAAAACAAACCTCACTTGCAGTCTTTTCTTCCCTGTCCTCTTTCTACCTCTTCCCCCTTCAGTATTGACTTTTATTATGAAAAAGGAAAATAATAATAAGCAGCTGGCAAAGGAGGACACAGAAGGGAGGAAAGGACAGTTCATCACTTGAACAAAAGACTCTATAATCCTCAAAAACTCATATCATTGCCCGAAGCAAACCACCTGCCATTGACAGCAGGTGTGCATCTGGGAAATAAAGTCCAGGCTGCAGTTCCCTACAGTATTCATTCTTTGGATCAATGGCTTTTTAAAGGTCACAGCAGCCCTACAGAAGCTGAGACTCCAATGGGAAAATGCCTGGCCGGGTTTACACACTCCCTTTCCTTCGTTTTTAGTGCACACAATGAATCCCTCAGAGAAACACACATACAGAGTAAAGACTGAACAGTGAGGACTTGAGAGGATCCAGCACTCAGCCATGGGGTGGCAACTTTCTGCCCGAGTGTCATGGTTACCCGGGCTGGAAGCTTCACACATGATTTGCTTTTCCCACCAGCGGGAGAGTGACTGTCCTCAACCCTTGAAATGTTTTTCACATGATTTAAACCTTTGGGTTTCCCATGGACACAATGAGATTTTTTTGTGTTGTCTTCTCGATGGCCTTACGCTATCTTAAGGGCAACAGGAAATACCAAACATTTGCCAGTTCCTTTGGGTATCCCCACACAATTGGGAATGAACCCTCCGCTTGTGTGGAAGATAATGAGTCATCTTCTGCGCTTGGCTGGCTACATTAAAACCCTAAACTGCGCTTTTGCCAAAAACAGAGAGATGATTAGACCGTCATCTCTGTTTTGGGATTTTCTGTGGGTAATTTTGGGCAGACTGAGACTGAGAGAAAGGGATGTGGGTTAAAGTTCAACTTGTAATTAAAGTGCCTTTTGTGGCTCCCCATCTATATTCACCTCTGAACCGAGCCTCTCCCCACGCTCTGTTTATTTCCTAAACATTCACATAGTAACGCACTGATAATATTGCATACTCTGCTGCTGCCGCCGCGCTTTTGATTTCCTAATGAGCATCTTGCACACTTCTAGGCAGCTAATTAAAGTCAAACAAAACTCTAATTTCCAGAGCCGAGGGGGAGTAATGGGAGCAAGAAAAAAATGTGAGGAAGGCATTAATGTCGTTTGCAATCGATCTGTTTATAATGCAAACGCAGGTGAAAAAAACCCTCTCCAGACACAATAGGTGAGACTCGTGAGAGGACAGTTAAGCTCCTGTCTGGAAGCAAGGTCAGGCTCGATCAAGTCTCTGGAGTGGCATCCATCGACCTGCCCAGCAAAAATTAGATGACGGAGGAGTTTGCAGGCTTTCTCATTATCTAGTGAATCCCTGTGTGTCAGCACTGCCCAACAGCTCGGAGCTGAGGACACTGAGCCCTTCAGTACACTGGGACAAAAATGTGATCTGTGGAAACAACAACCTCAGAGCTAATTGACAAAAACCTGATTAGATAGCTACAAATCTGGAAAAAACACCCAAGTAGCACTCTTAATATAAATCAAATACCCAGGCCATATATCAATAACTCTACCAACATACAATTATACAGATACCATTTTACTACTGGTTCACTACTTTAGGAAATATTTTCATTCACTTACAGGCAGGCAGTTAGATGGGAAGACTGAAATCACTACAACAATAGGAGCCATAGCTTAGCACAAAGACTTGACACAGAGGGACGTAGCTAGCTTGGCTCTGTTTGAAGTAGCGTTCTGAATGTCCCTTATAAACATGCTATTTTAAGCTTTTAAGTTAATCAGCAAGACAGTGACTCTGAAATGCTACTGGTCCCAGTAAAAATGGTCAGGTGTCGGCTAAATGTCCGCTTTGTGTTTTATATCAAACAAACAAAATAATAAGCAAGCTTTCAAGGTGCTGATATAGGTAGTTCTGTAACCGTTAAATAACCAAGCTAGCTGCTATGCTTTCAGTCTCATAGTGCTAAATTAGCTACTTAGCTGCTAGCTAAACTCAAATATTTAGCTTACTTACAAACAGCCAAGTCGGTTGTATCAATTACTTCCCTAAGTTTGAAACTATAACTTGAAGATTTTTTTTTACAGGGGTCTGGAAACGTGTAACAAGTATTATTTTTATTTCTTGGCATTTTGTAGATTAAACGATAAGTCAACTAGGTAAATAGCTAGAATATTAAATATTGAATATAATTATTGAGTGCAGTGCTAATTCAGTTTCTCGTATTTTTAAGTGGGCAGAAAGAGCTACAACTGCTGTGAGACATTGGACATCACTGAAAAGCTCACAGCAGTGATATATACACCTTCAGAGAAAAACATGAATAACAACTTTACAGTTTAAACTACAAGTAGCTTAAGTAAAAACGTCATTGTCATTAGATGTCTTTAAAAATACAGGTTTTTAACAGTCCTATATTTCACCCATTAAAATAACACACTCTTTGATTGCCAGACAATGTGGTAACTTTTGAGAAATTTCAGTTGGTTTAATAAAAAATAGAACAGAAAGAAAGTCCTGACTTGAATCACAAGAAGGAAGAAACCTTTTACATTGTCCTTAGTTTTCATTGAAGACTCCGGTTACTTGTAAATGTACATTCATTGGACTGGACTATAAAGCGAGAAAGAGCTTTGACGGTGGTGGATGCTACCCTAAAGGCTCATAAATATTCAAATTTGCGTCAGCGGCAGCAGCATTTGTGTGTTTACAAAACAGAGCGATCTCCCGTGGGAGTGAGCCTGCTCTACTGGAACAAGAAACGTGATCGCCAGTAAATCACCCACACTCCTCATGACACTTGCCGTATTTTTATTGTCTCCATTTCTCATTGTCTGAAGAAGCAGATAAATGAGGACTGTAACTTTACACAGGAGACTTTGGTTTCTTTGGAAATTAATAACGCTTCACTTGTTTTTTTTATCCGATCAAGGAGGCAGGAGGAAGAGGACCACTGAAGTTAAACCATCCAATTTGTGCAGTTTTTCTGAGAGTACAAACCTTTTTTTTTTTTTTCAAACAACAAACATTTCTGTTCTATTTATTTAACCTTGACTGAACAGTTATTTGATCCTTACAGGTCCTTTATTATTGTTGAGCCCATTGATTTGTATTGACTAGCTTTGATCCAACATGAAATGAATCACTGGGTGACCTTGCAGCCTCAGAGTGTATGGATGCACTGTGTTTGCTCTCCTTTCACTTTCCCTCTCCCGTCTGCACACCTTACTGCAGCTCAGAGTGTATCACTTACAATCTCTCACTTCTGCATGCAGAGCTAAGAGACATCAAAGCAAAGAGAAAGCCACAGAGAGACAACCCTTTTCCTTCACAATAAATCTAAGTCAATATCTTCCCTTTATTCTTTCACACAATCCAGTGCTCTGATTTTGACCTTGAATTCTATTTAAGTCTGGACAATTAATCCAAAATCCTTCACAGTTGCCCAAAAGTGGCACAATGGCTTCTTCGAATCAACACAATGCAGCTGAAAAAGGGTATCTCGTCTGGGGAAGTCTGCGAAGAGCCCGTCTGGCCCTCAGTGGAGGAGGTAGTGACAATAGTAAAAAAGGACAGAAGCGGAAAGACTGTTGTGCAGCTATAAATATAACAGGGTTCAATCTTTGTTCCTGGTTTAGGGCTACACAATCTAATAAAACAACCTTCTTCGCTTCTTTGATGTTTGGCCCTGTTTTAAAAGGCCACCAATGACGCGCGAAAGCAGAGGTAGAGAAAGGAAAAAAGGGCAGCTGAGTCATCATGTACACTTGTGGAGGCCTGTGTGTTTGGAGTGCATTAAACCTGGCTTGAGTGGCTTTCCAGTAAAGACAGGATGTCTACCACTTGGACATCTAATAGCTCTACGTTTTCTCCCAGCAAACCTTGCACATTACATTGACTGTTCCATTGACGTGTTTGTGGCCTCAGAAATCCATGTAAGCGTGTGAAGAACAAAAAATTTTTTCTCTTTTTCTGAGATTATCATGTGAAACTCCCAACATGAGGTTGTTCTGTTCAAATACTGCAAACAGAGATTGACATGCATCTGTGTAAAGAGCCTGAAAGAACTGGTTTTGACATTTTAAACAGATAGAAGCACTCAGCAGGACATGAATGCAAGGCCATGTTCCACATTCACCCTGCAGTTTGGGTTAATGATTTAACAGAAAACGCTCACATTTCAAATAGCTCTAAACAGCTTCAAATCTGCTCTGGATTGCTGTGTACAGGAACTAGTTCAAGAATTGGATATTTTGAATAACAAGGGAGCGTGGGATCTTCATAGCCATGCTGCTTTGCCTGATTGGTCCAGATAGAGACTTCTGATAGAGACCGTGGGAATCGGCAGATTCCCAAGTGGCCTGTTGCTTCTCCTGTGACAAACAGAGCCCATGGGAGAGGCTCATTTCCTGTGACAGGGGCGGCACACTGCCTCAAGCCTTAAAAGTTTTATCCACTGACCCGTGCAGACCTTGAGACCACACAACCACAGGCTTGAATGCAGTAGAGCTGAAAATAGACCACCTGATCTTAGCCAGAAACAAATACAGTATGTGTTGTAATGAATGGGATGTGTGGGAACACCATCTGCAGCTTACTTCATGTGCAGTCTGATTGTTCTGAACTTAAAATGAAGTCATTTTGTTTTCGTTTTTCTTGAAATGAAGCATTCAGCTATTCCATTGCATCAATGTGCTTTTGTTTCAAGCCCTCATGTAACAGAATGACACAATGCTGATGTTCAAAGAGCTACTTTTTCAGTCAGCAGTGATTGGGTAAGTAGTGGTAAAAGAGCTCGATAGTTCAGTTCAGTGTTAAGTCACTTCCTGTGCCAGATGCTGGGTGGATGACATCAGCGTCTGGATTTGAGACTATGGCTTCTCTGTGACAGAGCCAAGTATGGTTAAATCACAGATTCTGTGCGGGTAACTAGGGAAAGTCTAGAGGCAAGCCAAACATGTAGTCATACTAATACCGTGTAGAAAGGGTGGGGGAGCAGCAGCAGCAGAAGAGCCACAGTTGGTTAGACACTGTAACTAAGAGATTTCTGTTTGTTTTGAAGCATTAACTGACTCCTAAATCCTAGCTGCGAGTCTGAGAAGAAGCACACTGTAACAAAAGGGCAAGTTTTATGATCAGAAAAAGCAGGAATGTTGTGTTTTCCTTTGATGAAACTGCTGCAATGTTGGCAGTGCCAAACAAATCAAGCAAAATATCATCTAATAGAGAATTTAACATGTCAGCCAAGCAGAAAGTATTAGAACATCAAAGCAAGACGCCTCTCATAGTCTCCTCTTTCATACATAAGACGTCTTGTAAAGTCAGCGGCTGAATGAAAGCTTGCCAGTTTTGGCAACAAGATATTGGAGCAGTTTACTTGATTGCAGCACAAGGGGGCCAGGTTTCAGGTTCAGCAGTGTTCTCCGTGTTGCCCATGTAAATGAGAGAGGCCACTGTCTGGGACAGGGCACACTGTGAGTAGGGCAGAGCCAATCGAGGAGCTCAGATGTCCGATAATGTCAGAGAAAACAATAGTCTGTTTGTGGTTCAGCTCCCTGAGGAACACCATTGAAGTGGGGAGAAGAGGAGGCACAATGAAAAGTCAAAGTGAAGACACATATTGCAAAAGATGGTAGCACTGTACTGGAACATACTCTGAGGAGTTTTTATGAAACACACTCAATTTGATTCTAATGCCCCTATATGACCAACAAAACCAAATTAGACCATCAACTAGAAAACTGATGCTTTTATAAAAAGCATGTTTCCACCTGGTTGGATTCCAACAAATCAAAAGAGCCTTTTCAGTATTTACATTTCCCTGTCCAAGTGTCACAGAGAGCAGCATGTTAAAGAGCTAAAACAAAAGAGAGAAGGTTTTCTTAAGAGAACATGACCAAGTGAAAACCTACAGGGATGAAAATAAAGCCAGTTTTTACTACTGAAATAAACATGTTAACAGTTTGGTACAAAAAACAATTTCAGTACTATAGTTTATTTTTTTATTGGTAAAAAACTGCCAGGGGGGATATTTTTCATTACTCATCCTTTTTTAACTCTAAGAGTTATGTAGAAATTTGCACATATATGTATAAAAGTGTCTCTGTCGACTAATGTACAGTTTGTGTTGTTGTTTGGTCAATATTTGTTGTATTGGTATTTGCTTGTCTTTGTGGATATATGTTATATTGTATACGTGTGTACCACCAACCTGTCGAGGGACTAGATGGAAATCAACCTATGGCTACAATCTGGCATATCTGCAGCATATAGCATATTAAATATAATTTACAGTTTAAACAAGTGGTTCTCATCTTTTTGCAATTAATGGGTATAATATGTAACATCATAAACATTAATATAGCAGATATCAAATATAGCCAAGCTATTGTATATCAGAGAGTAATCCTTTTCTAAAAAAAAAAAAGATTCAACCTCCCTCTGGGCTTGTTGTTTTCCGCTCTGTGTTCAAACGGAGCAGGACGGAGCTTCCTTTAGCTTGTATATATATATGTATGTATATTATTTGTATATAGCACCAATTCATAACAAATGTTATGTCAAGACACTCAACAAAGAGAGCAGGTCCAGACTGTACTCTTTGGTATATTATGTATAAAGACCCAACATTAATCCACCATGAGAAAAGCACTAAGCAACATTGAGCATGGTTAGACTGGCAAGGAAAAACTACCTTTTAAGAGGCAGAAACAGCGAGCAGAACCAGACTCATGTTGAATAGCATTCTGCCGAAACTGTGATTATACCTTTAAAAGAAGCAGTGCCAAGGACTCTTTGTCTATGAGTCATTGACATTAACACCAAATGGACATTTCCCCTCTAACCTTCTCAAATAACAATCTTAAATAAAAAACACCTTAACTTGTACTTGTACTTTTAGAACAGACAGTATCATGTTGGAAGACAAATGCGGAAAGGAAAGTCGGGCTAAAATTGTGAAATGTGTGACCTAACTTCTCCATCCTGCTGGGAAGATGAGGTCATTTAATGAAGGGGGGGAAGGGAAGCAATAATTATTCTTTCAGAATTTAACTTCCGGCTAAGAATCATAAATCCACAGCCTACGCTGTGTTCTCTTGTCAGCTGTATTAAAAGCAATCTCAAGAATGAACTCAGACGTCCTCATGCTCTGTCCTCCCCCTCTCTCTGTCTCCCTTCTCAGGCTGGGAACACTGGGGAAAAGTTCAATGACCTCTCTCAGGCAACCAGCTGATTTTCATCCAGGGGGGAGAGGAATGAGAGGAATGCATTGATGTGCGGAGACAAACAACTGCACTGTGTGAGCCCGATAGAGGCCAGATATGAGGAAGAAAGAATCTTGAGATAACCAAGTAGACTAAAAGGAACACGGCTGCTCCACAGACTTCATTATATAATATAATAACTACATGTATTGAGAGATAGATAGACATAATTAAAGCCTTATCAAGTGACTTAATAGCAGCTTGTGTTCCTGGTCCTTCATTTATTCTTTGGTGCAAGTTCAGTGTGACTCACAGAGACCTTGAGGAGAGCCATGTTGGGCTTTTAAAAGGACCCGATTATTTGAACTATGTGGAGCAGGTTGGCTCACTCGAAGCTGTGTGACCTTCCCTGTCTGTATGCAGAGAGAGAGCAAAAGGAAACAAGCACAGGCTACCTGATGAATGATAATAAGTCTGCCTATTGTGACGCTGAAGGTCTGAAAATGTCCTGAAAGCTAATAAGGCACGGCAGTTTCATAATAGAGGAGGATTTTTTTTTTAGCTTTTTGTTCTGTGGAATTATCCCAGAAAATGTCTTTATTGGTATTCAGTGGCAGAGTGGCCTTGACTCTGCTGTACAATGATTCTAAAAATAAAAATAAACCTTAAAGCTCCAGTGAGGAACTTTCACTTCATGTCGTCTTTGGTGCCACTTTGGACAAAACTGTTCTTCATATCTCTTTGTTGATATTATCCTGCACATGCATATGTGTTTTCTGTCACAAATATCATTCTGCTAGATTTAACATTCAAATGTTACAATTCATTGAGTATTTTATTAGTAAAATTGAAAAAAAAAGACACCTACCCCATGCCAGCTCTTTAACATAACAACATAGAAATAATCTTATAGCTGATGGTTTTGTTTGCTTTTGTAGGTCATGATATCAATATTGTTCATAACCCGCTAAAAACTCCTCACATGAGCTTTAAATAGAGAACCATACAGGAAAAGAATATTCATACTGTACATTATACATTAAGCTGGAAATGTTTTTTCAAAAATGCCCTTTATTTATTTAGTGCTGTGTAATGTCCATGTGGAGGTTTCGCGAGCAGATGCCTCCACTTTTTAAGTCAGCAGATGGATCAGCTGAGAATCAGATGATGGTTGAGTCAGATGACTTTAACAGGCAACTTAATCCAACTTTGCTCTATAAATCTCTACAGAGTGAGCTAATCTACTCCGACTCCTCTGACTCCAAACTCTAACAGCATGAACTCCAATTAAATCAAAACCACTTGCTCTACTTGCTCCATTTTGCTTTGGTCTTTCAACCCCGGTGGCCTGATCACACTTTGCCAACCATCCATTCTCTTTTTTTCCGGCAATTACTGCACTAGTCCCGACCTTGCTGCAGCCCATGTGGCAGTTAGGAGGACCGGACTGCCTCTTTCTCGCCTTTTAAGCCGTCTCAACTTGCTTGGCCTTCAATCTCCTCCTCCTCCTAAACCCTGTTAGCCTCACCTCCTGATCAAAGACACCTTGTGAAGTCCAGTTATTTCATCCAAGAGTATTTTTTAACCCATGCCATGCAATGTCCTCCTTGGAATGCAGGAATTTGGACTCACATTAATTCAAATTGAGAAACATTGAAGGTCAAGGGGGTCTGAGAGTTTGTCGTGATGGAATTGGTGGTATCAGAAAATGAGTTTGCAAAGCCAGCTGATTATTTGGCAGTATGATAATCAAAGGTCAAATACATGTAGATTAAAAGAGAGAAAATGCATGCTTATGGGTCTCTCTCTTTAACAGCTTCTTCTCCACTAAGACCCACTAAATGTAAAAGATAAATGAAGCACTTTATAGGTCATTTTGCAGAGTTAATTGCACGTCTGGTGGTTGAATTTGCCCACATGAGACTCGTCTAGACATGTCACAGTTAACACTCCCTTTAAAAAGAAAAATTGACGCCTGACATAAATGATTCCAGGCATCAGTAAAATTGTGCTCTAATACGATTACATCCAGAGAACATACATGGGAAACAGGAATAACTTCAATGTCAAAAACAACAAAAATGCTAAATAAAACACCTATAGGAAGAAAAGGAATCAATGTCAGGTGTCTGTTTTCGATCCTCCATGTTTTCTTTGAAGAATCTGTCATTATTTGAAGTTGTAATGACAGCCCTACAACCAATTAAAAGCAGCACACCTTGAAAGCAACCCAGTGAAATTGATCATAACACCATGTTAAAATTGCGTACACCCTGCCGGCAGACTCTCCCTGTCAGAAGTAGCATATATTCGTAATCCTCTGAAAACAGCAGGGGTTACATATTTATACAGCCACAAAATGTCTGCTCCCTGACAGAATTTGGTTGTAGATTTAGGCAGGTGTCAAGAGTTCACCTTGGTGAAGAGTTAACATGAAACACTGATCACTGCCCTGAAACACAATGTAGCTGCAGCAACGCACTCTTGGCAGAGCTTGTGACTACAAAAACTGGGGTCCTATCGTTGTCTCTGCACTTCAAACCCAATCAGTCGCCATCAAAGGTGACTGCAAGCAGGGTGGTGCTGGGTGAGCTTCACCAGGGTTGAGAGCTCCCAGTGTTACACACATACACGCCGCCGTCAGCATAAAAGTGCTAAAACATCTTGCCAAGGTCTTTCCACAGGGACGCTTTTTCCTGCTGCATGAATTTCAATATATCACCTTCAAACACAACCTGATATTTACGGCCACCGGTTCACTGGGTTAATTGAGCCTTTGCTCAGAGATACCGACACAATCTCGTCGGAAACGCTGGATCAATACAACATAGTCAAAGTCATATCTGGGCAATGGCTGACCTCACCCAGTGTCCACTGGAACAGATCAGATTTCAAGAACACTATTTGCTCTGCTGGCAAAAAATATATATTGGGGAGGGGGGCCAGATAATTATTTACCCCAGACCTCCATGGATGGGGCTGAGAAATCTATTTGCCATTATCTGGCTGTTGTCATTTTTTGGGAGGGCATGTACTCAGCATTTCAGAGAAACGCCAATAATGGCATGCTGTTTGTTAATGGCCAATGCTGTGGCTAGTTGCACCAGGAAATCCCAACAGAGATGGTAGTAGTTTGTGTGTGTCTGTGTGTCTACGTGTCTGTGTGTGTGTCTGTGTTGAGGTTGAATGGCACTAACACACTAACAGGAAGCCAGGCACCCCGGGGCCATCTGCTCCCTGCCATGGCTCACATGTCACCCTGTGACAACACAGCATTATTGATTCACACCACCACATCCGCTTCTGTGTGTACACGCTGATGTGCCACACTATAAGTGTGTATGCATATATCTCCTGTGAGTGTGTACACAGCCATTTTGTGGACAGCAAATAACTGATTTGCACCAGTACATCCGCTTCTGTGTTTGCCTGTTTGTGTGTGCATATGAACTCTATAAACTATAAAGGGTCAGCTCGCGCAAATCATGAAAGATATTTTGCAATGCAGACAGTTTCCTTTTAAGTGGTTAGTTTTAGCGCAGCAACAGTCTATATTATACTAGCAATTGACTCCTTAGTTGTTCTCCGTTCTATATGATATAAAGAGTCTTTCAGGTCATTGTTTTGGCTTCATGGTCTGCAACTTTTTTGTATTGCTCTGGTTCCCTCCCACGACT
Source organism: Tautogolabrus adspersus (assembly GCA_020745685.1). NCBI lineage: Eukaryota > Metazoa > Chordata > Actinopteri > Labriformes > Labridae > Tautogolabrus > Tautogolabrus adspersus. Next base: position 17,913,962 of record CM036544.1, read on the forward strand.
CCTATGAAAGAAAGATGTAAGTATTTGAAATCTAATGTTAATCAAATACTGGTTAGCGCTAAAGAACAGACAATTAAGTGGTAAACTGGTTGAAATAGAGTAGCATTTAGCAGCTAAATACACAATGTTTACCTCAGGATTGGAGGAGACCAAAACAGAGCAATAGGTGTTTGTAGCTAATGTAAAACTTACATTTGTCAGGTAGCCAGAAACATGAGTCCACATGGATGCTTATGTTGCTATTTTGCACTAAAGTTGAGTATCTGCTACGTGTTTAATAGCTAATAGGCAATCAGCAATCATCATATGTCAATGCTGCATATACAGCTAGTTTTATCTCTGTGAAAGTGGCCAAGAAATTGACAAATATTTTATTGCTGCTTCGTGTACCGCAACAACTTCAACACAACAGAGCCAAATGAAAATGTATAACCGCCTGCATAAATGATTTATTTGAAATCCAATCTATTTTTCTCTCCACAAATAATGTTGCAGGTTCTCTGTCAATTTGACAAATGTCTGTGTGAACGTTATTATTCGGACTAAACGTTGGTGGAAATATTTCCATGTGAAAAACTTTTCTTGGTGTGATTTGGTACCCTTTAACAACTTCTAAGGTTATGCTATGTATTCAACAGACTCTCTCTTTGTGAACAGGAATGTAATTTCAGAGACAATCCCATATGCATTTGAAACAGCAGTGGCTTTTGTTGCTCTAGAAATTAATTGAGAATATCAAATCTCTATTAGAACCCTTTTGGGGGCTTGTCCCAAAAATATCTACAGTAGCGAGACAATGAGAGGAACCATTTAACCTTGCCCTATATTGATATTCCGCACAGCTTACAAGGGTGTGCCCAGTGGCAAAGTCAACTAGCGCCTCAGTAGACTCCTCATTATCTGGCTCCCACCATGACAGGAAAGGTAGAAAACTGTTTTATCCGCCGTCTCAAGTGGTTCATTAGGACCTTTTTTCCCCCCATGCAGATTGGTGTCTGGGTTTGAAATTAGAACTCTATGATAGCACCGAAGCAAGCAGGACAGGGATATTTATGAGTGACATGATAATTAGAGGACCACACAGGAGCAGTGATGGCAACACTTCTATATTTAGAGGCCCTCTCACATGTCTCTGCATTTTTTAGGAATCAGGAGTGTTACCTGACACTGAAAGCCAGGTCTCAGGGTATTAGTGTGTCGTTTTTGAAGGGATTTGGCACGTGGATATATGTAAGTGAGTATGTCTTTGGTGGAGAAAGAGGATGAGAGAAAGAAGGGGGGAAAAGAGGAGGTAAGTAAGAGAGCATATGAGGTTCTACTTGAGGGACATCCATTTAGTGTCCGAGTTTATCCGCTTCATATATTATTCATAAATGTGTGTTCTGACTGAGATAGTGGTGCTTTTAAACTGCACAGGCACGTGTCCCTCATGAAAAAAAAAAAAAAAAAAAGAAGCAGGTTGAGGTGATAACTGATTTGAAAATTGCCACAAAAAGAAACAAAATCATAAGGCTTAATTCACAACCTCCAGTCTGTTGGCTCACATGGCCCAAGAGGTGTACTCGAGGAGTTTTTACAAAGTAAACGAACAAAAACCACACACACACACACACACGTCAGAACGCAAACAGCCTACAGTGTTTCTTGAATGAAGCACAGTCAGCTGACATGATCGTCTGAAAACAAACTGACAAACAAACACACACCCTTCTCAGGCCGTGCAGGGAAGAAACACCCAGGTTGTCTCCATTATTTATTTACAGTTGCTGTTCCCAAGCAGACATTCCTCGAGCTCTCTTGAGGAGGACTAGAAATACGCGTACAGGACAGGGTGGAGTGTCCTTTGGGAGAAGAGAGGCTATGGACACAGGCACAACACTTATACAAAGCACCAGAATAATTGTCTAGAAACTGTTACAGATCTGTCTATTCATCGTGTGATTCTGTTTCTACACAATCTATGCACATGTCTTGTTCATGAAATGCTTGGCATGTGTGGAATGGTAAAGATGGTGTAAACACCACATAAAAAGAAGGAGTGTCATGTCAAGCTGAAAATGCATCAAACTGAATGTCTGACATTATAGTACAGTACATTCACAGTCAAAAGGATGAAGAAAAATCCTTTGTTGGGTTGAATTGAGCTTTTGAGAGAGAGAGTATTCCTGATATCAGCCTTTTCTATAATTAACACTGACAGCAGGATAAGAATCGACTTGATTTTATTGTCAGAAAAAGCAAGAAATGCAGCTCAAGTTTTGAATGAAAAAGTAAATTATTCATTGCGTTGGATCCAGCACTACCAAACCCTATGTTTGTTGTGGAATTAAGTGAAAAGCCTTAGGCTGAAATTTGAAAGCTTGCTGGTTTTTTACAAGAAAATATGGTTAGCTTTGGTGAAAAGGGTCAAAGATATATGTAAAATCTAAAAATGTTCTTTGTTGAATCCAGTCAATGAAATATGTTGTAGCAGTTGTAACTGAATCGACACACAAAAATGTCAATTTGTGAACTTAAAAGCCAACAAAGCATGCAGTTATGCAGGCATTATAAGACAAATTATTTCATTTTTAAAACATGCAGAAGTCATTTATGTCATTTTTTTAAGGTCACCAAATACTTTTCATTTTGAAGCGATTCAGACACCAGTGATCAGAGCAACTGGCCTTAGTAGTCTCTTCATAGTCCCTACCTGAACTACAAAGGGTGATTAAATCTTCTTTTTCTTCCACTAACAGATCAGAATATTTGGAACAAAGGTCTTTTGTACTTTCAGCATCTCATAGACCCACAAAGCAGAGACAGACTCAAGATGTCTCAAGGCCTGTTCCTGAAAGAAAGTATTCATGTTGTGCCGATTCAGGGAGTTACTGCCCTGAGCTGCCTGCGTCTATAGGAAATGTTTCTTAGATTACAGTTGCCGGGCTGATGGGTGTAAACACAGTGGCAGATGGTGAGCGACTGAGGCCTGCACAGCAAAAGGGGGTACAGTACAGGGGGAAATCTTGGCTGCTTCTAGCCACACTGGGCTCCTTTGTGTTGTACAGTCTACATTACAGAGCGAAGGAGTCCATATCAAGAGATCACATTATTATCAAGATGTCAAACAGTTTTCTCTTCTCCAGCAGGAAATTATGTTGTTATTTCTCTGTTTTGAAATGGTGGAAGGAGGGAAAAGCCCTAAATGCTATTTGCATGTGAAATTATTTATTTCCTTGATTGCTGGAAACAAAGCAGAGTTCATTCTGCACTCTAATTTTGTAAGGCGAGACTGATTAACAACAACAAATCAACAGTTGAAAAAACGAAACAACTGTGTGACAGCACGCAGAGCAGCAAACAGAAGATTTGTGGCTCAGAAGGGATAAATCAATAATGACTTTACAGAGCTCATTACACTGTAAAAGCATGTGTCCATATACATAGCGTTCCTTTCTCTGTCAACACAGACTTATTTTTGTTGGGAGAACAGTTCAAAGCTGAGCAAAAAATAGCCATGAACCATTCCTGAACGTTGGCACACTAAGCACTGACTTGTGTTTCACAGACTGAATTTGCATGTAGGAGACACAAATTGGATGTAAGTGATACCTCATCGGGATTTCTTCCCTTTGAATGGCTTCATGTGCCTCCTTTGTTGGGGGAGTTTGTTTGGGTTTTTTTCCTCCTCTACTCTGCCGACATGTCACCTATATGGAGATTAATGACTTCCTCGCTGTCCCACATCCACTCAACCTCAACATGGGAGGAGAGGGGCGCCGCCAGATGCTTGCAATACTGTAGCAACATGAAGGTATACAGTACAGGTCCCACCCGTCGACTAGCAGATTGTGCTCAGGGGAATCCCCACAGGATGGACCCAACCCATGCCAAGTTACATTGTCCTTACACAACCCCCACCCACCACCCACACACCTGTGGCAACAGAGAAATAGGACACCTGGTTAGCAGCATTCCTAAGACATATGATCCGATATTGCTTGAGAGTTCAATAGTTTTTTTAAAGTTTTTAATTTTTCGGGATTTTGCTTTTCTTTTGATAGGGGATAGAGTGGATGATAGGGGGACACACCAGGAAAGGGCCGCAGGTCAGACTTGAACCCCCTGGCCCGACAGCCTAAGTGACTATAGCTCTGGTTGTTTTCTTTTAATGTGATTCAACTACTTTCTCTTGTCTATTAGCTACAACAAAAGATGAAACATCTAGAGCCATGCTTGCTGCTATGGCTATGCAGTGCTAAAAGTAAGCTAGTATGTAAGCATACTAACAGATTGATTTTAAGCAGATCTGACAGTGAAGCTGTAAGACAATATAGAGCTGAATGCTAATATAAGCATACCAACATGCTGATATGAAGCAACTCTGCACTAAGACTGTTTAGGGCTAGATACTAATGTAAGCATGCTAGCATGCTGATGGGTGGGAGTTAAAGGGATACTTCACCCGTTGAAACATGAATCTGTAGTGAAATTGGGTCATATATGTAGTAGAAATGTGAAATAAATTTTGAAGTTGGTGCCTTCTTGACCGAGAAAAGGCAGAAAGTGTCTTTTTGCCTTATGTGGATTAGAGACAACAACTCCCAGAATGCACAGCACCGCAGGACACTCCCGCTGAAGGAGAGGTGCATTCACGTGGTATCGGAAAAATGAGATTCCGAGTTGTAAAATGCACATGAAACACCTGATCAAGTCGGTTTTGTGTTTTGTTAACATACTTTTTATTCATGCATGTATTGCACATCAACTTTTTGCTCAAATATAACTTTTGACAATAAGATTTCTCTGAGAAACTTGGACCACCCGAGCAGCACCTGAATGCAGCATTACTCGCGGACATCAATAATACGTCCGTTTCCTCAACTGAATCCGAGATTTCTTTCTGAAGGAATTAGCATCTTGGAAATTCCTGGCAGAAAACAGACTCTATGTCTGTATCCATAGGCAAACAGTCACAGCACCGACAACACAAGTCTGCCCCGGCTCCTTCTTCCTTGTCACAGCCGCGGACCTAGCCAGCTAGGCTAGCTAGCCTGCCTGTCGGCACCAGCAGCAAGCTCGCTGCTATATTGCGGCTCGTAGAAAGAGCCACGAACATCCGATTCAAGCACAAGACCTTCAAAATCCCCTTCAGTCATATCAGTTTGAAGTTGAAACATACGTTTTTCGCCATTCTCGGCCCATATCAGCTTATCCGTAGAGACACCCAGCTTGAGCCCGGCTCAGGCTCCCTGTTCAGCCACTGTCTGTCTGCAGAAAGCACAGTCTGGCAGCAATATTGCGGGCGGCTCGTAGAAAGAGCCTTGAACATCCGATTCGAGCACGAAACCTTTAAAATCCCCTTTATCCATATCAGTTTGAAGTTGAAACATACTTTTTTTGCCATCCTCGGTTATGAGCTTTCTCCACAGAGCCTGTTAGCACAGCTTCCAACTAAGCAATATGGCGGATGTTAAGTTTCGTTTTTGGGAGTGAGGTCCCGCCCACTGATCTGTGATAGGTCTGTAGCTTCAGTGGTCGAAAACATGAGGAACTAGCAATGTAGTTTCACCCTGCTAACCACAACAGCCGCATGTGACGCAATATGACGATTTTTGCGTCACTTGCGGCAGCATCTCAGAAAAGAAAATACTGATTTTTCCCGTCTCAGGGGGAAATGAGGGCTGGATGCAAGACCATTCAATAAAAACACAAGTTTACTACTGATACAAAGCTTAATGCAAATGGGTGAAGTATCCCTTTAAGTTTTGCTGCATGTGAGGCTGTACAGAACTAATGTATGCAATGCTTACATGCTGTATGTATACCATATTTGCCATCTTAATGAAACAGGTAAGCATGTTAACATTTGCAAATTAGCAGTAAAAACAAAGTATGGCTGATTGCAATGGTGCTGAGGGGACTTTACCTGGGGAGTCAATCATGGTGGATCTATCTATATTGAATCCATCCATTATCTGTTGAAATACTTCATAAGCTTTCTCAACACCAAATCTCAAGCTTTTCCCAAAGTTGCAAAACTGCTGTTTTCCTCTCTGAGCACATTCTGGCATTTCACTCCATGCCCCCCCCCCCCCCCCCCCCCCAGTCAAATGTCTGAGGTCAAGCATGTAATTTCACACGTCAGCCGCCGTCTGCCACTTTGTTCAATCACTTGGTTTTTACTGCACATGGCCTGTAAATAAATACAGGTGCAACAGCAAGTGTGTGTGAAGCTGCAGCCTAAACGCAAAGATGAGTGCAATTACTGCCACCCCAAAGGATGAATTTATGCAGATGGAGGAATGCGAGTATCCAGGACAATGAAAAGTACAATGTTTTACATCAGGCTTGTGGGAAGTAATCAGTGCACAATGGAATCTATTTCTACCTCGGCTGTGTTTCGCAAAAACAGTTACAGCTTTGTTATTTCTACAGGGCAGATAGTTTGTTTAAAAGTGTGTGACACACAGGTGATGCCTAGACTCAACAGCAATCAGTGGGTACTCCTATTTTGGGCTGAAATTGTCTGGAAAAACAACAGGAAACAGAGGGTGGCTTATGGAAAGCTGTTTCCACACCACTCTCAAGTCAAGGTGTCGGTGATCCACCCTTGTTTTGTTTGTTTGTTTTTAGAGTAGTTAAAACACAAGAAAACCTCTAGCACACAAACATTTTAGTGACTATCAACATAACCTGATTAAACCCATAATAACTAGTTCATTCAATGTCTTGAAAGAACGTGGGTTCCCTCACAAAACCAAATATGGATTTTATCCAGATGTTGGATTAATTAGTTAACATATAAATGACTTCATGTAGTCTTAAAATGCTAAACCCCAAACAGGATGTACACTGTACAACCCCAATCCTCTCCAAGCATTCACCCTAAAACTGATTGGTTTCCAATTATATCCAAACATAGGAGCCATTGTCTTGGCTGTGCCTTAGATGATGACGGATAAGTCACATCCTCTGATTTTTTCTGGGAATTTTGGGTTTCTCCATTAAACGATTAAAAATCTTCATTGTACTGTAGGTATTCAACCAGCAAACTCCCTTTTAGCCCCAATATATCAGTACTTGACTGCTAAAAAGCCTGTTAATCAGTGTTTGTTAAACCATATTCGGATGGAATTTGGTTCCATAAAACTTAGACAAGACTTTGAAACTTGTATTTGACAACTCATGACCTCAGTATCTCTATAATCCTGGCTACAGCCCAGAGACCAGTGTTAGGAAATGTCTGAAAAGAAATCTCAAAGACTTGGGATTTGGATACAAAATTCAGATATTTGAACAAAATTAACAAATTCTTAGTTGCTGTTTGCACAACTGTTCAATGAAGTCCTTACAGTCCAGTGTACAGGATTATCTTTATCTCCAAGGGTAGCTGCAAATTATGGGGTAACAACCTTCCTGGCATTTCTATCACTTGCCAAGAGGTCAAAAAAGGAGAAACTGGTTTACTCCCCCTCCCTCCAACAGCACAGACAAAGCTTCGTGTCTGCAGTGTCAGTTACTGAATGTCAGATAATAGCTAAAGCACACACACACCTCAGGAAATTCCCCACCTAAATGTTATTCAAATGATTACAACAAAAAGTGTCAGTTAGACTCCATTCTGTTTATGCTGAAGTGGAAAACATTCCTGATATAAAGTCAGAAAAGCCAGTCCTAATATATGCTGTATTTAATTAAATTACAGCCTACATTTTTTGATATTTCCTAAAGTGCTGAAGGCAGAAATCCTCCAAAGTGACCCAAAGTGGAAACATACGCTTTCAAATAATCCCGAATAATCCTCTGGATTAAAAATACTCTTCTCTCTCTTTGGTTGGTGTACAGGAGCAGAGATACAGTCATCTCCACCCAGCTAGAAAACACAGTCTATGATGACCTACATTATTGTACAGACTACTGGCACTGGCTCCAGATACCTCAAGCAGGCATCTCTGCAGCCCAGAATGTGCCAGCTTCAAGGAACATATTTCAAGAAGCAGACAAAAGAGCCCCAACCTTGATGCACACAGGGCTGCGTGTTTAACACAGTGGCTGCAGATTAGCGCTCTGTGTTCCTGGAGGGCCCTCCCTCTGTTGCTTGCCTTTGATATGTGGCACAACCTGCCACCTCCAGGGGCATGGCAGACTCAAGGGGAATGTTAAATGGTCCTTCCCTTTGTGATGAAATGTTCAATATGAATCATTGATGATACCCCCTATACCCCAATTCTGATAGCTTCCGGCTGAGATTACCTGGCAATACAAATGTTACACTCTTATCAAGGCCGACTCTGCTTATTATAGGCTAATTGGGGGGTTAAGGTTTGGGTTAGGGTGTAAGAAAAGGAGGCTGCAGAAAAGTAGAGCTGTTGCAAATATGTCAATGATATTGTACACTTTTTTCCCCAGATTCAACTTTTCTTGAATTATATTTTAAGTCATACATGTGTGGTGCATGTAAAGGCAGTGTCCATGCCATTCTACATTATTACCTGACGTTTACCTGACATATTAATGTGCAGAAGTGGCCCTGATACCTGCCCATCTATGCCCAGAGGCCTAAACACATTAATTCAATAGTTTTGTGTTTGCTGACATGTGTCTAGCCTCCTCCATCTTGCTGCAACAATGACCCAATCAATCACATCACAGCAGCACCTGAGGATAAAGCCTGGTAAATGATAACCTTGTTAAAGTTTCCTTTATAGTGAAGCGTTAAATACTGTTTTTGTCATCTTAATTCCCCCCCCGGATTTACATCAGGCTGTCCAGTCCACTCCATGTCAGCAACCACTGTTGCTCTCCAGTTAGATTGGGGCGGCGCTTATTTATAGCGTCGGGAGGTGTGACAGAACACGCTTTCTGATTGGTCATTTTTACTTTAACAGCCATGACAAACATCCAATCGGATCGTCTGAAATTTGAGGCCGTCCACCTCGACAGTTTGCTCTGTCGTGAGTAAAGGGAACATCTAGAGAAATATATAAATGTTCAACTGCTGCTGTGATTTCGATTTTATATTCTGTTAAATCATCGCAGAATGCATTTTAGGTATTTCTACACATTTGTACTCCATTTGAATGTGCAGATTAAATCTCCTCAACGAGAGCAATGGAGGACTTCTGCCCTGTGGCACACAGCTGCAAAGCGCTCAAGCAGACTGAATCAGACCTACCCATCCACCGTTATCTTGTATCCAGCTGTTCAGAGGTCCATTCAAATACTCTGTCATCCACTCTGCGATGTTGTCCACCTGCGAGCTCATCTCCTGCTTGGACATGCACTCCACGCACACCGTGCCCCCGAACTCGAAAAAGGCGATAATCCGGCCCCAGTTCACCCCGTCCCGAAACAGTTCGTCTATCACCTCGGCGAACCTCCTCTGCGCCGTGGTAGAGGTGAGATACAGCTGCCGAGACATCTCCGTGAAGTCCGGCTGGTAAAGTCTTTCAAGTTCATCTCCAGCCTCGCGCAGGACTCTGTGGATATCCGCGTAGGCGTCGGACTGGGGGGGCCGTTTGCAGAGGTGGGGGATGCTCTCACGGTCAGGCCCGGAGCTCGCTTCACGGCACCGGAGAACCAAAGTCGGTGGAGGGGCAACTAATGACCCGTTATTAGCAGCATCTTCATCCTGGTCATCCTCAAATCCCCACTCGTAGCCCCGTTTGGAGAGTTTATGACAGATATACTTTTCCACAATGTTGCGATTACACTCGTTCGCCATTCCGGCTTTACTTGGTACTCTGTACAGTGAGAGATTATCCTAAATATCATGCATTATGATCGAATGTGTGCGCTGTTCAATGCACAGCACAGGCGGATCCAAAACTCGATTTCAGTCCAATCGAAAAAGTAATCCCACACAAACGCTTCGTGAGATGAAGAAAATACTAGATAAAAAGGTTTCAAAAGTCCGATAATGTTGTTTCAATCTTCATTTCCCGAATCCTTTAAGGGACATTGGCGACCTTCTCTTTGCATTGATCCAATATGCGGAAGAGGTTGGAGTAGTGTTGCTCTATCCCTGACGTGGATGTACTGCGAATAAAAAAACTTGAATGAAGGCTGAAGTTGTAGGCCTACACGCCGGAAGGGGCTTCAAACGCTGCAGACTGTTTTAGCAGCGTTTACGCTCAACCAGGCGCGGGACTGTGAGCCAGACAAGGTCGGACTGAGTCCTCTTCCACGATTGCTCTTCATATCCTCCACCGCCGCCAGTGGGCCGCACTGCTGGTGAGGTATGTGACGTCATTCACGCAAAGTAATTCCTTTGGCTGCGCTCGGAGACTCCCAAGTGCACACAGAGAACTGCACTAAAAATCCTTAAAAACCCTCATCTCATGGCTGCATGTTTAAGAATCAGTTTAACGACTAAAATATTGAAAACTTTAACAATGCTTGACCAGACACGTACAGGGAAACCTCTAATGGGATTCTATGTGATTCCCGAGGAGAGCAAGAGAATCAAATTCTGAAAAAGGGGATGCTTTGACGTGCTCCAGCCACCCCCTTGTGGATGGAGATCCAACCTTGCAGTACAAAATTGATGCATTCAGTTTCCCTGTTTACTTTGATTCTGTGTCCTCTCTTATGTATTCCATGTTATCATCTGATTGGAGGAAGTGTTTCAAATCTTGTGTTCTACAAACCTGAGAGAGCGTTTGAAACCTTACTCATGGAGGATTAAACTCTCATATTGTTAAAGCAAAATATCCCAAATTTCCACAGCCCTCTTTAAATTATAGGAAGTAGCGCTAGCATATGAAAAGAAAAAGTAAGACAATTCAGGGAGACGAACCTTCAACACCCCAAAGTAAATGTTTCAGACTAGAGTTTGATGTTTTTTTTGTCCACAGGTATTTATTTAGTATATCATGTAAGAAAATAAGACAAAGAAACGTTCCACTTCTCACATTTTCTTTCAATGGCACACAAGGTGAAGGTGTTCAGTTTTTTGGCAGAAAAAAAAAATCACAGAAAACAATGTAAAAAGAGTAAATATGACTTTCATGTTCAATCGAGAGAACTTACACATCTGATGAAGAAACCTTTAATCAGGGGAAATAGCGTGACTGTTACAGAACTTATATACCTCGACGTCATGTTCCGACAAACTGTAAGCATAGGCTTCATTTGCATAGCTCAAAGATTAAATAAAAATGTTAGAACAGAACTGCTTTAATATGAGCTACATATTCTATTACCTACTGTACGTGTTGCTACCTCAAGATAAAACAGGACATTTCATGGCAATAAATGTATAATTAGGAAAAGCTCTTGAGTGCAGGAGAGTGCCTTTAACCAATATCAAATGAGAACATCTTCAAACACGAGTCATCCATTCTCACTTTCATATCTTGGATAACAGTAAGGCTTCTTCTTGTCATACAAAGACTGGAAAATGACAAAATACACAAGAAGAACAGCTGGCATTTTACACTGAAAACTTAAAAAGCCTAAAGAATTAAATGAACTAGTAAACAACATGTGGATTAAGCCACATTTTTCTGTGGACAGGTCCATACCTGTAGCATTAGCTTCATCAGTAGTCACGTCTTAAGGCTGAGAATGGGTCCCCACACGGCTCCACAGCTTCAACAAACTAACTATGAGATCATCGGAGCAGCGACATTGAAATAAATCTCAAAGAAATGCATTGCATCCACAGAAATTGTCATAACACATTTTGGCATTCAAATATTGGCGTATTTAAAAATAATATTCCTCTGTTCTGATTTGTACGCTTTGTAACAAAGTACATTCTCCCCGTTTGTGATGGACCAAAGGAAGACTTGCAAAAGTCAACACTGTACTTTTCTACCTCTTAATGCAAAAATACGACAAATACAAGACTTTTCAAGGCTTGAACGACATCAGGAGGGATTCAATAATGTCATGAGGGAGCTACAAAGTCCTGACTGTGCATGCCAGGATGACAGCAGGTCACAAGCACACCAGTCCCTCTTTTGTTTTGGCCTTTATTTAAAACAAATCTCTAGCGCCCCCACTAGACCTACAGGGACATGGCTCGAACCAGCGAGCCCTGCCCTGCCCTGCCCTGACTTACACCACCCCTGACAGATTATGGATCCCACTTGGATCTTGACTGGGGTGGCTTTAAATGTGCACTTCCACGTAAAACTGCATGCAAAATGATACACTTTCTTTCAAGTATTTGAACTTGGTCAAATTCACAGGTTTGAAATGGAATTACCTGTGTTGTTTTATTCCACCCATGTTTTCCCATCATGGCTTCAACCCATAGTACCTGCTTTTCTTTCTTATTGGAATAAAATGTGATTATGAGGGAATAATTTGGTGTTTTTTTCCCCAAGACTATAAAATCTAATGGCTTTTTTTCTCCCCAGGAATCGGCTCAGTCACAGCAAACACAGACACGCGCACAGTTGCTGCACACAGGGCAACCAAACCTCTTTGCCCAAACGGTGCATCTAACATTTTTGAATATCATCTTGTGTAATCATTTTTTTTCACATTTGCAAAACTTCATCACAAACATGCTTTCTCTATCGCTCGGTTATCACTGAAGAGTACTGTTGTATCACATCTTGACTTAGTTAACACACACACACACACGCACGCTACAATATCGAAACAACCCACATCATCAACAAAACACATGTTGCAAACACAGAGGCCACTCAGTCAAACAGGAAGGTGCTTTGCCTGCAAAGACTTGTGGTATGAAAAGTTAGAAAGGAAGGGGCCTTATTCAGTGACATTCTTTTAAGGTGGACTTAGTATTGAACTACACGTAACAATATGACAAAAACTGAGTTACCATTCCGGTTTTCAGTTCAGCCCCAGGTGAGAAGGAACTTCAAGCCATATTTGGCACAACCGGTCAGACAGGCTATCTGCTGCTTCTCTTGTCCATGACAAAATAAACAACAACACTACACTCCGCGTGTAGAGGTACATGTAGGTACACCTCTACATAAAAATCACCGTCCTACTTTAAAACGAGTCTGTGGGATGTTCAGTCTGCCTTCTCTCTCTTCTAGTAAGGCTGCTCCCACAACAAGAAGCAGGTGGACACATCAAGTGAAATGCTCTGAGAGGGAATGTCAAAATAATTATGGAATCTATTGAACAATGAAATCACAGGACAAGAAAAGAGTAAACATCTGTCACCATCTTTCATCCCACCTGTTAGCTTGATACCAGAAATACACTCAAAGTTTTGCCTGTTTTCAGTCTACGGTTGTGCACTAGTACAGTTGAAGGAGAGGAAAGGATTGTGGTAAAGGGTTAGGGGTGGAGGTGAAGGGGCATTGGACTGTGTGTAGCAGGGTAAGGCTGCTGTTACTCTCTCTTGTCAGCTGCTTTCGACTGCTCCCTCTGAATCATGCAGCGGCGCACGATGCTGTCAAAACTTCCAAGGTAGAAGAGGGCGATGGTCCGAAATAATCCCATGGTCACAATCTGACAAAGGATAAATTGAGCATGAATAAATGCAGCAACAATGCTATGGCTGGTGTAACAGTGTGATGCACAGGGTTTTACCTGTTGGAGACCTTCTGTGATGGAGGTGACAGGTGACATTCCACAGGTGAGGGCTGACAGCATGTAACCATCAGGTCCCACAGAGCTGTTGAAGTTCCCCTGCTACGAAAACAAAGGAAAGATTTATAACCTGTTGTATGTCATCTTCCAAAATCATTCACCTGCTGTTTCAAACTGGACAAAAAGCCCTGTGGGTCACTTTTAGCTTCTTACCACTGCATCCCGAACAATGATTTTGGCCACTTGGTCTGGTTGGCAAACGCCAGACGTTTCAGAGATTAACTTGGTCTCTAGAGGCTGAGAGAGAAAAGAATAGGGATGAGTAGAGCTTTAAATGGGGAGGCTTAATTGTAAGAGAAGTTATATTTTATTTCATGTGTTACAGAGATGTTTACCTTTGTCTTGTTTTCTTCAGCCAATCCTGGAGTGTCAGTATCAGGGGGGTAGGCCACAGTCACATAGATATTGTATGGCTTTATCTGAAGTGAAAGAACACTATTCACTGAGCACAAATACCATCCATACCCTCTATTAGTATGAATAGTGTTACAATGATACCCAAAAAGCAAAACAGTAGACACATTTTAAAGTTATGACCTAAATCATTTTTAACTAAATACTCTGTAACAGTGATGTTTTAGCAGTTAGTGTGTCTAGGGTTCAGTAGAAATGTGTTCACGAATTATTGAAGCATGAGGGGCCAAAAGCTCACCTCCATCTGCAGCGACTCTGCTAAGCCACGCAGGGCAAACTTGGATGGAGAGTAGGCGGTGTATCCAAACAGGCCGATCTGGCCTGCTTGGGAGGACACAAACATGATGCGACCCATTCTACGCTCCTTCATTGTGGTAATGACAGCCCGTGTCGGGTAAACGCTGCCAAGGTAGTTCACTTCCATCAGTTTCTGTTCAAAATAAAAAACAAAATTCACACATAGTACTATGACTTTGTCCAGTGCAGCGCTACATTAAGGCAGCTACACATCCCCCAAACCCAACACTGACACTATTTCTATGCTTTACTTATTGGTACAGATTTCTACTCTTATGAAGTATTACCCAGAAAATACATCAATTCTTAGTCGTTTCTCATTTGTAAAAGAGAGAGAAAGCAATAAAACCACTCCTCTTATTGAATGCAAAGAAAATGTATTTGTAGGGACCAAATTTACCATGTATATCTTGACTAAATAGGCTGGTTTTAATGAGTAGGTTATTAAACAAAATTGTTTGAGCACTAAAATTGAATAATTTATGTCTAAAAATGAAATTAAACATGTTTCACTTCTCATGTCTCCTGAAAGGATCGTTTAATTATTTATCCGATTTAGTCATTTCTAAAATGAATAAGTACAGTATGTACAAGTATCTTCTTTTAATTCTTGCATTTTTTATTACTTAGATGTAAATACCAGAAGGGAAAATAATTAATCAAAACTGCTTAAGTACTGGACAAAGACTCCCACTGACTACTGAACAGAAATAAAACTGGGTTGTGTTTCAGATAGACTTTTAGGTACCTACTTTAAAACGATCCACTTCCATTTCCTCAAACTTTGCAGAAATGGAAGTTCCAGCGCAGTTCACCAACATATCAACTGGTCCAAGCTTCTCTTGGGCCTGCATGGAAGGTAAAAGCCACTTCATTACTTCGGCAACAAATTATTAATGGAATCTCAGATGTTCCACGGTTGCTAAGACGGTAACCTTACCTGTTTTATCACACTTTCCACCTGGCTATAATCACTGGAAACATCCACTGATATGCAGAGAACCACCTGAAAGGAGAAACGTTTCCATTGCAGTTGCATGTATGAATGAATGCAGCCACAGCAGGAGCTATAAAAATATCTGAGAGAAACCCATACCTGCTTGTCATTGATGGCAAATTTCTCCACCTCTTTCTTCGCTTGAAGCAATTTTGCCTAAGGGTAAAAGACAAGGTTGATTTAACTTTGAATATCAAGTTTCACCTTGAAAAATAGATAAAAGATGTCTAAACTTTTGAACACTTATGCACACATGCAGACAATTCAACACCAAAGAGTGCACAGTTTGCACAGATATAGAGCACATTTCACGAATGAATGGTTGGCTGATTTTGTTTTATGCTGACCTCATCCCGTGCCACCAAAGTGATGAATGCTCCTTGCTTGTAGCACTCAACTGCAATACTTTTACCAATCCCACTTGAGCCTCCGGTCACCTGAAAAAGCAAAATGGGAAGATAAGCAGTTACCTATTAATATGGAAAATGTTGGGCAGTTAGAGAGATGCAAGTAAGTCCTGGTATGATAATACTAACATCTGTATTATTACACGAGAAACTACTGTGTTAACTGAAACCGTGTTGATGTTGGCGACATTGATTCATTATAACACATTACTAAGTTATAGTGGAGGTTGTAGTTTTAGTTGTGATGCTGAAATGTATTGTGTTGTATTGAGGGTTTCTTAAATCAAATTACGACATAACCATGACGTTAGCTAGCAACTTCAGGGAATTAGAAATTCTCTAACGCTACAATTATAACAACAAAAAAACACAACAGAGTATTATAAACATCATGGGTATAATAAGTTAGACAGAGGGGTAGACTGCATTATCATTGTATGACTTGAATCGAGATGAACAAACTGCTAACACATTTTAAGTGGCTGTAGTTAGCATAGCTATCGCTAACTGTGAAGTGAACTCACGTTTACCTCTGTGGGCGTGTCACTCCTTGTAATGGACAGTTGACTAAGGTTATAGCTTCGGTATTCCCAAAAAAATCCCTGAAGACCTTGTGACTCGATTTAGTGTTCACGAACTTGTTAACGCTAACTCAGCTATCTTAAATCCTTGGCCTAGCATGAGTGGGCGTTAGAAAACATTAACAAACCCGTTACAGCTTTACAATAAAAGAAGTTTACGTTAGCAGACTGGTGCACTTACCACGACGTGGGCCCCGTTGAGTTTCAGAGGTTTGGGGCTTATAAGAGGCGATATCATGTATAACAACAGCACAAAGGCTACGATGAAGGCAGCAACTACAAGGAGCATGATGAATGGCAGAAGAAGCCACCAGGAATTGATGAAAATCCAATCTGTGATCGTTGAGCTCAACGCTTCTTCAGAGGACATGGGTGAAATATAGCAATCGTTAGCTTGTTTGCTAACTAGCAGGCTAGCGTCTGGGGTCCGATAATGGAGCTACGAGGCTGGCGGCGGCCCCGAAGAGAGATGGCGAAACACAGAGGGAAGAGGAGGAGTTGAACCGGGGTTTGGCAGCGAACCAAAAGCAGTGTAAGGGCCAGGTTACAGTACGACGGCGGACCTTGGCTCCCCGTGACAAAGCAGTCTGTATAAACCAAAACAAATCGAACTGTGCACTCTAACGGACACTTAACGGTCATGCTTGGTACTTGTAGTTCCGGAGCCTAAAGTGTTTCATAGGAACACAACCCTGGTTAAGGCAGCATTAACAGCAACTCCCATAATGCAATACTCTCTCCTTCGTCGCATCCGTTTCCAGTATGTTTCAGTAATGCTGCGTTCCATTTACCAGACGCACACTTTTTCATCACACCCACAATTTTTAGATCTGAATTTGATAAATCGAATTTGAGCAACCTGAATCTATTTTTTGTTGAAATTATGACACTTGAATTTTTGGATCAGAATTTTAAATAGGTGAATTCAGGACATATAAATTCAGATATATGGTTTTCAAAGTAAAACAATCAATGATATGAATTCAGTGGTGTTTAAATGTCAATATTTAACTTTCAGTGGCTGTTAAAAATCAAATAATTATGTCTCTGGTTTGCTTCCATACCCAACTGGCCAGCCTTGACTGTTAAAGACTGTAAACAGTGTTTTAAAACCTTTATCGACAAACCTTCACCTCTTTTATAAATACCTTTCAACGGCAAGTCGTGACTTTGCTCCAAAAACAAAAAGCTTTTTATTATGTAGCTTTAAACTTTTATTTACATCATAGAAACGAAAAAACTGAAAATCTTATGACTGGGCGACCTCTCCATGAGGAATAGGTTCAAAAGTTGGATATATGTATAGACATTTACAGTTAAGTAAAGGATGTTCCCCATCAAAACTCAGTAATGACAGTTTTCAAACATTAGGAGTAGAAGAGTACAGTTGTATACAGTCTCTAAAAGAGTATACATGAAATGTGCAAGTATAATACATGTCTTAGGTGTAGTGACATAGTTCTGGATACATAAGCAGTATGATCAATTTAGAAATAAAACACATAAAAAATAATCTTGCAAACTGAGAAGGCTTTCTTGAAGGCACATAATGCACACTGCCACTCATGGCTCCATATAGCTCATGCTTAGAGATGCATTCCTATGTTGTAAAGAATACAAGAAGATGAACTCTTCACATGAGCCATCAGTGTTCCCACTTCAACACCTCGGTTTTGTTTTTACAAAATTTGCAATGTGACTGTATCTCAATATGAGGCTTTGTTGTTTTTTTCCCCCCAATTTCTCTTAAGCACAATTAGCAAAGCCTATGGATAGTTACGAAACATAAATGTATAGCAAATGCAAAGGGAAACCATGAGCTGAGTGAGGAAGGAATTCAAAGCTATTGAGTCTTTGTAAAATGATGCTGGTCTTGGTGATCAACCCTTACAGACGTGTTAAATTCTAATGACCAATGAGTAAACAAACACAACTGTCATTTAGAAGGAAACTGGATAAACAACCCACATTTCCATAGGGCCTAATGCAGCTCTCATCCTGAGTATCTGTGTCTTGAAACTCTAAATATTCTCCTTCTTGGAAAAACAATAACACATTTCACCTCAACTAATCCTATGAAGTCACTCGCCCAGCCCAATATTTTTATCACTCCACAAAGAGCAGTATACATTCCAAAATGCTTGTTTTCATATAAAATATATAAGGGGTATTTATTGGTCTAGTGAGATTTTTTCTGACTGGGAAGTAAGGACACAAGAGCTAGTCCTAACTAAAAATAAATGATCTTGATTTCAATAGCCTCATTCTCATGTTTTGTCATGATTTACTGCCGCACGTTTCCAAAAGTCCCTTGGGTATTCTGCACATCAATACCTTTGGTGCATACGTCAAACTTAATTCCCTATATCATAGTGATATTTAATAAGGCCAGCTGCAGATGGAAAGTCTTAAAGTCTTTGGAGAATGGTGAATATCAGATAAAACTAAGTTCTTCTCCTTGTGTGGCTATCAGAGAAGCAAAACAGAGCAGTAATCTTGCTTACTGTTTAGTGTACCACCAGGCCAAGTGATTGATTACTATTTGACAGATAGAGAAACATAAAGAGAGACAATCAGAATTCCTTTGCTTTGGTTTGGACCAATCATCCCCCCTAACCCTCCTGTCCAAAGTCCTCTGTGAATTTTTTCAGTTTGTCCAGATCTTGCTCATTGACTGTTGGCTTCGTGTTGGCCTGAGACCTCATCATGTCAGACTGTAAAAAGGGAATAAAAAATGTTATATTAAAGTGAGGACTTGTACATACATCTGTTTAATATAGTGTTTAATATAGTGTTCCTTACAATGCATACTATAGGTTCTAGTAACTTCTCCCCAGGGACCTCCATCCATGTCATTTCAATGGCGTTGGGATCGCCAGGTGAGCAGGGAGTCAAGAGGTCGTCTATGACAGTGTTAGGGTCGGTTGGTGATGGACCCCGTACCTTGTTTGATCAAGAAAATGTAAAGAAAGGAACCATACAGTTACAAAGCTGCAACAAGTTTTTCACAGAAGTATAATAAAACGACAGCTATTTTAAAAGACGTACCCGTTTGAAGTGGGTTGCTGATTGGACCTTTCGCACAGGCTGCATCAAAGCATCTCTGACAATGACGCTGATATCAGCTCCTGAGTAACCGTATGTCTTTTTTCCCAGATTGACAAAGTCAGATTCAGAGAGACTGTTGGGGGTGGAGCCCAGGTGAAGCTTGAACATAAAGGAGCGAGCATGCTCTTCAGGCAGTGGGATGTAGATCCTCTTCTCAAATCTAACAGAGTATGAATGGTGTATTGTGAGCACAATTACATGACAACATAGTTAAAAACACGTTTTATCAAGTGGTAACCATTACCTTCTCCTGATGGCTGAGTCGAGGGTCCACGGGATATTTGTGGCCCCAAGAACAAGAATTCCTTCATTGTCATTTCCCACACCTGCAAAACACATTAAAAGAATCACTGTAAATACGCAACTAAACTTGACTACTTGACATCCAGACAATAATAATCACTGATATGTGATGGCATCTCCAGTTTTCTATAGATCAGTGGCCACACGTAACATATATTTTGAAACAGTTGAAGAAAGTGACTTCAGTTTCCTTTTACTCTTAAGGTCACTGTTGGTATTCATGCTTAAACTGTGTTGTACTTTCTGACACACCTCAATCAGTGATGTCACAGCAGGTGTTTTTCTCTCACCTGTCAGAGTGCTTATCTGCTCCTCTGACGTATGTTAATGGGTGTGACCAGATTGTGCATAATGTCTCTACCATGCTATGGTTCTACAACATTTTCAATGAGAATTTAGGATGTACATGGAGAATTGTCACGTAGTGCATAAACTGACATTTAGAGCTAACAGAATAATACAGGAAAACATTTCAGCATCAAAGATTTAACCTATTTACATTGAGATTCAACTGCAGGGCTGTGACAAAGCTCCACCATCACTACGCATTTGTGTTTTGACATCACAGACGAGGCGTAATAGGGGCATAACCATGCCATTTTAAAGAAGCGACTTAAAAGAGGCTAGTGTGAAACCATTTAAAAGTTGGGACAGTTTAAAATATACTGTGAGAATACATTTATTTAAATGTATCACAATATTCAGTAATCAACGACCTACCTTGCATCTGAACCAGGAACTCTGTCTTAATACGGCGAGCAGCCTCACTCTCGTTCTCACTTCTCGAGCCACACAGGGAGTCAATCTCATCGATGAAAATGATAGAGGGCTTGTGCTCCCTTGCAAGGCTAAAAAGATTCTTCACCAACCTGGGCAGCAAAAGAAGAAAAGTTTAAAATTAATAGTAACATGTGGCAGAATGTTCTTTTATGCTAAACCCAAGTTTTTAAAGCTGTTAGCGTGATTTACTTTTCACTCTCTCCCAGCCATTTGGAGACAAGGTCAGATGAGGAGATGGAGAAGAAGGTGGAGTTGTTTGCCTCTGTGGCAACAGCTTTAGCCAGATAGGACTTTCCTGTACCGGGAGGTCCAAAGAGCAAGATCCCTCTCCATGGAGTTCTCTTTCCTGTCGTTCAAGCAAAGAGGTAAATAAGTCTTTACTTATGTCACTAAAAACCCACCAATGACTCTTAAACAACTGTTCAATGTAAAAAAAACTGTAGAAATAGTAAGAAGCAGCAACAGGATTTGTTACCTGTGAAAAGATGGGGGAATTTGATCGGGAGAATAACGGCTTCTTTGAGTGCCTCCTTGGCTCCCTCTAAACCAGCTACGTCATTCCATTTGATGTTTGGTTTCTCCATGACGATTGCACCTGGAAAACAGAAAAAACTACTTAGGATTCTTAATAGTGACTTACTTAACAAACAAGTCTAGATAAAAAAACAGGCCTGCAGAAAATATAATAGCCCCTAAAATATAACAAACCTGAGAGTTGGTTCTGGAACTTCTTTTTCTCTGGATCATCACCTTCGTCGCTTTCATTCCTGGTAGCATAAATATATCATTATAGAAAAATATAACTGGTTCTATGCTACAAGAAAAAAATGTATTCCGTTGTCCTATATATTTCAAAAGAACACTGATTTTTTTTATCCATGTCTGAATGGCAACACATGGACAGATCTACCCACACTGCCCCACCCAAACACACACCCTTTGTCATCAGACTGTGACTCTTTGACAGGCTTAGCGGGAGGAGCTTTCTCTTTCTTCTTTAGATACTCCTTCAACTTCTCTGCTCTGTCCAAGTATTCGACACATTTTGCCCGGATGCTCTGTCTTGCTTTGTCCCCCTGGGCTTCATCTGCCAGGAAAAAGGGTAGACAAAAATAGTTCAGTATAGAGTATTTATTGCCAAGAGAGACATCATCTTCCTCGGCATTTTAACATCAGTCTTATTTGACTGATTTGTTAACTAATTGCTCTTCAAAAACATCACACCTAATGTTTATCAATAACTTATTTACTTATTTTTTTATATCACCACTCTAAGGTCAGAAATATGAAGTCAGTCCAAATGTGTCAAGAAGGACTATTATCAGATTTCTATTCCTGTTGTGGCAAATTAAAAGTGATTTTCAAACACACTTAGTGCCAATGTTTTGCATTATGACATACATTTCACCACATGGAGAAAGTACTGAACAGCAGCTTGGTACAAACGCAGAGCCTCCTCATAGTTCTGAGCTTTATCCTCCTGAGCCGCCTTGCTGGCAAGATCAATCGCTTTCTGAAATAACAGACATGCAAAACAATGTTACTCATACTTACACTTGTAGGTTGCAAAACAGGAAAATAGCCAACTAAAGGGGTTACTAACAAACCAAAGGGGTACTGATCAACAAATATAAGTCGTAAAAAAAAAATCAAACTAAATATGAAATGTAAACACAGAAAGTTATAGAGGTAATGGAACTGTTATGACAGATACTTCAACAGATATGTCAATCACAGGAAAGCTTTATAAATATAGCTATTATAATCATGTTTTAAGATCATATTGAATGGTACATTTGTTCCTTACTGGGGTGACATTACGCACGACGCGAGCCTTCATCTGACTTTACATTTGCTTTCTTTCACTTCCTTTTAGTTACCAGTGCTATAGAATATATAGTTTATACACAGGTCGTGCTTGTAACGCAACCTGTACAAAACGTTATAATCGAGGTTTTGTTTTCTTTTTGAAGTAGATATCTTTTGCGACGCCAGATCATACAAGTTAGCAGATAGCAACATTAATCCCATTAGCTGCCTTGTTCGTCAATGCATGCTCATTTTACACGACAGTTGCCATTTAACTGCATCTATATGATATTTGCGATAGAAAGTACCAGCTGTTATAACACATAACGTGTGGGCAACTGTGTCTCTTTTTGTACTTTTAGTGGCCCACAAAGTCACTGTCGAATTCGCGTTAGCTAAGTTAGCTAACAATGCTACTTAGCAGCTAATTTTAGAAACGATACTGTAACACCGTATAAAGCATTTTCCACCTAAAATCATTCAACGAAGAAGGACCGAAATGTCGATCGTCAACTTTTGTGAAGTACTCATAAAGTGTATCCTACATCGTCATCATCTGTCAACGTATTAACCCGTTTTAGTCAGATTTGGCGTTGGTCTCCAACTTACCTGTAAATTATTGTTGGTAGCCATAAGGGCTGATCACTCGTCCAATAATCGAAAAGAATACAGTAGCGCAGTGAGTAAACAACTTTTAGACAAACTGCGTCGAATTTAACCTCAAATTTGACTTTAAGCCCGTCACTCGATGTTTTTACGAAGCTTGTTTTCGTTTCTTGGATCGCTCCCGAGTAGACCGAGGACGCAACTTCCGCATTGAAAAGTCGACACTTGCGTGTACGGAATGTGATGACGTCAAGACGTAGGCTTGGTACAGTACAGACCTAAAGTACAGTCTGTATGGGTTAAAAGAATGAACTTCAAAACCTAAAATTAAGAAAAGATCGGTTTGCATTGCACTCTACTCCCTCGTATTTCAATTGTGTTACCCGGATTTTCTATGATACGATTAAAATAAATTGGACAAAGTGAAGATTTGAACAGAACAGTTTGCATCACATTTGCCTGCTAGTTGTGTCCATTGTGTTACCTTACTTTGTTTTGCTCATTCTATTTTCTTGTTTGTTGTTTACATGGCGTTGGTGTCTTGGGTTAGTAGTTAACATTTAGCCCAAAAACCCCTTTTTGTACAGTCTCTAAAAGTCTTAAAATTAAAAACAAAGTATGAGAGTATGAATGAACTTTAACATTGTCATTCTGACATGAAGCATTATCAGGCACTTGAATTAAGTTTCTAAATATTCAGTCCACTCATGATGTGGCCTATCAGCGCTGCCTGGAAGCTATGCTATTACTATTACAAAAATAATGGCAAAATTATAAATCTGATTCTTGAAGCAACCTCTTTCTTCTCTAGGTAATCTTGTAGTTCCTCCACTCGGTCCAGGTATAGTTTGCATTTATCTCTGATCTTCTGGTTGCCATCTTTACCCTGGGGTTCACCTGATGAGAAGAAGTGCATTCATTTATTATTATCATTCTGATTTAATTAATGATTCATTAAATTAATGATCTTGTGTGTGTGTGTGTGTGTGTGTGTGTGTGTGTGTGTGTGTGTGTGTGTGTGTGTGTGTGTGTGGGGGGGGAGTGCAAACAGCTTTGGCACAACTTAAGGTCGTCATTTATACACAAACAAAACAACTTATTAGTGCATTTAGATACTTATTGGTCTAACATGCTGTAATAGGCACCCATACAGGCTGTTAGGATGACCTGAAATGCTCCATTTACTGTACTTGTTGTGCTTTGGTGTAGTTTGTAGTCACATACGTTTAACAATATGAAGAAAGTACTTGACAGCATGTTGGTAGGAGCGTATTGCCTCATCATAGTTCCCAGCCTCGTCTTCCTGTGAGGCCTTCTGCGCCACTGCAATAGCTTTCTGTAAAAACAAATCTACATCAGCAAATACAAAAAATTATAAAATGCTTTATTTATTATAACGTCAGTTTAATATATAATATATAGCATTTTACAAAATGCTGTGGAGCTGAAACAATAAAATTGTTGATCACAGGAAACTACTGCTTTGACTGTTAGAAATCATTTCAATTCAGCGATTGAATTGATACTATTGATGAAGGAATAGTGTACCAGTAAGGCATGTCTGAATGGCCCTGGAAGGTTTTATTTAGTGTTTTTAAATACACATCTGTTAATTTTGAGCTCAGAAAAAGTGAAAAAAAAAAAAAAGGGTGAAGAAGGTCTCCCCTAAAACTTACTCGCAGACATGATCAATATTGACTTTTTTATGCAGTGTTGGTTAATAGTAACTGCTGAATGGACTGCATTTATAAAGCCCTATCACCTTTAGTCTTCTAACCCCTCAGGGTGCTTACATGTCATACTTCGCTTTACACACACATCTATTCACTTATTTTAGTGCCATGCAACCAACTGGCAATAAGTAATTGAATGTAGCTGTGTATCAGTGACAAGCTTCGATGTGACCAAATGATTTAAGTGTCTAAATTGCAGCAGAAATGTTGTGTAAATGCACTTGTCTTATAGCGTACTTCAGTAGCATATGATTTCCTTAATGAAAACAGAGTCACAGTAAACTCTCTTAGGGTATAGCATACTACTCTGACAAATACAACTGTAGGCTATAAGAGAGCTATCACTGCATATCAGATAAATACTAGAAAAGCACAATCTAAACATGGGCACATCTCAGTTTAAAACATGTTATGAACTGGAAATAAATGTTCACAGTCTAACATTGAGTCTGTGGAGTTGAAAAACACTATTTATGGTCAGTCATGGAATAAAATGAGCATATGGAAAAAATGACCCAGTTGATGCTGCATCCAAACCAAGAACTGCTTATTATGTTATACTTAAATATAACATATCAAGTCATTTTGAATAAGCACGAAAATACATTTAGAGGGAGTTAGACTTAATCCCAAGCTTTTGTCAAAATGAAAGACGTCTGATTGCACACAGCGAATACACACAGCGAGCCTACTAAATTAAACAACACTCCGAACGAGGAGTGTCTTACAAAGTCTTAAAAAGAAAGTTTATCCTACCTGTAGATTTGTTGGCTCCATACGGAGTCCTGTGAGAATTAAAAACTAAATAAATCACACCGTGCTGCCCACCAGTCTAGTTTCGTTTAGGCTTCTTACTCGTATGTATGTCACTGTATAGTGCACAACAAGTTCCTGTTTGTTAATCACTCCCTCAGATCTGACACATGCGTCTCAGAGAGAGCCTGCCCAGTCCGAGGAATGGTAACGATGCCGAAACCCTCCTGTCAGTGAGTCACGGCGCTTATTTGTTGTTGTACAAGTTACAGACAATGAAAGTGCTGAGCCATTGTTTAAATGGCCGTAAGACTGACGTACGTATCACTTTTGGGGTCGGTAGGCATAGCCTGCAAAACAATGCGCTAAACATGACAGAAAAGAGTCGTTTTACTTGTAACACAATATGGTAGCTCTTATTACAGGCAGCAAAGTGACATGTAATAGACGCGACTTTAGTTGAATGCTGAAAATCCCCCTCAGTGTCAAGTAATATCTGATACATCCACTAGAGGGCGCCCCAAGATCAATGTAAAAAAGGAACCTGGAACCAAGAGGTCTGGTTCTTCAATTTTGAAGCTCGCAGGACCCTGCATTATAATTTAAAATTTAAAATTTGAATTATATCTAACATACTACATTTAAAAAATGTAGCCTATTTAAGGAAATAAAGATTTTAAATGTGCTTATAAAATATTTATTAACCATCATTTAATGATACATTTGTAGTTTAAAATGTATGTTTGTCATTGCACTTGTTTTGCCTATAGCAGCAAGTTTAAATAGCGTAAGAAATTACAAAAAACTTTTCACAGTTTCAATTAGGCCTATAGCCTATAGGTTACTTTGTATTTTTTTAAAGAGACAATCAGCAAAAATATCAAAGTTGTCTTTTTAAATGACTTTTAGGATACGTAAAAAAAGTGTTCTATGTCGTTGATTATGCGTAGGCAATTTAATTCAAATGTGCCTGTGCTTGATTGCGAGAGATTTCTAAACCGTTAAAAGAAAATAAATCGGGCGTGCAGCTGGGTGACGCTGTGCAAACTGTGATAGGAGACCTTTGGCCCCACTCGGTGGATTAGCATCGAGCTCACACCGACCGACAGTCTGACACCTGATAGCTGTGTAGCGCACAGTTTGCTAAGGAAAAGGGAATTGGCGTTGTTAGTTTGGAAACATGTGGCGGAAAGTGAACACAGCGTCAACAGAGGAAGACCAACTCAAAGCTTTGTCACTGACTTTGGCGAACGTGCAGTCCTACTGAAAGTGCCTCGCGCCAAGCTCGCGCAGCCCATTAGGTTCATTTTATGGAGATCTATAGATGACAAGACCTGCACGCTGCGGGTTGCTCTCAGCATCTACTGGGATCTTTAATGTGGAATATGGCGAGAGAGTTGAGGAGAGCTCATCTCCTCGCTCTAGTTTTTACCTTTTCAATAACACTTTTCAGGGAAACAAATGGACAAGAAACAGGTTTTAGTTTGAGTCCTCCGTATTTCAACCTCGCTCTGGGGGCGAGTATCTCTGCTACAGCAACCTGCGGTCAGGATGAGGCTGGGACACCGAGATATGATTTATACTGTAAACTAGTCGGAGGACCAGCTACCGGAGTCCTTACTCAGAATATACAGGTAAGAAAAGTTGTTTTTTGCTACATGCGCAAAGGTGAATCACAACATCATGTAGGCACTGTATTTGTAAACACGTTGTTGCTGTTTACACGCTATTAAGTATATAACTGTTACATATTTATACTTATTTAGGCCATATCTGAATATGGTCTCCTATAACTCATGCCTGTTTCTTTGTATAAGCCCTGACAATTCTGCCCACCATGACAAAGTTGAACAACTGCCAGAAAAAGTTTTACACCATTGTATTTAAGTTCTGTTCAGGAAATGTCTTTTCAAAAGTGCAATGGCACCCTAAGGAGTTTCACTTAAAGTCCCTCTACTACTGTAAGAACAGCAATTTGTTCTGCACACAAAACCCAAGTTTTACTTGTGGTTGCAATATTTTTCACATTTACATTAGGTTAGATATCTGCCGGTGCCTGCCTCCCTTTCATTTTTCACCTGCATGCAGGTTGCTGCAATTATTTGGGTGTGTATGTCTCTGAATACCAACAATTTAACACCATCCAGGGTCAGTTCTGTGACTACTGCAATGCGGTTGACCCCAACAAAGCCCATCCTGTGACCAATGCTATCGATGGGACGGAGCGGTGGTGGCAGAGCCCTCCTCTCTCCAGGGGAATGGTTTACAATGAAGTGGATGTTACCCTGGACCTTGGACAGGTGAGATTATCATACCTTACTGTGCTGTGAACAGCTGTTTACCTGCTGCTGCCTGCATTGTGAATAATGACTGCTGTGTGGTGACAGGAAAATGTTGCACCTGGATGTTGCAGAAGGGAGAGAAGGAAAGTGTTTTCTGCCTTGGTTAATGCTTTGTGGGCATCTTTACTGCTGTGAAATGGAACCTTGAGATATTTTTGCATCTTATTTTACTTTGTTTTGACTTTTTTTTTGGGCTGCTGCTACCAAATACCTCTTGCGGATATACAGTATGCTTATAAGAAAGTTGTTTGACAGATGTTGTTTCATTTACAAGTACCCCAAATGTGTTACATGATATTTTTTTCAGTTTGAGCCTCATCACCTCAGCCAATGGTGATCATGTGATTAATGAGCTGCAGTTGGATGCGTGCCAGGAATCAGATTCACGCCCTTTTGGCAGGAGAAAAGGCCTCCATCACGACCCATGTCTCCAGCAGGAGTTTGACTCACAGCCCATAAAATTGCACCTCACGGTGAATTATCCACTGTGAGGAAAGAGAGGAATTCTGTCTTGGGATTAGGGATCAGAAGGATGTGAAATCAGATTCGAGGAGTGCAGGTGGAGGATTGGATCTCTTGAGGAGGGTTTTGACTAGTTTTTTGAAATGGACTACAAAGAGAGAGAGCAATAAAGGCGCTTCTATCAGCACATGTTGCATATTTGCCTGCCTGTGGGTGCTGTGTCTGACAATGGGTGGCAGCTTTTCTGCTTCTGCTTTTAGACAGACTGGGCTGAGCAGAGATCCCACACTGCTAAATATAGTCTCGACATAGAGGAGGATGGACACATGCAGGACCTTCAGGGATGTCTGACTTTAATACGTGGTAATGCTCAGTTTATTTGGGAGCGGCGAAAGCAGCATTATTGCATTACGGTGTGCTAAAAGGAGCGTGGCTAGATCACTGACAATGGCTACCATCCACACAACACTGCTATCCCTCACAACACCCCCAGCTCAACCACAAACACACACACACCTGTCACACACATTTTTCTGTTCTTAGCGTCTCATGCAACCACCATGACTGTAAACAATGTTCACCTGCCACTATTGCTTTTTAAGCCATATGGTTGTTTTTGTTCTGAAACCTTGTACCGTATTCTGTGGAGGCAGATTAGCTTTGGTAAGGACAACTGAGTCCGTGAGGGGTTAAATTTGTGACAACAAAACAAACAAAAAGTAATCAGTTGGCATCTTCTTAAGCGTATTATTATTATTTACTAATAAAAGACAATAGAATAAGTAAGAAAGCCTCTTTAAAGGAAAGAGGAAAGCCTAATTTGGGAAAAAGTAAGGCTCGACTTACAGTATATGAATACAATATCACTTATAATAAAGGCAGCTATTTGAGATTTCCTGTAGGTGCCTTCCTTTATTTCTCTTCTCCTCCCTACAAATGTAAGCTCATGAATTATCCAAGACAGGACTAGAGTTGCCTGTTGACTTTTCCATGTGAAGCTTTGATAGCTTTGTGGGCTTTTTTTCAAATCCAGAGGATAAATGATGTGTTCAATGAAATATGAGGGCTAGAAGCCTCTGAATGGGTTTGTGGTTTCTTTCAAGACCTATGCAGGTGGCTTTTCTGTTCTATACAGCACTCAGTGGACGTATTAGAAAATGGTAGACTTGATGTTTATGTTAAAATGCTGAGGTTCAAAGAGAGAGGCATTTTTTTGATGGAGATGTTTCCGGTTTGTCTGTCAAGAGGATTGTTTAAAACCAGGAAAACTAAGTGGAAGATAATCAGACTAAAAGAAAATTAGACAGCTGGGCAGAACATTCAAACATTTTTTTTAGATGATTCTTTTGGCCTTTATTTGTCAGGGAAAGCTTAAGAGAAACAGGAAATGTGGTGAGGGAGAGTTGGGGATGACATGCACCAAATGGTCGGGGCTGGGAGTCAAACCAGTGATCAGTGCGTCGATGACTGTAGCCTCTTTACATGGAGTCCATGCTCTGCCAACTGAGATACATCAGCACCCGGGAACATTCAATTTTAAGCTTCAGTAGCAAAGTTTTGGTTCAACACTTTGGTCCAGACTGATATATTTTAAAACTGCAGACACTCCAGACATTCTTTGTCCCCAGGTGATTGAATTCTATTTCTTCTGGAGATCTCCTGCTTACCAGTGCCTCCATAAGATTCCATAAGAGACATTTTTGAGTTGTAAACACGTGTCAACAGCTAGAGGAGAGACGACCATAAATTGTTGGTATAGACATTTATGTAACCCTTAGGATGCATTGCAATGACTTCATTGATCCCCTGATACTCAATCTAGCACCATTATCATGTCAAAAAGTTTACATTTGCAAACACTTTATAGCTTTTGCTTTCTATATGTTTATCTTCTCACTGTTTGTTTCGACAAACGCATTCATATCTCCAAGAACTAACATGTCTTGTCGCTTCTATTATAAATGTATTGTACACCTCTTCCCACCAAGATATTGGTGACATTTCCAGGAACTTTTGCCCAGTCGTTAAACTATTTAGGGGACACAGTAGGCAAGCCATTGTTCTGGTAAACATTTACACCATGTATCAGAATACCAGTCACTCTTTTTTTCTGGGGAATGTATTTTAGGAGCCCTGACCACATGTGCTTATCTGCCTGAGTGAGCCCAGAGTAGACCATGTGAGTCAAACATAGCGAGGCTTACTGCTGTCTGTCTCCAAACTGATGAGACTGAGCTGACTTTGGTTGGTCGGTATTAGGCACTGAATCAACATCGGACACAATATTGGTTTAAAATAAGGTCTGATTAGTTGGATAGATTGATGTCCAAGGGACTGAAATTGTATTTTTACTCTAAACTTAAAGCTAGGATTATTGCTGTTGATGACAGGTGTTTATTGAGTTGTTGATGGATGTTTGGTTTTGTGGCTCTAAAAGGACAAATTGCAAAACATAATTGTTGTTTTGGAGTGATTTATAGGCTATTTTTGCTCAACAGATTGTAACGTTTGGTTTTTATGCCTTTTATTTTCTAGGAGATGTAAATAAGCACATTGACAATCTAAATTTGGAGATAGGTCTGGTTCAGATTTAGTGCAGTGTCTTTGGCACTGTGCAAAGTTTTGCAATCACCAAGAGACAAAGCTTCCAAGAACTCAATTTTTAGAGACATTCCCCTGGAACCTAATCCCCTTTCTGAGGAGTCCACCTCCCACCAAAGTTGGTTTGAATGTTTTATTTGCAGCCGTCGCCCCCTTTTGTGTCCAAACCCTTCTAGGCCGTATTGTGTGACATCCTTTCTGTGCTCTCAGACTCTCACAGAGGTTTGGTTCTTTTTAAGCCCCTCTGAAAGTGAAATAGCCCTCTCTTTTCACTTAACAAATGCATGGAAATGAAGAGGTGGTGTAATTTGGTGGTGAGAAAGTACTTAAACAGAAAACGACCACACAAACACACAAGTTTAAGACTAAAAGCCTCCACTTTCCCTTGACATCTGCCCCTTAACTTGGAACTTAAAACACAACCATGCATGATGCTTGCGTGCATACATGACCTTGTGCACATAGATTGATTAAACATGGCTGGATTCTTCCAAATTATGCAACTGATTTGTATGTCGAGGCTTTAAGCCAAATAGAGATGTCATGTGCTTCAATTATGTTGCCTAAATAATCTTAGACAATTTATAGGTACATTTTTGTGTGTTAAAAATATGCTTGGTTATAAAGATTTAGTCATACAGCATGCTCAGTTAGACCCCAGAGACAATAATGGCCACATGTCTCTTCCTACAGTTGTGACGATGGAGCTGATGTAAGTGCCTTTCTTTAGCTGGGCTGCCTTAGGCGCCAGATATTTACTACTCCAATAACAGCCACTTCATGCTAGTTAGCCTTATAGCAGCCCCACTTTTGGACTGAAGTTCATCCTAAATCTGGAGCTTGTGGGGCTTAATGTGGGATCTTTTCACCTTTTCATGGCCCTCCTCACCAGCTCATACATGGAAATGCTAATCAGGGCTCACATGTTTACTGACGCAGACATTGATGCAATGGGTAGTGAGGGCAGGAGTTTTCCTAGACCTAATTGATAGGGCTGTTTCATGAAGAGTATCACACCTATTTGCATGCTTACTTGTCACACATGCATAAAGGTCTGCAAATATGCAGGTCATTTAAAGAGGTGGAAGGAAATAATGTGATGATTCCTACACTTATTGTATAGACATATTGAGGTTTATTTTACTTTTATTTTGTGCTCAACTCTCAAGGTTTTGGAGGAGACTAAAAAAGATAAAAATATCAACTTATATAAATTCTTGATAACACTCACAAATTAATCCTTAACTTTATTTCCTAGCCTTTTTCAAACCATGCGTTCTTCTTAGGCTTTTATAATGGTATGATATGACATTGTATAAATAGGAAAATATGTAGTGATCAGCGCTGGAAAAAGGGAATTCCTAAGCAGCTGCGCCACAAGCATGAACAATGTAAAGACTGCTAACAAGTAGAAACCTGTGTATACTGTGTTTTACGTTACACCTTCAGCTCACTTGGGACTTTTTGCCAACCTTTCTTTGTTACCACATAACTAATTCTGTCATGGAGACAGAGTAAAATACACCAGACTGGCCCTCGCCCCTTCCCCCGCCCACCTGTTGCACAAAGACAAACAGTTGTACATTGCATTGTCACAGGGCTGCAGTGTGCCCTGTCTGTCTGGCAGGCCTGATCTGCCCCGACAGAAAGAGATGCCTCCTCTCCTTTAAATTGCATTCCTTTGATCTCACATCAGACTCTCAGGAGCACGCTCAGATGGCTTCTATCTGCCAGGACTCTGATCTCACTTTAGATCTTGTCCTCTTGGCTATATGGGGCTCTTCAGTAGGATATGGATTTTCAATATTGGCTTCTTTTTTATAGAATCACCAGCAGAATAAGATATAATAGAAGCAGACAACACAAAGATGTATTAACAGAAACTCCACAGTGGCTGCATCCACAAACACAAAATAAAGCTGAAGACAGACTGCACAGATCTTACACACTGGGCAGCACACACAAGCCCTATGTTGATGTGTAATGCAGTGGTTGTTGATGTCCTCCTTTGTACAATCACTGTCTGTGCTGTACTCGCCTGATAAAACGCAATTCTATGTAAAGAATTGTCCTCCCCACTCTTCTGTAAGTTCATCTTTATTGCTTGATCATTCTGAATGAATTTTACCACCAGTCCCTTTAGCCTCTCTGTCCGGCTGAACTCCTCAAAGTTTTCAAACATTTAGTGCTTAATGAATGCTCCACAATTAGAATTTCTACACAGATTATTGTCAAAAACAACAAAACATGAACATCACTTAAGCTAAAAGTTAAAAAGCAAACTCAAGTCACCCCTGAAGAATTGATTATGAGCATGAGACCCAGCATGCACCTATTCATCATGCAACCTTGTGCGTGTGTGTTTGAATGATGTCCCATAAGGCTGCATGATTGATTTTTCATGAAGTCGGAGCTCAGTTAAGGTAGATGCAAGGTAAGGTAAACATGCAGTTCTGCCCTCATGCAGCTACAGACACATCAGCAGCTCCTCTTCTGATGCAGCTGCTGATTGTGCAAGTATCTTCTGCTGAATTCATTCTTCCTTTATCAGGACGTTTCATGTGACTTTTGTTTGAATCTGTCATGCATGCCATCTGAAATGTGGCAAATACAATACTCTGATAAGTAGCACTTGAGCAAAAGTAACATTTCAGTTATACTCAAAATAGGACAATATTATCTATATCCATGGATAGAGTCATTATATAAGCAAAGTACTGAATCTATACATCTCATCTTGTCATGGTGGCACACTGTCCCTGCTCTTAAGGCAATAAATAACATCATTTTAGTATCAAAGTCATGGATTATGAAATCAAAGACAATACGTGTATTAGACCCTTAGCACCTTATCAAGAGGCTGTGAGAAATTCCTAACTAGTCCTTTTACACACACTTCATTTAATCAACACAATGAGATTAGAAATATGGCAGGCACAGAAATGAGAAAAACTGGCAAAGGGTCACGCAATCTGGCCTTTTATGAGATCTTTTTTTTCTTCTTCTCTGAAACACGGCTCTACAGCTCAATAACATGATGCATGGGCAAGTTAGAGGATAAGTACAGACAGCAGCACTGGCTCAGTTCACACTTAAGAGTGCACATTTATCACTCTCAGGATCGCACATTGTGCATTAGCTGTCAGGGGCCACTACTTTATACAAGTATAAAAGTGCATGCAGTAGACAGCAGATCTCACAAGGTGTGTTTTCTCGTGTGTGTGGGGATCAGCAATTTTAGGGTGGAATGTGTGTCAAGCATGACAGTAGCGGAATGAAAGTTTTAGAAAAAAACTTGTCACACACAATGCAGAATAAAACCTATTTTAAACAGATAAGAGTTGAATCTCACTTATTACATTTGGGCTTCCACCACAGCCTCCAGATTCAAAAACACAATCCTGTACTGAGAAGAAGGCTTTACCAAAGGCTTATCTAAGTTGTCACTCAAATTTCCCTCCTGGTTTTGTGTCGAAGTCTATTTCCCCCTTTGATATGTGTTCACCCTTACCTTAAGGTCTGTAGAAACTTTAAGCTCTTTTAAAAGCGGTCTTTAAAAGCGCTCTTTTAAAAGCGGTCTTTAAAAGCGCTCTTTAAAAGCGCTCTTTTAAAAGCGGTCTTTAAAAGCGCTCTTTTAAAAGCGGTCTTTAAAAGCGCTCTTTTAAAAGCGCTCTTTTAAAAGCGCTCTTTTAAAAGCGCTCTTTTAAAAGCGGTCTTAAGACATTGCTTTTCTCTCGCGCCTTTGGTTGCTAGTTTATCTTTGTAAGTGTGTGTGCTCTTGAATCCACTTATTCATGTATTATTATTATTATTATTATTATTATTATTATTTTTGTTTCGTTTATTATTTTAAATGAGTTTGTATTGTGTTTGTTTATCTTTGTCTTCTGTAAAGCACATTGGGTTTACGTTTGTATGAAATGTGCTATACAAATAAAATTGAATTGAATTGAATTAACCTGCTTTGCCTAACCACAACATAACATTTACTCAATTGCAAAGGTCAATGCTTAGGGAAACACTGATGAAGAAGCAAGCTTTGATTACAACACTGACTATATTACAGTCAAGATGGGCATTGAAGAATACAAAAGTAGGGTTTATTCATCCTGTTTGAGGCCTTGCTTTAGTGGACCAGAACTTGTTATTTCACTAATCTAAAGATTCTCTGCTTCCAAAAGAAACACATTTTTCCTATTGATGTCAGTTTTATTCGGCCATGAATAAGGAAAAAAGAGGTTTGCAACAGACCCAGAAGTTTGTTTAAAGCCTAGCAGATAATTGTTTTTGCAATCTTAAGTTATGGGTTATTGGAAAAAACAAATTTCAGCAGCTTGCGAAAATGAATGAATGTTTTAAATAGCTACTGTCTTATTATTATTTTTTTTTTTTTTATGATCTTAAAGCTCCACTGAGGGACTTTCAGTTTGAGTTGTTTTTGGTGCCCACTGTAGACAAAGTTGCATGTTTCATGCATATGAAGTGTTTTCTGAAGAAAAAATATCATTCTAGTTCCTTTTAAAAGTCAAATATATCACTCATTGTGATATTTACTTTGTAAAGTGTTAAACAAAAGCCTTTTCTTCAGTATGATCTTAATTGTCTCGTCTGTCACCTACCCTGTGGCAGCAGTTACAGGCATTAAAAATACCAACATAGAAATATTCATTCTTGAGCTAATTGTCCCGCCCCCTGAGATGTCCTGGGACTAATTGAACGAAACTCTGGTGAAAGGAGGTTCTCACTTGACAACCCAGGTGTTGTCCTGGATCTTGCTGCCCATTGATCTATGTGAGTTGTAGGCGAAAACAGGGGCCATGTGGTTGCGTAGATATCACTGTTGTCACTACCTCGCTAGCTTTCAGAAACGGAGCCTGGGTCTGTTGAAGGTGGCAACTAAGGGCCATGTGGTAGGTTATGTAACTTAATATCAGAGGGGCATAGGGGCATAATTAAGATGAGGGGTTTCTTATCCTTTCATTAGGGCACAAGTATCTTGTGTTTATTTCAAATACTTGTTTGCTTGTGTCAGTCATACAGAGACATCAGTAGTAATTACAGCTTGTTTAATAACTAGCTAAAACCACCTGACATGAGCTTTAAATAGACTAAGCATCAATCCCTGGTGTTGAAAAATGAAGCCAAAGTGCAAAAAAATTGCAGTTCCTCAAACTCAGTTACTTGAGGCTGGTTTCAAAAGCCAAAGAGCCTTATAAGAAATCCTTTATTAGAAATATACATGTGTACAGCCCAGTACAGAAAGGGTTTTGGTCTCTATAGCTCATTTTATTTGTACTATAAAAACTGTAATGGGGTGAATTTTTGATAACTGATCTGTTTTGATTTGTCTAAGAATAGTGCATTGAATAGTGCATTTGTGACTGGCACGGCACGTTGTAGCTGGTTGTCTAGACATGTAAATCTTAATGAAAATGTCAATAAAAAAAAGTTCAACACAAACATAAAAGTTTGTCCATAGCGAAAACCAGATTGTCCATCGGTATAGGGTATCCCTATTTTCTTCCTGGATAGCAACAAACACTCCAACCACAACATGTGATTGATCATAGAGGCATAAATGTGCACACAAATATTAGGCTGATTGGTCTTTTAGTTGGGGGGTTTAGCTGATGACAGACTGAAATACATGTAGACACACTACGCATACACTTGCACACACAACCAAACACTTGATACCCTCCAGGCGTATGCCTTGCAGAGATAACAACACACACAAACACACAGTTGGCATGAAAAGGTCTAGGGTCAACAGATTTAGGAATGTGTCTGTTTGTGTTTTGTCAAAATGAATTCACACACAAGTGTGTTGAAAGAAAACATTTTAATAGACTACTGTTAAAATGGTGTTTGGTCATGAGGGACCTGGTTGTTTAAATCGTTGTTTGTGTGACTCTGTTGTGTTAATTGGAAGGAGATCTGGATACTTTCTACTGTGTATATGTGACACTATTATAGGGGGTCAAGGTCAGGAATTTGAGATTGGGTGCGAAGGCAGGGGGTGGGTGTCAAACAGTCTATACCTGTCACAACTCAACCCCTGACCTTTTTTTTTTTTTTACTTCCACCCACCCACAGACTCCTGCACTAAACCTTCTGGCATGACACCCTTGTTTAAAGCCAGAGGCTGCAGATATAGGGAGGGGCAGAGGATGAAGCTGCTCAAGTGTTTTTGCCACAAGCTTGTCAATCTGTTTCATGTCTCTTTACGCCACTGGAATCCTGTGTGGTGTGCTTAGCGTGCCATCACCATATTTCATGCTCCCTGCAAACAATATGTAGGTGCTGGACATATTTCAAGAGTGTGTGTTTATACTGGCAGGAGGTAGTGGGAGACACAGGCTTGAATTTATAGGAAGAGATTTGTGTGTGCTATAATACATTGTATGGCAGACAGGGAGACTCATCAGAAAGTTAGTTTAGGGAAATTATTTTTCACATTTAGGACCGCAATTTATGTGAGGTAAAATAATGCAAATGGGCTTCTAGCCAATCCCACTAAACCTCAGAGACGCACATTTTGGTTTCCGATTCTACTAGAAGTGGAACCATATTATTTATGACTGATAATTCTTGGGCAATGGGAGAATCCCTTATAGTCACCATCTTCGTCTGTAGCCACAACAAGTGTTGGAGAAGATTTTCACTGCTGTGGGTCACTGTCAGCGACAGGTTCCTGAAAGCAGTGGCATGCTCTGCATGGGCATTAGGAGGGAAGGGGAATGTGGCGCTATGTTTGGAATCTGAGATGGGTCTGCATGCCAGCCAGCACGTCTCTTACCACCACCCCCACCCCCCACCACCTCTCCCTTCTCACTCCCTTTCTCCCTTCCCCTGGCCTCCCCTTAACATCATGGCAGCCCGTGTGAACTGAACTTCCTCCTGGTCCTCAGCAGAAACAGATTATTGATAGAAGGCAACTCTTTTTTTAACAGGATGACAGCCCACTTCTTGTTTGCTTGGCGTGCACCGTTTGTCTTTTTTCGCACATCCTGTTGCACGTGGGTGGAAGTGGTCTCTGATTAATTTCAAGACACACCCATTCACGTTCAGGAAGAATCATTTTAAGCTGTTTTACTTAGTAAAAAACGTTTTGCAAACAGTGATTAAAGGTTGGACACTCAAAAAGGCTTTTTGAACACCTAATGATTTTGTTTGTTTTGTGGAATGTTTTAAAAGTTTATAGAGAACAAGTCCAAACAGATCCCTAAGCTGAGCTCTGACCTTTCTCACCATCCATCAAACTAAGAATTACTTGAACCTGAGGCCACCACTCTTCTTGTTTTGGAGTAGAAATCCATCAAGATAAAAGTGGATCCTTTTTGACGCAGTCCATGACTCCACAGCTCAGCCTTTGCTTGTGTTTTCGTTTGCATTGAGTTGAGTGTTAGCTTAGCTCTCTGCCTCACTCAGAAGAGACAGCAGCCTGACTGTTTCAATTGCCGGCGGGGGTTTTCATCAAGGCGCTGAGGGATGCTAGACGAGTTCGGGCCTGCCTTCAACCCTGTCAAAGGGAAGACAGTCTTTAGAGGTGGCTCTCATTTACATAGAACACAGTATTTTAGATACAGTTTTTATTTATCATAACAATCCTGAGGGATTATCAGAGGACTTTTAGCAAAAAATTGCCTACAGGATCCTGTTTTTGTAACATGCCTAATATTTCATTTCAGTTGCATGCCAGCACAGAGATAAATTGTGTTGTAGGCTCATAAAAACACAACAAAGGTGTGGTGGTTGGGTGAAGATGAGGTCTTTTATTGGCTCTATATGTGTCACGTGCAAGTTGGTGTCCCAGAGTTTAAATTCCAACCACACCAACTCTATGCCAGGATATAACAAAGAGAGCTTTGACTATCACAAATTACCTTTCCATTGTACATCGTTCAATCAAGCTGAAGTCACCCGCTTTCAGGCCCTGATGAGGATGTTGTTGATCTGCAAAGGAAACATGCTGCACTGAGCATCATGAGCCTGAGAGAAAGCTCAGTGTTGGCAGAAACAATCATTGACATCCTTGTCTGCCCTTGTATGGACAGCATATTCTGATGGAAGCTGAAGATAGAGAGTTCTGAGAACAGACGTGGATGATGTGGGCTTAACTGATATCTTTTACTAACTCGACTGCACCTGCTCGTCTTATATTGACTCCTTGACTCCAGTCAAATGTTGGTGTATTGTATGTATTTGCTGAATGGCCAGTTTGGCCACACACTGTGTGTGAAGCTGCAAGAATAGAAACAGGAAGCATTGACCTGGATTCAGTCCAATGGGTAAATTCCCAGTTAAGTCATTTATTCTGTGTAGCATGGATGCTACAATCAAGCTTCTGTTGTGCCCTGGCTCACACAAGAACGTAAATAACAGTATTGTCAGAGCTGCTGGCCTAGAGCAGAACCTCAATTTAAAGAACAAGTAGAGCACAGGAAACTCCATTATGCTTAATGAGTGCCTTTTGTTCATCCTACTTTGTTTTCTGTTTTTGATTGCAGCTCTTCCATGTGGCGTATGTCCTCATCAAGTTTGCTAATTCCCCTCGTCCTGACCTCTGGGTGTTGGAGCGCTCCGTAGATAACGGGAGGACATTCACACCCTGGCAGTATTTTGCACGTAAGTTTCCATACGATTTTGCAATGTACTAGCTTTTATTGCATAATGTAAAAACACAACAAGAGAACACACTGAAAAACATACATAAAACCTTCCACCGCCAGTGATTTGTAGGTAAGTCTTGTATGTTTTGAAGGCAGGTTAGCATTTTGTTACATTTTTCGGTGCAGTAACACAACGGCATCATCCGGTACTTAACAGATTCTTGTTAAAGACAAATAAACACGGATATGGGGGACTATTTTGCCATAGTAAAAAACTGTTTTTAAATCATAATGATCAGATTTAGTTTGAAAATAGAATTCTATTAAAGGCAGACGTCATGACTCTTGACATAAGAAAATGTACAGGTTTTATTAATAATATAAAGATTGTATAAATCAGCCATGCCAGAGATGTAGCATGAAGAGTACCAGAGCCCTGAGCTGGCACTGCTGAATGGAAAGCAGCCATTATTATTATGAATTACTCCTGAGTATTTCCTGCTATGACAACTCAAATTATCTGCTCT
Organism: Tautogolabrus adspersus; assembly: GCA_020745685.1. NCBI lineage: Eukaryota > Metazoa > Chordata > Actinopteri > Labriformes > Labridae > Tautogolabrus > Tautogolabrus adspersus. The sequence goes on from CM036544.1 coordinate 17,953,863, forward strand.
GAGAAAGAGCCATTGTGATTATGGATCAAAATGTGCTTACTTGCGTATCTTTAATTTGCACCATTTAGTCAATATTTAAGACAAGAAGTGTTTGGTTAAAGTTTTGTGAAAAAGAGGAAATAAATACTAACAACCAAACGTTCCAACCTTGAATGACTTCAAGGATAATTCTTAGGGTTTAAAAAAATGTTTTTGGAGTATTAGGGGAGAAATTCCAAACCTACTGTAATGACGAGTTTATAATGTCATACCATTACCTAATAATCTGACAAAATGCCTGCAAACACAGATCTCAAATAGCTTAATTGTCAAACCTGATTTATGATGTTTCATATCCAAGAGGCACCTGTGCATACAGATTGCCATGGAGACACAGCTGTGAATCATCAGTCTTACAATCTCAGAGTTTCCCTTTCATCATTTTACTTGATCCAAGTTCATGTTTATTCAGGAACATTCAAGTCCTCACTTCTTAAACAATGCTTTTGAAGTCTTTTTTTCCCCCTACACAAACTCTTTAATTGAATATTTCCTCCTCCCTCGTACAGCATGTTCTATTTTTTACGTCTCAAAAATTCAGATTAGTCAATTTGTCAACTTCAAGATCACTCAGCACCAAAAATTGTCAGTATTGCAACCAGTGCTTTGGGTGGATAAAAATATTAATTGTTGGTCTTAAGATTTCCTCCACTTTTTTGAAGTTTACCCTTCCATGAGCACTGGTGGTTTGTGGGATACTAGAAGCATTCCTGTTGTCTCTCTTTTTTACTCACTTGAAACCCCAAGTCCCTGCTGGGTTTGAGCAGCTAGTGAGCTAACTTTACCTTGCACCTCGGCATTTTGTCTTTGCAAACAAACCAGTTGTCCTGGGAGCAGATTTACTGACCTCGATCCTTTGTAATATAGAGAGGACTGGAAAGGGTACTGGCACCTGTTGAGAAGTCCTGGGGCGCCGGAAAAATCCCTGGTGTGCCAAGGGATACAATTTAGAAGTGGCGGTACTCTGTACCGGAGCGTACCGGACCACTTAAACCACTGATTGTAACAACAAGTTATCATTGTGTTATATTGATTGAGAGTTACTGTACAGAAGATTTCCATGGGATATATTGTCAACTCAGTCATTTGTTTGAAATATTAACTGCAGCAGCAGATTATAGTTTGTGTTTGGCGTCTAGGCTCCAACCTCATCACTCCTCACTGTTTTATTTTACATGCAGAAATTTAAGGAGTGATGTGATTATATCTTAAACCCCCCAGTCGGAGACTACAGGTGGATGCTAGGGTGGTGGTTAGCAAGAGTGCAGTACTGGTGAAGGTAAGAGTTGGCAACTAAAGAGCAGAGTGAGTGACCGGAAATCTTGCAGTTTAAATTGACCGGCAATTGTAGGGAGGTGTTGTCCGGTGATTATGGATAATGATGCATATCAAGTGTGAAATCTGTTCAGCTTGAGTTATCTGCCTGAAGTAGCTTGCAGGCGTTGCCTCACTTCTCTAGAGTATGAAATAATTTTAATTGTGGGTCAGAGTCCACACAGACTTTTCAATTATTTTTCAATCATTTTGTGGCAGATTCAAAGCGTGAGTGTATTGAAAGGTTTGGAAAGCAGCCCAATGTTCGTGTACTCGATGATGACGACCAGCTCTGCACAACAGAATACTCACGGATTGTACCCTTGGAAAATGGAGAGGTAAGACATAGCATCATGTTTTTAGAAAACTATACAAAAACCACTTTATTGCATCAAAAAAAAAAAACCTTGTGAAATGAATTATTGTTGTCTAGATTGTGGTGTCTCTGATCAACGGTCGGCCAGGGTCCAAAAACTTCACATACTCACCTGTGCTGAGAGACTTCACGAAGGCCACTAACATCCGCCTGCGCTTCCTCCGCACCAGCACCCTGCTGGGCCACCTGATCTCCAAGGCCCAGAGAGATCCCACCGTCACCCGCAGAGTGAGTCTCACACTGTACAAACTCACACAAAGGTGTTATGCTGGCAGACTTACAGTATGTTTCCCATTTGGGCAATATGAATTTACAACTCAGAAGCTGCCCTCTTGCTTACCTTTTGCTGACATAAACACTCTGACCTGCTGACACATTCATCTTTATCAAGGCCTAATGCCAGATCTATCTTTCCATTCCTTGTGGTAATTCATCTGACACTTTGGTTTGGCTAGATGGCCCAATATGGCAATTCTACTTACAGCATGATAACGTATGTTCTTAAAATCTAGTAGCCTGTATTTCCTTTTTCACGCTTGAGTAGTGGTTTAATATACTGTAAAATAGCTTCAGTTAAACTAGAAAAATGAATACAAAGTACATTTTTTGTTGACATTATTCCAGAGATGTTTGCTCAGCATTCATTCGTCTTTATTTGACATGTCAGTGATATCATCTGTTTATCTTTATCTTATCTTTTTATTTATGCATGGACTCGCTCCATAAAAGTTGCCTTTGCTCATCTTTCATAGTTTAAGTTTCTACTTGGCAAAGCTAGACTTTTTTCTAGTGCGGGCAGATTTATTTGACAATCATTTATCTTCCTCTGAAGTTGAATTTAAGTCAACATAACATTTCAAATGTCCCGTTTCTGATATGTATTTTTGTTGTTGACAGTACTACTACAGTATAAAGGACATCAGCATCGGTGGACGCTGTGTCTGTCATGGTCATGCACAGGTGTGTGATGGGGGGCGTGATCAGGATAACCCAAACAGGTCGGTTATATGCTTCATCTTAAGCATGCTACAGAAACGTTTTTTGTGCAAATCATTTTTCATCAATCATTAATACTAGCTGACATGCTTCGTTATAAGCGTTTCATAAGTTAACCTTAAAGTATATGTTTAACCTTTAAATGTTTCATTTGTTTATTCTTTAACAAGGTGAGCAGTCTTTCTGCACAAAGAGCTCTGTTTTATAAGAATCACACGTAGATGACTTTATGCTGATAACCAGAGAGAAACTAAAACCACAGAGATAATACCACATTTACTGCAGTGATACTGAATTGTTTGAGGAAGGATTATTACCTCACATGTTGGTACACTGACAGCACCATTGTAAAGGCTCACTGATTATTTTAGTTGCTCTGAGTACTGACTTTGACAATGGAAATAGTTGGTATAAGGGCAAGATATGGACAAAGATCTGCTTAAAGCTCACTGAACCTTTATTGTTTATCATTGTTGGCTAGAAACTTTGTGATTTAAAATGATTGTTACTTTTGCCTTACTGCTCCAATCAATATTTTAATATAAGCAAAGGATCAAAGGAATATGCCAGTTTTAGCTTATTTCAGCTTATTGTTTTGGTTTACCAGACCCCTGCTTTACTGTTTTAGTTTTCTTATTGATGCTTTTAACTGCAAGAATATTGTCACAAGAAATCTCAGATACACTTTTTGCCTGGCACCAAATGACAAAAACACAAAGTTAGCACAAACTAGCTAGCAGCTTAAAAACCCAAAGACACACCCAAAAAAAAAAGAAAAGCTAGCAGCTTGAGAGACCGAAACAGTACTATAGGTGGTGTTAAGTTAAGTTGTCCCCAAGTTGCAAAGAATTAATTCAAGGCATAATTAAAGAAAAATTATGGTTTTGTTTTGCAAATAGAAATGTGAGCGTCACCATACTCGGGTGTCTAAACTCTTGTCTGTACAGACTCCAGTGTGCGTGTCAACACAACACCTGTGGGGAGTCATGTGACCTCTGCTGCCCTGGCTTCAACCAGAAGCCTTGGAGTGCCGCGACTGTTAACAGCCCCAATGAGTGTCAACGTAAGTGTACATGTTCAGTTGGTTCTTTCAATGTGTAAACAAAACCATAGTGTGCTACTCCCTATTGTGCTGGCTCTTTGAATTACGACCCCCAGAGTGGACTAAAGTGTCCTCTTGCCTCTGAGATTCAAACCCTGTTGTGGATGCCCTCATATGGTCTTGTAGAGAGCCTTAGTGAAGAGCTGAGAGGACATTCCTCATATGGTATGTCTGATGAACAGCATAGTGCACAGCTAGCTCCAGGATAACTGCATTTCCTCACCTTAGCTAGCTAGCCATGCCCACACTAGCCAACCAGACAGTCCTCCATGCTAGGTTATCGTTGGGCCATCCAGTCTTTCAGCAGAGCCTGTGTCAGCTGGAATCTAATTGCTTTGGATTGTTGACAAAATTTCCCCCTTATGAAACATGACCTTGAAACAGCCACAAAGCAATGAGGGAAAAGATGAAGAAGAGTTGTAATCCAACCAGTGCACTCCTGCAGTGGAAATGTACACTAACCCTTCATAAACATTAATGAGACACAACGGTGGTTCACAGGAAGAGGATGTGCCCTCTTGTTTAGTTTGGATTTTTATAGTTTCTCTCATTGCTTAACAACCACAAGCCTTTTTAGATTAAGGTGCTTAAATATAGACTTTGGAGGTGATTTGCTGTGTTATATAGTATAAATCTGTATGTGTGTGTGTGTGTGTGTGTCTTGGGGGTTTCCTCCTCAGCCTGCCAGTGTTTCTCCCATGCCTTTGACTGTTATTACGACCCAGAGGTGGAAAAGAGGGGAGCAAGTTTAGACACCTTCGGCAGGTACGATGGAGGAGGAGTGTGCATCAACTGCCAGGTATGAAATGCACATCAAGTCTAAACTGATTCCTGTGTCTGAATGTGTGTGCGGTTGCAGGGGAGGTGGAGGGAATAAAAAGAAGAAAGAAAAATTCCATGTTGCGTCTGCATATTTTATGTAGTCGTCTGTGGAGTATTTGATACTGTATTATTAACACTGCAACTTTTAAAAGGGGATTTTAAGGAAAAAACACTTTTTACTTTAACATGGATTATTCGCATGACTCTGGGTTAAAAAATTGGAGTTGACATGTGTTGGTCCAATGAAAACTATCATTTTCATTTAAGTTGTTAACGTATGCACAAGTTATTGATGATGGCATTATATTTATGTTACCCTTAAGCACAACACTGACGGAGTGAACTGTGAGCGATGTGTTGAAGGTTTCTACAGACCTTATGGAGTTCCCCCTGAGTCTCCCACTGGATGCATACGTGAGTTACATTTTTACAGTTGTACAGTTGCTCCCTTGATTTTCTGACACACTGATATTCACAATTTTTAAATCTGAATTGGTTTCTATTAAAATACGGAGTCAAATGACAAAAAGAAGTGAAAATGGACAGTAAAATGGCTACATTGAGGGTGCAATTTTTTTAAGGAGCTGTGTGATACATTGCAAACATTTAGATGTTGCTGTCTGTCAAATTTCAAGGATGCAGCCCTAGTTTGGTTTATGAAATACAAATCATCTCACCGTGGAGGAATTTGACCTACAAAATGTATTACAAACATGTTAAACTAAAATACAGGCCTCAGTGTCTTCTTTGGGACAGACTTAAACGGCACCACTGCACAAACAGCACTGGTACCAGTGTTTGTATTATTGCTTAACTGGGCTCTCCTCCTGTTTATATTAATTTAATGGTGCAGGGCTGTTCCTCTGTGTATAAATAGCTGACAGTTGTGTTTGGACTTTACAAAGTAGTGGAATTAAACTGGTTGCCCTTAGAGCTTTGAAAGTTAACTATACAATCTACAATCTCAATTAAGTCAGTTCATCAGAGGAAGATGTTTGTTATGACAAAATAAGAGACAATGAGGTTGACTGATTATTATTTGCTTCTGAGATATCTCATTTTGAGATGATAGATGGTTGGCAGCTTTCTAAAATTTGTACTGGTATGTGATGTGCAGCAAATGTTTGTCTTTACTTCTGTGCTGTGTTCTGTATGCGTGTCCATTTCAGTCTAAATCTGTTAGCGTGTACATCTGTTTGTCTATACACTTACTTAAAGAAAAACTTTACCCCACAGCCTGCAGGTGCGATCAAAGGAATACAGCTGGCTGTGAAATGGAGTCTGGAAGGTGTATCTGCAAGCCACAGTTTGCTGGAGAAAACTGCGATCTGTGTGCTGATGGATACTATTACTACCCTCAGTGTATTCGTAAGTTTTGTATTTGTTATCACAATCTCTATACCCATTTTTTCCCAACGGTGTGGATTAATAGATAGGCAGTTTGGAAACATGAATGAGTGTTGTTAATCCATCATTCTGGTCTGTGCAGTTATCTGTGATAACTGCTTGTATGGGCAGTGTTTAAAGCAAAGGAAGGCACAGTGAGCACTATTTGATTATTTTAAATCAAAAACAACATAAAAAAACCTAACTTATCAAACTAAATTTGACAAAATGATTTGTCAAAGCATACATGTTCTTGATTCTAGAGTTACCAAACTTATCCTTTAATGGCTTGAAATAGAGCCCCCCCCCCCATGCCATACCAACACGTGAATAAAGACATCAGGCACACAAAGAGTTTCCCTCCTTTCTTTCATTCTGATCTTTCCTCAGACTCAGGGGTCTTCAGGAACACAGAGATAAGCCACCCAGCATCTGTCATTTTTCAAAAGTATTTTTTGTCTGTTTTTGATGGAGGCAAGCCTTTTTTAAGGTCTCTGCTTGAACTTGCTACAGCATTCAGTTTCTGTGCTCCTGGAATTTGAATTAAAGTCTAACTGACAGTTACTTGTTTTTACAGGGACTGCAATTTTTTTTAAATTTAACTTTCAACGTATTATTCTCTTCAGTGAACCTTTGATTAAACCTGCGTTAATATCTAAAGGTGTCGTCGTTTAAGATGAAACGTAGTAGGTCGTTTTTTTAACCATCATTATACAGAAAAAGAAACAAATCTGTTATCTGCTCCAAGTGTGTTGTCTCTCATATAAACCTGACATTAATTGAACACTGATCCATCCATACAAAATACTGATTCTAAGTTTGAGATTTTATGAGCAATAGATAGATTTATTACTAGAAGATGTTATTAAAACTGGGTGTCTTGTCTCTGAGCTGTTAACACTGACAAACTAGTCTCAACATGCTGACACGGCTATTAGAAGACTGGGTCTCCAAAGTTCATACAAGTTGTGTTTTGGAAACATTTGATCTAAGTCAATGATTGCTGGAGTAACTGTTTGACATTTTGGGAAATACACATGTTTGCTTTCTTGTAAAGAGTTAATTGAATGATTGATACTACTCTTGTGTTTGTATGTTAATAACAGGCACATAAAAATAGCTAGTAGCCAGTTAGCTTAGCTTTGCATAAAGACTGAAAATAAAGGGAACAAGCTGGACTGGCTTAAAGGTAACAAAGGTACAAACCCCCAACTGCTTGTAGGGGCACATCCAAGGGGGGATCTGGGGTGGTTAACCCTCCACCCCCTTTTAAATCTGATTGGCCACCCACAGGTGCCAACTCTTAACCCTTCACTATGACTGGCTGTCTTCCCAATCAGGGGCAGGGATAAAAATCATAACTATTTTATTGGGTTATGTTATCAAACTTTTTCAGCCCTTGAATAAGTATGCATCCAATATGTACTGTACTGTATATGTTGCTATGTTAATATAAGAGTAGGTATGTTTGGTGAAGAGAGACATGGTTTAAAAAGCTATATATATATGTGACCACACACTTAATGCCACCACTATATGAAGTCAGTACCCCTGTTGTTGGGCCCTGCAGTCAGGAAAAAGGCCGGACACACCCTGCCTGCTAACACCTCTAAAGCTGGCTCATTAACATACTATATCTTACTTTTTTAATCCCCATAAAACTAGACTTTAAAAGCAAGGTGAGCTTTACTGCTGGTCTGAAACATATTTAATATAAGAGCAGTATTCCATGTCTCATTTGACTTTTGGCAATATTACAATATGAGGAAAATGTAATCATGTTGCCTCAAATTGCATTGTGGTCTGTTGTTTTTGGGTTGCAAAAGCAATCCCCAACTGCAATAAATAAAGGTGACACTTGCTGACTGTTTCCAATCAGTTGAGGTCTTAACTTGGTGCCTTTCTTCTGCAATCAGGTTATCCTGTATATGAGACGACCACCAAATCCCCCGCAGGACCTATTGTGGGTAAGATTGAGAGACAAGGTTTGGCAGTGTCTTTTAGCACAGTTTAGCATGATTGATGAATCTGAACAATCATTTAAAATATAAGTGATTCTTGTTCATCTCCATTCTGTCTTCCTTCTCTCCGTTTAGGACCCACCGCCTGCCCCCAGGGTTATTTCGGCCCACCCAACTGTCAGCGTGAGTGTGATAACTCTAGATATGTTGTGCTACTATAGAAGTGTATACACACCAATGCTATGCTAACTGCATTCTTTGCTTCTCCCAATTTACAAGTACTGTATCTAAAAACAAGCTGCTGGTAATGTATCCTCTTAAAATGCTGTTTTTACAAGGCAGTCCTTGACTTTTTTGTCGCCTGAGTCACATTTACTGAAAAGCATCCCAGGTTGTTAAAAAGGGCTTTAGAGGACCATGTAAGGCACCACTGAGTCTGACTTGGTTATATGTTGACAACATAAGGCAGAGGGCTGTGAATAAACATTTAATGTACACAGCTAAAGCTTTAGGTCATAGGTATGTTTGTAGGCCTTAAGAAACACAACTTACAGCATGTTTTGTTTACATACATTTCAAGAATGAGTACACTTTGCTGCTCTGTGACAGCCGATCTCTTGCAATATTCAAGCACTGACGGGCTTATCTGGTGCGTCATTGGCGATTTAAGTTTGAGTGTTCCTCAGTAATCAGATGGGACTTTTCAGTGAGAACTAAGCAGTCTATTTTTAGGTAGAGCAGCCCCTGTTCTAAATTCCCTTTTCTGGTTTCCTTCAAGCTGGGAAAGCAATTATAATTAATATGGTATTTCTATTCAAAGAAAGACCTTTAGCCCCTGGCTGTTTCTGCCTTATCATTTGTCAGATTATGAAAGCAAAGGATAACTTTTCTTTAGCTTGTATTTCAACCTGTGAACTGACTGAGGAGGAATTTCATCAGCAGCCTTTAAAAAGCTGATTTTAGTGTTAGGAGCTGCTTAGGGGCAAGTAAACCATTGGCAGTCTCTGGTGGCTGTCCTGTCCTAGCCCCAAGTCTAGTCGCATACCAATACCAGGCGAGACCTGGCAAGATGTGAGCATGGGGGCAGCCGTACCACTGTGTGTCACAATATGAGGAAAGTCCAACTGAAGGAAAGACTTACTTTTTTCTTGTTGCTTTGGTCCAAAGAAAAAGCTTAGGCTGATTTTAGATAAGGCCTGAATGTGTGTTATTAACTGTTGTTGCTGTAATACAAATTTTTAATATGTGTATCCACAGAGTGTGTATGTGACTACAGAGGGACAGTGTATGGTGTGTGTGATTCTTTGGGCCGCTGCCTGTGCCGTCAGGGTGTGGAGGGAGAGCGATGTGACCGCTGTCGACCAGGATACCACTCCTTCCCAAACTGCCAGGGTGAGAAAGAATCAGTATAACAATGAGCAGACTCTAAAAACACAACGCCATCAGTGTACCATGACTGAATGATTATGAAGTATGACTTTTACTTTGAAAGATGTTAACAAAGTCAGCGTACTAAGAAGAAAAAAACAGGAGAATGTTGTGTTATGTCAGTAAAATAAGTACAAATATTTTTTAACTAATTGCATACTTACACAATAAGGGTTTTTGTTCATGTTTAAAAACGTTAGCAGCTATATTTGTATTAAATATATATATACTGTATTATATTATCTGCATTTTGTATACCAAGTAAACACCAAGCAGGGCATTTTGGGCATTTTATAATTCAAGCTTAGTACTTTTGACACTTGACTTCAACGTTTTTAAAATCACCCGAGAAGCCCCGGACCGAAACCGTCTATTTTATCTAATTATCAATATTAAAAATGTAGTTTTTATGGTACAGGTTCCTTCTTGTATACATAGTAAAAAGTCAATTAATGTTTGTATGTCAAATTTACAAAGACATCGAGTAAACCTGCCTGCGGTAGAAATAATAACCCGTAGAAGTCAGTTATTTGATTATAATTAAAAATACAGAGTATTTTATTTTTATTTAAATGTTTGCCTCTTCCTGCAGCGTGTCTCTGTGATGGCGCTGGTGTTTCTGACATTGTGTGCAATCCGAGTGGCCAGTGTGTTTGCCTTCCCAACTATGGGGGACAGAAGTGTGACGAATGTGCACCAGGTTACTATGGATACCCAGACTGTGCTGGTGAGTGAGCTTGATCACTGTATGTCAGCCAGTGTCTCTCTATCACAGATGAACTTGCTGTGTGCATGTGATCTGATGACAAAAATGTTGCTGCTGGTTTCATTGGGCATTCTGTGGCCTCTTCTCATGGCTCTGTGTAGCAAACTTCTTGAGCTTCCCACAGAATCCCGTAAAGATGGTTATTGTCATCCTTTTGGACTATTTACAACATTTCACAGAGAGCTGGAACATGAGATATATATGGACTACTTCCTTTCAGGGAATCATTTTCCTAAGAAGAGACCACTGGGAAATCAGATTTTGAAGAACAAAACAGTTGCTACAATGAAATCACTACAGGCTAATATTTTTGGTATTTACTTTAACATGTTTTGTATCCACAGCATGCCGATGTTCACAGGAAGGCTCATACGGCAACGTATGCAACCAAGTATCGGGTCAGTGCCTGTGTCTCCAAGGGGTGGTGGGTCAGCAGTGTGACCGCTGTGCTTCTGGACTCAGGTTCCCCCAGTGCTCAGGTGACTACAACAAGAACTATCAAATTTGGTTAAACTCTTAATTCATTTTAGGACTGGACTGTGCTGCAGTTAGGTCAAAATGATTATTATGATATAATGATGAATTATGCTCTTTTGTTTAAAAATATACTTTTTCAAATGTGTTGATTGTTTTCTATTTGATCCCCTTTTATTTAAACTTTTGGTTTCTATTCCTTTGGGGCAAGTTTAATAGTTGACCACTGACTTTGAATTTTACTGTTTTTTGTGTGCTTTTAGCCCCCATCAGCTCTTGTAACCTCGCAGGAACTGAGGTTGCTGATCCTCAAACGGTAGGTCAATCTTGATAGCCTTAGTTCTATCAATGCCAGTGTTTTTTTTTATTACAGAAATGGCTTCGAAGCTTTACAACTGGTCGCACACTTGTGCATCTACTACATCTAAAAGCGGATTTTAAAAGGAAGTGTTCTTCCTGTCAAAAGTAAATGCAATTAGAATCAAGGAAAAGAGACTTCCTTCCGATCTGAAAGAGAAAAACAAAGAGTTTCTGGAAGGTCCGTTTGGGCGCTATTTTTGAACATTTTCTTTGCTCATATCCAGTCATTCAGAAAAACTGTTTTGACTGATTTTACTGATTGTTAACATTTCTAACATTTCAATAGCAGCTACCCCTCGGAGCAATCCTTACATTCCTGGTCTGTTGTTTCAGGGCTCCTGCCGCTGCAGACCACATGTAGAGGGACCCCAGTGTGACAGGTGTAAACCTCGCTACTGGAATCTGGCTGCAGACAACCCTCGTGGTTGTTTAGGTGAGAGACAAAATCTAAATAGAACAGAAGGTAATGTTTACTTTATTTTGTAACAAATAGTTGTATTCAGTTGACCCCCTGTCAGCAAAAGTGCCCAAGTCAAATTTGTCTTCTCCTCAACTGAACTCTATTTATATAGCATCTTTATATATACAAGACTACAGCCCACAAAGGAATAAACAGATAAGAAATATAAGATTAATAATGACATTGACAGCGAGAGACGAGGTTAAAAAGACGAAAACAAGAAAAAAGCTGGTGAAGAAATTATTTAAAGAAACCTTGCTTCAGCTTGTGTGGGACATGAGGAGAGAGAGAGGAGAGAGAAGCATTCAAGTTACTTAACTGGCTGGAGCATGAAATCAAAGCTCAATGTTCTTTTATCGGGCTGAGATCCTGGCTGCAGCATCCTGAACTAGCTGTAGTTTTCTTAGCGGAGTATTACTGTCTGGAGTACTACTACTGATCACTGACCCCTGCTGTATTAAATCACCAGCAGCAATCTGACAGGGTACTGATATGGGTCTTGGCCCCTCTTACCCAGTGGATATGTCAACATACCCCTGTCAACAAGGCTGGATCTGCCTTCCTGTCCCTCAGAGAGAGCTGAGGAATAACACATCAATACAGACAAATTCCTGCTTTGAGTTTGAAGATACAAGTGAAGCTGTGAGATTTCATGCAGTGATTTTGCAGTAATGAGTGAGTAGTGAGTACCCAGTGGGATATTATAAACAACCTCAGGACTTTTACTTTGCCCCCTTTAAACAAAAAACCTCCCCCTAATCCACTGAAAATACTTAATAAGAGAATAATAAGGAGACTCCTCTTAACAAGCCGGTGAGGGAAAAGCTACTGGCTTCGTCCAGATACCTGTCTTGTGTTACAGTTCTGCTCTAAAGCTGGAATGTTGTCACAACCTCACTGCCTGAAGACACGAGAAGACGGAAAAAAGAGCTTTCAATATCCCAAGAATGCCTCTGGTTGACTGTGGCCGGACATTAAGGGGATGTTTTTTTCACTAGGTTGAAAGCAAGACGTGTCAGTAAATCTCTGAACCTTTGATGTGCATATCTCTGAAGATTGTGAGCTTTTGTGCTGCTGTGTTTCACCCATGAAAGTGACAAAATCCTGTAATCAGACTCTATTCACTGTAGATCCCCCTTTGTATTTTCATAACCTTTCCCCCCCCCCTCTCTGCCCCCTCTCTCATACCAGAGTGTCAGTGTGATCTGAAAGGGACCCTGAGTGGTGTTGGAGAGTGTGAACAGGTGAGTATTTCATTACTTCCTCCATCGACAGACTGCTAATGATTCAGATAAAACAGAAAATATACAGTGTATTCCACATAGATTACTGTTTGTTTCATATTTTCACGATGATCTATTTGTGTAGAAAAGTGGACGGTGTCACTGTAAGCCGAATGCGTGTGGACATGCATGTGACTCCTGTAAGGATGGATACTTCCAGCTGCAGAAAAAGAAGTATTTTGGTTGTCAAGGTAAGACATCTTCTTAGGCCAAATCTACATTTTGGTCCCCTTATGCAACGTAACATTTAACTTATAGTAGGAGTAAATGTAGGATGCACTTCTGACGGTGTTAGCAGATGCTACACTCAACTCTAATTGTCAGAGTTGAAAGACTTCAAACTTTCAAGGAGAGAGGGAGATTTATTTATTTTATTCAAAATAGGGACAGTGCACTTTAATGAGGATAAACATGTAATTATGCCAGATTGTAGACATAGGCTAATTTCCATCTGTAGTCCCTTGGCAGGTTGGTGGTACACACAAATGCAAATTGTACATATAACAACAACAACAGGTAATGACTAAACAACAACATGAACTGTGCATTAGTTGACAGAGACACATATTTTCTTCTTTAAATATAATTTTCCTCCCTTATAGGTTGTCAGTGTGATGTAGGTGGTGCAGTCGGCATGGCCTGCGATGAGATGTCGGGACAATGTTGGTGTCGGAAGAATGTAGTGGGCCTTAAATGCACTGAGTAAAATCTGAGTTTCTTATATGACACTATGAATTCTTATTTAGACTCACTCATGAAATATTCTTTGCAAATCCAAAATCTTTTTGTGGCTGTTGAACAAAGTTTTATTTGAGAACTACATGTATCTTGTCAGGCCAGCACCACTATTCTATTTCCCCACCCTGCACCAACTGAAGTACGAGGTTGAGGATGGCACCACGCCAAATGCCAGACCGGTGCGTTTTGGTTATAACCCCCAAGAGTTCCCAGATTTCAGCTGGAGAGGTTACGCTGTTATGTCTCCTGCACAAGTAAGTAGAGGTGTACACCAAAACCTAGACATTATTAAACGTTGATGCAACTATTCAGATAATTCCACTATGGATGGTCGGTCTATGTTTGGGACCATCTGCCACTTTAATAACCTGATATCTTTCTTTTTCAGTCTGTTCTGACGCATCCATGATTGTTTGGCTTTTACCTCTGTACTGATTTTCCTGCTTAATGCACACAGCTTTCTGTTAAATCAGGTCTGATGTGGAGAGCATCTCTTTGAACTAACGCTATCTCTCTTCAGCCGGAGGTGATCCTAACACTTACCCTTGGCTTTCCTGGCCCTTTCCAAATTGTATTTCGCTACTCCAACCCCAAACAAAAGGGGAGAGCACTAGTAAGAGCAAGGATCTTGGTGGTGGAAGAAGCTGGCTTACATTCTTGCTGTGACTGTAAGTGAAGGGCGTGCATTCCTTTGGCTTTATTTCCCTCTCTTTTTCTCTCTCACCTTGGCTTGCTGTCTGTTGATTAACCTGCTCTGTTTGCTCAAGTTCTCTGCCCACTTGTCATGATTTTTTAACCTTTCTCTTAACATTAAACCCTCATGGTCTACTCTAACTTGTGCCATTTTAGTCAGCTGTGTGTCACTCTCGTCCCTGCAGAGTGAGGTCAGAGTAACCGTGCATGTTGACCCTAAAGATGGGAGGCAGCACTTATTCCGTGTGGTTCTGCGGTTCACTAACCCAAGCAGCACCAGTGTGACAGGTAGCATCAAGGCTACCAATAACAGAGGCGCTTCAGGTAAGGCTGCCTCTGAAGTCAAATGAGCTCTTTCATTTCATGCACATTAGATAACATATCATCAAGTTCAACCCATTGTTAAAGAAATATAACAGATTACCCATTTTCATTATGTAACCTGGTGCATGATTTCTTTAATGCTGATGTTCCCCTCCTTTTGTTTTCTCTTCTCTCAGAGTGTAGTTGTACATTGATTGACATTTCTGCTTGCTGTTTGGCAGGGTCGGAGCAGAGTAAGGAAGTCATATTCCCTGAGAGTCCTTCCCCATCGTTCCTCACTGTCCCAGGAGAAGGCTTTGCTGAGCCCTTTGCACTGACCCCTGGGAAATGGATCTTTCACATCAGGGCAGAGGGGGTTCTACTTGTAAGTTTAGAAACAAGACAACGATGAAAAAATGACCGTGTGAAAAGTTATGAAAAGGAAAACACAGTGTACTACTGAGATTTGTTTCTTCTCTTTTCATTTGTTATTAGAGAAAAATAGAAAATACTAACGTACACATTATCATTCTTGTTCTTTAGGACTATTTAGTGCTGCTGCCTCAGGATTACTACGAGGCACCTTTACTGCAGGAAAAGATCACCAAGCCTTGCACATACCTACCCTCTGCAAACAAGGAAACAAAGTAAATCTTTAATATTTCTGTTCAATACAATACAATTCAATACTTTATTGTCCCCCAGGGGGAAATTGGTCGTCACAGCCTTGATCTTTAAAATGCAATAACAGCTACAGTTTTTAGTATCATGTTGGGTTCCACTAAATCTTCAAAGCCGCAGACACGTTTTATTATAAATGTGTTTTTTTTTGTCATACAGTTGCTGTGCGGGTTTATTCCTACAGCTATAATAAATCCTATTTTGCAGAAAATGTGATATATTCCACAGAATAAGAAGATTTATCACCTCATTTTGAATTTTCCTCACTATACACTACATTAACAGGCAATGTACAAAAGTGATAGACATTAAAATATCAAAATATTCCTTGCATTAAATAACAGAAAAAAAGGATCAAGGAACTAACTCTAATTCTTCATGCTGACTCTTGGAATACATCTCTGTCTCTGTCACAGCTGTCTGTTGTATAAACATGTTGCCATGGACGGCTTCAGCTCCGCACTGGGCTCACAGGGAATACTCTCCAGCCGCAGCGGGCGCAGGAGGAGGCAGGCTCGAGTGCGGCGTCCCACTCCAGAACACCCTGAGATGGCCGCTCTTAATGGCAGACAGGTAGGGTAGAAGGCCTGGATTTATGCCTTCATAAAACATAGTTAACCTTTTTTCTGATTTATAGCTTACTTTCAATATTACAGTGATCACCTTTAAAGCAGGAATAGGTTAAACAAAGCTATAAAAAGACCAATACTTTAACATGCTTTTGTAATTTTACTGATTGCTTTTGACCTTCATTTGATTTTCCTTTTATTTAGTTTTATTCAAATAAAATATAATGATTGCTCTGTAGTCGCAGCTTCAACTGAGTCTACGTGTGCCTCGTCCTGGCCCATACGTCCTCGTCCTGGAGTACGCCAGTGAGGTGGACACTGTACAGAATGTCAACATACTCGTCAGTGGGCAGTCGGGAGGCCAGATACCGGCAAGAGCTAATATTTACAGCTGTGCCTACAGGTAAGAGCTGTATTTGTTGCCTTTGATTTTACATTTCTTTTACATATATTTTTGTCCTGTTTCTTTACAGTTTGTAAAATAGTAATGACCTCGAATATTTGTGTTTTTAAGTTGTTGTATGTATTATGCCTTGCAGCTTTTTGTGCCGGAGTGTGGCCGTGGACAGCAACAGTGAGGTGACAGCACTGCAGCTCACGCACAAGACGGAGGTTCTTCTGCAAACTTCCACAACGTCATTCCTGCTGGTGAGAGAAATGCTTCCACAAAAGAGATATGACTGATCAATAAACTGTCAGAAAATAGAAAAACATTTCTGTCTCTCTGTCTGTAGTATAAAGTGTATGCAGTTCCTGCTGAAGAATTCTCCATGGAGTATGTGGACCCTAAGGTGCTGTGTGTATCCACTCATGGCCGCTTCACTGAAGACAGGTCGGTCACTTTAAGTTAACCCTGCTGTATGCTGTTAATAATAGGTCACAAAGAAGATTTATCAACACCTATGAATGTAAGCTGCAATTTAGGAGATGATGCTACAAGACAGAACCTCTGTGTGGTGTTGTTGAGTGTAAGAACAAACATCTGTTTTCCAGGTGTGATTGCTCACATTCCTCCTGCTGTTAAAGGTCATTTACCTGAGGTTGAACTCAAGTTCAAACTTTCTCTTTCTCTCTCTTTGTCTCTGTCACACTACATTTACTCTCACTGTGAACCTAAACACCAGGTTAGATGGTGAAGTTACACGTTTGCTTACAGCTGTCAGCTTGAAGTCCTCTCATTTGAGCTACTGTGTAATTAACCAGAAAGGGCCTCCCCCTATCAGATGCACTGATTGTGAAAATCAGGGCTGATACCGATACAGATGTCTAAATCAACAATTAAGCTGATTCTGATTCCAGTGGGTTTTTTGTACTTCTTTTTTGTTATTCTTTGTTTCTGTTTTTCAAATGAGCTATGTGATTGGATGTATTTACATTTTTTTTAATAGTCCCTTGGAATTCTTTTTTAAACTGCTCTTGTCCAGAGGCAGTGTAAGACTCCCACACGGCTGACATTTTTGTTCATGTTTGACCCTGAAAACAAATCAAACTTTGTACAACAAGTGACTTCCTCTGCTCAATAAAAAAAACAACTCCTCTCTAAATCAGCCGTTGGGTCTACTAGCCTGCCAGGATCGAATTGAAGAGACAAAACAGGTGCACATCGGTACATGCCACATTATGTGGATGTGAAGAGGACTGTCACCAGGGCCGATATCAGCCAATATCTATGTTAAACCGTTACATCGGTGCATCCCTGATTATTATAAGTACAGCTATCTATCTAAAGTCTGTCCACTGACCCCCCACCCCCATTCTGACTTACATTTTTCATCTTATACTTCAAACACTAAAAAACTAAAGTTATAACATTTTGTTGCTCTTTAATGTTTCCAGTCGCTACTGCATTCCAAGTCAGTTCGACAAGCCGACCTCAGCCTTTATTTTGTATGCTGCCCGTGATGGACAGCTTTCTCCTGCTGTTTCTCCCCAACGAGGGGAGAACGAGGACTGGAGATGGAGACGACAGACGGGGGCATTCCCTGTCCGTGGACCTCAGAGTGACGGGACACTTCTAAAATTCCCACAGGTACAAAAAACAACCTTATCGAATATTTAAAGCTTTTCTGGACTAGCCCCTGCTGCTATGTGTTAGAGAGATAACAAGAAAAAAGCTTACTTTGTCATAACATAAATCTTAATTTTCACCATGACTTTTAGAGGCTTAAAGCTCGTCTCGTTTTTATTTTCCAGACTGAGATCAATTTCACTCCTAAGGTGCCCCTTCCTGGCAGGTATGTGGTCGTGGTCCATTATCACCAGCCTGAACACACCTCCTTCCCTGTGGAAGTGCGAGTTGACGCAGGGCGTGAGTGGAAGGGTGAGTGAGTTCGGGGGAAGAGGTACACTGTCTCATGAAATAGACTTTAAAAGTTTAGTGTGATTACTCCGGCAGTGACTGGGAAATCCTTCTCAATGAGGGGGCTGATTCCTCCTTAAGAGCAGATTAAGTCTCTGCACTCATGACAAGATGATCAAAGACCCTGGACCTAATTCCTTATATGGCTTTAGAGGAGGGATGGGTTATTGTGAACTCTCTCTTTAACTCTACTCTTCTTTTACAGGCTCGGTAAATGCATCCTTCTGCCCCATGCTCTCTGGCTGCAGGGAGGTCGTGATCGCTGATGGTCTTATTGCCTTTGACTTTGAGCAGAATTCTTGGCGGCAGCCCACCATCTCTGTGAGCGTACCACAGAGAAAGACACTTACTCTGGTCAGTGGTTTATTTGAGAAGTCAATGTTTACAAACCAAACTAAAAGATATAGAATGAGCGATAAGTGTATCTGTGTAAAGACTGGAGGTCTGTGATTTACACTGCAGTTGTTCAGGTTGGGTACTTGGCATGCTGAGGTCTTCTCTCCTCACTGTTATGCCATATCCCCAACAACAACAATGGATAGACTGTGCTCTACCTGGCAGCCCCACACAGCTTAATAAAAGCTGAGCTTCCATCCTCTCTAACACAGGGACAGGTTAGAAGCTCAGCTTGTTGTTCATGGGATTTATTTTCCTTCTTTAGATAAAATCAAGCCGTAAAATGTGGCTTTAACACATCAAATCCTCTGTTAATCTGTTTATCACACTCTGCATCTTACTGATAAATGTGTTAAAGAGCAAAACAAACCAAACTGGAAGTTTCTGAAGAGATTTTTTGATCATGTGTTGTGATTTGATTCTTTTGTGTAGGATTATATCTTGTTGGTTCCTGATAGCGGTTACACCCCGGATCTCCTGAAGGAGAAGCCGCTCGATAAATCTGAAGAATTCATTCAGCAATGCAGAGGAGAGGGTTTCTATATTGAGTAAGTATCAAACCTGTCTGTGAAATATTTTCTCTGTTTAAATGATTCACCTCTGAAACGGTTTAGAGTGATGTTTATCACTGTAGACTGCTTCATAGGTGTATTATGGGAATGGTGCCCTCTAGCTGTGGTAAGGGTGTATGAAACCAAATCTGTATTTGAAAGAGCTTTTATTTTTTTCCCCTTCTTTTAGCCCTAGAACTTCTCCACAGTTCTGCAAAGATTCGGCCCGCTCTCTTGTTGCCGCCTATAATAATGGAGCTCTGCCCTGTAACTGTGACCAGTCTGGCTCCACTGGAACCACTTGTGACCCCGTTGGAGGACAGTGTCCCTGCAGGCAGCATGTTATTGGTCGACAGTGCACAAAGTGTGCCACAGGATACTTTGGCTTCCCCTACTGCAGACGTGAGTGATGGGTTACCTATGCTGGTTGTAATCTTGTTAGTTTAAAATCTTTTTTGTCTTAATGACTTCTCTCCTGCAGCGTGTGAGTGTGGGCGCCGGCTGTGTGACGAGGTTACGGGTCGTTGTATCTGCCCTCCTCAGACAGTCAAACCAGCCTGTGATGTGTGCCAGAGTCAGACTTTCAGCTATCACCCTCAGCTGGGCTGCGAGGGCTGTGAATGCTCTCCAAACGGCATCAAAGCCAGCGCAGGGCCCGACTGTGACCGCATCACCGGACAGTGCAGGTAAGAGGAAATCTACAAGCTGTTTCCTTATTAAGAGTGTAGATAAGCCTTTATTACTAACAGCTTCAAATTAAACCTATTTTATAAATTTTATGATTTTTAATAATGATTTTACATTTTAAGGATCTTTTCCTTTTATGCAGGAATGTGAGGCCTGCAGCTTCTAACAAGTGAAAGTGAAACATGACACTAAGATCACTGTCCTGTCAACTTAATAAGAGATTGTCTTTTCAGCATCATCTATGTCTAAATATTTATATCTCCTTAGCTAAAGATTCAAATGATAGAATGAATAATAGCATTATTAAAAAAACACATGTACACACACAAAATGTGCAATTAATTTTTGTTTTCCCATAAATCTAGATTTGTCGATTTTGTTTGCTCCTTCATTATGCTGATATCATGCTTTGTAAGAGTATGAACCACATTTGAAAATGTCCACATTTGTGTATTTGACGTAGTTGCAAGCCTCAGATTGGGGGCCGTCAGTGTGATCGCTGTGCTGCAGGTTATTATCGCTTTCCTGACTGCTTACCCTGCAACTGTAAGAAAGGTGGTGTCACAGCTGACGTGTGCCACCCAGACACAGGGAGGTGTCTCTGCAAGGTGAGGTCAATAAATGCAAACTGCTCCTTAAAAGAACTTCCTCCCACCATTTTGTGTGTATTTATCTTCTCTTGCTCTTATTATCTTTCTGCTGTTGCTGCCATGTTTGTAGAAAAATGTTGCTGGCATCAGGTGTGATAGCTGTCGGGAAGGTTCCTTCTTTTTTTACCCCTCCAACCCTCACGGCTGTACCAAATGCTTCTGCTTTGGTGCGACTGACCGGTGTCAGAGCTCCAGCAAACGCAGGGGGAAGGTGTGTTCGCTGTTCCTGCCTATGCTTGCCTATGATTGCCTTTGGAAATGTTATGCCTGCAGGGCTCTCTGGCTGATAGCAGTTATGTGGTGAATGTCATTTATTAATGAAAGAAGCACAGACAGATGTTTTCAGGAAATATTGGCATCTGGATATATAATTTTTAACTTCACCTTTGTTTTCATATTAATATGTTTGTAATATATATTGTTTTCTAAGTCATGAACCCATGGCGTCAATTATTGTCACGTACTTGTGTGTTAAATAAAGTTCATTTTTAGGAGTGATTCTTTAACCCATAATACTCCGTTATCAGTTTGTTGAGATGCAGGGCTGGCGTTTGGAAAAACCCGACCAGGAGGAGGTTCCCACAGTGCTGAACAAGGCCAGTAACACTGTGGTGGCAGACGTGCAGGAGGTCCCTCCCACTGTTCAAACTCTACACTGGGTGGCACCAGCGCCCTACCTGGGAGACAGGGTCAGTAAATGTGGAGGGAGAGGATTATGACAAGAAGAATGTGGAGATTGTTTATCAGATTTTCACATGGAAATGTAAAAACAGAGTTCTTTCAGAGTGATAGCGTTATAGCTATTTTTTGGAAAATGAAGCAAAAATTGTTGGGAATATAATAGAAAATGCAGCAATGTTGGATCCTACTTTTATAGCTTTCACTATTTGTTCACTTTCATCATTTCTGAGATCTGACAGTGTTCACCTTTAGTAAATGTATTTTAATATAACTCTCTGGAAGTGATAATGACACTTTCTAAACTGTTTTAACCTACTTCACTCACCATTGTAACCTTGTGATAATTTTATGGACTCTGGGGAATATTTCTGTTTAGCTTCACTTGTCAGACCTTTCAGCTGTTTGAGCATCCAAAGAGGAAATGTTTTCACCTGTTTCTTTGTCACATCTTAATTCTTAGCTTTGACTTTGTATTTTATTATAAATGTTAAAATGGAACCCAAATATTGATAGAGTTCTACAGTGTCATAATTGATACAAATAATGGTCTCAACTAGGGCTGGGAATCTTTGGGTGTCTCACGATTCGATTCGATTTCGATTCTTGGGGTAACTATTCGATTCAGAATCGATTTTCTATTCAAAATGATTCTGGATTCATTGACCCATGGATTTAAAGTCTATTTTTGAATTAGGAGATACTTCAGGATCTACTCCAGTCATCTGTGAGACTGGCTGAATTTCTTGTTGCTCTATTTGGCATTCTACTGAGTTAAAGAGCAGGGAGTGACTGATTAGCCCCCCCGTTCATGCCCCATTTGGGGGGGGGGGGGAAATAAAATCGATTTTTGGAAATTATGAATCGATTTTAAATCTTAGCAGAAAAGAATCTCGATTTTTACATGAATCGATTTTTTTTTACCACCTCTAGTCTCAACCTATATCAATGACATTTTATTGAAGCTCATTTTTGTAATCCATTGTTCCCTGCAGTCTTTTCACTTATGCTGAAAAATACATTTTTTCCCTTGTCTCAGGTTTCATCTTATGGTGGTTTCCTTACCTACCAGTCCAAGACCTTTGGGATTCCCAGTGAGGGGATGACTCTCATGGACAGACGACCAGATGTGGTGCTGAATGTGTGTAGTACTACTGGTTTACACCTCATAAATCTATTTTTTATCAGTGGCAGAATCACAGCTCATTATACTTCTCATTATTTCTCTCTAGGGTCAGAATATGACTCTGATCCACATGGCCCCACAAGTCTTACTACCTGACCGGCTGTATCAGGGCAGAGTCCAGCTCTTAGAGGTAAAGTACATACCAGTTCCTCTGTTTGGCTTTCATTCTAAAGCACTTTAAGGCTTTGATTGCCAATCAACCACACGGTAAGAAAGTGTTGGAAGGGGATAAACTACATACTTATGATTATGATTGCGTAATTCTAAAAGCTTTACAAGTTAAAGGGTCATTCAAATTTGATTCCATGGCAATCCATCCATTACATATAGTAATTATAAGGTATAAATTACTCATAGAACTTGTAGTGGTGTTAGAAACCAGAGTCATAAGGATTCATCGTCCACAGATCAAAAATGTTCACATCCGATTTGACAATCCTGCCCACACTTAAATACTAGACGTATTCCCTGCATTAAGTGACACCCTTCTCTATTTTATGTTTATTATAAACTCTAATAAACGATATTTTCATGAAAGACCTATCATACATATTATTCAGTGTTTGCCACAGAATAAGGTCCCTTGTGTCTGCAGGGAAACTGGCGCCATGCTATCACCAACCGGCCCGTCTCCAGAGAGGAGCTGATGATGGTCCTAGCCGGTCTGGTCGGTCTGAGGATCCGAGCGTTGTATTTTACTCAGAGCCAGAGACTCAGCTTAGGGGAAGTTGGCCTGGAGGGGGCGACTCACTCAGGGACTGGTGGTCCCGGAAACACTGTGGAAGATTGTTCCTGTCCACCTCATTACACCGGAGATTCGTGTGAAGTAAGAAGTTTGAAATGATATCTCAATACTGCTTGTTTGATTTTTCCTTAATAAATAAAATGTGTTAAGGCCTGTGGATAGATGATAGAGGATTTTATGATCATTCACCTACAATCTTTTTGCATATATATATATATATGTAAATGATATGTATATTTTTTTAAGATTGCATATGACAATTTATAACAGTATAAGGTAAAGACAATAGATGAGTGTTGTTGAGGTTCAAACTGTGACTAACAGCCAGTAATGGAATAAAAAAACTGTGGACAGTTCCCAGATAAGAGATAAAGGATCTAAAAGTCAATTATTTCCCTATTTGTATATATCAAATAAAACTAATTAGTTACATATCAATGGCTTAATGAGCTTCTGCCAAATACCACCTACTTTATTGGGTTTGGTTGCATCTTAGTGCCCACCCCCCGCCCCCAATAAATCTTTTTATTCAGTTTTTGCAGACAGTACATATTGGAGAAGCCCATATTTTACATTGTACAGATGTAGATGAACTAGAAAGCTGAGGTAATATAAGGATACTTTTGTGTGATCTAAGAGGCAGTGGAGATAACAAGCAGGGTGGAATTAGGTGTTAATTAAAAAGACATCTTATTGTGTTTGAGGAGCTGAACCACCTCCTCATATTTTTAGGTTGTCCTGACACGCCTGAGCCAAGGCCCACACCCTTTTTTTTTTATGAAGGAAAAATACATCATCTGAGGATCCTTGGGGGGAATGTACCGGAAAATACCGGCTGGAGAGCTACGCAGCTAAATTGTGTAGCCCCAGGCTGGGATATGATGCACAATCACGCAGACATAATATTAGTGACTATACAGCTATAATCACTGGCATGGCTACAGGACGTAATCCAAACAAGCCCTCATGTAGTTGCTAAGGAAAAGCTTTACTTTGGATTCTTTTTATCCTGGGAATGGTGCTGACTTGACTTAGTCTGTTTGTGCCTTTCAAATCTGATTTGAACACACGATTGCAGCCGTTTTGCCCACAAAAGCTGATTAATAATGTGAACTGAGAAACAGCTGATTTAAAGGTGTTTTTTTTATGCATCAGAGAGCATTTATTAGTGGAAGGAAACAGCAATAACATCCAAAAGCCTTACTGTTTTTCTGTAGTGCAGTAATGCAGTAGATGTGGTCGGTGTGTCTGAGCAATCTTTTGGTGGGGAGTGTTTAAAGTGAATTCACTATACATGCCTGGAAGGTGTATGACATGGCGCCGCGCCTTAACACATGGGGTGCGGCAGCTGGCAACATATTGTTACTCATAAACCTGAGTGTGTTCACCTGAGTGCTCCTACAGTGTGTGTTGGTGTGTGTGAGTGTAGCCGACACACCCAGTTGTGTCTGTGTGTGTTTGAGGAGCGTGATTCAGGTGTGAGTTTGTTGTCTGAGGATGTCTGACTTTCCTCTCAGTCATATACACTTACACACACAGTTTTATAAACCACGCACACCCTTTGCCTCACACACACATAAAGACATTTTACAGCTTGAAACTGTTGAATCTTAAACTGTTTATTTTAAATTGACACACCTGCAACTTTTGAGGAACACAGTAAATGTATTCCTGTGTGTACCTTCTTGTGCGTGCACCTCCATCTGTCTGAATGTCACAATCAGTTTCCTCTTTGTGTTGCAAGTGTGTGTGTGTACGTGTGAGTGTGTGTGTGTTTGGGCATGTAAACACCTGCATGTGTATACTTGTGTCCCTGCGTATGCTCATGCTGATCTGGTAGACTGACTCAGGTGGGACATTGGGCGTGTCCTGTGTGTGTGTGTGAGAGTGTGTGTTTAAGAGGCTGAAGCAGGGGAGAGCAGAGCATTATTTCACACAGACTTACCGACAGGAATGTCAGATACGCACATGGATAAACGACGGCGCACGGGGGTTTTATTTCAGAGCCTGCTTTGTTGGACTTTGATTGGACTTTGCTGCGCTGGCCACAGGGCCTTCCAAAGAGGGGAGCGACCCCGCTTTACCAGACACCATGACAGATGGGCTCAAAGGATACAGTTTCCTTTGCTTCATGATCAGGGAACTCAGAGGATAGAGTATCCATCAGTGAATGATCAGGGTACCCAGGAGCTACGATACCCCTCAGTATCTGACAGAGGACAGACAGTTCAATATCCCTCTGTGAATGACAGTGGGGCCAGTTCTCAGATTCAGGTAAAAAAGAAAAACAGTGTGTCATGATGTTAAACGTGCGTTTTGCCTAAGCTCAACGTCTTGGGTGTGGATTGCCGGCTGCTATCTCTAAAAGCAAAGGGCAAACTTCAGCGTTAATTTTTTATTGAAACTCAATACAGGTCGAGCTCATGTCTGTCTGCTCTACATTCAAACACTCGACAACACACCAAAACAAGGTGCTACTTTAAGCTGTCATTTTTGAACGACGGCTTAATCTCATGAGATACTTCAGTGTTTCAGCAAAATAAAAGCAGAGGTTGATATACAATTTCTTTGCTGAACTCTTGTGATTATAGTGTTGCGTAATACATCTGTAAATGATTGATAATGTGATAATATGTAGCCCAAGGGGATAAAAAGTGTCAGCAGTCAGAGATTTATCAGCGATCTAGTTAAGTTTACTTGTTTTTAAATGTGCTATACAAATAAAGTTATTATAATTCCTTTTTTTACTCTCTGAATAGTAGTAGTTACAAAAAAAAAATCCCAATATCGTTCAGAAAATATTTTGGCCGATATTTGCGAAAAACAAACTGTTGTTCTGTTTTGAATCTATAAAACGTTGCCAAAAGTATTAATTTTTCTTAATATTTTTTGTATAATGTTTTTTTGTTTAGTATATTCCCAACCCAAGATTCATACTTTAAATTAAATCTCAAGCAGATGTATACAGTAGTATGTCTGAGTGTATCAGATAAATGCCGAGCAGTTATTCCAGGTTGGATTATCATGTCATTATGATTATGTTTTCCTCTTGCAGAGATGTTCCCCTGGATTCTACAGAGACAGTAGTGGACCTTACCTGGGCCGCTGTGTGCCCTGCGATTGCAACGGTCTGTCTGATGAGTGTGAAGACAAAACAGGGAGGTGTCTGGTAAGAAACAGAACTCATCTCTCAACACTTATCAATCGCTGTATAACCACAGGGATACAGTAACAAAACCAGCGTGAGCCACAATTTAGTCAGAGTCTAGACTTCATGTTCAGTGTTAATCTGTGGGCACTTTCACATCAAGCTTTCTGAATTCCCATTGAGGGCCCCCCCATAGTCATTATTTTTCCTGATGGGAGGATGAACCGTCACACATTTCAAAACCTCAGCCATCTCTTTTGTGTTTTTGTTATGCAAGACACTCAAGACTGGGCCTGTGTGTGCAGTGCCCGCAGATATCCACACCCCGGCAGCTCAAAGCCAAATGGACTTTTTGTGTGTGTGTGGAAATGTCTTATCTTCTCTCCCATAGATGTTTTTATTTTGGCTTTAGTATAATTCAAGACTGATTTTCTGCTAGCTGCAAGGCAAACACAGTACTTGGATTTAGTACTTGGTCTTCCAGCATCTTGCTACTTACCATTCATGCTTAACATATATTGATATATTGTCAAAATAATTTCATGAATGCATTCCTATTTTCAGAACTGTCAGTACAACACAGCTGGGGACCGATGTGAACGCTGCAAAGACGGTTATTATGGAAACGCGGCTGAGAGGACATGCAAAGTTTGCCCATGCCCATTCAGTGTGTCCACAAACAGGTAGGAGAAAACAATAAACAAATCCAAACAACTCTACAATAACTTAATGTAAATATGTGTGTGAAGAATTAACTCATGGTCTGTCTTTTTTATGTGTAGTTTTGCAGAAAGTTGCAAAGAGGTGGCGCCGAGAGGTGACACGCAAACACACATCCAGTGTTTTTGCAGGTCGGGCTACACTGGAGATAGGTGTGAGAGGTGAGTGCCTGTGTAGATAGAGCAGTTCAAAATACTGAGCAATTATTTTAAAATTCTCGATATATACTATGTAGTTCATAAATTGGTTTCCTTTTATTAACTTATTCTGCCTTTCTTTTTTCTTTTCACAGCTGTGCACCTGGTTACTTCGGTGATCCTCTGACGCCAGGAGGAAGATGTCAACCCTGTAAATGCAACGGCAATGGTAACAACTGTGATCCCAGGACTGGAGGTTAGACTGTGAAGTTCATTAATCCACTTTTCACATTAGGATCTACTATTTTAAAATGACTTTATTTCATTTAAATTACATTTTTCTTATGGTTTTTCCAGTTTGCAGGAACATCCTGGAACCGGGAGACACGAACACAAATGAGAACTGCCAAGGTGAAAGATCAATTTTTTGCTTTGTAATGCAAATGAAACTATAAATTGAATGTAATTCTTTGCTAATCTTCCTACATTTCTTTATTTCAGAGTGTGATAATTGTGCCCAGACTTTGCTAAATGACCTGGAGAAGTTGGATGAGGAGCTGGTAAGGATCAAGGCTCAGTTGGACAATACCAGTGCCGGTGTCGCCTCTATGGACAGGCTGAAGAAGCTGGAAACTGCCATTGCAGACACCAAGGTAACAGGACAGTGAAGTGTTACCCACTTCTGTAGCTTTAAAGGTTACCGATTAGCATGCGGACAAGAAAACAGCACAAAGTATTATTTTAAAGAGGCATAGATTCAATTAAGATACCAAAGCCAACAAATTACACATACATGTAATCCTTTATTTTTTAGATTTTGATTTTTTACTTAGTTTTCACTTTGCACATTTGATTTAAGTCATTTACCTGAACTGCACACAAATACATGCTCGCATATGTGTGATTGGCCAAACAATCCAGATACCTGCTGATAAGCAATCTAAATGCATTTTGCCACATTTCTTTTGTGTCAACACAAGTTGGCATGCACATCACTTGATTCCAGTATTTCTTGAACTGACTTGTCTTTTCTTATTCCCCAATAATCTCAGTGTTAAATCCACCTCATTTGACTGTATTAGAGCTTTCATACTAGCACAAAACTCCTGAAAAAACTCCTGATATTTCCCGGAGGAGCTGTATGTGTGAACACAAACAGCTGAATTTTTCGCTACTTCTGCGTCGTTTTTTTACGTCACGTCTTACCTAAGAGGACCCCCCCGCACCCCCTCCCGTCTTACAGGGATAGTCTCCTGCTGTGAGGTGCATATGTGAACAGCCAGGTCAGGAGAATATTCAGAGCAGTCCTCCAGAAATGATCTAGATATTTTCATATGTGAAAACAGTTATGTTCTTTGTGCATCATCACAAAACAGCCCCTATCAGCCTCCATCTTTGAAACACCACCCACACCATCTGAGTTTACCTTTATACAGCATGTAATGCATTTCTCTTTTTACATTTTCTACAGATTCTTGTCAACAAATTCAGCTCCACCATAACTGCTGAGAAAACCAAAGTCAACCAGCTGGACGAGGACACTGTCACGCTCTCAGATGACATCAGCTCCCTCAAAGACAAGGTAGATAGCTTCAGACAAGGCTTAGCACTTTATATTTGCACCCTAGAATAAATGTGAAAATAACTCTAAATGTGTCTATTTCTTTTATTTAGGCAGATAAAAAAGCCACTGATGCTGACAAGGCAGTGACAGAGGTCGAGAAAACCCACAAGAGGGCTAAAGATCTGGACTCAGAAATTAAAAACATGCTCAAGAAACTCAAAGGTAAAGGGAAACTTGAATTCAGCAGCAGTAATGTCTTATTTCAACTTGCTCTTTTTTATCTGCATACATAGACTTTAAGTAATAGTTCTTTGACTCTCGGTTTTTGTGTTTTTCTAGCTCTTTTGGACCAACTAAAGGAGAACACCAGTGGTGATACAGTGCCTAATGAAAACTTGGCTAAAATGATGGAAGAAGCTGAGCGCATGGTGAACGAAATGGAGAATAGGGACTTCACCCCTCAGAAGACAGCTGCTGAAAAAGAAAGAGATGAGGCCAAGAAATGTATGATACCTATAAACCTAAACTTAGTCGGCAGAAACCTCAAACTAAAACTTAAACAAAAAAGAGGTTTCAGACATTTAGCAATAAACCTTTTCTATTCTATCCTCCAGTGCTGGATTACATAAAGGCGAATGTGAGCAAGCAGTGCGACCAGAACGAGGCCGCAGCAGAGAAGATTCGGGACCTTATGAAGGGTTACGAGGACAAGCTGAAGGACCTCGATAAGGCTCTAAAAGAGGCGTCCGACTTTGTGAAAAAGGCCAACACCCAGAACGGACTCAACGCTCAGGCACTCAAAGATATGCAGGTAATCTTTCACGAATCAATTAGTTTATCAGTTTGGGGAAACTGTGGGTTAGTTGGTTAATGGTTTTAAGGGAAAGATAGTAAGTTTAAGATTATGCATTGGATTAATACAAAAACAATGCAAGAATTATACTCTAGTTGTTTTTAACATAAAAACCCTGCTATACTTTAGGTTTATAATAGGTCATTATGAATGCAGTAAGCTGTACTGAATTGATTTATGTTCTCCCTGCAGAAACGTATTGAAGACTTAAAAAAGGAGCGGAAGACTGTTGAAGACCAAATGAACATGGCAGGAGATGAGCTGCAGAAAACAGAGGACTTGGTGAAAACGCTGTCAGACAGCAAAACAGTAAGATTTATAAACTAAAACCTGCCTAATATTTACCTCACACATTCCTTGTATTCACAAGTGTACATTTAAATATGACTGTTACAATAAATGGCCTCATCTCGGATCTCACACCAGCAGGATGTCAGGTTCCAACGTGCCATCCACTCGGATAATAATCTGCTCCTTGTCCTCTGACGTCACATAAATGGCATTTCCTGCTGTTGATTAACCTGCATCCTTTCCCTTGTCCTCCTGCTCTGTAGGAGTATGAACAGCTGGCAGCACAGCTGGATGGTGCCAAGACAGACCTGACAAAAAAAGTGAATGACATTGTCAAAGCAGCAGCTCAGGAGGATATTGTAGAAAAGGCTGAGGATCATGCTAAGAAACTGGACAAGCTGGCAAAGGAACTTGAAGAGTACGTCTATTGTGCATACAACACAGACTCAGAATGTCATCTTTATCTGAGATCTAAAAACCTATTTTAGCAAAACATTGTATTGGTTTAGACTGTTGAAGATTTCATTGTGTGTGCAGTGCTATTCAAGCAGATACTGTGTTTGAAGCCCTTGAGATTTTTTATGTACTTTGGATTTATTTTCTCTTTTTATTCGCTTTACAGTAATGTGAAGGAAGCAAGCGGGCGTACTGAGGTGCGAAACGCCAAAGACGCTATTGATGCCTACAAGAACATCACAGACGCCATTAACGCCGCTGAGGCTGCAGCCAACGAGGCGAAAAGTGCCGCAGACAATGCCTTGGATGTAAGCCAGAGACTTGATTTCACATTTAGTTCCTGACACACAGGTCCTGGAATTATTTAAATGCATAACTATTTAGACAGAATATTTAAAATAAAATTTTTGAACAATTTAACTCAGCAGTTTTTCTCCTTTCAGAATGTTAATAACCAGAAGCTAACAGAGAGAGCCAAAGACCTGAAAGAGACAGGTGATGAACTGCTGCAGAATGCCAAGGAGGCAGGACAGGACCTCAAAGGTACTCAGCTCTACTTTTTATCTGTTAAATTTATAAGATCATCCAGAGGCTCACTTACTTATTCCTGTTCCTTTTTTTAAAAAGATTCTAAGGAAGACCTCACTGGCCTGAAGAAGCGCCTCAGCGACGCTGACAAGAAGAAGAAAGCTCTTCAGAAAGATCTGCAGGATGCTGATAACAACATAAAAGACATCAGGAGAGGTAGAGCATGTGAAGACATCAGACAGTTAGCATAATATTTAACTGATTGTGTCGGAATCTAATGGCAGACTTACTTTTCTTACCAACTTATCCTTATTGTGTCTGTCTAAAAAAAAATCAGATGACATTGCTGACATGATTAATGATGCCAAGAAGAAAGCAGATGCAGCCAACAACACAGCCAGCGACACTATGGACAAACTGAACGATATCAAAAAGGAAATTGAAAAGATCAATGTCCCTGCTGGTGGTTCAAACCTCGACGGTGTGTTGAAAGACGTAAAAAAGTCAGGTGAGAGGCACATAAGATAATGCTTTTCTATTTTTGCATTTAAAGGGATAAATAAGCATTTTTATTCTATTAAAGTTGGGGGTTAAACGTAAAAAATATTGGCTTTTTTTTACATTACAGTTTTAATCCTATGTACTTGTACTTGCAGTGGATGACTTGTTGAAAACCATCCCATCTCTTAACGACAAGATCTCAGAGGTGGAGGATCTGAGCTCTCAGTTCTCACCGATGGGCAACATAACTGACAACATCAAGAAGATCAAAGAACTCATTGAACAAGCCAGAGATGCAGCTAACAGGGTGAGTTGCCAGTCTGTTACAATATTCAAGTCATAATCAAGCAACACATTCCACTTTTTTCCTTGATGGCTCTAATTCCCCCTTTTTTGATGTGTCTTCTTCAGATTCCTATTCCGATGAAGTTCAATGGAACTGGCCACGTGGAGCTGCGTACGCCAAAGAACATAGACGATCTGAAGGCCTACACAACCCTGTCCCTGTCCCTGCAGAGACCAGAAGGCAAAGTAAGCAGAGGAGACGGGAGACGTAGACGCAGACAGACCACTGACAAAGAAAACATGTTTGTGATGTACCTTGGCAGCAGAGATGTAAGTGACTCTAAATGACTTGAATGTTTTGATATGAAGATCAAGTCTGTAATTGTTCTTGGGGCTTAAAAAACGTGTCTTTTAGTCTTCTAAGAGCTACATTGGGTTGGTTCTGCGGGCCAACGTGCTGTACGGAGTCTACAAGCTTAACGGAGTAGAGTACGAGATTAAATCAATTGACATCACCAAGTCTCCGTCTGAGCCAGCCAAGTTCGACAGAGTGGAACTACACAGGTAAACTGACGACCTGTTTATTCAGAGAAAATGCACATATATGGCCTCAGTTAATTTTCCAAACCTCTGTAAATATGGAGATCTGTAATGAATGTTGAATGTTGTTGTTTTTCAATATGATTTAGAATTTACCAAGATGTAAAGTTAACGGCCACCAAAGACGCCACCTCAAGTGAACCTGGTGCGCCGGTTGTGACCAGCAAGCAAGGAGAGCAGAAACAGAACCTCTTGGACCTCACTCCAAGTGACGTCGTTTTCTACATTGGAGGTTATCCTGATGACTTCACTGTAAGCAGCATGAAAGGAATACTGTTGTTTCTGTTATTTTCATTTGACTTTTTCTTCAAAAAACTTTTTTGCTATTCCCTTTCCCTTCAAGCTTATAGCTCTTTTTATTTAATTACATCTGTTAAAATTTCCACAAGTTAAACATCATGACTGAGAGGTACAAACAAGAGGTCATTTAGTCTTCAGTAATGTTTCTGGAGTAGCTTCATAATGTCTAAGAAAGTTACCCTGATCACGAACAAAATTGAGTTGCATTATGGGAAGTCTAGGAACATGCATGGTTTCTTTAATTTTAACTAGAATGGCTTGTGTTGAATCCTTTCTGTTTTGCTTCTCCTCAGCTGCCATCTTCTCTCAACTACCCCAAGTACCAAGGCTGCATTGAGATCTCCGTCTTTAACGAAAAAGTTGTCAGTCTCTATAACTTCCAGAATGCAGAGAATATCAATCTAGAGCAACCATGCAAGAGGTGCAGTGGGTCCTACTGTGACAAGTGTTTAGACTTACGGATGTTTTGTTTTGCTAATGACTTCTTTACCTTTTCTATAACGACATGTTAACTTGCCTCTCCCATCTAGATATGCACCTCAGATGGATTCTCAATACTATGAAGGCACCGGATTCACCAAAGGAATCATTAAAAAACAGTTTTCTGTCCTCACCTTCCATTTTACCATCCATACTCGAACAGAGAATGGTCTGCTCTTCTACGTAGGAAGTGGGGTAAATGAAAGATCCTTTTGTTTTCTTTACTTATTTGACTACTTTCTTCCCTACCTCTTCTTCTCCACAAAAACAACACCTGTACACTTCATACACCTTGTCATGAGCAGATAACACAAACGAATATCTTTACCTCCAACACAAGCAATCAAACATGCACTCAAACACATTATCAACATTATGTGCTGTATTTAATTTTGAATTTCTTCAAAATCTTAATTCGATTTTTCTCCAACTCCAGCATCTTATAAATATTTGTTTTCTCTATTTTTATTTTTTATCTATGTACTTATGTTGTAAGTATCTCTACTCCCAGACTTGTCTTACCTGACCCATACATTACTCTGTCGTTGTATTTTGTCAGCAGCTCCATTTTGGTTTTGTACTTCAAGAATTAACTCTTTCTTTTACTAACTTACTTTTTTTCCTCTTCAACATAGGAGGAATACTGTACTGTGACCATGGAGAAGGGTGCCATTGTTTTACGCAGTAGTTCGCTCACAGAACCAGCTACACTAGACATCAAGGAATTCCCGGTAAGAATGTTTCTTTTCTGCAAACTAAGGTTGTTCCTCGACAGAAAATCATTACTCAACCCCATTACATGTGTATATATGCATAATGCATTAAACCTCATCCTCCTTCTCTATCCTGTCTTCAGACAAACAACGACGAAATCCTTCAAATTGTTCATAATAAAAACAAATTAAGCGCCAAAATGACAGGCAAGGAATGGGTGAGAACCACAGTTGCGTTCAACAACCGTGAAGTTAAAGAATTCTACTTTGGTGGAGTCCCACAAGACATTAGAGAACGGTATGTGTCTGTTAATTTTGACCTCATCATGACTGTGTGTTGTGAGTTTTTATCAAGAATAACTTTCGTTTCTCCTCACAGACATAACATCACCATGCAGCCGTTTAAAGGATGCGCGAGGAATATGAAGCAGAACAGCGACCCTATCGACCTTGATGAGCAAGTTGGCGTCAGCAACGGATGTCCTAGGGATTCCTTGGTAGGATTTCAACCATTTACAAACACACATATCTGTACCCACCCATGTCTTCTTGATTAATGTCCTGGTTTTTTTTTTCTTCTCTAGTTCACACGTAAAGCAGAGTTCAGCGTGGGGAGCTCCCTGTCAACTGACCTCGCAGGCTTCAGTCTGGCTAATGATGTCACCCTGTCCCTCGGCTTCAAAAGCTCTGAGAATCAGGGTCTTATCCTGCAGGACAAACAACAGGTCAGTAAGCGTATCCTAAAACATGATGTTTGAGTTCAGATTTTTTTAAAGATTGGCTTCTTTTAGGACTGCAGGGCGGAGTTTTTCAAATCTTGTATTTTTGTCCTGTTTTCTAGGCTAATGGCATCAATCTTTCTTTGGAAAACGGCCATGTGGTTCTCGTTTTCATCAACAAGATCTTGAAATCCAACAAACAGTATCACGACAACCAGTGGCATTATTTGACTGTAACAAGAAAAGCAGGAAGGTATGAGAGACACACTGATTTTAATTCAAACATGCATTTAATGATGTGAGCATTTACACATATTAAACAGTGTCAGTGGTTTTCAATCAAATATGAACAATCTACGAATACTCATAAATTGTGTGATCTTTAGCGTACAAAAACGATATATCTTGATGATTTCCCAAACAGCATTGCGATGATTATTGACGATGTAGATGAGGGTAAAGAGCAGAGTGGCAGCACTACCATACCTAACACAAGTGGCACCATGTTCCTGGGAAAAGACACGTTCAAGGGATGCATTTCCAACCTTTACACAAGGAGGTAATATTTTCTTATTTCAGGTTGCACAAACTAATATAATGTAATCTTATATTACCTTTTTCCGAGTATTTTCGATAAGTGTATCATACCTGTTATTTCTTCTGTTTGTTTAGACAACAAAATATGTACATGGCTGAGGATTTCAGCAACTTCAAGTCCTCTGGAGATGTCTTGCTGGATGTTTGCTCTGCTGAGAGTCCTGCTCAACTGATGGTGGACCCCAATTCTAGAAAGGTATGTGTTTATCTTACAAGCTCACACTTCGTAGTCCATAAAAGAACATTTTTTTGTTTGAGCAGTCCCTGTATTTCTTATTGAATAATAATACAAAATGAGATAATGATTGATGCCACAAACTAGCTGTAAGTCTAACCCATCTTTCTCTTTTGTCAACTTTATGAATTTGAACAATGAAACTACTTCATAACTCTTTTGATGAAGGCACATAAATGACACAGCGTTCTTCTTATGTTGACTTTGTTTACATTCTATTTTGCTGCCTTGTTTCCAGAGATGAAGAAGGAGGAGGACTAAGACCTGCTGATGCTGACAAGAATCTATAGTATTATTAATATGACCAAGACTCACCACAATGTTCTATCGCTTATTCACAAGCTCAATCATCTGCAGTGTACTTGAATAAAAAGGTTGCGTGGTCATTCACAATAATCATAAGAATTGTTAAATGTGTTGTATCTCTGTCTATTTTATTTAAAAATCAAGTTACTACAAACACAACTTGTAAATCAGCTCATGTCTTGTTTCTTTCTTTTTTGTCCATGTAACTCAATAATCCACATCCTAACACTCATGCCTGATTAGAAAATGATAGGAATGGTATTACTTTTAATGATTATTAAACTTCATATCCAATTAATACAAAGCATCCGAGTTTCTCAACATTTTTATGGTTTATCCTGACAAAGTGATGAGTGAGCGATACTCCTTATTTCAGGACATACAATGATTACATTTGAAAATGTGACCACTTCAAATACTTCTAAATTCAGCTGTAGGCTAAAAAAATGCAGTTTCTATGTAATACATGCCTACATAAATATATGTTTGGACTTGAATTATTAGTCCCACTTCTTTCTTAAGTCTACATGGAATTCAAAGTATTATAGAGAGATTAAAGAGAGGTATTAAAATCTGACCTACATGATAATAAATGAATGTATCCATTGAAAGTTCCTCATGGTGAAATAAGTGAGGCCTGGATTCAGAAACAATCGCGTCCTATGTTTTCAAAAGCATGATTTTATGAATTCATGAAATCACTATTAATCTTGCATGTCAATCATACTTTACAGAGTCATATGTATTCGATTGAGAACATGAGACTAAATGACGACATGTCACAACCACAATCTAACAACCCCTGACCCTATTCAAGCCCACAAAAGCTTTTCTGATTACGAATTCTCAGCTGCTGCATACGTTCATTAATCACCACAGTCTAGACTGTAAACAAAGCAGAAACAAAGGGCGAAAATATAGAAGAAATACTGCTGAGATATTCATTCATCACTCATGTTCTCATTGCATCATTGATCATTTTATCACATCATGTGCGTGGTATTTTATTTTGATGTCCATCATCTGTGTTTTCCACAGTGTAAGGCCAACATGAGCCAATTCAAAAGATAATAGGACTAATGGGAAATGAAAATCCAAACTATGTTACAACTGAGCACACATACAAAAAAAACTGAAAGTTTAAGTAGTGATAGTAAAACCTCAGTTTAACCATAACAAAGCAAAATGTTTAATTAAGACAACTGTCAGACTTTTTCTAACACTATCTAAATTATCAATCAATTAATTTACCTCGCTGTATTAACAACATCCATACTGACATATTTGTCACCACTAACAACATGAATTATAAAATTGTAGTTTTTCTGGTAGTAAACTCTACTTCTGGCTAGGAAAACAAAAGGGCTGGGAATCTTTGGGTGTCTCACGATTCGATTTCGTGTTTGTGATGTACCTTTCATTGATCCATGAATTCAAAGTCTATTTGTGAATTAGCACATACTTCAGGATCTACTCCAGTCATCTGTGAGACTGGATGAATTTATTGCTGCTCCAATTGGCATTCTACTGAGTTAAAGAGCTAGCCTTAGCACTTAGCAGGGAGTGACTGATTAGCCACCTGACATAGTTAAACATTGTTACACAAGTTCATTTTAGACATGTATTTATTGCCAAATGTTTACTGATTTGATCTGAGATTGACAAGGAATGATGTTTGCTCTTTTTTCAGTCTTCTATGATTAAAAAAAAAAAGAAAATATAATTAGTTTGGGGAAAGTTTGAGCTACAAAGCAACACGTTTAAAAAAGTTAGATTGGACTTTGGGTAACTGCTGGACTTTTTATTTGATTCACCATGTCTGACAGTTTTATTAGCCAAACAATAGGCAATTACACTTCAAAATAGTCAACTGATTTACTGATGTTGTGGGCTGACATTCATTTATTAAATCAATGTCACAACACACACTCTGTTCACAACTGTGGATAAGTAATAACCCCTCTGTTTGAGGAGCCCCCAAACGATTATAGTATAGATATAGTATTTCATATATTTTAACTCAAAGTATTGTCAGTCTAACCACTTCACACATTGATGTTACCTCCCCTCTTTATGTACAGAGTGGAACCCTTGTGGAGACTCCCTAAACATCTGTTAGCAAGCAAAGATTTGAGTGTTAACCTTTTGTTTTTGTACGCTGTTTTAGGAAGGTGTGATGCAGGTGATCAATGAAAGTCTATCAGAGTGCGCACTACCAGCCCTGGTTCAACATGCTTATCGCTTGGGTGGCCCTGTTAGCAGCCTGAGCTACAGTCTTCCCCTACAAGTCCTGCAGCCCAGGTGAGTTTGCATGTATGCTCACATATTCAGTGTTACATTTATAAATGTAAAATGTGCTTGGCTTCAGTCTATCACCTCAAAAACAATGCAGTTTAGTCATTTGCCAACTTACTTGTAGAGAGACCAGAGGTGCTGCTTGTCAACAGGCAAGGCAGGCAACTGCTTGAGGCTCAAGGTCAGTAAGGGCCCCCCAATGCTGACAAACGTAAAACCGAAGCAGTAGCTCAAATTGTGTGACAAATTTTGCTATGACAGTAGGAAACCTCCCTAATAGGGCCCCATTTGACAGCACTTGCCTTTTTTAACCTGCATAGTATCTCATGTATTATTCCTTCATTACAATAAAACACTGAAGGAAAATGAAGAGGCATTATCTGTCTTGGAGTGAAAAAAGAAAGAGGAAGAGCGTCGGAACACTGGCAGACATAATGGTGGTTGGAGGGGCCCCCATTTAATTTTTGCCTAGGGCCCCAACAGACTGTAGAATCGCCACTGAGAGACAATAAAGATGATGTGTTTGTTTTTCCTCCCCAGGCCTCATTTCTCTCTGGATATCAGGACTCGATCTACTGAAGGCCTGCTGTTTTTTGCTGCTACCAGAGGAGGGCGCTCTCACCTTGCTGTATACATATCAAAAGGCAGGATCAGACTTTCTGTCGGCAAACAGAAGGAGATCTTCAACAGGGAGAAGTACAACGATGGAAAGTGGCACTCGGTTAGTGGATTCATTAAAACTCAAAATATGTTGATTTTAAATCTGCATAAAACATAATATTTTATTATTCTGGGAATTTCTGCCTTCAGGTCATATTCAGTTTGGAGAAGAAGAAGTTTCGGTTGGTAGTGGATGGGATCAGGGCTCAGGATGGTCAGTTGACAAATGCTGAGTTGACTTCTATGCAGCAGTTTGTGTCACCTGTGTACCTGGGCAGTGCTCCAGAGACCCTTCACAAAGAGCTGAAGGTAAAAAGTAAAGTTCACACACAAACAATCAAACCACACATTTTAATGTCTATATGAACTTATACATTTTTGTTTCATTGTTTTCTTAATTTTAGTCCAAGGCCCTTCCAAAGCAGAGTGTGTCTGGCTGTATCCGCGGTTTTAAAATGAATGGAGCGCCGATGTTAAATCCCACCACAAATCACGGTGCTGGTCCCTGCTTTGAGGGACAGACACAGAGAGGGGCGTACTTCTCAGGGAAAGGAGCACATGTGGTCATCAGTGAGTACATCTCTGTCATTGCAATTTTCAAGAAATACTGCAGGAGAATTTCTAACGCACACAAAACAATCTCAATCAGTTCCTGTTGATGATCAGAAAGAAGTACAAACGTCACAACTTTTGAGCAATTACATTTTTTTTTAAATTTCTTACAGTATATTGTTGTTGTGTTACACTTGTTAATGACTTCTTTTGTAGGTCTAATCATTTTTTAATATTTTTTAAAGAAGTTCCCTGAAAGCACACTGCCTTATTTATTACTTAAACTCATGTTTATTATGCATCTTTTCAGTTAATTAGGAAACAGAAATCTATAGTTGCTCTGCAAAATTGTGCAGTGCAAAATTGTGGGATGTTACAAAGAATACCAGGGGGAAAAAACTGCCTAAAAAACAAACAGAACTTTAGTTTACTTTAAACTCAAGTTAATATTAGGGTGCTTTAAAATGTGTATATGCTTGCATGCTAAATCACATAAATTGATGAATTCCTAAACTTTACCATGTTCCACTTGCCTGATGTGCTACAAGTAAAATACTGTCTTGTTGTATAAAAATGTGATTAATTTCATTTAAGAACACGTCTCATTTCTTTTATAAATCTTACCAAATTAGATAGTGATTTACTTTGAAATTATTTGCATGTCAGTTCCTTTAAAGAAACTATGAGAGAAGAAAGAAAGAGTGTCCTTGATTATTTCCATTCATGGCTGTCTTTTCATCGCTCATTATGTCTAAATATCGACATCTACAATCAGGCCAGTGATGACATTTGTGTTGTTTTCTGTGTTCCAGATGATTCCTTCGTCGTAGGTTCCAGCTTTGAGCTTCTGTTTAACATTCGTCCACGGATTCCGACTGGACTCCTGCTGCATGTTGGTGATTCCGGTCACTATCTCACCGTGTACATGCTCAGAGGAGAGGTAAGGCCTCACACTGAAGCGCTGTTATAATGCTGCCACATCAGTTCGTCTGTCTTTCAGGCTATTTGCCCATAATCAGAGTGAAAATAGGAATCTCTTTCATAATCAACATAGCCAACTTTGCTTTCTTTTAAAGTTTATTATTAGGCTTTCTATGCATTTATTTAGAGATAGTACAGCGGATAGAGTCAAATTAGGGAAAGAGAAAGTGGGGAATGAAATGCGGGAAAGGTACTGCAAGTCAGATTTGTCCCCCAGGCTTCTGAACATGTGGCGCGCGCACTAACCACTAGGCTACCAGAACCCCCAACTTTGCTTCATTTATTTTTTATTTCTGTGACTTAACGGAGCAGAACTTAAATATAGATTGAAAATATATCGTTATGTAAAGTTTGTTCCCTGTAAACATGATTGACTGTTTGCCCTTTACAGGTAGTGGCACGAGCCAACAATGGTAAAGGGGAATTCATGGTGTCGGTGAAGCCAAAAGCTTCCTTATGTGATGGAATATTTCATAAAATTTCAGGTAAATTTTTACAAAAGTTCTACATGAAAGGTTTAAATTTAAGATGAAGTAACACTGCTGTTACAACACAAATATGATTGTCTTTTGCATCATGTGTCTTCTAGTGATCAAGAGGAAAAATGTTGTGCAGCTGCATGTGGACACAATAGACAATTACAAGATTGGTCCTCCATCTTCCACTACAGCTTTGACCAAAGACTCCTTGTATGTGGGTGGCATTCCTGGTGAGTGTTAATCTGTTAATCTGGGGGTCTAATCTACTAAGATTTGTTTTGTTTAACTTTATTGACACATCAGTCATATTTAAAATGTCCTAGAAACCAAGTGATACTGTGGTCATCTTAGGCCAAGCTCTTACTATTAACAAAAATAAATTCTGTTAAATGCATATTGAAATGATTCAAAAGAAGGTTGCTTATTCATTCAGGTTAGCATGCCTGGATTTCTACACTTTATGTTTTTTCATAAGCTTTGGGAAAAGTTTAACAAAATTGTAAGACTTTCTGTAATCATTTATCATGTAAGTGTACATCAGCAAACAGCAAATAATATCAAGTCAATCTGTTAAAAGTAAGCTGTAAAAATGTCCTTACCTACATGTGTTACCTTTTTGCTGCAGAGATGTCAGTGCACCAGACACTTCCTGTCACGTCGTCCTTTGTTGGATGCATCCAAGACATGAGGATCAACAGCGAGCCAGTCTCTTTGGACCGGCTGTCCGGTGCGTTTGGTCCAGTCAACCTCAAAGAGTGTCCCGGCTGAAGGAGTGCATCTCACACCGCATCATCATCATGCAACGAAACCTGGGACCATGTCCAGTGCCAACCATGTGCAATCTATTACCAAGACAGAGATTGTGTTTGTTTGTAAGAATGTATATATTATGAGAAGTGTGTGCAGGTGTGTTTGTTTGTTCGTGTGTGTGTGTGTGTGTGTGTGTGTGTGTGTGTGTGTGTGTGTGTGTCTGAGTCTGTTTGTAAAAAGATCTGAACAGAAGATTACAGGTTCATAGTATTTTCTGTATTTATTTTGAGATAAAATCATGTATCATGGCACAGATTGACAAATGCATATTCTATCAGTTTTTTTACAGTCAGATGTGTTGGTTCATTCAATTCAAAAGCTACTGAATATGCTTGTGATTGGTCAAGGCTGCAGCGTGAGCAACCCAGCACTTTAAGAAAAACCAATGATGCCTTTGTGATGGTGCTTTCATGGAAATCAACATTAATAGTTTATTTTTGTTCAATTGAATACCAGATTTTCTATGTTTACATCCCCGGTGCTTTACTCCATGACATTTCAGGGGCTGTGTAGCTACTGCATATTAATATCCAAATGCTGGCCTGTTGAATTTTGCAATTAAACTGGTCTATCAGACATGGAGGTTTAACACAGGCCATACAATCACATGTTTTTGTCACATGTTTTATTACTGTTCTGAATTCATTTTCCCACTTGCATTCCTTTTTTTTGCATTAATAATTTCTGTGTAGCTTAAGTGCCAGTTGCTCCAGAAAATAGCATGTACTAAATGTTGTGGGGCATTGTTGATTTAAAAAATTCCAAATAGATGCAATTAGTTTAAGTCCTGCAATTCATGTTTGGGACCATTAAACAACATTATTATAAAGTGGAATGAAATATCGCTTAAAGGTTTGTTTGGTGTATTGAATTTCCCCCAGAGAGTGTTTACTTTTCTAATTTGTACATTTGTGGAAACATCGGTAATATGAGAAAAAATATGCATGATGATTGGACATTCTTTTACATGCATTCCTGTCTTGTGACCACTGATTTGTAATCCATTTTGTATTCTGTTGAATTCATGTGCTTTATAAATACTTCTCGGGGCCATAAGTAGGTCTTGAAAAATGTCTTTTATTTTCATGTTGACAAATTATTGTATGGTTGAGAAATACATTTTTACAAAAATCTAGGGTGACTGTTGAAATATATTCAGCGGTATGTATTGAATTTGATTAAAGACCAGAAAAATATAAATTGCACGTTTTATAATTTTTTTTTTTGGAGTTCAT
The DNA here is from genome assembly GCA_020745685.1 of Tautogolabrus adspersus. NCBI lineage: Eukaryota > Metazoa > Chordata > Actinopteri > Labriformes > Labridae > Tautogolabrus > Tautogolabrus adspersus. The sequence continues at coordinate 17,996,311 of CM036544.1, forward strand.
ATGAGGACACAAAAATATTTAACATGAATTAACATTATTCTATTGAAATTGTTACAAATTGAACAATGAAGTTGTTGCCTTAAACTTGTGTACTTCTCTTGTTTGTTTAAAGCTTGCATTATTATTTTAGAAACATATTAAAGTTTAACTCTTTTTTTAATTAAAATCATGAATTTATAAATATATATAGTTATTTTGTTTAGCCAGGCTACTCTTGTATGAAGAGGTTTGACACAGCATGTAGGGATATTTCTATTTGTTTATATATTTATAGCCTAAATACAAGTAAGTACATAAACCACCACGCCCCCACTAGTGCTGCCTTCACGGACTTCATGAAGTCATGAGTGAAAGTCGTAACTCGTGCGAACAGGTGCAGCACCAAATTCTGTAATCCTTCAGGTTCTGAAACCGTATTAGCATTTCATTCATATTGCATTGTTGAAGCCGCCTTTAAACATTTTTCTTTCTTTTTTTCCACAAGTGACAACTGTGACCGAAAATGATGTTTCCTTAAAAAAATGTATGTAGTGAAAGAAATTACGATGTATTCGATGATTCCTTTAAACAGTGACACTAACTTATAGCTTAAATACGTTTAGGGAATGGCTCTTGTTGAATGGGGATATTCATCACAGGCTATCTGATACATACAATATTTAAAGAAAAATACAAAAACGAAATTCACGATTCTGAGCAAACAGAACATTAAATGGTCTCTGCTTTGCGAGTACATAAAAAAGGGGGCATATCACACAATGGCAGCTCTTTTCTTGATATATAAACGCCTGTCTTTTTTTGAATGTCAATATTGATTGGCCAGTCTAAAAAAGGAAAGTGATATTTCCGATTACCCTCAGAGGCAGCACATTTCCTGTCTGCGGTCAGGCGGCAGAATACGGAACAGCGACTCACGCACAACCGCTGGATAAACGACCAGCTTACGCACACAAGTTGTTAGCCATTAGTCTTTCTCACCTTTTGTTTTTATTTGACTGTGAACGTTCAATAATGAATTCGACTGCGTCGGCTCAAAACTGCGCCACTGACTGCGACTATTTTCCTTTAGAGTAAACTCTAGAGACACACCGCACTTCCCCTTCTTCCGCGCCTCTCCCCCTCCGACCGCTTTCAGTCTCTCCGCCGGTTTGGGGTGTCTCAATGGCGGACCAGACAGAAGCAGCCCCGGGGAGCGTGAAGGAGGAGAAGACGGACCGTATTAACGACACAGAGCTGGCACTGAAGGGAATCAATATGCTCCTCAACAACGGATTCAAGGAGAGTGATGAGCTCTTCAGGACATACAGGTCTGTGAGTGTCTGTCTGGGAAAATACAGCTGTCTGTCTGTTCCGTTAACATGGTAGTGATGGACACTGAAATGAGCTCACGAGGAGGGTGTTTTTGTTGTGACAGGTGTAACGATCATTACCATGGTCAACCAGCACGAGTCAAAGCCAAGCCACTGTCTGTGATTCATTAGTAAAAACAAAACTCCCTACATCCTCGTCACGCTCCAGTGTAGCAGCATATGATCCGGTCACAAGCAGCAGGAGGAATTTAGTTTGATTACTACGAGCAAATATCCACAATGTGACTAGTGATGCTGTAACTCAGTGACTCCCAAAGTGGGGCGTGGGGCCCCGGCACGACTTGACAAAATGTGCACACCTTTTTTTCTTTTTTTGCTTTTTACTGCTAGCAAACCATGGCAAATGTTGTGAGAGGACTTCCAGGTAAATGTGAGGAAAATGAATCTACACAAAAAGTCACAAATTGTGAAGTTTCACGTTACAGTATCACTCTTAATTGTTTCCTCTTCAAAAGTGGCTTTGTTTTGTTTTTTTGTTTGTTATTACACACCGAAGTTGTTGCTCTGCACTTTCTGCAGCCAATGTTTGAGATGTATCATAAAAAATGTGGGAAATTCTTTGCGAAGAAGGTGACTGTCTGTGTTTATATGAATTTATGTTGTTGTGTGTATGGTTATGTGGGGTGAAAATATTTCCATCTGCCAAATGGGCCAGGCTGAAAAAGCTTGCTAACAGCTGCTCTAACACAACAATGTCTTGGCCTATATAATTCTATTTCTTAATGTGTGGTTACAGGCTGATACAAATGCTGGACCCATCATGAGAGAGGCAGCAGCTCACGATTACTCCATGATAGATGAGTCTGCCAGTTATTACTCGATTAGTTGAATAACTGGTTAAAACATTTCTGATAACAGTGGAAAACATCTGCCCAAGTTTGTTCATATATTTTTGTCAGTCTTTTCAGTTTGATATGAAATATGACATGATACTGTATTGGTCATATTAGTGTTGAAAGGCTAGAAACATCCATTTCTATGTGTTTTTGTTTGCATAACATTTAATGACCAATCAAAATAGTTTGAGATAAATTGTTAATTGACTTCTATCTATTAACCAAACCAGTCGTTTAACTAACAATCATCCATGTAAATATGCTAATGTTTCAACAAGGAACCATTCAGGTTAGCGAGTTAGCATTCCTGTCATACCAGTCGCTGTCAGTAGTTTTGAGCAAGTTAGTGTTGAGCTTGTTATCTTGGCCGAGCAGGTTTCTTCCCTTACAACCACGCAGTACTATTCGATGGTTGCACCTTTCCAGGCTTCTGTTGAACCAAGATGTTCATTTTTAGATGGTATTAAATGTATTAATGTTGAATTTACACATCCTTCATCCAAACCCACATCTGAGGTGATAAGTAAACTATCTTTTCTTTGTGAACTCCTCAAACTTTTTAAACTTTTTAAATGAGTATTTCACAAATTGAGCATGGAGGACAAAAAACGGTTTGCTCTTATCATAAGTAAGCTGAGGGGGGTCACACCATGTAGATGTTGTTTTAAGAGGTGTCAAGCTTTAAATGTTCAGTGCCTCCTGCTCTAGCCTCACTATCTGGCCTGAGACCACGTACAGGTTTTCTAAACGTCCTTCAACCCTGTTAATAGGGTTGATTATCTTCAGGAAGGTTTCTCTTTCATCTTGAATGTTGATGCCACAGAAGGGCAAACCACTATGTGTCCTGACCCCTGGTGTGGGCTTAAATGTCACCTCCTTCGCTAATTGAGTTAAGCACTAGGTGTCATCGTGCTGTGATTGCATCAGCAATAAAAACGATGAAAGGAAGTGAAGACACATATACATCAACTGGCAGTGAGCTTGTGACTGTATTTTATTTCCAGGTATTTTATTTCCAAGTTTCCAAGTTGGCATTTTGTGTTAAATTGTTCTTTAACCATTTATCCTGTCAACATAATTTAACATGTAACCTCTGAATGAACTCGCTTCAGTGTGACTGTCATGTCGGGCCTCAACTTGTCCTGACAGTCAAAGTCAATCAATCCAGTTCTTATTGCATAAAACGTGCTTCACAGTTGTCATTCCACCAACGAGCTCTTTTTAAGCCCTGTAGATCTGTCACCTGTGTACAGAGCATTCCTCTGACTGACACGTCACCTGTTCTCTATCTTGTGTTTCAGGAATCACAGTCCTTTAATGAGTTTCGGGGCCAGTTTTGTGAGTTTCCTGGTAAGTCATGCTGCTGTCTGTTTTATCTTTGCACTTCAGTGTTCCACTTTGAAACCTATTTCAGTTTCTTAATTAGGTTTAAGGAATTTCCCATGTGTTCATGTCTTGGGTAGAGCAGGGATTTTTTTTGGGGGGGGGCAAGAAAACAGAGGGGCAACTGACGTCATGTCCTTTAGAATTTTTATTGGTTTGTGTTGAATGTTTTTTTTAACACTACACTTTTTGGATGGGTGGATGGATTTTTTTTAGAAGTGGATTGAAACTAATAAGAAAAAAGAGCAAGATGTCGTCAAAAATAGAGATGTAAACCTCTCAGCTCAAAAACCCAAAGCATGTTGGGAGGGCAAAGAATCAAAATACATACACATCATTTTCATCATCATCGTTTTTTTACAATGTAAACAGGATTGGAAAAAAACACTCTTAACTAAAGGACGATAGTCCTAATTCTATATAGTTGTACATTTATATGACATTAGCAGGAATTGTGAGATCAACCCTCTCAAGGGAAAAGAAAGCTAAAGACGAATGATTCAATCACTTCCTGTTAGCTTAATTTGAATAATAAGTGTAAAGCACATAAAAAAACACATCACCTGTTTGAATGAGTGAGAATTCCTCCACCTTGAGGGAACATTGTTCATCTTCTGACATTTAAAATGACTGGATTAATCACCCGGCTACCTTTTTACTGTAGAACGCCATGATGACGTTTGAAGAGGAGAAAATGCAGATGGCCTTTGAAGACCTCAAAGCTACAGAGAGACTGTGTGAGAGTGAAAACACAGGTGTCATTGAAACCATTAAAAACAAAATCAAAAGGAGTGTGAGTCTCTTTTCAACATGTAGTTCAGCAACATGTGTGTGTTTTTGACATCTATTATAAAGTGTGAGGTGTTTGTGTGGGCAGATGGACTCTCAGAGGTCAGGGTTGGCTGCAGTGGACCGACTCCAGAGGCAGATCATCATTGCTGACTGCCAGGTTTACTTAGCCGTGCTGTCTTTCATCAAACAAGAGCTTTCGTGTAAGAGAACCTTAAGTACTCGTTGTTTACCGAAGCATAATGCACACTTATCAGCAAGAATGAAAATGATGAACATAAATATCTGTAGATCTTTGCATGTTTCACTGACCTCATCGCTTACTCCTGACAGCCTACATCAAAGGAGGCTGGATTCTCCGTAAAGCCTGGAAGATGTACAACAAATGTTACAGCGACATAACACATCTGCAGGAGGGCAGCAGAAGAAGAGCGTCTGAGCAGCCAGCAGCGGTACCTTCTTCTCTCACATCCTCCTCTGACCTGTCCTCCCACAGCCGCTCCTCCTCCCCCGGGCCAAGCCCGTCCCACAAGCTGGACGGCATCAGCCCCGAGGCTCTGGACCGCCTTAAAGGTTCGGTTAGCTTTGGTTACGGCCTCTTCCACCTCTGCATCTCGATGGTGCCGCCACACCTGCTGAAGATTGTCAACCTGCTGGGCTTCCCTGGCGACCGTCTTCAAGGCCTCTCAGCACTCATGTACGCCAGTGAAAGTAAGGACATGAAGGCCCCCTTAGCTACGTGAGTATGTGAGTGAGTACGTCTGTGTTTCTGTATTCTAGCTGTACCTTGAGCTTGATCGGTCAGGTTTGAAAAATGATGACTTGGTAAGAAAGCATAGAGAAAGAAATGAGATGTCATCCAGAAAGATGAGGTATCGTCTTGTGCTGCTGCCTACAATGAATTACACGTCCTCATCACATTGACCCTTGGCTGATACCTAGAAACCCTCTTGTTCTAATATGATGAATTAAAATACAGGTATTATTGTTTTTAGAGCTGTACATTTAACCCTTTTTATGTTTCAACTGGTCTGACAGTCTTATTTTGGAATTGAAAAGAAAAGCCTTAAAATGCTTGATGGGGAAACATATCGTTTGCTATGATACATGTAATGCTTAGATAGCACCCCTCTTATTGTTTGTTTCGATCACTTGATACATTTCCTGAAATCTCCTTTGTTTTTCTTCTCTGATACAGTATTTACAAAGAGACGCCATAATAAATATTAGTGCTTTGTAGGCTAATCTTTTGTAGAAGGAGCAAGGAGATCTGTGAGGGCTTAGAAATAATGGTTTTGTATTGAGAGATGAAGTGATGTTCTCGCTGACACTTGATACTGTGTTTCATGCTGCTTTAGACCCTGCTGTACCTGATCTAATATTAATAAGATCTTTATCAATACTTTGTTGTACAGCGATCAATACGTCAATCAGCCTTAAATAATTGACAGATTATTGAACAAATATAAACAGAGCAATATACAAACTTGACAGTTTGTAAAAATTCATCTAAAAAAAAAAAAAGGTTACCCCTCACTCATTACAGTCTCTGTGCCTCCCCTTGCAGCTTAGCACTCTTGTGGTACCACACGGTAGTGCAGCCCTTCTTTGCTCTGGATGGCGCAGACACACAGGAAGGCCTGATGGAAGCCAAATCCATCCTTCAACAGAGGGAAGCGATCTATCCAAACTCCTCTCTCTTCATGTTTTTCAAAGGCAGAGTCCAACGCCTCGAGGTAAACCCCTGATTAAAAAAAAGAAGGCCTTATTACAGTATTCCTGCCTTGACTTCTGACTTAAAAAAGCCTGTTGCTCACACCACAATGTTTCCCGTTACCAGTGCCAGATCAGCAGTGCCTTGAAGTCTTTCCGCGATGCCTTAGACCTGGCCTCTGACCAGAGGGAGATTCAGCACGTGTGTCTATATGAAATAGGTACTCATACCTTTCAGATTTCATACTTCCTTGCTCAGGACTTTTTTTGAATCATAATATGTGACTGTTGAACAATTCAGGTTGGTGCAGCATGATTGAGCTGAACTACAGAGAAGCCTACAGGGCCTTTGAGCGCCTGAAGACAGAGTCACGCTGGTCCCAGTGCTACTACGCCTACTTGACAGGAGGTGGTAACAGTACAAATGAACAAGGCTTTTCTTCTTACTTCTTTTTAATCCTTACTAATAACTTTTGGTTTGTTTTCAAAGTGTGCCAAGGAGCCACAGGTGACCTGGAGGGAGCTGCTTCTGTGTTTAAAGATGTTCAAAAACTTTTCAAGCGCAAGAACAATCAGATCGAGCAGTTTTCTATGAAAAGGGTGAGTATGTGTCCAGCTGATATTGTATTGCAAATTATTAGTGCAAAGTCAACAGAAGTCAGTGAAGTATGTGTCCAAACGTTTTATCAGGCTGAGAAGCTGAGGTGCCCCAGTCTGTCCAAAGAACTCTGCATCCTATCTGTGATCGAGATTCTTTATCTGTGGAAAGCTCTGCCCAACTGCTCCACTGCCAAGCTGGAGACAATGACACAAGGTTCTTGATTTTTATTGTTTGAAATCACTTTCTGTGCAAGCTATTTAGTTGTTGTGTCATTAAGTGTATTTTTTTACTTTGTAGTCCTGCAGGGGATCGACGATGCTTCGAGTGCAGGCCTAAAACATCTGCTCCTTGGTGCTATTCACAAATGTCTCCATAAAACCAAAGATGCCATTCAGGTACCTTAACGATTAATTAATACCCCAGTGTGCTCAAACATGTGAGGCTAACACATCACATCAATTGTTTCAGTTTAACGATAATAAAGATTTGACATTATTCTGATAACCGCTGTTACGGACACTACCCGCCTTTGTTTGTTTCAGTATTTTCATCTTGCTGCAAGGGATGAAGTGGGCCGTCTCAGCAACTCGTATGTGCAACCCTACTCCTGCTATGAGCTGGGCTGTGTGCTGCTGAACACCCCAGAGGTAAGTTTATTTCTTGTGTATGTGTGTGAAGAGAGAGAGTCCTTTATCTAAGCTGGCAGAGAAGTCACATTGTCTTAATATTTTATTCTGTCTCTTTTTCAGTCTTCAGGGAAGGGCAGGATGCTTATGCTTCAGGCCAAGGTACAGTGACTTTCTCTGTTTGCTGTATACTTTCATCTTTGTACTTTATACCGATGCTTTTGTTTGTGTTTCGATTGTTAATAACTGAAAGTAGCTGGTAGCAAGTTTTGTAATTTATCAAAGAGTAATCTATTCAGCCTACTCACGCAGCTAAAGCCATCTTGTCTTATCTCTGCCTTTTTTCAAAGTTTTTAAACAAGGTGTTGAAGTTCTTAGTTTGTGTTTGCTGAGAGTTCCCTCACTACCCAACCAGGAGACTGTGTATCCAAAATAGCTTGAGAAAGGGGACTGATTTTGTAATGCCACAAGCAAAGGTTTGTGGCCATTAAAGTTCATCTGTAGGCTTTGGATGTAGTTTGAGAGTGTTGTCTGAAAAATAGTCTCCAAACTTCCACAGAGGTTAGTAGACAGCCACAACATCATGACGAACTGGACCAAGAAAACGGTCCCTGAGGTAGTAAGTGTTTAGCAATTCTGACAGGTCACGTCAACCCTAAAAAGAGGCAATCTCAATGATCGTGATGATTTGCAGGGACAAGCACCATTGAGATCTATTTTCTCCTTTGCAACAATTAAGACTGGGCTTCCCTGTTATGTGTCCCCATATTGAGCTAAACATGGATGTTCTGCACCCTCAGGGAGAGGCTGGATTGTCCGGCCTCATCATGAAGTCAGAAAGCATAGTTGGCAACACCCCATCCACACTGTGTTGTTAACAGAGTGCTCTAAACCATTCCCTCAAGTGCATTTGACACCCTTTATTTTAATAACCTACTCTTAAGGAAGGCAGTTCAAAAAGGCTGAATAATCAGGATGTGCCTACACATGTACAGTAAACGTGTCTGCCTGGCCTGTGGTGCAGCCTCACCCAAACTGAGCTGTGCTGGAAACGTCGAGTGCAGCAGTATTGACTGTGTTAGTGAATGATTGTCAGTTGATGCAGCTTGGGTCTCCCTATCTCTTTTACTGTAAGAGCCAACCCTGCATGCCTGAGCATATGCAGCAGTGATGGGAGCTCAGGAGGAGCGGAGCAGGGGGATCTCTGCTTCTTTAATGTTTAGAGTGCATTGATTGATTGTCACGGCAGCAAAGCTTGTTAGAGGGCATGGCACAAAAAACTGTTATTTTATTCACTATTTTGTCTCTTTTCATGGATTTTGCAGGAGGACTATGCCGGCTATGACTTTGAGAACAGGCTCCATGTTCGAATTCATTCAGCTCTCGCCTCTATAAGGGCTGCAGCACAGCCTTGACATTTTATCTGCACCTCGCACACTTTTAAAAAGCCACAACACCAATCAGGGCACTAAAGTTACACTGTTTCATTTCTTTTAATTTATTTTCAGTTTCCGAGCCAAGGCATCATTTGAGAATGCGTGCAATATGTACTGTAAATGTTCTCCAGGAGGTTCTTTACAAGAGATCTGTCTTGTTTTCTTTTACTGCACTGTAAATGACTCAATGGGTCTTCTTATTGTTTACATGGTTCAGTTCAAAACTAGATGCCAGCTCCCTCAGATGAAATCTATAAATGTAAGTTCAAAAGCATCAGTCATATTGCTTCCACAGAGGGACAATTTTACAGGTGAAGTAGAAAATGGCACATATCAAGTTTTAACTGAAGAAGCAGCTCGGCTTGTGATGTTAAGAAGCTGATGTTCCGACCATATCAGTGTTTTTTTTATATATTTGTAGTAGAGGCTTTGCTTATCCATAGGCGTTACCAAACCTTGATTTTATTCTCTTTTTTTAAGCAGAATTGTTTATCAGTGTAAATATGTCTTGCACACAAGTTGTAGTAGTCATGACAACATCATCTTGTACCACTGTTGATGGCCTAGAAGCACAGTGCTGCTCCTCGCTGTAAACTGGTTTCTTTTCTATTGTTTGTTGAAAGGTAATAAAATAAATATTGCAAATGAGAATATTGTTTTATTTACTGCACTTGATTAGGAACCATGTTTGATAGACTTTCATGATAAAATAAACATACATAATATAGTCTATTACAAACTCTTTTAACATCAACAAATCCACAGTAGCTACACACACGCCAGCAGCCAAGGATATCTACTGCAGAAGTCTGTCCTCAGTGGTCGAGATGATCCTGTGATACGGCTGCATTGTAAAGCTCAGCCTCAAAAACATTATTTTAAAAATGTTGAAAAAAAGGGTTACATTTTCCCCAAGTGAAGAGGATTTATTGCAGGGCGCATGTTTTGGACTGCACTAGTTTTTGTAGTAAAACGTTGAAATAACAATAAATTTGTTATGGCCGGTTGAAACAACGGTCATAAATGTACAACCGGCATATTTCTATTCCCCCTGAATCAAAAGATCACTTGTGAAACACAGGTCTGCATATTTCGGTTGTAAATCAAAGAGATGATAGGGCAGAGACACATTTGATGATCGTTTGCTTGAATCAGAATAAGTAGGACCTTAGGCAGAGACAACCTATAGTAAATAATACTTACCTTTGTAGTGCCACTCATCTGCCAATCCAAAAGACAAGTAAAATAAAAATATACTTCACACAGAATGAAGAGGTTTCAGTGAACATTAAGCTTTTATTTAGCAACAATAGAAATTCAGTTTTGATACCAAAAAGTGTGATAACGGAAAAAAACAAAAAACGTCAACTTCTATCAGCTATTCACAAGTAGAGAAAAAGAATATTCAGTGCTTGATTGTGAGAGAGGTAAGGCTTGCATAGTTATAAGGATATACATGCTTTTATTAGATAGCTAGACTTTAATTAGACCAATAACTGTAGGAATATAAGAAGTTTCACTGAACAAATGCAAGACTTAACACACACACACATCTATAGTGCAGAGCAAGGTGCTACTTTATCTACAGTCAAGTAGATGTATGTGCAACACTGTTCGTCTCTATACAGTTCATCATTTAGGACCTCATTAAATTGTATACATTTGTGAAGTTGAGTTACTGCCCAGGGTTCTCGTGAAACGCCACTTTTTACCGGCCCATATCTTTGCAGAGAAACAACTAGGCACAGTTAAATATCATTAGCTAACAAGCAGAATTTAAAACGCATCCATTTCAACACTAGCTATCTGCACAACTACAAAATAGACTCAAAAGGCTCCTAAATATTCTGTTTTAATCCTTAGCACTGCTAGACAGAGGACAAGCTAAAGTAGAATCAGTGTCAAAATATAATAAAGGTCAAATGAATCTGCTCAGGATGCTTCACACACTAACTGTAGCCTGTCAGTGATTTTATCTAGTATGTCTGCACTGATGTTATTTGTAAAATGACCAGAAGGAATCATGGAACATACTACTAACAAAAAAAACAAGGTTGCTGTTTCATCCCTCCAGCTATCTAACATCTATATCATCATATTTCTAAAACACAATGACATGCCTACATCATATTTAAGATGTCAAGGACCACAATAAATAAGCTAAGAGAGACTTTGTGCTTTTTCTTCACACAAATCTGTAGTAGTATATATATACTGTATATGCCTCTTGGTTTATTTAGTATCTAGATAGCATGTTAATTTAATCCTACCCTCTGTACCTTACTCCTTTACATTGTTGGAAGCTCTAACCAAAACAACCTAGTACAGCTAATGAAGTGGAAAGGTTGTAAAAGTAGATATGTATGTCCATGGTAATAGTTTGTATTTCTACGTATTAGTAGATTTCAGGCATGTGAGTGTAGTTCCTGTCCCAGTAGCCTTTCGAGTAGAGCCAGTCCTGAGCTTTGTTGTGAGGGTTGGGTCCTTGCTGAAACCACCTGCAGGGTTAAACAATAAGAAGATTGCCGTAATACCAATACTGCACTTTGGGTTAAGAGAGAGAGACGTAAAAGTAACACAGACAAATCAACACACAAACAAAAAGCAAAGGACTAGTTCATATCAAGTACCAAACTTGACATTGTATCCAATAACACAAGGTTGCAGTTGTACATTTTGTCCTGAGGGGGGTGGTGTAGTTTAGTGCAGCACTTCACATCAGAGAAAAAAAACACAGGAAAAAGGCAAAGCTTTGAACCAAACCTTGGGCCAAGTGCAGCGTTCCTTCTCAGTTTTATTTAAAGGGACACAAACAAATAAAAACAAGACAACGGGAAGGCAATTAACAAATATAATTAAAATAGGCCAATTACATTTTATCGTACAATTTAGTGACTTACCTTGTTTTCCACTCCTCTGTTGATTTAGTGCGATTTTTCCGAGCCATTCTCTGTTTTTCCTCAAGTCTCTTCTTCTCTGCACTCGCCAAATCTGTAAAAGGCACGAATAGGAACAAGCTTGCAAACCACCAGAGACAATAATTAAAGCTAATAAAAGGGACTAAAAGGAAAGGTTATACCTATATCTCCGTTCTCCATGGCTCGAATGTCAGGTCTGAGGCGACTGTCTGTTGGGGGAAAAACTCCCTCCATGCTCTTCTCATGCTCATTTAGGTGCATTGCAAATGTTGAAAATGCATAGAACTGCCAGAGAGAAAAACACATTACCAGAAAAACCTCAGCTGTCACAGAAGGAGAAAGAAAATAAGCAACAAATAACACAAACACTTGTTATCCTGCTAATAACCCTGCTTTTTCATTTTCATATCAACCAATTGTCACACCACCTTCATTTCTTTTCATACCTTGGCTGAGTTTTCTGGTCGAGGCGTTATCTTCCAGATGAGCTCGCTCCCCGGGATGACCTGGACGGTTTCAGCATCAGGTGGAGGCATCTCTTCTGGCTCCTCATCCACGCTGCTCTAAGTCCACAGTGATACAGAGACAGATATCCACAGGTTTTAACAGAGCTGAATGAAACTAAGAGGATTTCTAAAGCAGCAAACTTGAATACCTGTTTGTTGCCCTTTTTGTCATCAGAATTCTTTTTGTCCATCTTTTTGTGGGTCTCAAAGGTCGCGGGGTCGACTGTGTAAAGACACTCAGTCCATTTGCCATATATTGCACAGAGCTTCTTTTTGCTGCAAATATATAAAGCAAAGGGTTAATGAGAAACAGCTTTAGATGCTTTAACATCACACTATTCACTTAATACCTAATAGGTTCTTTATGATCTTCTTCTTTTACATATGACAAATCTACATTTCTCTCAGGCAAGATTAAACACAAGATGAACCATAAAATCACTGGTAATTAAAGGAAGAGTACCTTTTATCTAAGATGTAGCCCTCCACTTTATGGAGCTCTTTTCCAAAGAGGCCACAGGGTTTGAAAGTCATGCTGCATCTCTCTCCAGTCCTACCACAGAATGACAGACCGTTTACCGATTCTCTTTCACTCCTTCTGCTGAGCTAAAGGCTTTCAAACATTAACTATCTTGCTCTTCTGTTCTAATGGCAACCGTCCCAGTTCTGCTTCCCATGATCAATAAGCTGAAAGTAGAACAACGCTCTGCCACGAAGCGCAGAGAGACGGATGTTCATGCAACCAAGTCTTAGTGCATGCTAATTAGCGAGGCAGGCCTTTGTAGGCAAACAGACACACAGAGCAACGCACAGAGAAGGACATTTCTATTACTTGTGATTGATCACTTCCACACTGCCATACTGCTCAATCCAAAGCTGTCCCGCGATAATATTGTGCACACAACAGGTAGGGTTTGTCCAGGTGTAGGCTTCATTAAACCTGCAGGAACAGAAGAAACATGAGATGCAGTTGCCTCAAAAGGACTCAAATCAAATTTGCAGCGCAGTCTAAAGTTGATGTACTCACTTCGGCAGCTCAAGTGTAATAACGCCCTTAGGCTCAACTTCTATGCTTTTTCCCCAAAACTTGAGTCTGGGGTAGATGGAGCCATGGAAGACAAAATTCTCATTGAGGCCCTCGGCTTGAAAGGCACTTACTGGAGGATGGTGGCTCACTTGCTCGGAAACCCACCTAAAGCCCAAATCGTCTCTGGTGGACAGCAAAGATGTTTGGTATGGCAGGAAAGTCCACAAAAAAATTCATCTCCACCAAATGTAAAAATGTTTGTATTAAATGTGTAAATAAAACACATTTGTACCATCTAGTCTCTGATTTAAGTCCAAGGTCTTACCTGATGAGCTCGTATGTCTCCCCCAGTAGTGGGTTGAAGGGTTTCCCAGTCCTATCCCACTGTGATGCTACAGCTGAAACAGCGAATGCTGCAACACACTAAACAGCAATGACTTATGATAAACAAACTACAGGCAACTAAAAGAGTGTGTTTGAGTTAGATGAAGTAAACTTGGGCATGATCTTACCTTCATCCTCTCCACTGAGTCTGTTGTAGCATTGGCCTGGTGGATGAGGTAGGTGTGCTCCATGTATTCTGTTAGCCGCTGGAGGAAACTCAGAGGCTCATTAAATATCACAGGCATGGCAATCTTTGACAGCTCCTGCAAAAAATAAACAAAAGAAGAATGCAGTCAAACCTGTGAGGAAAAGAAGACTATTGAATGGGCAGTGGATTGTGGGTATTTCTACTCCTAATTCATATACACAATTCTACAAAACTGTCTTTTATGTCATCTTTTATGCATATTTGGGGTTTCATGTTAAAAATATTTACATCTTTATTGAATATTTCATTGCTGATATATTTCAACGTTCTTTTTGTTTAAGATGTATTTTTGGGCTTTGACACCTTATTTTAGAGATAGGTCAGTGGATAGAGTCAGAAACCAGGATGAGAGAGAGTGGGGAATAACATTGACACACAGATTTGAACCCGGGCCGTCCGGTCTTGAGGGCTTCAGCCTCTGTAGATCGGGCACGCACTCTAACCACTCGGCTACCGGCGCCCCAATCTGTAATCTTCAACTGTAAAATCTGAGCTTTCATGTAAAACAACAAACTTTAATCTAGTTTGTATAAAGAGATGAAGTGAAAGAAACCAGATATTATTCTAATGAAATGACCACATGACTGCACTGTCAAACACACTGTGTGCATGCCGGATGTGTGCCTGGATTTGACTGCATATCTCTGTCGGCCAACTGAACTGCATGAATCATTAGCCACGTTTAATTAGAAAATGAAACATTAAGAGACATTATAAAATGTAATTAAATCCAGGCTGGTGCAGAGTGAGGACTGACATCCCTCAGGAAACAAAGACACTGATACTAATGCCTACACTTCTAAAAACCAACCTTAAGTATGTGTAGTACAAACACTAATATAACACAACGACATAACTTTTTAAGTTCGGAAACTGAAGCACAAGAAATACATGATGGATCTGTTTTAGGAGTTTCTTCAGCTCTCACCATGCCGATGCACTTTTTCAGGATACTCCATATGCTGACGTCGTTCCTGGAGAACATGGGAGCCGGCAAACATGTCCTGTGAGAAAAAGTAGACAGAAAGAGGGAAAGACACAGTCAACTATAACAGAAAATGATGTTGATGAAAAGGATTTCTATCACTTCCTGTGTTCTAAAAGAGGGGAGAACAAAGCTTGAACCACCATATTGGAAACAAAGTCATCTGACACCTGTAAGCTAGTGAGCTTTCAGCTGGTCTGCTCTCATGCAATACTCATGAATAGATGTATAACTGCACGTGTCCTCAAGACACTGCTTAAATAGATTTTTTTGCATCTAAAGCTTGGTTAATAAACATACGTTACTTTTGCTATTGCTTTAAATAAATTATGACTTAACATTTTCTATCTTTTGTCTATCTCTGTTACACAAACGCAGCTGCCTGGCCAATCTGAGCCTGTGCTACTTGAGTGAATCTGTAGCGAGCTGTGACAGAGTCAGAGTCTTCTAACTTTGCTTACAGCAGTGCTGTGGACTTTTTACAGGTACGCTGGCTGGAGGCAGATGGTGCTGAACCAACTCCACAAATAAAAGCCATTACTTCAGCTGAATAAACAGAGAGGTGGGGGGATGGGGGTTTGCTCCATGTGTAGCATGGAGTCACAGAGCAGTGACGCATGGCAGACAGTTTTTCTGGCCCAGTTCTTGCTTCATGAGCCTCGGTGCCAAAACTAAACTAACTAATAAAGAAGGTTTTTTTAATTTTATTTGGACGTTTATCAAAACTAAAACATGATAACTGATCGTAGTTTCCTTATTTCTTAGTACAGTTGATCAAGTACTGTAAATGTGCATGTCTAGAGACTCATGGGATCTTCTGATTTTGGAGTTCAAACAAAAACTTTTTTAGATGAAACGCTCCAGTTTCACTGACAAAGTTCCCTATTTTAGCTTAGTTTACAGTCAGAAATCCTTATCTTTGTGATTCAGTATTTCCAAGTTAAAATCATCTTTTCTACCAGCATAACAAAATACATCTACACTATGACTCACATTTTTAAAGAATGCATTGCTGGGTTTCATAGAAAAGGGAAATAGTGAGAGGAATGTTAAACATAGAATTAAGCATAGAAAAGAAGCTTCTATGAATGGTGGGAGGTACTTTCAAATAAACAGACACCTAATAAATCTTTAATGCACAAGCCAATCTCACACGCACGCACACACGCGTACACGTACGTACGCATAGCGAGCCAGTCCCCTTTCCAACTCCTACTCTGAGCCAGCACATGCTAAAATTACATTATTCATGAATCACTTGTTGAATAAAGGAGGAGAGGCCAAGCCAGAATGTGTATCCATCGAAATAGAAGAAATCGTCACAAAAACAAACAAACAGAAATAAAAACATGAAACACCAAGAGCTACCCTGATTGTTCGCTTGGAGAGTTGAATCTGTCAGGAAAAACAAAACAGGCTATTCTCAGTGGAGTGGGTGAACAAACAAAAACACCTGACTACAAAAACAGAGCGGAGTGGAAAGACGGTATCCCATTACACAAACTCTTCCATTTATTGACCTATCCTCTTGCTGATTAAGGACTGAAGCCTGTCATTGGACACACATGCTAAAAGACAAATGTAGGCTATTTGTTTTTGAATTTTTATGACATTGATTTCTGCAACCAGCTGTGATTTTTCAGCCTTGCAAAAAATAAACAGTGGATAGATTTTCTCACCAAGAGCTCTCAGCATAAACAACATCCCATTTCCACTCGTCTCTTTGCCATCATCTAAGCCAATAAACAAGCATGACATCATAACTGGAGCATGTCCCACCTGTGCTTTTCGACTCCGTTGCACTGGGCTGGTTGGTTGCCATGGTTACCCTCCCCTGACATTCCGGAAGCCCCCCTGAGCGTGCTGGGATGGCGGAGGCTGCTGAAAAGGGGGGCGTCTCTCTCCTCGTCCTCTTCACAGGAGTAACTGGTCACAGAAAGAAAGCCACTCACAGAGAGCTCTGAATCCGACTCTGTGGAACGACGACAGGGGGCAGAAGTCAGGTCATGCCAAGGATGCCAGGTCCACAATCACACCCAAACACACACACACATTAACATGCAGGTTTGGTTGGCCGGCTCAGAAAGCTGCAGCCCGAACAATACACTGTCCGCAAATAACACTTGAGCTATACTTCCTCTCCAACCTCCCCCGCCCTGCTGCCAACCAAACCCCACCTGAGGATTGTGTTCCAATGGGAGGCCGCAATGAGGCTTTATTTCCTCCGACATTGTTTGCTCTGTGCCTGTGGATGCAGCACTGTTAGTGACATTACATTTGGGAGGGGAGAAAATGTGTTTTCTGTGCACAATGACTGTATATGCTTATTTGAGTTAGGTGTGCTATTTGTAAGTACATATACTTATAAACTGAATGATGTGCTGGTTTTCAAGCAGCTGCATGGCTGCACTCTTTATATAACAGCTGGCAGAAGACAAAGCACAGCTTCATAAACACCTTCTATGTAAACAAAAACAGGTGTATGAATTTTACACACCCAGCTCAGCATGTAAAAATCCTTATTTAAACTGAGCAGAGTATAGAGTCTAAGGGCAGAGTAGTCTCTGACCAGTGGATAACTCAGGGCTATGTATGAATAATGCAAAGATTCCTGAGAAAGTGCACAAACACTTGCCGTAGACAGGAGTCTACAGTAAATAATCACCATGGTGAGGATTTTAGGGACACACGGATGTGAACTTTTCAAAGTATAAAGCATTAAAAAACTATATAAGTAAGAGTGTCAGAGTAGTCACTTACCCATTGCCCTCGAGTAAAAGAGAGAGAGTATAAGCAATGATGCCATGCAAATTCAAGGACAGACTGATTGTCAATGGGCCGAGTTTCATTTGGTAAATCTGAATAAAAACATTTGTTTGTAATCAATCTGAAAGTAAAGTAAAAACTGGCAACTGTGAAGTAGTTTCACAGTTGACGAGACGGCACTGCTGGATACAACTGTTCTGAATGAATATGTAAGTACAAGTCACAATTCTCAGAGATGCACAGTGGAGGTTCCTCGTTAACAAGGTTATGATTATTTTCACACACACTGTTTGTCCCTGAGTCCAGACAAACGTAAAAATCTAAACTACATAAGATTTTCTAAATGTTGAAGGTGCAGGTCATTATTTATATCTTTGATTACAGGCGTGCACTTATTTTACATGCCTTTTTCAGTGCATTTCTATACTGTTTTTTTTATCTTTAGTACCAGAAACCATCAGCATGGCTTTGGGTTGTGACGACAGCATTTTTAGCCAAACATGCAATACAAACCAACAGGGAACCACTACAGGTAATGACATTGCTCTGAATTCCTCTAAAACCTTACCTCAACCAACTTCAATTCCAGAAATGATCATATTTAGTATAACTTTAAATGCAATGTTAGTATAAGTAGAAGATTAAGAGGGAAGAAAGTGCTTCACATAATAGTTGACATTTAATTTGTCTAATTTACTGACCAAACACTGTATGAAGATGTGCTGTTCTGATATGTAACCAGAGTAAAGTTTAACTTCTTGACTGGTGTCTATGTACAGTAGGAGCTGCTGACCTGACACAGCATCATAGAAGTCGTCTTCATTGAGGGCACTGAGGGCAGACAACCTCCTGCCCTTACACAGGGACTGCTGGAGTTTGATGTTCTCAGTTGCAAACATCTGCAGAGCCTCTTTGAGGGCTTTATTCTTCTCTTCCTCCTGCTCTAACTTCAGGCTCCACACCTGCAAACATATGACCACCGGACAGCCACAGATACAGAGACAAGGTGAACTACTATAGGATTATAAAGATAAAAACTGTAAATCAATGTGCATCTTTTACAGACAGTACTGCTGGCTGATTTGTTATCTACTGATGGCTTGAATGATAAGGTATTGATTTGCTTCTTTAACTGCCACAGTATGTGCGTCTTTGTGGTTCTGATGGCAGGTCATTGTTCCAACCCTGCCCGCAGATCTGGTTTCCTCGAGTTGGAACCGAACACGCCAGTCTCCAAATGCTTAGCAGCTCGGGATTGAGTGTCCACTCAGAGCAACCTGAGCCAGGGCACAGTGGGACAGACCAGATCAATGTTTCCTATTGTCTAAGGCCGCTGTTGTAGGTCTTTAGCTGACTTGAAAAATAGACAAGAAGCTGAACACAAATGCATATATGAAAAGTAGCATAAAATAAGATAATGACATTATGAATTTTGCAAAACAAAAAGGAATTTAAAAAAAGGACATTCATAAACTTGCACTGCGGCTATGCTCCACTGATCATTAAAATGGAACACAGTTTAAAAAGAGAGTCACCACGAGGAAGGCCGCTGAGTCGGAGAGAAACAGGAGCTTGTAAATCACACTGTAAATCTGAGATGGAGAATTGCAGCTAATGTGTTCTTTTAAAGATAAAAAAAATAATCATCCTCATCTTCCATTGTGCCTGCAAGTATTATCAGCTGTGTGCACAGCCATGCACAAAGAAACATCTGTCCACACATCTGCTCATATGCTCAAGACCCTTTACAATTCATGCCTGTAATCAGAAATCCTTTCATCGTCAAATGTACAAGCTGAAATTTGACTTGGTGATACAGAAAAGTTAAGCTACAAACATTAACAAATTATGTTAATGTTACAAAATATAATTCTGGAGGTTGGTGACCATCTTTGTCATCTTGTTGACATTGAGCTTCGATGTCATACGAACAGCTGTGACAAAGTCCCCTGCAGTAAACTCATCATTGTTCTAGATGAGACCGTCATCAAATCTGACCTGCTTGACGGACTGATGGCTGGAGGTGCAGTCATAAATGTAGAGAGAACAGATATGGGGAGAGTGTACAACCTTGTGGAGCGATGTGTACATATACAGTGTCAAACCACTATGAGGATATTCTAACAGTGACTATCCAACAGATTTGTTTGTTTCTTTTGATCAGCAAACGTCAAGGCTATAGTTCCATCCATTTTTAACAAATATTGATTGATTCAATACCCACAAAGTGAATCTGAGCGCCCCTGATACAATTCTACAATTCACTTTTGTCCAAAGCGACGTACATCAGAGTAAGTACAACACAAGCAAGGATCTAGAAAGGAGGAAACAACGTCAGAATTGGCAAACAGCTTTTAAGCACAACATCGAAAGCTGTTCAAGAGAGTCCTAATCAGCATCCCAAAAGCATGATCATCTTTATTAACAAACAAAACCCCCATCATTGTCCTCATCATTAAGTGCGTAGGTCTTCATGAAGGAGCTGGGTCTTTAGCTTTTTCTTAAAGGTGCAAAGGGACTCTGCAGCTCGAAAGGAGTTTGGTAGTTTGTTACACCACCGGGGGGCGACAGAGGAGAAGAGTCTAGCTAGAAACTTAGGGCCCTGTTGTGAAGGTTGGACCAGATGCCTTTTATTGGCAGAGCGTAGTGGGCGGCAGGGAGTGTAGACTTGGACGATAGAGTTAAGATAAAGAGGAGCCGTTTTTGTCGCTGTTTGTAAGCGAGCAGCAGGGTTTTAAACTTGGTGTCAGTTTCACTCTTATCATGCTTCATTTATTAACTTATTTTAAATGCTGTCCGACATTATCCTCATCTCCTTCTGCCTCTTTATCTCGCTGTCTTTTTCTTCTCTGGCCAATTAATGATCATTCACGTTATCCACATCTGTGAAGGAAGTGCTTAAGAAAAGTCATGAGGTGGATATGATACGAGTCAAATTGATGAAGATATCTAGTTCAAGCACCATATATTTTATTGTACTAAAATATCAATATTTGACATCATCACATGAGTCAGGACTTCAACAGCCCTATCATGCAGCGTTGAACCCACTGCTATGTATACAAGATGAAAAAGATTGTACCTACAGTTATGGACAAACTTAACACTTTCACATTGCTGTTATCACACCCTTCATACAGCTGATGTTCAATTCATATACGACAAACACAAAAAGTCTCTCTGGTATTCCCTTTACCTTTCAGATCTGTCCTTTCATATAGATTCATAAAAATAAATGAACCTTAAAATGCCAAGTAAAAAATTCTTAAAACTGCTCAAACAAAATTGTTTTTATTTGTTTTGGGATTTTGGTGCTGCTGCTATTCGTCAGTTTGCCAACTATGACCACTGATGGGCTTCCAATCATCACATAGTGATACTGGCAAATGTGTCTCCCACAAAAAGGTTTGTCTTTTCAAAGCCCAGACACATGTTTGGTGTAAAGCCTTGAGCTCACTGTATAGGAGCCTATGTTAACACTCCCCGTCCCAGGCACTTGGCTTAAGAGCCCATCCAGGGACAGAACACTTTGTTGTGTAACTAACTATCCCAGCCAGCTCTTCCGCTCTCACTGCATCCTCTTGTCTGAGCGAAAAACAGCGCTATTTTAAGCTCTGCTGAGGCGGTGTGCTGAAGGGTTGCTCAAGCCTGAGAGGGACGCTTCTCCTTGGCCAACACCCCAAAGGAGAGAGCTTCTACTTGGTTCTAAAACCTGCTTTCTCTGCTTAAGGGAAAACCAATCTCAGCGGCAGATTTATAACACCTCTATATAGTACACTGGAATAAAAGTGGCTGTATATCAAACTGCACATGATGTGTGACTGCTGGGAGGAAGCTAAACATTATTTAGGCTGAGGGTGACCTAGGAACTGATGCTCCAGAGACACACAGTTACTAGTAGAACAGGCAATACTAAACACAAACTACCTTGGTTTGTAGTTAAGATCTAAAATATAAATGTCTTTCTTTTATACTTAGATACAAAAGGCTTTCTTACAGCCCGCAGATATCTAAAAATGAATGACTGTAGAGAAACAAAGATTCTCCTGCCTATAATGCAACACAAACTGACAGATTGGCTTATCTGCTTGTCACCACTAAGTGGTTTCATGCCATTAGTCTCCATTTGTTTTCCTGACAGGTGTGGAAGCCGCTGCCTGAGAATCACCAAGAAATGACTGTGATGTGTTTCTGAGAGTTACTGTCACAAACCTGGAGACAGTTTCTGGCCAGGTTTCGCCGGTCTGCCTTTCAATCATCACAACATTTTTGTTTAAAAGCTATCGGCACAAATCACTTCACGTATATCATACTAATACCACGTACAGCAGTCATCAGCCACTCGTACTGTTCTTTGTGTGTGCTGTATAATGAGGCACTCTGCCTGGCATAGTTAAGTTGTGCAGCAGCTGCTGAAATGGGTCACACACTCTGCTGAAGGGTTACACTTTAATTGTTGCAAAAGACTATGCATCACGCTTCTCAATGTTACATTCACCAAGACGTCAGAGGCAATTTTAAACAGCATGTGTGACAATTATACATTATGATAAATACTAAATATATGTGTCACAGCATCTGTGGCAGCACAATGGGCATGTGAGATTAGAGTTAATGCTTGCTAATAGAGCCAATCTTAGCAGTGTAGGAAATATAATCCAGTTAGTAGACGTAGCAGCAGCAGCGGCTTAGCATGAGACCAGTAGACATTACATGCCTCGTAAGCCCTTTTCCTTCTTAAAACACTATCTGGTTATCATAAATGAATTCATCGTCCATTGTTCTGACGCTTGAAATGCTTGTTGTGTGAGGACACTGCAGTGAATGTGTTCATCCTCTCTGTGATAATAGTGCCAGCTTCTTCTCTGTGACAGGACAGCAGCTGTTGGCACTTCATACTATGATGACATGGTTTGGCAGAGCACACATCACTGTGTAAACATGCTGCATGTTGGCATTGTTATGCAATCACATATCTGGCTGACTTCTAGAGCTGAGTTCTACAAAATCTGATGTGAAATGATTTCAGCTTCCTTCACCTTTTTGCACCAAAGCACACAAGGAATGCTGCAAGAGGAAAAAAAAACTCCATATAAGTTCACTCAGTAACTGCTTTGCCGATGGCTTTACAATTAGGGAGTCGTAGCACATACCATACTGCCATCAGAATTAGTAGGGTCAGTCTCAGCATTTTGGTGTAGTAATTTAAACAAAGTGCTGATGAATTGGCAATAAAATGTTAACAAAGTAGAACCAAGTTATGATGTCTCATTTCTCAAAAAGAGTACTGAGAAACATGAGAACTGCTGAGGTCTATTCCCCAATCTTTTTCATTAAACCTTTCTCTAAGTATCACCATGTCATATACATCCTCAGAAACATTTAATGTGAGTTAATTTATTCTATCCCCCTCCATGCTCTTGACTTGACAGAATTAATTACAAGAGGATCCAATTTAAAAAGAAGCAACAAGCAGTACATGCAGAATGACTTCAAACACGCTCAATCTCACACTCAGTTCACATCATTAAACCCACAAGAATGACCGATGCATACTGATGAAAAGCGTTTGCCCATGCGAACACTTCAAACCAACAACACACATCAACATCAGAATAAATTAAATTCTTTGTCAAACTTCAAACACCGCTAGCTAAGACATCAGGGGAAAGCCCAGTGCAAAAACATCCAGCTGTTTAGAAGATGATAAAATATTAACTGAGACACAGGAACAACTGTTTGGTTTGTACCTGTGCAGATACTCGTCGAGAGTGCTGTCAGCGTCTCCTCTTCCTCCAGTTCTCGGATGCTGTGGCATGTGGAAGTGTGCCTGCGAGTGTGTGTTTTCACTGTGTGAGGCTGAATGCATGTAATCCAGCTGAGCCTGTGAATACGCGCGCGCTTCAGTTCCCTCGCTCAATGCACAGCCTTCGCCTAAAGCAGCTGTGTGTGGATCCAAGTCTGCAATTGTGTGTGTGTGTGTTTGTGTGTCGGTGCTGATCTGCAGGCTGAATGCAGACCTAAGCATAAAAGCGGATATAGCCTGTGTCCTTCCTACAGACATTGCCAGTGATTACAGCACTGTTCCATCGCTCCCCCCCCCTCCCCATGGACACAGCACAGCTACTGGGACAAGTGGATTGGGAAACACACACACTTCGAAAAGGTTTTGTATGAGAGAGCTCACTTAAAGGGGGAGGGGCTTGAGTATTTTTTAATCTATCTATATCATTTTTTGAGCCAGTAGGAGCACAGCAAGTGGGTAAGAGTGTAAGAGTTAATGAGATGACGTTCATGCTCAGTTAGCTGCAGCTAATCACAAAGGAAAAGAAATCGCACAAATCTTCATCATATACAAAAAAAACAATAACAAACACTTATTCTGCATCACTGAGCAAAAGCTGTTTTAGTTTTGTGACAAACATCCCAATATTACAGCATAAGTGATAAATCCTTACAAATTCGTATGATTCTGGCAACTTGTTTCATGACATGCTCTGATGGTGAGACATAGCCAAACTCTGAAGTAAACCATGTTGATTGTGTTTCATTGTGCTTATTCAGGCTTGATTAAAGGAAAGACGATGTTTTCCCTACCTCCTCTTGTTTTGAGAGCAGTTCAAGGCACTGATGAAGAGCTGCACAGGTTTCACTGGAGAGCTCACTGGTCTCTTTGGCTTTCAGTAAAAGAGGTGCAGCCAATTCTTAGAAAAAACAAAAAATCATGACAGGTGTATTTAAGTCCCTGGTTATTTATAACGGTGATTCATTTGTTGGCTATTTCTATGCTAAATCAGATATTAGTTGGGCAACCACATATCAGAAAACAATAAAACAAAGCAGCATAGGTTTACAACATACAGTACTTATTTGAATGTTTTGAATTGCAATATTACTGGTTAACATACAGTAAATACTGTAATTCTGTCTGTAAACTAGAACATTTAATGGTTAAGGGTTAGACCTTTGTAAAACCATTTGGCTTGTGACAATTTATATTCAAGCAGTGCCTACTCGTGACACCTCATTACAGGTCGTGTGTCAGTAACAACAAAAAGCAGTTAAGCGCAAGAAAAAAGTTTGTGTTTTTTATTATGTTTGTTGAGGATGTAGGGGTTGTGCAAAAGCTTCATGTGTTCATTTTCACTTCACACAGAAGTTGGGTAAACATCGGAACATGTGCAATATGGGCAATCTGCAATTTCTGCTTACATGTGCATAATTAGGATCGTTGACTGTTTTTGTTAGTTATTTATTACTTCTTTAATATTACTGTAGCAGCAGCAGCTAAATGTGTGCATCTATGGACTCCAAGACAAATTTCCATAAGAGATCAATAGTGTATCCAATCGTATTGTTTTGTATAAATTCATATTGTGTGGTATGGTGTCGTGCTATTTCAACTGAAAAGTTTTGAACGCACTCCAGTATTTTAGAGGTAAAAAGCTATTGTTGAATATAAATTGGTTTAAGTGGAGTACCTGACATTTTCTTCCTCTTTTCTTTTGTAGATAATTACTCTTCAACCTACAGCTCTTTGGTTTATCATAACAGTCAGGAACACATTTTCTGTTCATTGAACAATTAATATTCTAATCCTTTTAGCAATAGTATAAAAATAACAAACATAGATATGCACCAAGACTCCTACCACAGTTCTCCACGTTCTTCACCATCGATAGAAATATTGACACTTCACCCTCCAATTTCTGCTGGAAAGCGTTGGCTGCCTGCAAGAGCACAGGGCAAGAGAGACACTTAGACACTCCGTGAATAACACTTCTTCACTTCTGTCGGTTAATAATACACCTCACTAAAACGTGTGTGAGCTTAATATTACCTCAAGGGCTTGAGACAGATTCCTTACTGAACTGCCCCCATCATTAGCTTCATCGTCTATAATTGGTTCATGGGTGCTGCGGCGAGTGCTGTAGAATGAATGGGCCTCAAAAGCATCCAGCCATCTCTAGAAAGACATATCAGGTATATTTAAAATGCTGTACACTCTTTAAGCCAGATTCAGGCAGGTGAGACAGAGTAGGAGCATAGAAGGTGAATCTCCCCTTACTTTTCTTGTTGCCACTGAATCTGTCGTTGAAGGGACTTTGAAACAGTGAAGAGTTTCATCAAAGCACCGGAGCGTGAAGAAGCAATGGTCCCATGGTTTGACCTGAAGTGACATATTGAATTATGTACAATCAAGCTCACTGCACTAGCTGTTAAGATGCCAGTCAAACATCTACGATAAGAACTGAGCATTACGTTTTAATAGCCTCTAACCTCCACTACCTACCATGCAGTAGGATTGAGTTAGAGACTTGCAGCCCTGTTTCCTGACACCAGTCAGGGCATCAGACCTGGAAAAAAAACAACCCAAGAGAACATGACAAAAGCATTCACAAAGCAGTACAGATGTTTCTACTCTTTAGTTCTCATTTTTACTAAATGCTTCATAACCATCTTCAAAGGGTACCATGTCAACAGAAACATCTCAGACCTATACAATACAATACAATACAATACTTTATTGTCCCCCAGGGGGAAAGTTGTTGTCACAGCTTTGCCCAGTTAAACAGGTTTACATATATAATAACTTAGCACAGGAAGAAACACATAGACAATGAATGTTACTAAAACTAATTTGTACTATACTGTATATCTGAATAAATTGCATACATAAAAAGTGTTCTCACTGTCTGGGGTACCAGGAGAGAGTTCCATCCTCAACAACCACCCAGTGGGATCGCCATCCCAGAAAGCGTGAACTCTTTCAGACATGTAATCAAAGACAGATAAACCAAAAAGAAAATACACAATATATTAATGTAGTATATCTGATCTTAATCATAATATGCAATATAACAGATGTCATTAACATTAACACTTCATGACTTGACATACAAAATAATGGAAAAAGCAAAAAGAATGTGTAGAGAATTGTGAACAAAACATTGCCTCCATATCAAGTGTAAATAAGAGTACACTTCAGCATGTTGGTACCTTCCAAAGAAGCCCTTCAGTCTTCTGCACCCCACTGCTCACATCCTTTGTAGGAAAGAATATAATTGCTCAGATTCATGTACAGTCACAGCCGTGTTTACACTGTGGACTAGTTTTTTTGTTGTGAGACCAAAAACATTCAGCACAGCCGTTTTGCACATTTGAGTAGAAAATGATTATCTTTTATAATTTACTTAATATATTAGGGCTTAGTGATTTTTTTCACCGTGACTATGCAAAGCTCTGCCGTGAATCTTTGCCAGGCTTCTCAGACATCACAGCAACACTAAGGACTGCTGACTTGCAAGGCTTTTTCTCCCTGGACACCAGACCTAAAGTGAACATGCAGATGTGTGAAAAGCAAATGTGCAGAAAAACAGCTGTGTGGACCTCTATCAGAGCCAGGTACAGCATGGCAGTCTGTGGTAAAGGAGACACACTAAGTTATTTGCTTATGGAGTGCTTGAAATCATAATGTTTAATATTCGAGAAGTGCTGAAGGAACTCAGTATACTTTCAAAGAAAGCTGTTCATTAGTTTTTCGGTTTCCAAGCTGGACTCTGGCCCATTTGGTTCAAGCTGCTGCCATAAACAAAATAAAACAAAAAAAGCTACTTTTCTTATCTTACCTTTTCTTGATAGGCAGCTAGAATCAACCTCAGTTCATCATTGCGTACCAGCTCTAATGCTGTCTGCTCTGCAACACAATCGCCCATACAACCAATCGCCATTCAAATAATAATAATGAATGTTATTCAAACATGAAACAACACAGGCCTACCTCACTGTAATGCTTAAAAAAATGTGTTGTGCTTTCAACATGTTTTAGATTGACTTAATACACCATCAAAAACTTCAACATTAGGTGATGTACCATTTTGGTTTTGTAAACTGGGGCTGGCTCCACATTTGAGCAGCTTTATGGCGCACTGCTTCTGCCCTCTGTAGGCTGCACAGTGCAAGGGTGTGTTCCCCACTGAGTCTCTGCAGTGAATATCTGGAGCTTCTTTTCCACTAAGCTGAAGAACAGAAGACAGTTTTAGACAGCAGAAAAAATATCTTAAAAGTTTCTTTTTTACATGCTACACTGAAACTTAGCACATCTACATTTCTAAAGTAGTTACTGTAAATCAGTAACACATACCATAGAAGAATTATAACCCCAGATTTTTAAGGCCAAAATCTGAACATATAGCTTGTGTATTTTAACAATCTTCTACACAGCAGAACCTGTAAAAGGCACTAGTGTAATGTTTAGGCAGTAGTCCAATGTTAACATTTGTCTAGATGCTGTCCCAAGTGTCTTATATTCTGGCAGTGTTAAGGAAGTTGAGGCTCTAACCAGCTTAGACAGAGTAGAGATGTCACCCTCTCTTGCTGCTTCCAGAAGTTTCTCCTCCTGCCGCCTTGTCTCCCTTCTCTTTGCCGCTGCATAAGCCAAGAACAAAGACTGTAGTGATGTATAGTGATGAGAAGCCAGCAGCCATTAAAAAAATGATTCCCCCCATCCTTTCATACCCTCCAGCATTGTAATGATTTCATCATCCTCTGTGACATCCTTAGGGATCTGAGCTGTTCCATTGATTATGTTTGAACAGGCATCATACCGTAGCAGCAACAGGACAATTTCCTAAAGGGTCAAAGATACTTTTTGATACAAATTTGTTTTAACATATTTGACTGTGTTTTTAACTGACATAAGGCGGCTTTAGAGGAAGGGATATCCTAAATTCATGTACACAATAGTATTTATGTATATGACTACAAACATACTCTCTAATTATAATACACAAGCCGGAAGGGGAGGAATTGCATTATTTACCTTTCTTCCAGTGTAGGCTGCCTTGTGCAGAGGTGTATCACCCATGTTATTCTGTAAATTTGCATCAGCGCCCGCCTGCAGAAGATGTTACCGATACTGAAAATCACTGGCTGCAACAAATACTACACATAATATCCAGAATAATATGAATATCATTTGCAGCTCTCACCTTGAGTAGCTCCTCCACTACATCCCCGTGTCCAAAGTAGCAGGCCAGATGGAGGGCGGTCCATCCTGAACTGGCTTTTGATTTTGCTACAGTGAGAGAAAGGAACAATAAAAACATTACTAAGCTACCTGCCCCTCCACCCCTTAAGGGATTTACTCAACTCTGCTCTGAACAGATGAGCAGGGCCAGAAGGTCAACCTCTAGTGGGCAGTGTTGCATTCTAAAACGAGGTACTCCCTTTGCACAATATGCTTTTTCTTTTAGGACTATAAAGGAGTGGAACAAGCTAAACATTTGGGTTTTTTTTCTCTTGAAGTGAAAAACTGTATCCTGAAAAACCGATCATGTGTGCATTCATCTTGATTGATACTTGTTTTGGTATCCTTTGTCATTGTAATGACTTCTTACTGTACATAGAAGACCATTTTTGGGTATGTGTACATGAGTCTTTTTGTGTGTGTACATATTGAAGTATGCTCTTTTGGGTGTGAAGGGTGGCTTGGGAGAGTGGTAGGTTTTAGGTTAGGGAATGTGGCTATGATGTAATCTGGTTTTATTAGCTCTTATCAGCTAAATCTTGTGTTCTGCATCTCCTCTTGTATACTGAGATTATTGTGTATTTTGTAGATGTCTCTGACAAACTAAACAATAAACTAAACTAACTGGCTGTGCCAAGCTATTTCTAGATTTTAAAAAAACACACACTCCTATCCGTAATTACATATGAGATATCCATAACAGAATGTCTTATGGTCAAAACTGTTCACTATTAAGAATTGCATTTAAAGATATTTGCAATAACATTTATACTGGCAGATTAAGAATTTTTTGTAAAACTTTATCTCTAAGATAAATTATGTCACTTTTGCCATTCATGTGTAGCCTACTGGGCCTTCAATTTCAGACATCTACAACGTTATTGTTCATATCCAGAATAAACATTCTGGATATCTGCAATAATTCCCAGGGAAAACACCCATTTTAGATAATTTTTATCCAACTGTTAGACCTCAGAATATGTATTTAAGTAACCCAAATGAATAAACACAAACATATATTCTGAGATATTCACTATGTAATGTTATGTAATGAATATCCGAGTACATTATGACTAGTTTAAATGTCATTTCAGCTATCCACATTTGGCATTATGTTTAGGTCAAATCCATTTTTACATATCTGCAATTAGAAGTATGACTTAAATATTCAATATCAGGTTTCCAATATGTATGGTGTATATCTGTTGATGGGTAAAAACGATGCCATTCTAAAAAAAAAGGGTCCTTTGCTTTTCCATGGTTATATGAAATGAATTATTATATGCTGTGGATATCTTATATGTTCATTTTCACAAGGAAGAATTGAATTGTAGATATCTGACTGCATTACATAGCCAATGTAGCTAATGTTTGAATGGTCACTGAAACCTTTAAAGGATTTAAAGATATCTTAAATTGAATTATTTTCTAGGAGAAACAAAGTTTTACATCTTCAAATACAATTCCTGCTGGTATGGATAATGTGAATGTCTTTCTTATTGGTGAGAATTTTGAGAAATTGAGAAATGTTATTATGGATAACAAGAATATAATTATGAATAGTCAATGAACCCTTTTGTATGTTAAACCACTTGCCATAGTATCTTGTCATCACTTACATCTGCAATTCACGTTGAGAGAGTTCTTTTGGTCGATTCTTGACTGAAGGAGCCTCTGAATTTGAGAACAACTGCCCTCTTTAGCAAAGAGAAGAAGCTGGTCCTCGAAAGAGTCTGCCTCCATCATCACTTGACAAGCTGTTGCCCTTAAAGAACATTAAAAACATATTGGAGACAAAAAACGAATTGTAGAGACAAATAAAAAAAGCGAAGAGGAGCTATCAAAGACAAATGAGGTCTCCAGGAGCACACTTAAATGTTTAGTAACTCGTACAACATGCTTTGTGATTCAGTTTGTTAAGCTAAAGTAGCATGTTTACTTTCTTTTACAGATTTTAAACCGTAAAACCAGCAACAAAACACCCCAAAAGGGTACGGGCCATATGATTACTAACATTAGCTTCTGTGACAAGCAGCCACATATGACTTACAGGTTATAACTTTGAACCCACAATGTTCCCTACTTCGACGGACCTTGGTTTAGCCAGAGTTTATAGACGCAACACTGCACAGCCGAAATTTGAGCATGTCAATCAGCTGACAGCCTTTGGAGGTCGTCACGTGACCAGGAAGGCTTTAAACAGCTGTGTGTGCACGAACATAGCTAGCTAACTTTAACCTACAGACTGCTTAAGTTTTTACCATCCCTACGTGTTCCTCACAAAAATCCCGTATACATAAGCTAACAAATAACAGTCCATGTCACATCGTTTTTTATCCTCTCTACAAATGCTCCAGTGGTCAAACAAAGAAGCCAGTAGCTTACAGTCAGGTGCAGGTGAGTGACAGATGTGAAGAGGTTTGCTAGATATTGTTGTTCACTACTGAATACACTAAAATGGTAAACTAAAATTTTACCTAACCCAAAATGAAAAACAAAACAATAAACTGATTCGTCAACAGCCCTGTAGGATATCTAGGTGAAGGCCATTGCTAGCTTCAATCATGAGCCCGATGGTCCTCATAACCCCTTCTTTGACAAGTTGTCTAACCAGCACACACTCACAGAAAAGGCTGAGTTATTTTTGTCAATGCTGTTGAAGTTGTCTCACACAACTGAGCTTAACTGCTTATTTGTTTATCCTGTTGAATTATCTCACAGCCTTTGTGGTTGTTGCATAGGCTACTGCAAAGTGTGCCCCTGACCTACAGTAATACTCACCAGAGCCCAGTTCTACTTGTGTACACTAGATGGAAGTGTTTTCTACCAAAGTGATGTCAACACAGGCTGGAACTGTTTTGTTTCAGACAGTAACAAGGTTTGTGAAAGTTTCCTATACCAAACCCTCAAATTAATGCCACATTTGAACCTTCTACCCTTAATTGATCTGACCTTTGTTTTGAAGGTTGATTTTTTTCTCTCCATATTTTGGGCTCTACTATTTTATAAAGGAAATTGGCTGCAGATATTTTGAGGAACTGAAGGTCAGCTCTTTGTGCACGACTTTGAAGGCTCTGTTTCAAGCAATTACGCCCCCTGAGGGATGTCTGTATCTGGCTGAGAGGGTCACATCAGGTCTTGCTGTAAAGCAGACACCTGTTAGCGTCAAATATGAACTTCAAATGCATTATGAAGTCACCTGTGAGAAGAGAGATGTCTTTTTGAGTGACTGAGTTGACCAAATAACTCACATACAGTGTACTTTATATAAATATTGACTAACAGGTGTGTCAGTTGAATTACAGTAACAGCTGAATATGTCAGGTGTAAATAAGTCATTTTAAGAACATTATATCATATGTGTTTTCTTGAATTGATTGCATTACCATCTTAGCGCGAAGATGCTAACTCATGGTGTGCATTCTAAAGAATAACTGCTGAATGCAATGTCAAAAGAAATTAGGGGTAACAAGTCCTGGAGAAAAAATTACAATGATGCCAAATAGACAAATCGCTTTACTAATAATGTAGACTTGACAGTTTTGCAGTAAGCCATCATTATTAAAAAAAGAAGAAGCTGTTTTTCATTTTCTATGTCACTTCTAGGCATCCTTTTAATTTGTTAATATTATTATGACTAATTTTGCCAAAATAATGCAGATTATTAGAGACAACATTTGCTCACTCTTTACCTGCTCACCTGTTTACATACCGTGGGCGGCTTAACACTTGAGGAAGAAAAGGCCACTTCACAGCTGCCTTTCATTTTCAGCCTGTGTTCATATCTGGCTTTTGCTTGTAATTGTTATCATGCTCTACACAGCATTAATGATGTTGGATTGAGTAATGTATCTTGGTTTAAAGGCTGCCTTTTCATGTTTCTATGGTGGAGCTGGTCATAATTATTTCTTTGACACTCCATACTGTAGATGTATCATTGATCTTATTGCAATTGCAGTATTGCTCCCTACAGTGGCTCAACACCTGAATAAAAGCTTTTCAATGGCCACACTGAATACATCTTTTCGCTTTTGTCTTAAAAAATAACAATAGCCATTACATTTCAGTTGTTAAATTGTATCAGTCAGTCATCATCATCAGGGCATATTTAATTACAGTGGTACAGAAGTAGGAACACAGACATTAATCAAAGCATAT
Organism: Tautogolabrus adspersus; assembly: GCA_020745685.1. Lineage (NCBI taxonomy): Eukaryota > Metazoa > Chordata > Actinopteri > Labriformes > Labridae > Tautogolabrus > Tautogolabrus adspersus. The sequence goes on from CM036544.1 coordinate 18,029,046, forward strand.
TCATCAAATCAGGTCTGGTGAGGGAAAGAAGCGCACTGGGCTAGTTCCTGCTAATTAGCATGGCAATTATTGTAAGCTGTCACAGTTCTTAAGCAACAGGGTGGAATGTGTGTGCTCCAGAGCGTAATCCCTCACAAATTACAAGATAATGGAGGCAAAGAGAGGCCACTGCTTCAAAAGGAAACCAGGAGATAGAATCCCCAGCAGGGACATTTAAGGGACAGGCAGGGAGAGAGAGAGAGAGCGAGCGAGAGAGAGAGAGAGAGAGAGAGAAAGAGAGAGAGAGAGAGAGAGAGAGAGAAAGGTATAGGGGAGAAAAGGACAGTGTGTATTCCCTTCACACAGAGCAGTCAGAATAGGAAGGGCTTCTTTGACTGCTTAGTTAAGTGATTAGACATAAAGGAAACAAGTCTGATGAATTCTCTTCTTTTACCACATTTTACTTTATTATTTCCAGATGTACAGGTATAAGCTCAGTTGATGTTTCAGCTTAAAAACCACAGATTAAAAGTCCTTCTCAAAGTCAGATTTTTGTACCTGTTGTGCAAAACAAACAATTCAAAGCATTTTCTAACATTCATCTGTTAAAACATTTTATTTGAGTTTTGTAGGAAATACTGTAAGTTGAATTCCTGTCAAGAACCAAGGAAGATAATGTCTGTTTACTCTCACCAGAGCCCAGGTCGTCAAGAAAGATAAAGGCAAATAAGGCATGAAGTGCCTTGCGAAAAAAACTTTCAATTGTAGCAGCTGGATATACTGTACATCATTGTGCTGCCATTACACGATACATCTATTATACAGTAGCAGGAAATAATGACCCTTATATAAGAATTTAATGTGTTTCTCCAAATTCTATCTTGATAAAGAGAAATACATCTTAAATCAATGTGTAAATGCCAAGACCAACTTTAATCTCAGCCAGGTGTAAATGTGTCATAAAACAAAACACAAAAAAGGTGGTAAAGTACATTTTCTTGAACCAATAAAAGACTCATAAGTAACCCCTTTCATCATCACCTATGACCTAAGAGGCATGTACGGCAGTGTCTCAATCTGCAGAGACGCTCCCTTGTGCCTGCACTGTCTTATTTTGCAGAAAGAACAGGGTGGGATGTGAGGTTGTTCTAACCCGGTTTCCCTTAAAAATGAGACATTAGAAAAAAGAGATTTCGCTGAAAAACTAATAAGCAGGTGCAAAATTGTTATCATGCACCCAAGAGTATGCAACAGGTGTTTAAGCAAGAGAGGAGGGGCGGATCTTGCATGTTGTGTTTATGAACCGCACTTAACAAATCAATTGTGCCTTTAAGCAAGCATGGCCAATGCTACATGTAGCACTGGCTAGCAATTCTTTTGTAGCAAACATGTTTTAAAAATGAATGATCCCTGTCCATGGCATTGCTTCCCCTGACCTGGCTGGAACATTATAATGCGAACACAAGCTGCAGATGCAATTGAGCATGGATCATTTATTAAGATACGAATGTCTCGTAAGTACAAATGACGCAGAGTCTCCCTCACTGAGAGTGAGGGAGATGTGGCGGCAGTAGCTCAGTCCGTAGGGACTTGGGTTGTGAACCGGAGGGTCGCCGGCTCAAGTCCCGGTGCAGACCATAATATGGAAGTTGTTCTGGTAGCTAGAGAGGTGCCAGGGCACTTCCAGAGCACTACCGAGGTGCCCTTGAGCAAGGCACCGAACCCCCAACTGCTCTGGTGCGCTCCCTGCGTAGCAGTGTGTAGGCTAGCAGCCCCACTCTGACATCTCTCCACTAATGCATGTCCACAGGTCCTGTTTGTGCATGTGTGTGATTCGGGTCTATGTGTGTGAGAAGCATGTACAGAGTGTAAACCAGAATTTTTATTTAAAAAACAAAAATGTCAGGGAAGTGTAGTTTGTACACACCCAAACCAGTCCAGAGGAGAGCTCTACACAGGTACATGGAGAGGGTTGACTTTATCCTTACCTTCAAAATCTACTTTTTGGTTCTGTATTTTGGACCACTTTTTCTACAGCTGCTTTTTCTTATGTTATAGCCTTTTAAATGGAAAAATCCCACTACCACCTTTTACATTGTTTCAGCTTTTGAATGAGCTCAAGTGGATCATCTGGTTTTACTATTATTTTGATAGGGTTATTGTCACAGCTCAAATAATTGGTCAAACACAACAAATATCCAAAGGAGAGATAATATTATGGAAATAATTGCTTTGATATTGCCCTGATACAGCATGATAGATATGACACTATGTTAGGATGGAATGTTTTGTGTAGTCACCTTTGTAAAGACAATTGAAGGAAACCATTTTTTAAAGTATTCTAAATATATCACGTTACCTCAAATTTATCCAAAAGCAAATAGAGGAAGTCTTGCCCCCCCCCCCCCCCCCCCCTAAAAAAAGGTTGAAATGAAAATAAAGAACCGGCACAGTATTGGGAAGTAAAACATTAATGTTTATAAAGAGCTACAGAAATATATTATAAAACAGTGTCTGTCCAGCCCTTTGCTAAAGGAACTTATTATATAATCCACCTGCCTTAACATTGAGATGATGAAAATCTCAAAATGTGTCTACAGTTATTAATTTATCCTCAAAGCCTTAGCATGGTGCATTGTGGTTATTCAATATTAAGTGTTTGTTATTAATGCTTGCCTTATTGATCTTATATGCACGTTTATATATTAGATTATGATTTACTAAGTGAATGTTGATATGAGGGGTGGGGTACAGTGATGCATGGATCAGACAGCTTTGAGCGTTTGAAACTGAGATGAAAAATTTAACAAGTGAAAATAGTGTGATGATGAGGCACACCCACAGCATTTCAATGAGCCTGTGTGGATGTGGAGCTGGAGGGAAATGCCAGCACCCTTCATCTCACAGGCAGCCCTGCCAAACAGACTGAGAGCCTGTGAAGCTTCCGAAGATGAGTTCAGCTTTCTTGTTAATGATTAGCTTTTATTGTGTAAACTGTGACAGCTCCCATGTGATGTGAAGAATGACAATATTACAAAAAATGACGTTACTATCAAACAGCCATTTTCCTTTAGAAGAGCTGAAGCCTTCATGTTCAACCATTGATTTAGATTTTGATTTGTGCATTATCTTATTCTATTCTTCATTTGGGCATCACTTATTTAGTGTCACTTTCATTAATCTGCCAAAGCAGTGTTTTATTCTCCATAACATGATTATTATTTAATTGAATCAGATCCTATTGTGAATGTTTTATGTACGTAAACAACTGCTGCATGTCTCTTTGTGACATTGGAAACCAAAGACAGTTGGCAATTTGTCAACCTTCAACTCCTGCAACACCCCCAACAGGAAGGAGCCATGTCAAAGCAAAATCTGCACAATAAGATTGAGCATCTTCACTAAAAAAAAATATTAAAGATAATGCCTTTGTTCATGCTTTTGTTGACTGAATGTGAGAATATCAGTTGCCAATTAGGTCAAATGGCAAAATGGTCATAGACAAAAATGTGGAAAACAAACAAATTCAAGACTGTGGCATGTTGTTATAGCAACAGTTGCATATGTGAGGCACTGTTGCTGCTCCATGTGCAGCATTGGCATTATTATTCGAGATTTCATCTTTTTACACATATATTAAATGTACCTACTAAATACTAAGAATTCAGTTCTGTTTAGTTTGTAAACTATTTCACTACCTTAGAGATTCTAATAAGTATGAAGTAGTTGTTAAATATTCACTTTATATAAGCTTGTTTTTTTTGTGCATAATTTGGGAATATGTCACTTTATGCTCTCTGTAACAAGGACCAACATTTAAAAAAGGCATTGAGTTATATTTTGGAATTATTTCCTCTAATTGTATATAAATGTCAGGACTGGACTGGCTATCTCGTGTTTATGTTTATAATGTTCAGTAAATCTTGTTTTGCTCATCTGTAAAACTTTACAGTCTATGGTAAAACCCCAAAAGATAATATGGACAAGCTAACTTCTACAGTAAGTATTAAAAAGTGTATTTCCTGTCGTTGATCAAAAAGGTCCAAATACAATTTCCTCCTAAGATGTATTTTACTGCACATGTTCTTGGAAGGTCTTTTAAACGCCTCCACTCATGATTGAAGGGAGAAATGGTTTATGCACTGTGCATGTTATTTTAATTTTAGCCGTGATTACTATGGATAGACACGCTGTTACAGTATGATAGCTTCAGCACTCCAGCCCAGCACACAAATACAAACACTTGAGTAGTAGAGTAATGGAGAGCCACAGCAGGGCTCGGTGTAATCGGCAACACTAGAGCCTGTATGTACCCTCTGTGGCTCTGCTTTGTTTCTGAGTGCTCTCCATTTCCAGATGACTCGCTCCACTTGCACCTGCCAAATTAATTGCTTCCCTGACACACTTTTCCTTGCATTCTGTTTAATATGTATGCAGCAGTTTTAACATATTTTACACATGCATGGCGTAATGATACTTAAATAAATGGAGCAGTGGAGAGGCTGCTCCTATTGTTTCACTCTGTGTTGACAAGACCTCTTAAAGCATGACCTTTGAAGCCATGATTTAATATTAATGTAGAGACACCTGCATGATCTTTACATTATGTGTGACACTTATTAAGTTATTGGAAACAGAATAACAACAACCTGATGAGGGAAAATAAAAAGCAAGTGAAAGATGTCTTGAGTATAACAGTAATTCAGCTTAGATGTTAGTTTATTTTTCTAACATTATGTTGTTGTTGTTGTTTTGCCTTTGTTAATTATTTGAATTTTCGAGATTTGTAACTAAGGTGTATTACATAACTTCTGTCCTTTTATAGGCAGCCAGAATCTACCTGACTATTGACCTTACACTATCACCTTTAACGGTATATTTAATGGATAAGAATTCAATAGGTTAAAAGATCACTAAAATAGACCTTTTGTTGGTTGTTTATCCTTTTTCTCGTTGAAGGAGAGCAGTTCATTTGACTGTATTTGATATTTAGTACAGTTAGTCTTATGTAGCAGCATGGAAACTTCTTTTCCTCAAGATCACAAGTTAAGTATTTTATAATGAGATTACTAATGTTTTCTGGATACCAAGCTTACTGTTTAAAATGATATGGATTTCAAACTAGCGATCATATGATAATGGTGAAAAACCCGGTATGACTGTTTCTTTTGACCAGCACTCAATATCTCTATCATGACTGTTGGGGATGATTCATAACTGAATAATGATACTGATTATTGATCAGTACAACTGGATCAATTGCTACAGTTATCAAGACACCATGCATGCACGATACTCTGTATAAATTGTAAAAATGAACAGCCTCTGCTCTCTTTGAATAACAGGTTGATTATCTTGTGATCTGGAGAAAAAGCTAGCTTTTGTGAGATAAAAAACCCATAAATTAGCATGTTGTGATCTCAACATAACTGCAAGAACAGCCAGGTTTACAGTTTGTAAAATGTAATTGTATTCAATCAGCTATTACCAAGCGTTGATGTAATCACATTTTTGCATTTGTAGAACAACTTTGTATGTTGATTTCCCATCAGCCATTAGGTTAAAAGCATCTCAAATTCTCATATTTTTTGGTCATTCTAACAACTGCATTTCTCTTTTCCAAAGACTGATGGATTGGTGATAAAAGTTACAACATGGGATGTCACCAATCTAAGACAGGTCTAAAAATCATTTTTTGTGGAGTTGATTTGGGAAGACATTTCACTTAAATATAGCATATTGTAAGCAACACTGGTAAGGAGTCTGAATGAAGCTGCATTTAAACTCCTACACTTGCTGTGTGTCCTTATTCTGTTTCCTGTGTTACTTATGTGATGTGACTGATTTATGCGCATGGTGGTGGTTCCATTTGTAAGAAAATTGTAGTAATTCATGCTGGGCGCCTTCAGTCACTTGTAGGCTACTGTTCTGGAGTGTTTCTCATTTCTCAGGGACCACAGCTGTGAGACCGACAGGACTGTGACAGAATGCAAATAGAGGTCTATGGCTCTCTCTGCTTTGTGTCCAGACGGATGGTATACACATAAAAGTAGGTGCTCTGCATTTCTCTACTTTTTCAGATAATATTAGGACTACACCAGACATTTTTTAATAAAAACAAAACAAAACAATAAATAAAAACAAATGAGTCTGCTTTATTTACCCATACCACTATAAATGATTATTGAAAACGAGGTGATACACCTCAAGGGGCTTATCCTAGTATAATAAATACATTTCAAATTACTCGAAAGGTGGCCTACAGTTCGCAGGGATGAAACATGTTTTGGGTTTGGTTTGTTTAAGTTTTGAACTTTGACCTCCCATAAGTCAACATTACTATGTGCTATTAAGGCAAAGGTCAACAGTAACTTAAAGGGGCTATATGTAACTTTCAAAAATACTGCGTTTTTAGCGATACCGCATGGCCGTCAGGCGAACTGCACCAGTAACCTGTTGCGCGTACGTACACAAACGAGCATCAACGTCGCCCCTGAAACACTGGATATTTACCGGCATAATGTTTACAGAGGAGGTTAGTGGTCATACACATGTGAGAGTCTGTGAAGGAGTCTGTGTGTCTCATTCTCCATCCTACAAATGACAGTCTCGGCAGGCACTGCCTGAGAGCAGGAGTGTGTGATGAGTTTGTCCGCCTGTGAGAGCTCCTAGGACGGATATAAGTGTGGTGAAGGCGGCCTCTGGCTGTGCAGGTGAAGACCGGGAGTGTGTGATGAGTTTGTAGTTTGTACTGTTGATTTCTGTAAGCGGAGCGGAGTGAGGAGGACGTTGAGAACGCAAATAAAATGACACTGCCTGGAGCTTTCCGCGGAGATATCGGAAGATATCGGCAGTTCGCCTGACGGCCATGCGGTATCGCTACAAACACAGTATTTTTGAAAGTTACATATGGCCCCTTTAATATGTAGACCTACAGGATATGTTGTCCACATTTGTGTGTGTAATGCAGATTCATCAAATCGTGTGGCTTCTGAAAGACTGTATACCAGCCTATTAATCACATGAGCGATCTATGAAAGGAAATCAACAGGGCGAGATATAGACTGAACCGAGGCCTGCTCCATTGATTACAAAACTATTTCGAATTACGAAACTGAATCAATGCAAAATAATCGACTCCTGGATGTATGATAAATGATTGGAGTACGACTATATCAAGCCCACTAATAAGTACTAATACCCTATTGTTGATGGGTGCTCTCAGTTAGGTTTTCCCATTGAACAAACTGTTGAACATTTTCTTATTTTGCTGGCTTTCAGAGAGTAGCCTCGATATAGCCTACTGTAGCAACATGAGCTAGCTCACTTTATTACGCGTTATAGTGAAATCCACTATAACTTCACTCAGTGAAGAAAGCCTAATTTTCTGTGGTTTTTACTTTTTGAATCTCACTGTGTTGCCAATCACTATATTAGATAAGATAAAATAATCCTTTATTGAACCCTAGTGGGGAAATTCAAGTGTTGCAGCAGTAAAAGTCAAGAAGAAGAGCATGCATATGAGTACAAATAAAATAAGATATTGGAATAAAATAAAAATAAAGATGAAGGTACAATGTATTTACAACTATTAACTATTAAGTAAACTACACACCAATTAAGATCTAAACTATACACTCAAAACTATACAGGACATTTAGACATATTGGGCCTCATTTATCAAACGAACGTACGACCGAAAACCGTGCGTACGACCATTTCCACGCAAACTTCGGCATTTATCAATTTGGACGTAAGCGGAAGCTGCGATCAGATCTCACGTCAGGTCTGAGCTCGTGTACGCAAATTCGAGTCTGTGGATTTGCGGTGCAGCACAGCAAAATCTGGCGGAAAATAATGAACAAACCTGAGCTGTCATTAAGCATAAGCAGTCACATATTTAGAACAGATCAAAACGGATTATTAAAACGAAAACATTTCTTTTAAAGCCCATGTTTTTACTGATACCACTTTCAAAAAATTAAACAATAGGATAAATAGCCTAAGATGACAACGAATTATTACACATTAAAATGTGAAAGAATCATAAATACAAGCAGAAATGTGTGTTTGCAAATTAACTAATGGCAAAAATGTGTAATTGTTTTTGTTTTTGTCCGATGGGTGTTACAGAACTGGAACAAAAATTGAAAGCACCTGTTGAGACAATCATCGTTCCACTGTGGTTGGTCAGATGTTTATTCATTCCCCTATTTAAACAGATGCTTTGACAGTTATCAAGTCTTGATGATGGCAGACTTGCTTATTTTGGAGGAGCAATACGCGCGTGTCAGACGTGAGCGCGTCTTCAGGGACCGCAGGGATCTCCTCATGGAGAGTGATGCCTGGTTGATCAGTCGCTTTCGGCTCCCAAGGCATGTGCTTATTGATTTATGCAATAATGTAGCTGCTGGATTAAAGAGAGAAACCAGGCGGTCAAATGCCTTACCTGTACCAGTTCAGGTGCTCGCCACGCTGGGGTTTTTGGCCACCGGGACCTTTCAGCGAGAGGTCGGGGACAGGGCTGGGGTCTCCCAGCCAACGATCAGCAGGACGATGCCAGCAGTGTTGGCTGCAATAAAATCTCTCTCCCGAAAATACATTCGTTTCCCATACAATGATGCCCAGCAAGCTGTGATTAAAAGGCAATTTTATGAGATTGCTGGGTTTCCAAATGTGGTTGGAGCGATTGATTGTACTCATGTGCGTCTGAAGGCACCATCCATGAATGATTACGCATTCATCAATCGCAAAAACTACCACTCCATAAATGTCCAGGTGATTTGTGATGCCAAGCTATCACTTTTAAACGTGGTGGCCAGGTGGCCAGGGGGGACACACGATTCTTTTATTTTTCAAAACAGCTCTGTTGGCGCGCGGCTGCAGGAGGGCGCACTGCAGAGCCAAAGTCATCTCCTCGGTAAGTGGCTACCCTCGATAAATTGCATTACACTAAACAAGGTATCAGATGATTAACATTTTGGTATGGTTCTTCTAGGTGACAAGGGTTATCCTCTAACGGAATACCTTATAACCCCGCTGGCAAACCCCGCTACAGTGCAGGAACGCAGGTTCAACAGTGCGCACACACGCACACGGGTCACAGTCGAGCGCTGCTTCGGGTTGCTGAAGGGCAGGTGGCTCTGTCTCGGACCTGCAGGGGGAATGCTACTGTATACCCCAGACAAAGTGTGCGATATCATTTTGGCCTGTTCAGTTTTGCACAACATTGCACTGGTGAATGGAGTGCCCTTCGATGTGCCGGCGCAGCCGGATGAGCCCATGCCCATGGAGCCGTGGCCAGCACAGCCTCCACAGGGGGCTGTACGGAGGAGACAGGACCTCATTTGTCGCTTTTAAAACGTAAAGTATACCTTAAACTCTTGCAAATGCTCTGCAGTATTAATCAGTAATGTGAAGTATTGTTGGTGGAATTGGCTAAAGGCATACTAAACACAGACAACATTTTATTATGGCTTTTTTAGAGTTTCATTTATTTCTTTTAGTGTCTCATTAATTGCGTCAAGTGCGCCGACGACTGAGGCCAATAACCTGCATATCTCCCCTTGTCTCTCCAGGACCTCTGCCGTGATCAGGTTCGGTCTGGGCGCAGCACGGGGGGCCGAGGGCACGCGCTCACTCTCGGCAGTAGTGGGACCGCTCTGGGGAGCAGATCTGGCTGACATCATGCTGGTGCCTGGCTCTGAAATATTTAATACAATAAAAATGTCACCCATGTAACATGTGTAAGCCTTATTATTTGTAAGAAATGGTGTACAGTCAGATTTTTCAATGCAAGCAAAAGGGGGTTGTTAGTTACCATTCTGCTCTGGGTCTGATGCCAGTGCGTCTGTGTCACCTCCACCACTTATGCCACAGATCGACTCGGACCCAATTAAGGAGGCAATTTTTTCCTCCGTCCCCGTCAGGATCAGGCTGGAGTCTGGTTGGCCTCCTCCAGTCTGCCTGATGCTGCGTTTAAACGCAGCAACACGTTTCTTGGTGGCCAGCTTCAAATCCGACCATTTTTTCTTGACCTAAATGTAAAGAATTGTTTTGATCAATTAGCAGACATAAGCTTTTAAGCTGGGGATGAAAAGATTAATTTAAGTCGTTAGGCATGGGTTAAGTTATTGAGAATTATATTCAAACCTCAGCTGGAGTCCGTTCCTGTACGGCAACGCTGTTGACTGCCTCCGTTATTTTTTTCCAGACAGCGTTTTTATGAGCCCCTTTTATGCCACTCTTCAGACTGTCAAAAAGCACTGTTTTGTTTCTTTCCACCTCCGATGTCAGGATGCCGATCTCCGTGTCAGAAAAGTTTCTTTTCTTACTAGTGTTTCGTCTCTCCATGTTTGACCTCAGTGGGCGAGGCCTCCGAACCAGGAATATTTATGGGCGTAACATGTTAATGACGATCGAATTCAGCCGCCGCATTTATCAAGGCCCGCTCATTCGTACGCTCAGATTGGTCAGATACGAACGTTTCATAAATCGCACGTGTGTCCTGTCGTAAGACCAAATCTGCGCTCAGATCTGCACCTGTTTTCACGCAAGATTGATAAATGAGGCCCATTGAGTGGCAAGTTTAAGTTAAAGTGCAGTTATGAGATAAAGTGACAGAGTTGAAATAAGGTGACAAAAGTAAGCAATACATATCAAAATATGCATCTAGAAGTAATTTGACAATAGTGACAGATTAATTTATTGTGTGTATGAAATGATTCAGGGAACATATCATATCTGTTCTAAAGACTGGTTATTATTTAGACAGTGTAGGCTATAATCTGAACCTTGTACACATTGGAATAACACACGCTTTGTTGAAGAAATTATCGCAACACAGTAAGGCTTCACCAGGGCTTTACTCTTTAACGTAGTAATACTACTGATCGAGTGTCCATGCAGCCTGTTGTGGATGTGATCGTGGGGCGCTCTCTCGTGGATTTTCCTCGACATTGTACTCTCTAATATCAGAAAAGCGGAGCTAGGTCTATCAGAGCACATATGGGGGGTGTTGGATGCTGTGTGTGCTCGGCTGGCACCTGTTGCTGCTTCATCATTCTCAGCGCTGGTCTTTTTTGTTTTGTTTAAAAAGAACTTTTAATTACAGACTCGTCCACCTCACATCAGGACCATGTCGAAGGCGGAAAGTGACTCTAACTACAGTCGGTTCTATTTTGATAATCCCAAATCCAGAATCCAGAGCAGCTTCGTGTCTTCTGGACCCATGTTTGTCGTTTTGATGGTGATGATGGTGACTTTGGTTGTTCTGATAGTTTTGGGCAACGCACTGGTCATTTTAGCCTTTAAAGTAGACAAGAGTTTGAGAAAACAGTGCAATTACTACTTCCTCAATTTGGCAATATCCGATTTTCTTGTAGGTAAGTAACCTTCATCTTTGTATAAGACCCTATTAAAAACAGAGTATAAAGTCTTGTGCAATCAATGAATGCATTGCTGTAAACAGGCTTTTTTTGTATTATTATACACTCTGTGTTCTAATAGGCTCTATAATAATTATAGAGTTATTGTATGAGTACTGAGCCTACAGTAGCCTACTGGAACAGACGTAGACTCCTAAGCAAGTAGCCTAGTATTAGTTTACTTGACAGGACCAACAATGTGGCGGTATTATTCCTTTTCTTTATCACTTTCATAATTTTTCTAATCACACTGTTTTCTACATTCTCCTCCCTTATCAAGTATTACTCTTGACATCTTCATTTTTCAAAGTTAAGAACATTTGACTTATTTAGCATTTAAAGCACTTGCATGAAAATGTAGGTTTAATCAATTGCTTATAACACATTTTAAAATAGATCCAAGGTATATATGGGCCTTTCAAGTGTTTCGTGTGCTGAATCTTTAATAACCATATATAGCCTGACCAAAAAACTCTCATTTGAAAACACAGTTTGTACAGCTGAGTGTATACACAATCTATAAATGCTTGCTTATACCTGCTTACAATTACAACATGTGTTATGGACAATGCATTGAATGATTAACTGAAGATAAGCGCAAAATGGAGCCTTAAAGAGTGACTTTGCATTTTAATGTGCTGTTCCTGGTGTGTGATGCCATTTTCATAACTGTTTGTGTAGGGGCCTTCTGCATCCCAGTCTACATCCCATATATCCTTACAGGCAGGTGGACATTGGGTCGAGGATTGTGTAAGCTGTGGCTGGTTATGGACTACCTGCTTTGTTCTGCGTCTGTCTTTAACATTGTTCTAATCAGCTATGACCGCTTCCTGTCAGTCACCAGAGCAGTGAGTCCAACTTCCTGTTACTTTCCATCTGTGGTGCACGTTTGACGGTCAATTTAGGATTGTGAACACAGAACACATGTCTGATATAGGCTGCAGTATTTGCAAAATAATCTTGTACCTTTTTAGAGTTGATTCCCCTTTTTTCTAATCAGACACTATTTTTCTACATTTGTATTCATCATTTTTAAAAGGCAGTCATATTCCTCTGAAGTTGCACTATGTGTGGGAAGATTAAATGCTGTTACTGTATACAACAGTTAGTTTAAACCGAGAATTCTGATTGGACTAGAGGCGTTCCATGAGTGCTGGTATTACTCTGCCTAGTATTACTCTGCCTGGTATTACTCTGCCTAGTATTACTCTGCCTGGTATTACTCTGCCTAAATCAAGGGTTCTGAATATTGTAAGTTTATAGTTCTGCAGACAAAGATTGTCCTGATTAATCTATATTATAGGACTGGTAACCATGGACACAAAGTAGCAAGCGTGCAGGAAAATGTTTGGGTTGCTTGGCAACTGTCAACTTTCAGTTAAGATATGGAAGTAGTCTCGTTGAATTGGTTGAGAAAAAATTATAATCTGTTTGTTAACTGCTCTCTTTTATATGCTAGGAGTATACATGTTGTGAAAGCAGTATCATACTCAAGGTCGAGATCTACAGAATATTAGCACTGCTGTCATTATCTTGGGCACTGGGCCTCATGCCTATGATGACCACTCCTGTGATATTGCTTTGTCCTATGTTGTTTTGCTATGTTACTGGTTGCAATTCGTATAAAAGCAGGGAATATGTATATTATATACCTTTAGCTAGGAAGTTGTAGGATTTTCACTTTCCATTTTATGTTTATTTGCTGATCAATGTGAAAGCAATTAAATTGTAATGATTTGTCAGAATCATTAATGATATCATTATCCATTATACAGTTTATAGACATTTTACTTACTGGATAACAGCATTTGCCCTTCCCACCCTGAGCATGACATCAGAGGAAAATGGACACTATGTGAATAAGTGAATGTAGCATTTAAGTGAAAGCATGATGTTAAGAGCTGAAGAGCCATTCCACTAGTAGCCATACTCAAGTCCACTGCTTGTGGTCTGTGGCTAATTTCTGACTGGTGAGCCTCCCTGGTCATTGGTAGGGGCAGTGCCTCCTCTTCCTCCCAAAAGTGCCCATCTGTAGAGGTTAATACTTCCTGACCCATTCAGGCCCAGTGCCACCCCTAATTATAGCCTTTCTCAATGACCGAGACAGAAAAAAAGTCACATTTTTGACTTTGGGATAGACTGAGCGTCAGAAAATACACAGAAATCCTCACAAGACTGTCAAAACACATAATTAAAACGCTTAATTTTTGACATCTCAACAGATTAAAGAATTTTAATTTAAGACAAATCCCTGTTAAATAAAACATTTTTACACTGCATCAGGGTGCCTTGAATTTTTAGTTTACAATGCCAAATGTTCACCTTGAACTTGTTTGCAAATATCTTAAGTGCAATTTTCTAATTTAATTGAAGTTCATGCAACCCGGTTACTCCTCTTTACTCTTCTAAAATGCAATTGCACAGCCTAAGTAATTTGGATTTTCTATTTTCTGCCTGTCTTGGCACGGATATAGCAGTTATAATCTCCAAGCCTCTTCAGCTGTTTGGCCCATTGAACCTTTTGATGGGTATTTTCTGTGTATTAGCCTGCTGACTCTATCCTACACGCTTGTGTGTCAACTCAAAGGTGGGATGAGGCTTGGCATGGTAGACAAAGAGAGTGTTCTGTTTCCTTTCACAAGCAAACACTTAACATCAGAGCAAAGAATGCAAATAACACCAGAGAGCCTCTTCTTTAATTAGCTAGCTTTGATCATTGAGATCCTCCTCTGTTCCATCGTCCTTCCAACCTAGAGAGATCAATCAGAGCCCAAACAGGCCACCACAGCCAAAAAGGCTTTTTCCTGAAATCATTTCTCTATTGAAATACAAAGGGTTGACAACAGCAACAGGACAAAGTTATTCCTTTAAAGGAAAGATGGAGTGACATCAGATGTATGTATTAAACAGTTCAGTGACATGTCAGCACATTCACAAAAATTCTCACTGCATGGCAGAAAATAGTCTGTTTTGTGTGTATTTTCAATAAAAAAAATGGGGAGCTCTGATGAATCAATCTTTATTAGTATAGCGCCAATTCATAACAAATGTTATCTCAAGGCACTTTACAAAAAACAGGTAAAAGACCTTACTCTTTGTTATGTTACAAAAGAGAAGGTTAAAGACCTTAATCATTGTTATGTTACAAAGGATAAGGTAAAAGACCTTAGTCATTGTTATGTTACAAAAGAGCAGGTAAAAGTCCTTAATCATTGTTATGTTACAAAAGAGCAGGTAAAAGTCCTTAATCATTGTTATGTTACAAAGGATAAGGTAAAAGACCTTAATCATTGTTATGTTACAAAAGAGCAGGTAAAAGACCTTACTCTGTTATGTTACAAAAGAGCAGGTAAAAGTCCTTACTCGTTGTTATGTTACAAAAGAGCAGGTAAAAGTCCTTAATCATTGTTATGTTACAAAAGAGCAGGTAAAAGTCCTTACTCATTGTTATGTTACAAAAGAGCAGGTAAAAGTCCTTAATCATTGTTATGTTACAAAAGAGCAGGTAAAAGACCTTAGTCATTGTTATGTTACAAAAGAGCAGGTAAAAGACCTTACTCTGTTATGTTACAAAAGAGCAGGTAAAAGTCCTTAATCATTGTTATGTTACAAAAGAGCAGGTAAAAGACCTTACTCTGTTATGTTACAAAAGAGCAGGTAAAAGTCCTTACTCGTTGTTATGTTACAAAAGAGCAGGTAAAAGTCCTTAATCATTGTTATGTTACAAAAGAGCAGGTAAAAGTCCTTACTCATTGTTATGTTACAAAAGAGCAGGTAAAAGTCCTTAGTCATTGTTATGTTACAAAAGAGCAGGTAAAAGTCCTTAATCATTGTTATGTTACAAAAGAGCAGGTAAAAGTCCTTAATCATTGTTATGTTACAAAAGAGCAGGTAAAAGACCTTACTCTGTTATGTTACAAAAGAGCAGGTAAAAGTCCTTACTCGTTGTTATGTTACAAAAGAGCAGGTAAAAGTCCTTACTCATTGTGATGTTACAAAAGAGCAGGTAAAAGACCTTACTCTGTTATGTTACAAAAGAGCAGGTAAAAGACCTTACTCATTGTTATGTTACAAAAGAGCAGGTAAAAGTCCTTAATCATTGTTATGTTACAAAAGAGCAGGTAAAAGTCCTTACTCATTGTTATGTTACAAAAGAGCAGGTAAAAGTCCTTAATCATTGTTATGTTACAAAAGAGCAGGTGAAAGTCCTTACTCATTTTTTTATTGGATACAGAATGTGACTCTAGAAGGAATCTATCAATTTACAAAGAAAACCCAAAAAATCAGCAAGTCTGATTCTTCCTCTCTGAATGCTGCACCACTACATTGAGCAGGGGGCAAAAAGTACAGAGTAACATGTATTGAACATAAATTGGAACAGTCTTCGACTACTTTGCAGAAGAACTTGAAAGCAACAGTTCATATGTCGTTCTCAAGCAAAACTGTAGTATACAGTATGTGATTATCTACCTGTCAAAGATATTTTTTATGGAACAATGTTTGAAGCTGAATGTTTGATTACATCGCAAATGTATCAGGAGTGGGCTCCTCATTGTCCCTAGGGTTGAGGGGTTTCACTGAATAGTTTTGTTGATTGGATGGCTTTAATCTATGTCCTTTATTTGGAGCTGGCCCTACATCTTTATTGAACCAATGTGCTGTGATCAATGTGAGGACAGCAGAGTTGTTTAAAGCAGTAAAAGTGCTCTACAGCAGTGTTATTCTTAAAGAACCTGCACTTCTCTACAGTACTACTCTACACTTTCTATACGTTGAATGCAAATTAGATTTTTACCTTGCTGAATGTAGTTTATAGCTTAGTTTCTTTATAGATAAACATTTTACATCCAAAACATGTTACAAGCTAATAACATATGAAACATTGTTTAAGATTAAACTGTGTAGAAGTATGTGAATAGAAAGTACTCAATTTCGAGAATGCATGATAAAAACAATTTTTTTTTAGAAGAAACAAAAACACTGACAGAGATTCTGTCTGCATGATGAAAGCCTTAACCTTTCATTCTATGCATACATTTCAAGGAATAAAGACTCACTCTGAATGTTTGATGTTTGACTTGTGGGAGTCCAGATCCAGTGTTGCTCTTTTACTTAAGCAGAAATCCTAAATACTGCCTCCATCACTGCGGTTAAATAAACTGCTGGCCTTTTATAACTAAACATAGTGCACTAGAAAATATATTATCTACAATAATGGTTGGATTCAGCAATTGCACATAAAATTGCTTGACCCCCCTCTTGTATTATTACTCTAAGTATATTTTCTGACTTATGCTTATATTTACTGCAGGTGAGTTACCGTGCGAGGCAGAGCATGACTCATCGAGCCATAATCAAGATGATTGCTGTCTGGCTGCTGGCCTTTGTCCTGTACGGCCCAGCCATCATATTCTGGGAGCTGGTGGTGGGCAGGAGCCGCGTGCCAAAGGACGAGTGCTTTGCGGAGTTCTATTACTCTTGGTACTTCCTGCTGAGTGCCTCCATGCTGGAGTTTTTCTCTCCTTTCATCTCTGTGGCTTTCTTCTACCTCAGCATTTACCTCAGCATACGCAGGAGGAGGCTCCACAGCAGGGAGGCGCAGCTCCAACTTCAACTGAGCGAACCAGCCACCGCCCAGGGGGAAGGTGTCCCCCTGTCCCACAACATGGGGTATGGGATGAAACTGGCTGTAAGAGGCTCCATTCACTCTCAGACCTCCTCTCCTAGTTTGGGTAAACTCGATCCCTCCACCAGCAGGGCAGCCCAGCCCAGCCGTCTGTCCAGGGATAAGAAAATTGCTAAGTCCCTGGCTGTCATAGTGAGTGTGTTTGCCATCTGCTGGGCACCGTACACCCTACTGATGATCATCCGTGCTGCCTGCAGAGGGCGGTGCATCCAGCATCACTGGTACGAGGTCACCTTCTGGCTCCTGTGGCTCAACTCTGCCATTAACCCATTCCTGTACCCACTTTGTCACAGCAGCTTCCGAAGGGCCTTTAGCAAGATCCTGTGCCCGAAGCGGCGTACAACTCCTGCATCATCCGTGTTTCGTGCTGGACAGTGAGGACGGATAAACCGGGATGGATGAGGAATGTTTACAATGTTCCAAACTATGGATTAAAAGAATAAAAAATTTAAAACATAATTCCACAGTTTTAGCGCTCAGCTGCTTAACTGTGTACAGCAGCTTACTACAAAGACCATGTTAAGTGTTTAGTTGTACTTTCCCATGTTTGGATGTATAAGAAGAAGACAACATAATAAGGAAATCTGCCAGCTATGTGCTGTTTCTGTAAGTAATGTTTAGAAATGGATTGTACTTCCATTGTCCAACGGTGGGTTATGTGGGCTGTGTGAAATCTATACTGCAAAAAATAAAATGTAACTAGAATATATATTTGACTGGAATGAGATCCATACAGGCTAGAAGGAAATTCATCAGTTATGTTGTCCTGTTTTTTATGTGCTGCGTCTTGTATTTAGAACTAAAAAAGAGATCATTTCCGTCCTCTACTTTTAAAATCTTTTCTACTATAAATGTTCTTAGAGCACAGTGATGAAAACACAACAAGTGCCATTACGTATAACTGTAAATAAAATGAAAATTCAAACATTTAATTCTCTCTATTTTTGGTTTAAATACAATAGATAAGTTATCCATGTCTCTTCACCCTTTATAGATTAGACTAAAAAGTCAACCACACATGTTCATAAATATGACTTTTAACGTTAAAAACAATACAAAACACAAGTGGAAATTCATTTTTACTTTGACTGTTATAACACTAATGAGTGTCACATTTTTACAGCTTCTGTTTTGCTTAACGTAAGAGAGACCCGTTAAATGTTTACCAAATAGTGCCAAAACACTATTTTAGTGTGGTCAGTGGGTGTAAGTATAGAAATGAGCCACTAGATGTCACCATTTACCTTCACAGCCTCCTCTGTGTGCACTGTCTGAGTATTCATCCCAGACTCATTCTCGATGGGTGTCCATGTTTTTCGTAGCAGTTTTTACACAGCTGTCAAAGTTTGAATCATTAATTACATTATATTTAAATGATACCATACTTTTTTTTACCTGGATCATGACTCTAACATATCAATGTTACCTTATAGTATTGATGAATATAATTCATTAGAGCTCTTGATACATTTACATCCAGTGAGTCATTTGATCGCCAGGTAGGGTCAATTGTTCTTGAAAACTTGAATAGTTAGAGTACTGTATTTCTTATGATTTATCAATGTTTTAAAGTGCTGTTATGCTATCAGTATATTGAGGTAGCTGTTTTTGTCATTAAATATATTAGACTCATTATCTAAATGTTGTTCTCAAGCCCCGGAAGAAAGTTATGATGAGATTTAAGAAACAAACAACACATTATGTGTTTATTCAAAGTAAAGTAAATGAAATTATTTTTGAAAATAAACACATTTCTGTTTCTGACTGAGGATCTTTATTCTCAATAAAACATGGTATTGTTCTCAGTGTATGAATATTGGGTTTGATAGATTAAAGACTTCTTTCCGATGTAGACTTATTAAGCCTGTAATTACAACGTCATGTTACATAGAGGGGGTAACATTTGCAGGTGCCTGGGTCTCACGGGGGACCTACATTGCTCAAATTGTTGCTGTTGCCTGTGTGCACATCTGGGCCCCTGGTCAGGTGCTGGAATAAGGGCACAGCTGCAGGGAAACAGGCCTGCATGCTCCCCCTTCTCACTCCCTCTCTGCCCATGGTGTGTTGGTGGTGGTGGGGGAGGACAGAAAAACAGTGCAGACCAGAGGGATGCAGACACATTTCCCTTGGGGCGACAGAACTGCATTTATCAGCAGAATGGTAGGCCTGCATTTAGTCTCTGTGTATCTAAATGCGACAGCACGAGTCGTATCAGTGTGAGGAGCACTCACACTATGTGCAGTTATATCAGGAGATCTACTGATATTAGTTTTGTTGATAGATTGAAATGTCATGGCATGTGTGCCAAACTGATCGGCTAACAGACTGATCATGCCAGCTTAGATAGATGTGGGAGAGGCAGCCCTATGAAAAATAAATTCAAATTAAGCGTTCACACCTAAGCAGACAGCATGCATTCATACGTTTTATTTATTCACTTTTCCCAATGAAATAGAGTAATTTTTAGTTGTTTTCTTCAAGATCTTGACTTATTTATCTCATTATGTTGAGATAAAAACGTTTTTTCTTGTGATAATGAGTAAATTTCAGTTCTTTTTCTGAGATCTCTACTCATTTTCTCATTATTTCAGGGGATAACAACGCTGTTTGTTCCCATTATATCAGATTTCTTTCTTTTTTTTCTTGATATAACAAAGCTTGTTATATCTCGTGATAATGGATTATTTTTCTGGTTATCTAGAAAACAAAACAATAGGCTGGTTACTGTGATAGGCCAGTCCATGACATGCCATGATGCCATTTCCCACACTAATGAGTGAAGCCTTTTTCTATGTTGGTTTTGTGCCTTTGCTTTTTGGAACATGAGATTAATAAGAGGAGATGTAAGGAAAACAACCGGATAATACGCATTATCACTGGGGGAATGGAGTAACTAAAATGTATGGATGCATGCCCACTTAGGGCTTCAGTACATTTACACAAAGATGTGTGTCCTTTAAATCAGTGTGTTAATGGAGAGGTTTAGATTTCTGCGACCCCAAGCACTGTATCTAAAAGCTGTGACCCCAAGTGGACTGCACCTGTGCCCCCAAAGTTTATAGAGCTCCATTAGCAGACTCTGTCTGTGACCAGAAAAGGGAAAAAGCCTATAGAACTCCCCCATGAGAGTATCTAAATAGTTAAACTTTCAAAGGATCCTATTTAGCATTTTTTTTTAAGATGACTGAATGCTGAAACCATTTGTTTTCAAACTAGGTAACACCTCTGATCTGCCAGAATAAAAATAATAGATGAGGGATGTGTAAAGATGCAACTCTAATCAGGGAAAAAAAACAGAAGACACTGGCATTTTTAACAAGAAAACCATAATAGACCATCATACTTGTTTTTTAGAGGTAAGGTAGAATGTAAAAGTGAACTGTCAGACAAGACCAAACCACTTTAGTCTGCACATACAGGTCAAAACTGTGACCTCTTTTGAAGTTGTAGCATCACTTAGTGTACATTTTCTCCTCGCGTAGGCTGTTCACTTTCTCAGCTAACTGCATGTAAACCCCAGTTAATATTTCATGAGGGACAGACTCCAAAAAAAAAAAAAAAGAGTATTTCTGCTTGATTTTTTGCCTTTTCCGTTCTTCCGTTTTTCCCTCTGCTTTTTTCTCCTGCAGTGTACTTCCTGACTAGAGATTAAATAATTCCATTGGAATCCTCTTAGGATGGGTTCCCAGCACTTGGCAATTAAACAATTACATTTAATCAGCATGGGGCGACGCTTCAAGTCACCCTCATTTCAGACGTTGATTAAAAGCAATTCTGCAGTGGTTATTGCTGTCGACTTTGGAAACTGTGGTTCACTTAGGTTTACTGCGTCTGTGGGGTCAGGTTGGATAGCAATATGGCAGGTTCAGTGGTGGTCGGGAGCCGGATCTGCCTGTGATGAGTGAAAGAGTAATGACAGAACTCATGGCAGACCTCATATTGTCCCTAAAGTCAGAGCTACGTAGATTACTTGGAGACATTTTGACCCTACATCAAAGAAAATGGAGTGAACAATGGAAAGGAGTGGGACATTAAGTTTTGCTTGTGGGAGTCCAGATTTAGTGTAAGTGTTAACATTTTTTACATTATTTGACTGTGTCCATGTTTAATTGGTAGAAAGGCAAGATGCCATAACACTAGGATCTCTTTTGTTCTGATAAACACAAAGTGAAACAGAACCTTCATGTTGAACTTCCTGCTCCTGGTCTTACAAAAAAACCCATCATCGTTAGTTTGCCGCTAACATTGATCACTCTTAGTAACCATTTTTCAGAAACCAGATTAATAAAGTTCTTATACTGTTGCAACAGATTGACACACCTCTCCCAAACTAAGAAAAAACATATTCCACCATATTTACAAGGCAGCTATATGTTGTCGTACTCAGTGGGAGAGTGAGAAACTCGAAAGCTGTTACAATATTGAACTGCTGTATACCAGGTTTGCTAATACGTTATCATAGGGAATCAGACAAAGTGTACTGCTTTTAAAACAGTAACAAAAAAGCTCTCTATATCTATTATTGGAATCATGTTTTTGGAGAAAACAACATCACAGTACTGAAGGCTAGCTAACGAATGTTTCCTAGCTAGGAGTGTCTGTTCTCTTCTTCATATTGTGTTTTCCTATCAAGCAGTATCGTTAGCTTTAATGTGGTCGAATGCTATATTCGATATTGTCTTGCACTAGTTAATGAGGTATCAAATGTTTTAACTTGAAATATGACCTAATCACACGCTATTTTTCTGCTATCAATTGTCTTTTCAGTTGCCGATAAATCAAGAAGCTGTTAGATGACAGAATCGGTCAGATAAAATGTTCGCAAGACTTGCAAACATTTTAGTATTCAAGCTTCCCACTATGAGTGGGATTGTACAAGAAAAATGGAATAAGTTTGGAAATTGTCAGAGTCAAAATTAGGTAGGGCTAATAGCAGGTAGATTGTGTGTAGTTTTAAATACAAGACAAGTTGCATTGAACAAAGATGTTTCCATTTACATCTACAACTTGTACGTTACAGTGCATGTGTCTTGAATAAAATGCACCTTGACACATACAGTTTCATCATGCAATGCAATAACATCTCCCTCTGTGATGGCAAACATGCAGCAAGAGGGCAGGTGGGAGGAGGGCTTTTTTTTTATTCCACATTACACCTGAATGAAAGAGTGCTACGTGGCACGTTGCTGGAGCGGACTGTATAGTCTTCCTTGTGCAACACAGATGAGTTGCGATGGATACCCGGCCCCCTCTTGTGAAACCCAGGTGCCCCTGTTTCATAAGGCCCCCCACTGGCTCTCCAGCCCTCTTAATTAGCAGCTTCTGTCAGCTGACACCCAGGCCTTCAAGCAACCTTCATTGGCCTCTGCCGCAGAAGAAAGTCGAGATCTTTAGCTTTTATAAAAGATTGATACATAGGCAGGTTTAGTAAGGGGCATCAGGGCTTTTCCAACTTTGAATTGGTTTCTAAATCACATCACGGCAGCAAATAGGAAAAATTCTTTAGTCCTTCTTGGTTTTAATAAAGGTGGCCAACTGCAGAAACAGGCCCTGGTTTTCAGACTCTGCTGCAGACACAGTGAAACAAGACATTGATGATTTTTATATGATGAAGTCAAATATAGATAAAAGATTTCACAGGACCGGGTGTGATGCCTCTTTCCTCGCGCAGTATATCAGCAGCACTGTAACAATAGTCTCTTCTAATGACATTCCCCCAGTAACTTCTTGCCTCTTGCAGTCTCAGGGGAGAAGCGCTACAAAAAGTGATAATTACATGAAATATACATAGAGAATAAAGGGAGCATGTTTACATAACCAGACCCATAAATATCTGACGGAGAAGACATTGTTCTCCGACTCCTTTTAAGCTGATCTCCCAGGGATGCCATTTTAATGACATGATGGTTTAAAGAGATGCTGCTCCATCTCGTTCCATATTTAATTAACTTTTGCTTTTCTGACGCAGAGGAAAAACAGAATAAAGAAGGCATGATAGAGACAAACACACACGCGATAGATAACTGGGAGACAATAACAAATAGCTGGGAGAACAGAGAGGGAGGCAGGGGGAACATGAGTGGAGACCTTGTCATGCTTTTGTGAGCTGTTTACAATACAAGAAATACAAAAGGGGTGGGGGGGGGGGGGGCACTTTTAAAATTTTATAAAAAGGATGGATAGAGTTAGAAATGGAAAAGGAGAAAGTAAGAAACACAGGGAGAATAAGGGCCTTGTTCTCCCGAGGGGCTCCATTATGGAGCATTTTTTAGTTCATCATCAATAAAAAGAAAATAAACCTGAAACTGACTAAATGTATTTAACTGACATACCAGATCCCTGAAAATGAATACAGTAAACATAACCAAAATAAAATCAAACAACCTTTTTTTTCTTTTTTCTTTTTACTTTGGCCTCATTTCGGCACATTTTTTTGCAACACATCTCAGTGTTTGTCTGCAACATGTTCATTAAATAAACACACGGCAGATGTCAGTGTGCAGAGATTGTTTCACATCCCAGTTACATTTCACATGCAAAGATTTCTGCTCAGTAGAAGAGCTGGATAAAGACTTATGAATGTACCAAATCTCTGTTGATTTTAATGCAGTTCTTGGGCTGTGTGCACCTTGGTGGAATTACCTCATTGGAAGTTGGTTTGTATCTTAGTTAGGTTAACGTAATTAAATATAATGTAATGGTCACACAAAACCACAGCATTCAAAGAGAACTCAATCATTTAAACACTGAATTCTTGGTGTGGGACTTTCAAGCGACTCAGCCCTGAATTTGGTCGTGCCCTCCTCTCTCTCAGGCAGTGTGTTTTCCATTTTTTTTTACTGTCAGCTGTATACGCTGTACGCTGCATTATTGATACTTTCTTTTCCTCTTCCCTCCTCATGTTAGACTCCTTCCCTTGTCCTCATATCATCATCACATCACGGGCCACACTGCCTGTGGAGCCTGAAGACTTGCAGGGAATTTGACCCCACCTGGTCTATTTTTTATTGCTTGCTGTTTAATACATTTTTGAAAATCCTCCCCTGTCCCATCCATGAAAAAAAGAGAGGGAAAAAAAAACAGAAAAAAAGAAAAAAAAAGAATCTAGTGTCTATTTCAAGTGTTTGTCTTGGTGAGGCAGAGGGAGAGATGACTGGAGGGGGAGACTCACCTTCAGCTCTCCCAGTTCAGGAGACAGGGGGGATCATTAGGAGGGGCTGCAGAGGAGTGAGTGTGTTTGTTTGCCTGGATGTGTGTGTGTGTGTGTGTGTGTGTGTGTGTGTGTGTGTGTGTGCGTGCATGCGTGCGTGCGTGCGTGCATGCGTGCGTGTGTGTATGTGTGTGTGAGAGAGAGTTTTGTGATAGACTGGTGACTCGTCCAGGGTGTAACCAGCTTTTTTCCAAATGTGTGCTGAGATCAAGTCCCATGTGATTCTGAGCAGCATACAGAGTTAAAAAATGGATAAAGGGATGAAAGATATTTTTTCCCTACATATACCTCCTTGCAAAAGAAATCATTCCCCTTTAACTTTTCCATATGTTATCATGTTACAACTGTCAATTAAAATTGATTTAACGGGGTTCAATGTAATTGAACAAACCAAAATTGTCCATAACTTTCAACTGGCAATACTGTGTTCTTCAAAATGCCCATGAAAATAAGAGAATCTTTAAGTGCGTTGCTGTGAACGTTCAAACTTAAATCAGGTGCAGCCAGTGCTGTCAGATTTCTGCTATTTAAATTCAATGTTGCTACAGTTTGTTATGTGAATAAAGTCCTAATAGGTTGAATATTTGTGCAATGCACTCTAAATAAACCTCTACATTTATGTTCATTACTGGTTTATTTATTTTTTTAAGTAGTTTGAAGTTTAAGATCAGGGTGACAATTCTATCAAAATGATATTCACAACTCTGGTCACAAAATGAATACCTGAAAACTATCTGTGCTGATATACATTGAAGGAAAGATCTTTAATACAACTTCAACCTACTGTAATGAGGGTAATTGAAGTGAAATCTTTCACAAAGTTATTCTCATTACTCCAATTAGATTTTAAAGACATGTAAAGAGTGTTAAAAAACAACAACCATGATACACATGAAACACAACAGCAAAGGCCCTTGTGCTTTATCTACAAACATTGTATCTGAGCTATTCACTGATGCTGAGGCGTCCATTTTGCTGACACAGTTGTGAAGTGAAAAGATGGCTCTCTGGATGTGGAGTGCCCGTGTGAGAGATTGGGTTACCCCAGACAGTCCCAGCGGATCTCCCGGCCAAATGGATCTGGATCTCACGCTTGGGCGCACATATTGAATGCCATAAGAGGTCTCTGAGGTCTCCTTCAGGAGGAGGAATGCACGGCCTAACAATGTGGAGTTTTCACCAAACTAAATTTTTGCACCAAAGAAGAGTTATAGCAAGGACACAGAAACACAAGGGATAGAGTGCTGAATGCATACTTACATTTGTGCCAGGTTTGTTCTTACTGGAGGAAATGGCACATTTTCAGCAACATACTGAACAGGTTCAGAAGGATCTCATAATTCTTTAATAAAGTCTCAACACAGGCTGCCACCTTCCCTCCTGAGGACTGTGGGTATTAGCCTGTCAAATGAAAAAACAAAAGGCCATTTCACACACATCCTGGACAAGAACAAAGGCGTTTCAGCAACTCCCAAACATCTGGCCTGGCCGCCCAGTTTCACAAAGCACTGGCCGGGCTCTTAGCAGAATGAGTGCCACTCGCAGTGAGGTTATGTTCAGGCGATGACACCACAGAGGATCAGCTGGGCTAAGTTATCTCTGAACAAGCCATCCATTCTGCTGCTTTCTGATGGAAGAATACTTTGGGGCTGAGTAATTATATTGCTTTAAATGAGCCCCTGAGAACGCCGCTGCCAAAGCGCCCACAAAGTCTAACACTTGGGCGAGTGTCAGAAATGCAGCGCTTGTGTATGCACTCATGTGTGTAGCTGCATGTGTGTGTGTGTGTGTGTGTGTGTGTGTTGTGCTGCTTAGGCTGGCTTTAAAAGGGAGGCCGCAGTGCTTCTGATACGCCTCACAAGTGAATTTAATTAAATCATAAATATGAGCTGGAGGCCGCCACCCAATTTAATGTAATGGATGATGTGGGCCAGTCCATCTCTGGCAACGCAAAGTTCTGGACCCATTCAAATGCCCTTGAAGCTTATTAAAAGTGCCTGGCACGGGGAGATGCTAGCAAAGTTGTTTAATGGATGCCCAGCTTGCATTTAGTATGACAGTTAATGTTGGACCGTACCATTTGGAATTGGACGAGGGGTTGAGCCCCATTGTTGAAATCTGTCGCTGTTAAAGGGACGGTCCATTTGCTTATGATACCCATTATGTTAATGAAAGAAAAGCTTGTGGATGACAAGAAACATGCATGTTTGATTTTGTACTTTGATACAAAATAAAATAGCAAGCTTCAGACACCAAACTGCATGCAATCATTTTCTGACAAATAAGCGTTAATACAATCATCCAGAGGGATAACATTATTACTCATAAATTCTGCATGTGTTCCATCACAACATAAATAATAGGAATATTAATGTACTTACATTATTACTCTTATTCATATTTAAATATGCAAACACTATATGGCATCATATTCAATATTTCATAACTGTATATCAGTTTACAGTCATATGTTCCTCATAACCTTGTTACAATACTATGAGCAGTGCTGGCTGTATTCAAAATAAACTGAAAGCTTGGACAAATGTTTTGCTGCTTGTGTGTCACTGCTGATAAATCATTCGCTGGGACAGACAGATGTTGTTTCACGGGTTTCGTCCCACTCTGCAGCGGCAGAAGAATCTTTCCCTCCATCTCCTGGAGTGCTGGAGGCTCCCTAAATAGACCTCGCGCATGGGTGTGTGGAATGGGACCGCACAGGGTGATGGGTAATGGAGTCATTAATAACACAGACCTCCCTCAAGATGCTCAGATGTTTGTTAGCAAAAGCCACAAGGGACTGAGAAAATAGGATGCAATTTGATACAATGGGAACAAAAAGCAGTGTAAGCTTTTGACGATGATGTGTTTATGCTGTCACAGGTCCTGTCTGATGGGTTAATTGCGCATGCATGCGCACACACACATACCGAATACACATAAATATTATACATATATTTCAGATACAAAATAAAGGGACAAAGAAGCCATTTCCTCATACAGTTTTTTAATATTTCCATCACATGTGCAACACAAAAAAACGAGTTCTGCCAAATACAGAACTCCATATTTGTACAATACATTTTTAATAACATCAGAGATATCTGTCCTTTTGCTGCAGGAGGTGGTGATTTTCCTGTAAACGGTTTACGAACAATTCTCAATCAAAATGTCAAAACATTAAAGTTTTTATACAAAAGTGCATCTCAGGTTTAATGAATGCAAACATTTACAGAACAGAATGTTTTTTAAAGTTTTTTTTAAGATGCCACAGTGGCTTCCAGCTTGAGCAGAGAGCGATGGGACACTGCAAAGAAACAAAAAAGGAGGAACTTTGGGCACTCTCCAGGAGAGCCAGGGACGCAGTTTTGTTACTACGCTTTATCCCCGAGAAAGACTTCATGACCCCAAATCCAACTGGATTTATTCCCCACAGTGAAAAATATGTAAAGATAACAGAACAAAAGGAAAAAAAATTCCAGTAATCTCCAGGCTTCAACGAGCAGTAAACATTAACAACAGAAATGTACAGGTTGAGTCAGTGGGCCGGAGATTTTTCCCCATGCTCTGAGAGCCACATGGGAGCTTCACGCCTCTGTTCACGAGCCAGCCAGAGGAACTAGCCTTTTCCAAATCTGTGTCACTGCGTTTGCATATATCAGCATCCTGTCCTGTTTTTCTGTTCACGCTGTTGTTTTTTCTCCCCCCCCCCCCCCCCCGCCTCTTGTCTGAACTCCAGCGCAGATTAGTCGCACCGCCGTTCTCAGCTGGTCCTCTGGCAGCCATATTAAGACGGACACACAGACATAATGCTGGTGAATCGAGCTTTTTCTGTCCTGTAATGATTGACCATGTCAGGACACAGAGAGACACACTGCGCAGTAGGAGGGGTGCTGATGAAAAGAGTCCTCCTGACGGTTCCTACAGCTTCCTTTGCTCTCGGTGGCACCCTGTTTCTCCTTCACACAACTGCTTGAGTCCCATCTGGTCTGATTGACAATGTCATTGATCTTTTTTTTTTTTTAACCCTCTTCTCTTTTTTGGACAAACATTTTGAACTGTACATTGGCAAATACTGTATAAGATTGCAATATAGCTGTAGTTAAGCAACACATGAAGAATTCTATGTACAAACAAGTTGGCTTTTTTCTTTTTGAAATAATGGTTATTAAAGAAAAGAGAGGGGTTATTTGTGATCTTTCCCCCTCTTTCTTTTATTTTCTTTGCTTTTCTTTTTTCTCGCTGTGGCGTGGTTCCTTGTGGTGTAACTGAATCGAAAGTTCAGTGCGAGACAGTCAGTGGGAAACTGCGCTGACGGTAATTGGCGGTCAGACATTATTCTCTGCGTCGTGATCTCTGCCACGTTAGCTGCTGTGCTGAGTCAACGTGTGGTTCTGCAAGGGCACAAAAAGAAAACAGGGGAAACATTATGATCACATACAACAAACATATCTTTCATTTGGCTTTCCTTTTGTTAGAAAGGACAGCGGAACATTATTCATCTTGAAAACCAAGACACTAACTTTAAACATCCATAAAAATCATTTTAAATGTAATTGACAAGCACCATCTTTAGTTTATCTTAACATTGGAACATTGTCGTTATCCAGATCCAATTAACTTGCACGTGAGTCAAATCTGTATGCGGATCAATAGCTGTTGGCTTTGGGATTAGGCATAGTTAAGTCTTGGTCTAACACAAAGGCACAAGACCACTGACAGATAACATCCAATTCCTCAGAAATCCTGCCTCCCAGTCAAAGGCTGTGTCCATGGAAACAAATCCATAACAAGGTACCGACACACCTGATGGAATATCATCCTGAGGGTTGTGTCTATCGAGAGCCTTCATGTATTGAATGTGCAGCAAATGTACAGTACAGGAGAAAAAAAAGTTTAGGTGCTTTAATCCTTCATACTGCTGTGGGTATACAATGGTGCACATTTTATTTTGACAGGATAACAAGCAGACAGTATCTCTCTATTTTGCTGTATCCCCCAAATTTATGCAGACACACACACACAGACCATTGAGAGTGGTTGTAGTGGGGCAGCTGTGCCAGGTTCTTTAAAGGGAGCGTGGACCAGGGGGTGTGTAACTGGTGTCCCTGGTGGGCTGAATCCAGGTCATCTTTTGAAGTGACTGCTAATCCCTTTAATGCAAACTACATGCCCCACTTGCTGCGCTCTGTTTAAAACACGGCCTTGGACTCTCTAAACTGGCATGGACTAGACACACCTGTCACAGAGACATCTGCACGCATGCATGCACAAATACACACATCCCGGTGCACACATAGATGCAGAATAAGGGGCACAAGTATGTGAAATGACATATTTACAGCTTAACTAGCTTTAAAATACAACACCTCAAAGTGAAAATGATTAGTGCAACCTCGCTGAGAGGGTTTACCAAAGCAGTCACCTTTAGTCCTGGTGGTGCAGGATCCCTCGGGCTAGTCCTGGGATACGACTATTAGCCCCCCTCGCATTCATTCCTTCCCTCTTTACCCTTTCAGCTGCCTCCATATAAAGCGTTTAAAGACCTCGACAGCTTTCCTTTTAGCTAGGGCGATTACTTCCCGACAGGTGGGGTAATAAGCTGTTTGACGGGGAGCAGCGGTGTGACCCCTGTAAGGGTTAGCATGCCTTGTCTGGGACCCGTACTCTCCCTCTTTTTAAAAAGAGGCGGCCCGGACAGCTCCTCTGCTTCCCACTCTCCTCTCTTGCTGAAATAAAGCTCCTTTAAGTGAGTCTGGGAGGAGACTCCCCACGGGATGCTCTCTCGCCCCACCTCACCTCCTTCCCCCCTCCTTCTCCTCACACTCCACCAACCCCCCCTCCCCCTCCTACCCCCCCGGTGAAGACATCCTTGGCGTAGCTGAGGAGGGACAGGAGCACGGCAACCTTATTAATGAATGCGGCCCATTACCCGTCAGCCTGGCTCCTCGGCGACTCCCAAAAGCCCCTGCAGTACGTGACTTCAAATGGCAGGATATTGACACGAGGAGAGCAAAGCGGCTAGGACTGAGTGTGTGTGTGTGTGTGTGTGTGTAAGAGAGAGAAACAGAGAGGGAAATTTGTGCTCAACTGAGTGTGCATGCCTTTGTGCAAGTGTGCCAGTGCGTCTAGGTGTGTGTGTGTGAGTGTGTGTGTGTGGACCCCAAAGGAACGTAGCTCCTTGGATATAATGTAGGGCTCGTAACAGCTATTAGAGGGGAAAATAACCCCTCTGGGGAATGGCTCCCCCCACTGCATGTCCCAGCTCTGTCTGACACACACTGCATTCTACCTTTTCCTTAAACATGCCAGGAGTTTTCTCACTGAGGGCTTTCTCAAGGACGGTGTTAAACGACTTCAGTGGCTGTGGCAGCCATGCAGACTAAAGGGAAAATAGAGGAAAAGTGGGGGGAGAAACGTTAAAAGAAAATGAAACTGATACCTTTATCTCTGTGGATACTTAACTCCGCAGAGTAGCTGCAAACAGTTCTGTATGTGAGTTTGGAAGACAGTAGGGAGGGAGGGTGGAAATTCACTTTCCAATCTTCATCCTTGTCAAGTTCTTAAAGTACCTCTGCACCAATGCTTGAAAGTTAACACCTACAGTTCCAAACCACAAATGTCAAATTAGATTTGAGACATAATTCACAACTAACACAAGAAAATGACAAAAACTGTCCAAGGAAACGAGGATGTCACTGACGGTGTGACACCAGAATAGCTGCAATTTAGGATTAGATGCCCTCCATTAAGCCTTTTTAGCTCTCATCCTTGCTCTCTCTCCTTCCATGCCTCCTATTCCCACTGAAACTCTGCCATTCCCCTTATCATCCATTTCCTTCCCTTCTTTCCAACCCTTAATCTCCTTCTCAATCCTTTCAACCACCTGCTGGCCACACAGGCCTGCTGCAGGGCCCAGTTAGTAGCAGTGCTCAGGTAAACCATAGCAGTCAATTCCCCACTAAATTAAATTTTGCTCTGATCAATAATGCGCACCCGCTTCTCCCTTATGAAGACTGGCTGCATTGGCTTGGAGCAAGCCTCTTCCTCCTCTCCTTTTTCTCTCTGTGCCACCGTTAAACCACCGCTTTCATCTGATTACATCACCCCACTGCAACGCCCTCAGGGGTGGTGGAAAAGGAGGGGGAACATCCGGCGGGGGTCTTGTGTACCCATGCAAACAGGTGCAACATGTCTTAGGAATTTAACACTGCAGCAGAGAGAGGGAGAGGAGTGAGAAAAAAATGGGGAGCAATTGGTGAAAAGTAGAGAGCTGGAAAGTGCAAGTAGGCTGGGGAGTTGATTTATTAACTAATCATTCTTTATGTCGTTCCCCATTGCTCCGGTCTCCATCGATAGTAGCCGGTCTCCAGTGAGGCAACAGAGGTGCATCTCTTACATCAGCTCTGCAGAGGAAAGGCCAATGGACCAGCAGACACACACACACACACTCTTTCATCTGATCCGGCTGTATTAAAGACAATCCTCACATCGTCCAACATCACAGAGTGAGCATGTAAAGCTTAAATACGACGCTAACAACATTTGATTAGCATAATGTTAATGCCTGCAGAGAACACAGAGCACATGTTAAATACATTGTTTCACCTGGTGCTATGCAGCATGTAACATTAAAACCAGGATTTTATCGAGTGATTAGAGAGCTGAGAGAGCAATAACGACTTTGAGGGCTACGGCCTTCTCCAGGCTTCTCAAACAAACAAAACAGTGTGCACTTTAATCTAGAACAGTGACAAGAAGAGATTGTAAGTATACAGCAGAATCACTAAAATAATATTATGCATGAATTTACACTGAATAAAAGCATAAATAAAAAGAGTGAGGATAAAGAGATTAATTAAAAGAGTTAACATGCTTTAAATAGTTTCTTGTGCGTCAGTAAGATAACCTCATATAAAGAAGCTAAAAATGTAATGGATCTGTAATGACTTTTCTTACCACATAAATAGAATAAAAGGGATTGAAAATGCCATTTATAGAACAGATTATTACACAATCTTCATCATTTTGTGACATTTAAGATTTACATAACTTCATCAAGTTTAAAAGTCTCTGGGGTAAAAATGGTGACATGTGTATGAACATTTTAAGAATACTGTAATTATTCTATATGAAAACAGCTTGGATTATTCTCTGAAATGATTGTGATTTTTAGACTTCTTGCAAAAAGAAAACTCTAACAAAGCTTTTCGCATTAATTAACTAGGCCAGCACTTAAGTCTAAACTTGCTATTCTCAGTCTGGACATTTTTACTCACACTAAAGATGATTCATTAAGGAAACTATTTAATTATAGTGTTAAACACATTCTCTCTCTTTTTTTTCAAACCCCCGCGGCTACATTTTCTTATTTAGTTTATCTATAATCAAAAATTTGAAGGAGCAGCCGAAATTGTAAACATCCTGGTCTTAAGCTCTGATTAAAAGTCTTATCGGTGTTTGCCGAGCTTCTCTCCTACCCTCCATGGTTCATATACAGTAAGTGTGTATAGCTGCATCTGGAGCACGGGGAGTGTGCACAAAACCACTGAGACCTGCGCACACCCGTAGTCATCACTCAGGAATTTAATTAACGCACAAGAGAACGTCATCAAATGATACTAAAACAAAGAACCTGTGGTCTTTATTTGAGCCTTGAAAAAACCTGCAGAGTTACTTTAAGAAACAAAACCACTTGGATATGGAGGTAGTTCATGTTTGTTTTATGACTGAAATATGAATAGAGCACCTCAACCAATAACCCAATTAGTCAGGTTTATTTGTGAAAATCTTAACAGAGTGTGTTTTCTTTTTTTATTTCAAACAGAAAGAGTGCTGCATTGTGCCTTGATGTCTAATGGTGTGTTGAACTGGGTCCAGTATTGACTCAGTCCTCCCTTTGTGCGTTCCCTGCTGCTGACCGGTCCACTGAGGGAGTAATCTTTCCCTGCTCTGACCTCAGGCCAGGCCTACTGCTGGCTAGTTTAGCCAATGAAGAACGCAATCAAATAAATAAATAATACAGCAGTTGGCATTCTCCACAGTCATCACTTATCAGGCCATAGGGAGAGTTGACCCCAAACGCTGTTGTGCCACAACCAGCCCTGGTCTCCTTGGTAACAGAGCATCTTGTTTGAAGTGAGGTGCCCAGGGAGTGGTGGTTGTACGGTTACAGCACCAAGCAAGGGTGGAGTTGACATCAGTGATAGATTTCAATGTCTTCCATGTGTCATTTTGTGTACGGTCATTTTCACACTGAGCGCTTGTAAAAATATAGAATAAATCCAAATGGCTTGAAATGCTTTGATTAGATGCCTAACTACCTCCAGCAAATGCTTTTGAGGTGTAACCAGAGATGACGGACCACCCTTTTTGTGGGCTGGTGCTTTGTAGCTCCAAATGATACTCATTACCCTGTCTAAGTAGACAAGTGAATGGTACTAGAAACACACTATGCAGTGATCCCGCTGTTTGACTGAGGTAGCAAAACAACTGCACAACTGCTGTGTTATTATGGGGCCTCATTAAGTGAGGAGAGAGTGGGAGATGGGGAGAGCGGGAGAGGGAGAGCAATAGAGAGAGGGCCAGTGAGAGGGAGGGAAAAAAAACAACAACACAAGAGAGCGATACAAACTGTATTCGGAGGTGATAGCAACACACAGATGCCTTTCCAGCCAAAATGAAGACTATGACTAAAGAACCCAATTAAGGGCTTTCTTAGGGGAGCCATCTTGGGAGGGGGATGGGTCTTCCTGGGACATGAGCCCTGGGCTACATCCTCTAATTAGACAGAGCGAGGGGGGAGGATCTCTGCCTGTCACTGGGAGGGAGATGGGGTCCATGGGGTTCCACATGTCAGTCCCAGAAACAAAACACAATTACTCTCACATTTAACCACTTCAGTCGGGGACAGACTTTGACTAGGGATGCTACACAGTGTGTCCCCCCCCCAGCACCCCCCTCTCCAGTGCAGCTTGATATGCCACTTCACAAATGCGGAGATTTGTGAGGACTAAATTTTCCTCCTGCATATCTACTCTTCCATGAGAAAGCAAGAGTCGGTGTGTGCCATCATGTTTTTCCCAATGAAATTAGAGAGAGAGTCAGACAATGAGCTTTTAATTGACCAGTGTCATTCAAAATCCCATTTAAAAACTGAAGAGTTAAATTACTTTGGTGTTCAGATGTGATGAAGAGGGAATAATTGTTCTAATGCTGTTTATTTTGGCCTCTGCTGCATTTAGTTAACATCAACAACATGATAGCGTACTTGAAAATCAAATCACTAAAGGCAGTAAATTAAAGCTGTAGTGAATTTCCTGAGAAGCGCTTAAAGTGGTGTTTATCGAAGTTGTCGAAAGAGTAAACTAAGAAAAGTAAAGGCGGCGTGTTTGAGGGAGAGATCCGGTGATGGATTCTAGCACAGCACACCGAGCGTCTCCTCTTTGTTTGGATTTAACTTTCCCCAGTGGTGCAACACAGGAAAAAGAAAAAAAAAAAGAACAGCTCAAAGGCTTCTGGGAGTTTTTGTCATGTCTCCCTCCAGACAATGTGTTTGCATGCACATATCAGTCCCAGGGAGAGACAGACACAAAGACAAATACATACAGCACGCACACAGATGTATACACACACACACGAGCTCTGAGAAAGAGAAAATCCTCCCAGGATCATTAGGTCTGTCATGCTGTCTAATTCTGATCCACCTACAAAACTAGAACACCACTATTGTGATACATCTCTACTCATCTAAGGCTGTTTATGTCCCCGTTTACAGTGTGTGTACAGTGTTGTACATAATTATAAATAAGCTTAAATATTAATGATGGCGCCTCACAAGCAGCTGCTCTTTTTTCTAATTCCTTGTTCTTTTATTTTGTAGTGAAACTTTTTGAAATGGTGACAGAAATCTGAGCACCTGGGGTGATGAAGAAGAAAACAAGTTGTCAAATAAAAGGAAAAAAAAATACATATACAACTTTCAAAAGCGTGACGAGCTGTCATACTTGGCAGATCAAGACATTCAGGGAAAACGGGGTGTTTGAGAGCCGCTTAGGGATAAACACACGAAGCTTTGCTTTTTGTGCGACACTTTAGGGACGCAGGGCAGTTAGGGCGGTTTGGGGGCATATTTTAAAATTCATGAAAGAAAAGTAAAACTTCTGGGGAATAAAGTCTCTGTGCTTCATACTGAAGAGCGTCATTCTTCAGACTCTATGAAAAGAAAGTGGAAGAATAAAGGCCTTAAATAAATATTTTTTTAAGAGTCAACTTTTTAGATGCCATGCATTAAAATAATAATATTTGTTGGGGATATTTTTTACCCATTTATTGCACTTCTTTCATCTGATTCTATCTTTCCCTTCTTTTTTTCTTCTCCCTCTGTCCATCTCACTCCCCCCCTTATTTTCTGTCTTGGACAGACCATATGACATGAATAGCTGTTTACACCTGGTGACCATGAAGCCTATAAATATGCTTAATTAAAACAGTGGAATTGGTCACAGCTTGGCAATAATGGCTATCACACGGGGAGAGGAGAATCTCATTTGTGTGTGGAAGTAGAACATGATGCAGATGTGCTCTCATGTCAGTTTCAGCACTCATTAAGGCCAGGGAGCTTCGAATTGTCTTTGAAGGAATCCTTTTAAAAGACACTCCAATTAAGGTACGTGTCCTGCGGGCGTCTGAGGAGAGGGAGAAGTCGTGCAGCACCCAGGTCCTTCCTCTCCTCTCCTCCCCGACTTAACACATGACTTACAATCTCGTGTCACTTCCAAGGAATGATAATGAAATTGGTTGATGGAGCAGGGAAAAAGACAGTCGAGTTAAAAGGAACAAGGGAATCTGAAGAGGGACTGTTGTTTAACTTTAGTCTCATCGTCTTGTCACTGGAGAATTTGGGATCACTGGGAGAGGAGTCTCTGATTGCAGCCCTCCAGTAGACATCATACATCGCTGGAGGAGCAGAACTTGTGTTTCTTCACAAATGAAACCGCACTCAGAGAAATGTCATATTTAAGCTGTGGCTAATACTGTGCATCCATCAGTTAATGAATCTTGCTAATTAATCCAGCCTAGCAGCATTGTCAGTGGCTCAGTTCCTTCGCTCATGTAAAAAAGCTCCTGTATCTGAAGCCAACGCAAAGGGGAAAGGAGAGTTAGTTATCAAGTTTGTGGCCTCTGCTAGAACCCAGACATTTCTCATGGGGGGCTGTGGCAGGTTTTAAAGTGACTAAGACAGTGAATCTTATTTGGGAAAGAGGATGTAGTAAAACCAAGTCTCCTCGTTGCTCAAGGGGTGGGCAGCAGTTGAGGGTCATTGAGAACACTGCACAGCCAGCCCACTTGCCCTCCCCATCAGCACCTCATGAAATATCTAGACTTTGCTCCATATTTTAATGGGGTGAGGGAGAGGGATGCGCAGGATGGCGGCTGTGTGAGCGTGTGTGATGGTGGAGGGGGAGTCCCCTGGAGAGTTTTGAGGGGAATGGTGGTCTATGCATCTCAGTGCTTATTTTTGTGTGTGTGTGAGAAATAAAGAGAAAGAGAGAGAGAGAAAGATTATTCTCCTTTGGAATCTGGATTCTGGGGCACACAGGCCCAGGAGTCAGTCAATCTGGTCGGTCTGAGGGGGGCAGCTGGGCGGGGGGGTCCTGAGAGGGCTGATTAGACGGATGCTCTCCCATCATCCATCTCGACAGGCTGGCGAAAATTGGCTAGCCCCTCGCAGGGTAGAGTTCACGGGGGGGAGGCGGTGGGGGAGGATGTGAAGCGGTGCACTGGATACCTGTCACAGCCTTTGGTCTGTTTCAGGATCTCAGCAGCAAATTAATAAAATATCGTTCCTGCTTCCCTTTACCTGCCGTGGCAGCTCTCCCTCTCTGCAGCTCCTTCTCCCAGCTTGCACTGGCCCTTTGACCCCTCCGACTACTGTGAGAGATGAGGAGCCCAGGCAGCCTGCGAGTGGGCCAGAGTGTCAGGGAGAAAGAGGGAGAAACTCCAAACTCAAGACCAGGCGGGGAGAGAAAGAGGGAGAGAAAGATTCCACTTCTCTCACTGCTGGAAGACAGATTCACTTCAGACAGACTGACAAACGACTGCCCCGTGTCAGTGAGACATTTTGAAGTCTGATGCATGGGAAATGGCAACCGCAAACAAAAAACAACAAGTGAAAAAGAGACTCAAACCTGTACTGTTTGTTGAAGGCTTTAAGAAAAGAGTGAAAAATGTTAAGCTATTACGTTGCAGGTTTGAAACTTGAAGAAATCTTCAAGTTTATTACAGTAAAAATTAAACCTTGACATTATGGAGTCGTCTGCCAAAAAGTGCGCTTGCATGCATCTATCTATGTACTCCCTATGTATGTCAGCATGCACTCATATGGGACCACCTTTAGAGCAAGGCACAGGATGAGCATAACGATTGTCTTATCCCCCATTCTAATCTCTGCTCCTCTTTCATAACCCCCCGTTTCACCACAAAGTACCACAGGTCTTTCATGTTCTACTTTTGTCTCTTCACACAGAGCGTAAAACAATATAATCACGCATGAAACAAAACCTCCGGGGGTCGAGATCACTTCATTCCCCAAAATGTCAAACACAAAAGTCG
This sequence comes from Tautogolabrus adspersus, assembly GCA_020745685.1. NCBI lineage: Eukaryota > Metazoa > Chordata > Actinopteri > Labriformes > Labridae > Tautogolabrus > Tautogolabrus adspersus. The sequence goes on from CM036544.1 coordinate 18,066,958, forward strand.
GGAAACATCCCCCGGTTATTTGAGATTGTTTACAGACACCTGCAACAACAGTACCTATACAGCAAACACTGGTACCAATGAGAGACGTGATAAACAGAGAGCCTTGACATGAATGAAAAGACTGGATGGTTGCAGTTTGGTGGAGCACAAGGCTAGTTAAATTACTTTCTCTGTGGTGGAATTTCAATGTTAGTGGATCAGGAGTTGTTTTATTCATGCTGCTCAGATGACCAGCAGATAATGATCACATTCACCTTCCTCCTGGCAGACCCACACCTCTGTGTTTACAACCTGAATCTCAATATGCAAATCGTAGCCGATCAATGGGCTGCACAGCCCTGGATACTTCCTCTGGCTACCTGCTAATACATAGTGCTGCTAATCCAACGTTCAGTAACATGTACTTTAAGGCAAGTTAACAACAATTTCAGTGATTGGATTGAACACGGTGGATAAAGGCAACTCATATTTTAATTATTTTGTTTCAAAAGCAAAGAGAAAAGAGATCTGGATATGAGAAGTGTGCCATGTGAATGGTAGAGAATCCCCCAAACAAAACAGAGCTGCTTGAAAACACCACCACACTGAAATAATATAATAAGGTCTGTTTCATTTTTTCAGGTTCTCCAAGGAGCAGGGGAAAAGATTGCTGGAAAATAGATTATCTCTCCAACATTGCGAGTTCATAAGTCCAACTACTAACTTTGTTGAAGGGCAGATATGGTCTCCCAGAGGACAAAGCTCATATTTAGCCATGAGGCCTCCTCTGTGATTAGGAGGGGAGATGCAAGCATATTGACTCAACTGTGTTTTTGCCTCTGCACTGTATGTAATTACCTCTTCAAAAACGAGCATTCCACTAATCCTCTAATTCCAGATATTTTAGTGCTCCGCTGGTCTAATGAGCAAATCAAATCATATCTGCACATCACAAATGAGTTTTGGAAACGGACTGAAATAATTCCTTCTGAGTCTCTGGTCCCAGTCGGGATCGAGGGGACAGCCGGAGAGCGGCGAACGGTGTTTAGTGTTTGTTAAGCTGTCATGTGTGATTAGCGGTCGCACTTTCTGCTGGTGGCCACTTTTGCTTCCACCAGCCCGAGGCTCACCTGTAACTCTGTCTGGAAGAAGAACTTCTGCGGGCACTGCGAGCAGTCGTAGATCTTGTCCTCCTGGCCGTGGGCAGAGAAGATGTGCTGCTGGAGCTTATTGGCCTGGACAAACACTGTTCACATAAGGGGAGAGGGGACACAAGGACAGAAAGAGATGGCATAAATAAAAGTAGTGAGGGTTTTAAAGACTTTTCAAGTGAAGTGCATATTCAGTTGGAAGAATTTCCACAGTAAGATGCCCCGTTTTTTTGCCTCACATTGTTGACTGTAGTAAATTAGAGTAGGGCCTTGTTGCCTGCAATAAGGGAACAAAGGCAGCGTCGTAATTGCATCTGCCTGAATAAAAATTAAAGACAGACTATGTCAAATGGCAAGGAAAATTACTTAATTACAAACAAATGAATGCACCATCAACAGTAGCAGAAAACATTGTGATGAAAAATATAATTGAAAAAAAAAAGAGAACAATTTAGATGTTAACCGTGAAACTAGAGTGGTCATATTCATGGCACCAGAGCTAGTGAATGCATAATGTTTTGGGAATAATGATGCTCTTTATTTAGCACTTCTGTGGGGACAACAAGCCGGAAAATAAACAACCACAAAAAAATTGGCATGGCTTCAAGTGCAAAACATGGCCTCCATTAGTCTACATAGCTAATTATATTGACAATATAAATATTCATGGTGTTGCACTACTTACTCATGCAGACTCAAACTGCATTCACCATCATATAAACACACACAACTTGCTGCCATTTACTACATATACCGTATGTTTGTGCTTTAATTAAGACATAGTCCACGCTGGAATGCTAAGGGGGATGCAATCGTGCAAGTCTTGAGTGTATGTGTCTTCAATATGTGTGTGTGTGTGTGTGTGTGTGTGTGTGTGCATTCTCCAAGGAGCACTTCAAACATGCCGTTTGTTATCCCAGACCCTTGTGCTTTAAGGATGGCTTTCTAATCTCAAAGGTCTGGATGCTCTGGAAAAGTTAGCATGTGGGGGCTTCATTTGAATTTCTTACAGCTCAAAATAACTTTTCTTCTAATGCATGCACCGCGGGGCCACAAGGAGAGAGAGAGAGAGGGGGGACAAAAACACAGCCACAAAAGGTGAGGTGTCTTTCGGAGATGGCTTTGGGGTCGCTGCTGCCCCGTGGCGGGGCTCTGCAACATTACCGCGTCCCAATTTGGGCTCACCTGGGAGAGCGGTTATTAATTATTGAGCCGTGTTCACTTGAGACACACTCAGCTTCATTGAATGTCACACTCCTGACCTGGGAAATAAAAGTTTGGATTCAAAGCAGACACACTGCGGCGATGCTTTCAGACTGCTAATGTCTGGGTGACAGCTGTCTCTGGAACATGGCAGCGTGTTAACCAGAAATGAACAAACCTCGGCTAATGAACAAACAACAACTCCATGGTCCATTTCTGAGACTAATGACCACAACAATATGAAGACAAACATGACTGCAGATAGATGGCTGCATTTTACAGTCTGTTACAAAACATTTACGCTCAAGGTCAGGGCCTGGGCAATCATGCACAATTGAGCTCCTGTTTTGCTCCAAAAGATGACAATTTTCTTTGTGGGGAACACAAGCTCGGGCAAAAAAATATGTGCTGATAAACAATAGCCTTTTCCTTTAGCTGTGTTTTGTCTGCATATACTGTACAGAAGCAGGTCACAGCAGCTGCAGGAAGCCTTCATTATGTCTTTGGCTAGAGGAGGAAAAAGTCAATACAGCAAAAATAAAAATGGATTTGAGACTTGGGGGGGGCTTCAAATACTGTACAATAGGGCCAACCACAACTGAGATGTCAAGTTAGTTGTTTCTCACTGTTTACATGGATATCTGGTCCATTTCCAGTAAGAGACACATAAAATCAGTTAAGCGTTTTTCATTTATAGCTCTTCTTTCATTCATAGGAAAAGGTCAACGACTGTTGATTCAAAGGGCCAGTCTTAAATGCACACCATTATCCTGTAACAACAAGAAACTGTTAAAAGATAGTAGGGGCAAAGATATGAAGATGTCCACCTTTTTTAAGCTAATTTATTAAGCTAACCTTCGACATTTTAACACACTTGGGTTGTATCTACGATGACTAGATAGTTCTGTGTTTGCTTTCATAAACTAGTAAAAATTTGAGAAATGTGTAATACTTATTTAAGACTTTCTTTGTCTAAATAATCATATTTCAAATTAGCATGCATCATGTCATAAAGGGACAAGCTGAAGCTGGCAATGAGGGGGGTTGTATTGGTATTTGGCAGCTTGAGTCATATATGAAATATGCAATTGCAATGCCCATTCAGAGGCATGTCTTTCTGGAGGGTTAAAATGAGGACAGGGAGAATCGGGGAAGAAATAATCCAAAACCACATCCAAACAGGATCAGTGGCTGGCCATTGTGTCTCTCCCTGCTGAGAGTGAGGGAGAATCAGGGAGGGAGAGAAAGAGAGAGAGAACTTAGTGGAGTTTGTTGGCTGTGGAGCCGGCGCAGAGCAGAGCTGAACAGAGCGCTGAGCCGGGTTGGGCGTCAGGGGTGTCAGGGCTGAGGGGGCTGAGGGGCCAAGGTCTCCTCGCTGTGGGGGATATTAAGCCCTCTGATTAGATCTCAGGGGCCGCCCATGGCAGACGTCTCCTTTACTACAGGCCCCAGCTCATCTTTATTTTGGCAGGGTGGTGCTCTCTGCAGGCTGCACTGCACCAATACTAAGCTATTTGTGCAGGGAGAGAAAAAAAAGTTTATCCCCCCCCCCGCCTCTTTCTCCTTTTCATTTATTTATTCGTCTAGCCTAACATGTGTTTGATTCTGCTTAATCCAAGAGTTCACAATGCAGAGACTGATCCAAGAGTTCTGAGGCTACACAAACAAGTCAGCTGTTTAAAGTTGATAACTATTAATTTTGAGTTAAAGCTAAGCCTTTGTCGTTTTTCTCCGAAGTAGGATGTCATAATTGTAACATCACGCACAAGCAGAACGTGGGCAGCAACTAAACAAAAAGCCAATTAAACTACAGGGTTTGTCAGACTCGGGTGAATTTGAAAGCAGAGCATCCTGTAGTTTTTCAAGTTTGCACTTCATGCTGTGACATAAGTAAAAAAAAAAAAAAAAGAAGGTGTATACACACATACACACACATGCACAACTTTCATCAGGCACACTTTCTTCTGTTTTGTTTGTCTTAAGCACATATTCCCAATCACAATTTCCACACCAGCCCTCACTACAGCTCCTAAGGGTGCAGGCAGACACTTCTAGCTGCAGGCTCCCCCACTTCTGAAACCTGTCAAATCTGTCCTGGGAGAGTCAGCCTCTCTCTCATCATCCAGGGGCTTATGGACCTCTCTCCATTTACCCTCCCTCTCCTACACACTTCTCTTTTCCTCATTCTCTTCTCCGCTTTCATCTCACATCCAAACTTGCCAGTTGCAACCTTCTTAGCTTCCTCCAAGTTTTGTCTCCTTTTCTCCTCTATTTTGTCTCCCCTCATCTGCCGTCTACACAACTTACTTTTCCCCATACTTTCCTGCGGTCTGTTTTTTTTTTTTTTTTGCGGTACAATTTGTCCTCTTTCCGTTCCCTTCGGAGTGGATTGAGGATAATCAGGTACGTCAAAGAATGACTCTCTGCCTCCCAAGGAGTTTTGGGTGACTGGGGGTTGGATCAAACTGAAACAAGGGCAGTGAGTGGGGATGATTTTTTAAACAAAGAGTAACCTCGTTTATCGAGTGAACACATTGAACCAGCTGATATTACTGCCTCTGACTAGTTCAATCTTTCAGATTAACATTCATACTTATTATATCTGCATATGGAAGTATTTTGAAACATGCAAGCTGTGAATCATCAACAGCTGCTCATTTAAATACAGTAAATCAGTGAATTTAACAAATGGTAACTGAGAACCTCGTACCAAACTCTAGTAAGTAGGCCTTCAACCCTTAGCAGAACCTTAATGCATGCTTGCATACATTGTTAAGTCCTGTGTGACTTAAGCACTTTGGTTAAGGTTAAGAAAAAGATTTATATTTTTGATGTCAATTAAAAAAAACATGATCTTTCAAGTACTTCAAGTCACTATTGAAACCTTAACTATTTAACTGACCATGTTTTTGTAGTGTCTCAATGTAGCCACAAAAAGTCAATCATACATAAATGCAGATATTGTAAATAAAATACTACCATTGAACGTTTTTACTGATGTGGTCAGTGTGTTTTCTTTCCAGTGGTCTAACATTTCCCTTTAAACAAAGTTCTTTCCATTATATAATGTAGAACGTGTTTTTCAAACGTTTTGTCCTTCTTCTATTTCTACCTGAACTTTAGGAAAGGAAATGAAAAAATCTTCAAACATTTAATTTTTCTTAAAGAAACATCAGTCTCCGTTAAACTCAAAACTAAATGTAGATTAAGTCTTCTAACAAAATAAACATCTATATAAGAACATACAATAAGTACGTTTATGTGAGGCTGTAAAAGTACAAGGCCTTTTCTCTATTTTATGCCAGCCTCAACTTGAAGAAATATATTCAAGGGCAGCTGTCGGCCAAACTCTCAGTTCCTCCTTTTCCTTCAGTCTGCCTGTCCCCTGCATCCCCAACAGAGGGAGGCCTTTCAGTCTATCTAAACTCTCCACAGCCTGCCTTCCCCACCACCACCACCACCACCATAGGCCTTCGCCCATCTGTCTGTCTGCTCTGCGACCACTGTCCTGAGGGTGCACTCTGCCTCCTCCCTCTCCCCTCCCAGCATCCCTCCCTCTCATGCGCTGTGATCGATATGGACGCGGAGGGAGAGGGGGGACCTGTCTGTCAAAGCTGGCGGTGGAAAATGAAGGCTCAGATGAAGGAGGCATGCTCTGTATATTAAATGCCCAGACCCCTGTGAGGTGCGGAGGGGGGATTCGGAGTGGGGATATATCAATAGGCTTCTGCTAAAAGAGAGATAAGGCCAAAACAGCAATGAGAGGTAGAGCAGGGAGGAGGGAGAGAAGAGGAGAAGAAGGGAGGAGGAAATGAGTAAGGAGCTGCAGTGGATGTAAAGGTAATGAATGTTAAGGACATTTAAGCAAAATATGAAACGTGAGCTAATGATACTAGTTAATGCCATAACTGGAGGAGAGAAGATTCTGTTTGTTTTAGGTGATGGTTGAGTAAGCGGGGTTTCAGGAAGCGAAAAAGAGGGAAATGAGCTGAGGACCCAAAAAGTGTGAGGAAGAGTAAAGAGCTGAGAAGGGAGAAAGAGTGAAGAGCTGAAGTTAACGACTTTGCAGATTTCATTATAGAGATAGTTAACCCTGTTGACACTGAAGGAGGGCGCTATCCTCTCAGGAGGAGTCTGGTCCTTCCACCTCCACGCACAGAGACAGATGAGATCATTACAGCTATCAGCACCACTGCCATCCACAATTAGCACATCTCCTTTTCTTTTCCCCACTCCTCCATCCCCCCTTCTCCCCTCAGCTCACACCGTCTTCCCCCCTGCTCTCTTTCTGTTCCCCCACTCTCACCTCGTGACACTTCTCTGGCCTTGATTTGGAGGCAATTTGACTAAATAAAAAAGCCACATGCAGCAAACTGCTCTCAGCTTTAGCCGACCTGCTTGCTTGACCTTTCCCAACTCATTTAGAACCCATTTGGCTTTTCAAATTAGAAAAAAAAAGAGAATGAGGAAATGCAAAGCTTTGCATATTGAGAATGTAAATGTCTCTGGAAAGTTAGCATAAAAAAATGAAACCCTTCTCATCGTTCTAAGAGAACGTTGGGTCAGAAAATCCATGATACACAAACACATGCACACAGTACACACCTGTAAAGCAGACAGGGCACTTGAAGGTTCCTCCCATGCCCTCAAAGCTGTGCTCGATCAGGTGGCATTGAAGCTTCGCTGGCGAGTCGAATGACTGACTACAGAGCTTGCATTCATGGTTCAGTCCTTCCTCTGCAGCGAAGAAAAAACAAAAAAACACAAACATCATGAGAAGAAAAATAAGCAGAGCAAGAATGTCAGAGGACTGTTTCTTTTTTCCTGCATGTGATTGTCATGACTCGCACAAGAACTAATGTAACGTGTGATCTGCTCACATCAGGCATAAATTAGATGACCAGCCAGGTACCTAATCGCTCAGATGAGGTTTTGCCCTTTGAACATGGTGAGCGTCACCTTTTTGATTAGCTTAGATGCAAAATAATTAATTTTTGGCATTTGCAAATTCAAATGTATTTGAATGATGTCTTAACTAAGGAAACAGCCATTTTTATGCAGAGGGTGAATCAAAAAATATATCAAGAAAATCAAAGAGTCACATTCAGATAATGCAGAGGATCATTATTATTACTGCAAAGACAAAAAAAAATCAGAAAATAGCTTTGGGTCTTTCATTTAATGGCACCAAATCATCTTGATCACTTCTTTGGAGTGCGTATTTCTACATTTCAAGGATTACAAAACAACTCTCTGTTACAGAATGTCAGCAATTTTTATACAGAGCACTACAGATTCCCCGCCTGTCCATGTAGAATTACAATTCCCTAAAGGTCTATGTAACATTAGGCTACCTCAGTCAAGGCCACTGATAGTTCCAATAAATGCTGTTTAGACTGTGAACCTGCACGCTCATCTGCAGCTCGACAATCTGCTGACTCAGACTTCCAGAGAGCTGCCCATCTCCTGTGTGTCAATAAAAGGCCTGTTCACTCTGCCATGCATGGGGCTGGACAAGTGCTCTATCAAGCTCCTGCCAACGCTGACACTGAGGCCAGCTTCTAAAAGTGAGGTGGGGTTGATGGATACGCTGGGGACTCATCTAGAGGTTTCTCCCCGGGTCTCTACAGCCCAGTGCCCACCGCTTAGACCCCGGGTAAGAGAAGCAGGAATACACAATGCAGCTAAAAGCTAGCTGGCCATGAGCTATGCCATTCATTTTCTTATTTGAGTAACATTGTACTGAAAGCTTATGTTATGGGACAGATGTTTTTTTTTTTTCCAAAACTTAAGTGTTACAAAAAGAAGACTGTCAAAAAACTACGATACATGTATTTTTATTAAATGCATGGTGTTAGCCTGATGGATCTGACGTGGAGGTGTAGTAGTATATGTTTCTGCACTAGATTGATCTGACTAATACTGACAACAGCAACCCAATGACCCATGAAGTTTTCAGGAGGAGTAGGGGGTGGAAACTTCTCCTGAACTGCCAAAAGAAACAGTGGGAGTGTATACATATAGAACTTAACATATAACCACATGTTCTTTTACAGTCTTCCCTCAATAACATGAACATATGGCACAGTAGTATATCAAATAAAGAGGTGTGTGCAGCACAACAACATCAGCACACTGTTCTGTCCTCCTGACTGTCTAGTTAAAAGGTAAAGCAGTTCATGGAAGCTAAAAAGGGAATGAGCTATTGGGGGCTTCTGCATTAATGCATTTGACAAATGAGATATTCTGCAGCCTACATGTACTTCTCGGTGTAGCAGCAGGCATTAGAAAAGGAGGAGCAGGGTAGGGCACAAGCGCATCCATGCAGCCGTGCAAGAGGATCACTGCCCTCTTTGATCAGCGATCAGTTTGCTTGTGTGTGTGACGGTGTACACTTGAGGTCAAGCTTGCTGCAGGGTTCACAGATCTCTTCTTCTGCCATATGTGCAGCCCTCATTTGACCCCAGAGCGCAACGCTGTCCCTTTGGAGACCTGGCATGCTTCATTATGCAGATAACTCTGCACCTGCCTGCCTGACCTTGTGTGCGTGCATGTGTGTGTTTGTGTCTGTGAGCAGGTGCATCAAGAGAAAAAAATAGCTGAGCGATTTCAATACAGTATGCTTCAAATATGGAGAATAAGTAAGGTATTATCCTGTGGTTTAAATAACAAAAAACAATGATGAAATAAAGTTGGTAGAACTGTTATTAGGTGGTCATGATGTAAAGTCTGATTCATGTATGTATATAAACACATAATCAGGAAATACAACCATGAACTTAAAGAGTGCTGTGAATTGAAAAGATATCGATATATTAAATTGACTGACAGAGCTATGCTGTTTGGCTGACATGTGCGTCATGGGTTAAAGTGCTATCTTAGCGGCTGTAGTGCAGTCTGTGTAGGGCTGGGTTTGTACTCAGTGTAACAGGGGTTGAATCAGGCTGGCAGCCTGTTTCTTAGTGAGAGCCAAGGGAGGAAGTCAGCTCGCTCGCCCCTATAGCTGCCTCATTGGGCTGAGGTCACTTCCTGTCGTTTCCCCAGCCCTTCTCCAGGGCTGCCCAATCAGCACGGCCCTGTGTGAGCCCCCACCCCCTCTCTGTGCACTGAGCAGACTCTGGATATAGTTACAGGGCCACAGGGGACTGTCAGTTCTCTCTCTTTCTGTCTCTCTCTCCCTCCTACGACTCTGAGTTTCTGAGTCTCCCGAGTGTTCTCCGCTGCCACCACCCTGTCCCTCTGCACTCCTAAGAAAATCCTTTAGATGAGAACTGCTCCTGTGCCTGCTCCCCTCTAAGCATCCCTGACACCAGCAAAGTAAGCCCATCTGCATATCCACAGGGCCTTGCGTTCCTGTGGCTCATGGTTTATGTATTTCACAGCTCCTTAAAACACAAACGCCTAATATCTCTCCCATGTGGAGGACAGGAGAGGTGGAGGGAGAGAGGAAAAACTACTCTCAAAAAGAGTGGTCTTTATTTCTTTGTGCTGTTTTTTTTTTCTGGGCTGAAGTTCACATGTTGTTGAAGGTTGTTTGGGACACTGGGGCTTGCAGGTCTGGCTTGCTTAGCTTTGTGAACTCTTTATGTTACTTTGAAAAGGCTGCAGCGTATTGAATTGGGTATACTGTATTTAAGGCAGTCCTAAAGGTGTCTACGAATTTTAAAGAGATGTCTTAAGTTTGCTCAAATGCACTAACAGTGAGTGAAAGACTGGAACTAAAGTAACTAAAGGCAGTCAAAGTTTCTGATAACAGAGTGTAAAGTATAACACAGGGCATTTCTTAATTAAAAACTCTCCCTCTGCTTACTCCAGCAACACCCCCCCATAGTCCCCCACCACTGCCCCTTACTCTATTTAAACAATTCGACAGAGGAGCTGTTTGAATTGAAGAGGAAATCAGGATCACTTTAAGCATTTGGCTTTGAAAGAGAAAAATCTGATACTTAGATTTACACTCCTCTCTGGGGACAAAGCGAATGGTTCTCTGAAGCTCACTCTTACAGGGACCCATGCTGCTCATGTCGCCAAAGCAGCACACTCGAAACAAATGTTATTAAGGACATCAATCAAAGCACTTCTTCTGCTGAAAGTAACAAGTAAACAAGTGGGAGAACAAATTGAGAATATTTAGTAGGCAGGGATGGGTTGTTTTTGGAAAGCTTCATAGCACACTGTAATGAAAGCTTGTCCAGTCAAACTAGTGGGTCAGTGTTTGCAACTTGCAATAACATCAGACATACTGGCAATCTTGTTTATGAGGAATTTCACCTTCAGCAAGAGTTAGCTTTCCGTTCTACCATCTGTTTCCTTATATTCAGCCTGATGTTGGAGTTGTATGCTAATAAACTGAGAAGATTTGGTTTTTCAGCGGACTCACTGCTGTATATACAACCCACTGTGGGATTGTGGATGGTAGCAGAGTAGACAGCTTCAGGCCTGTAAACAGTAGGTGGGTTTACTTCTCTCTTCTCTCCACGGGAACTATCCATTAACAGATAATGGGGGGAAAATCAGAGTGATTAAGGCCCAGGGAATTATGGGTGAATACAAATTGACTCCACCTCCGTGTGGTGTGCTCTCTTGAGGTAGAAGCAATGCTCATAAGGAACAAACTCATTTCAGAAGTACTACAAGGCCCATTAAGGCCTGGAGAATGCTGTATATGGGGGGGTGGGAAGGTGGTAGGTGGGAGCGCAAAGGGAAGGACTCCCCCTGGACCAAAGCTGATTGGAGAACTGGCGCCTGGGGGGAACATTGCTAATATCTATTTCCTGCCTTCACAGTTTGAGAAGGACAGAGGGAACGAAGTGAAAAATGTAAAAAATTAAAGTACGATTTAATCATGGCACCTTTGAAATTCACCCCATTCTATCAAAGAGTTAATGTAGTACACCGACAGTGATGGAAATGTGGTCAAGTGCTCGCTAATAAAAACAAAGAGATTGGAAAACTACCACAGCATGAAAAAAGAAGCTGTACTCCAGTTTGCTGTGGGGAAGTGGGCATGATAGAGAAATATTCTGTGTCGGAAAAGGGAAGTGTGAAAAGTAAAAGAAAAGCTAAGCGAGGTACCAAAGCCCCCATGTCAGGGTCCTGGGTTTTTTGTGCATGCCTGATGCTGTTTTCCAACCTCCAGAGAGATAAAGAGGGCTGAGGCAAGATTGTTGGCTGTGACATGTCAGTAGTAGCAACGCCCTCGCACAGCAAGTGCAAAGGATCCTGGGCGAACAAGTCTCTGGGAGAATGTCAGCTCTGATGCATGGCAGCTCGTTGGAGGTGCTAATCAGAGCAGGGCTAGGCTCGTGCTAGTATCAGCCACTCAGCGCCTACATTAACCGCCTCACAGCTCCCTTGGCTACTGGGCCAGAAGTAGAAAACACCAACTGACATGGTTTTTGCGTCAAGATAAACACGAGTAACGCTTGAATGAATTTTACAAAAGGTTTAGTCGACTTGAACACCTTTTGGAGTTCCCTAAACATGGGGGACAAAAGCATAAGGACACTTCTCCCTCTCTCTAAAATAAACACAAACAGCAGTTCGTTTCCACTTGAGTTATCTGCCAAGAGCCCTTGTGCATGTGTTTAACAATACTGTGGTTTTTTAACCTGTAAATAAATGACATACAGTAATTGCTGATTGACTAATATTAGAGACATAAGAGAGAGAAAACACTGCTTGTCGCTGCATCATTATGTTAAATCATTTTACATCAGAAACCTCAGGCTGAATGTATAAGCCATAGATGAAAACAAAACGCGTGTACTTTTTCAAGGTACCTTTAAGAACCTGCTGTGCTTTATATTTTTCTGCGCATCTCTTAAATTAGGCAACATAGCAAACAGCATGATATAAAGGAGGAAAGTGGATGGATGTTGTAATTGAATATTTTATCTTTCATTTTGAAGTTGCAACATGTTACATCTGATTCTATAACATGTAGAGATCATTTCTATTATATAAGAGATCATATATTTCCCATTCTATAATCCTATATTTATTGTATAGTATCAAAGAGTAAACAAATGATTTATAAAGAAAGAGATATACAATTGCCTGATATTGTATAATCATTTTTGTGTGTATAAATTGTATTTAAGATTTTAAACCACTGGATTTAAAGTATAATTCTCCCGAAGGAATACTTGCTGGTTAAAGGAGCAAAATGTAACTCTGACATGTAGTGTTTAAAATGGGAACTGCAGTCCAAATTCAAAACATTAGAGAGAGCTGTCTCCCCCCCGCCCCCTCCTCCCGTCAATGTGCACGCAGGTTGCCATGTCGCAGACACTGAAGCTTCAGTGTCCTTTCTGTGTTCTAACCTCTCTCCACAACGCATCCCCAATTATTATCCTAGTTTTACAACGTGTCTGGTCATGGAACTTATTTGAAAAAATGCAGAGGCTTTTTAGGTCGGGTAGAATCAATTATATTCTGAACCGGTTCGCTTGCCCACTTCCGTCGCTGCAACACCTGTTGGTCTGCTTTTTGCGTGGCAAACCAATGGGCATCCGAAACGGTCATGTGGGGGTGCCTTAAAACCGCCTACCCTCTCTGGTCAAAACAAATACAGACACACAAATACATTTTGGACCGGAATCGAAATTTAGAAGGAGGACATACTGGCTGCTGCAGCGTTGTCAGAGAAGCCAGCAATTCAACATAGCATGTCTCCTTAATGTCTGATGATATAGTCAGGTCATTTTATGATTTGATTCAGTAGATATCTTACATACTGGTCCTTTAAACCAGATGAGGCTGGTATTTAAACAGTGTTTAGTGCAACAGTTTTCTTTGAAGGATAGGCAGAATTTTGGATTTGGCCTCAACATTACCTGTTATTCTTACAGCTGGAACACACAATGGCTGAAACTCGGTCAAATGAACAGTGTGTAGGTCACAGAGGCAGAAAAAGAAAAAAAAGGGGAAGAGAGAAATCCACAACAACAAAGGCAAGAGCCGAATACTAGTTAACGAATGATGTGTAGGCACTGCAGCTGCAGGCAGGTATGGAGGTCCAGTGGGGACAAACAGTGCAGGCTGCTGAGATGGATAGCATGGGAGTGCCGGACCCCCTGCAGCCACACAAACACAATTCTGCTCTGAAATGCTCTAATTTACTCTTTACATGTCTATTCTAAACTGCAGTTTTTTTTTCTTTTTTAGGAGGAAATAAAGGTCAAGTGACTATTCCCTGACTTTCCAAGACTCTAGTGCTCAATGAAAGTTGCCATGCAAAGTGAGAACAAAAATGTACTAACAAGCAAAGAAACAGTGAAATGGGAATAAAAAGAACTTCCTTCAAGCAAAGAGGAAAGAAGAAATGAGGTGTGAATCAAACTGGAATCTCTTTCACGTCTCAAAAGAGTGAGTGGCCTGAATGTAAAAAGTTAATTACGGGCACATGCTCGCTGGCCTCGCTGTGGCATTGTCAGACTGAGGTATGTGGCTCTATGGGATCCATGGTCCAAACAAAGGAGCGGGAAAAGAGTGCGTTGCCGAGAGGCCCCTCGGCTGAGCTCACGGCATGGAACACTGTACAATTAGCCAGCCCCTGCGTTCTGCCGGCTTATAATTATCAGTGCTTGCCTTAATTGACTCCCTTAGCCTGCTGCAGAGGGACCCCCCCCTTCATACCCCCTTCCCCCTGCTTGACGCAGGCCGCCGAGTGCCACGCCGGGCTCTCCAAAGTCATTTAGAAAAGCGCTCATATTTTCGACACAAAAAAGGGGGAACATTTGGTGAGAGAGAATTCATCATCAGGTGTCTAGAGGTTTTCCTTAATAGAAAAGCTGAGTCCCACTGAGCGCGCTCCGTGTAGCGGCCAGCCACGCATGCTCAGGACCAGCAAGCCGCCATTCGCAGCGGGCCACGAGACATTAGCATAATTTTATATAACACAGGCACCCGCACAGGAAATTTAATACATCTCAGCAAATACGAGACAGGCGTTTTGCATAATTTTTTTCTCACTCTCCACCTAGCTTCCTCTCTCTCTTTCTGTCCTTGCTCTATCTCTATCTCTCTCTCCTGTCTCGTCTTCGTCTTACCTCTCTCCCTCTCCCTATTGCTGCCACTCTCCTTTGCCCCCACCCCCCCTTCTTCACTACACAACCACCCCTCTTTCCTCGCCCCATGGTGCTGCTCTCACTAGGAGAGGGGAAGTTCATTACCTCAGCTAAATCAGAATTAGTCCCTTCATTTTGACGGGGCGAACTTCATTAGAAAGGCCCTTCCTTAATCCAGCAGGGAGAACTGATGAATCTACATGGGGGCAATAATTTGCTTCACACAGCACATTCAGCCTCTTCACAGCACAGTTTCCCCTTTCTTTTCTTCATCTACCTAGCGTAATGTACGTATAGTAACATTTTTATAAGAGCTACAAAAAAAAAATTAAGAAAGGAAAACACCTGCATATAATTAACTAATGGCAGCAGAAAGGGTGTAAAGAATGAGTTATGCTGTTTGGAATGTCCCGACTCCCCAACAGGCTTCAGGGCCTCTGGAGCAGCCGCAGTTGACTTGGCCGACACTCAAACACAGGCTGAGTAACTACTCAAAATGATTTTACATTTCCATGATTATATTAAAGTGTTTCAAGACATGTCTTTTCTGTGTATGTCATAACTGCAGGTAGAAAGAACAATCGCAGAATAAGGAAGAAATGCTTTAAAACATTTAAATTCTGCATTTTCCTTTTGGATTTATTTTTCTGAAATTCTACATGACACATAGTTTTTCAAGGATCTCTAAAGAGACAGAGCTACAGCCGTTGTCCAGATGCTTAGACAAAACTAGAGAGCGAGGAGATGTGAATTTGGACAGGCAGCCCCTCTCTGCCATACCACAGCGCTTGGTGTCAAACAGATGTGCAGCTTGGCAGCTACTCTCCCCAGAAAACAGAGAGCCCACGGATTCCAGGGTGGTGTTGAGATGAGCCCCCCCCCACCACTCCCCCGTCCCCCGACAGTCCCAACTCCCCCTCACTGTGCCCCTGCAGTCTCCCTCCCTCATCACCTCCACACAGGGGTCCCCTGACTGGTAATCTCGTCCCTCGAATGTGAAATCTCCGACAGCGATGCCCCGCGCTTTACCCCCCACCTCCCTGGCTGACGGGTAAATTGGAATGGCGCACCCTGCTGGTGCTGAGAGCTCTGAACAGACAGCAGTACGCACATGCTGAGGCACCCCTCACACGTTCTGTCTAATATAGTGGACATGCACACTCTCTCCAAGCTGCAATATCCATGCACAGACACAGGTCCACGCACGGATGTACATATGGGAACATACACACTCGCACATTTAAAAAAGGTTCAGGTGAATGGCATAAATGGCCTCATAAACACACACACGGATGCAGGCTAAGTGGTCCATGCATGAATTGTGCGCCATCATCTGCATAAAGATTGAATATATGAGGAATAAACAGCTACTAGGAACAAAGTCAATATATGTTCAAATTTAAATGTGCATCATCTGGAATGGCTCAGCTTGAGTCCTTTTGTGAAAACTGCACCTGACTTCTGTTGCCATAGTTTCTTTTATGTGTGCAATATGGGGCAGAACACACAAAATAGAAAATCTACAAAATAAAGCGTAAAAGAGCACATATGTACAGCATGTATAATAAGCACTGCCGACTTGGTGTTTTTCAATGAGCATACAATAAAAGATTATTTAGGGGGTAACAGTTTTTTTTTATGTGGCTAAGCATCAGGGTAGGATTTCCCAGAGGCCTGGTTTAGTCGTACGAGACTTCAAATCCATCTTTCTGTCTATTTTTCTTCTCAGGCGATGCTCTGAAGCATGCGTGAACGGTTGAGTCCACCCTCAAATCGCAGTGATGTCCTGAAATAGTCAATGGGACCTGAAGGGGCTAAAGATCACTGCAGAAGAAGCCACAGAGGCCTTCCTGTCAAAGGCAGTGCTTTCAGGGGGCCAGGGGTGAGGGGAAGCCAGAGGGATAGAGCCGGAGACATGACATACATTTCATTACACTTAAACCAACTGTGGGTTCAACTCAGAGCCCTGGATTTCCAATGGCGTCTCCAAGGATGAAGTAAATGGAGGTATAAGAGAATGGTTTCTACAAAGAACACAATGGGTAGGTGGACAAAGGCGGGCAGCTGGACTAATTGCTTAGGGGCTTATAGGAATATTTCTCTAAGTACTTCTGTTTAAAGCTCAATTTAGTGGTGTACATCACTCGAGTGAACATTAAATGCTTAAAATGTAAATCTCCTCTGGCTCTAGCTGCAATTACAAAATATATTAAGAGTTAGATTTAACAACTTTTACATCTATTTTACTTAATTAAAAAAGTAATTTATCTCCTAATATCTTCATTTTTTTTTCTATGAATACACACCTATCATTTGCAAGTTTTTTGTCCTGTAAAGCAAAGAATCTCGCCTCCTTTTTTCCATCTTCCTTCTTCACTGCTGTTCGATGGCTCAGTTTAATTTCTGCCCATAAACAGCTTTGGATGTGTTTCAGACGGTCGAGGAGAAAACAGTACTTATCCCAGACATACCCAGAGTGGTCTTTTCAGCGAGAGCTCTCCTGGTCTTGTAGAGAGACTACTTGTCCATTAAGACTGTCAGAGGATGCTCTCAGAAATGAGAGGCCATATCTCTTTAAAGGTCTGTGGGGAGCATGCACAGACGGGGGTCGGGGTTAAAGGAGGGTTTGCTCAATGGGTGTAGAGTGGTGGCTGATCAGGGAAGGATTAACAAAAATTGAAAGCCTGACTCTGTGGCACAGTTTCCTCACTTTTGGATGTACAATCACTGTAAAGACTCAATTCCTTCATCACATTATGGAAATTATCATTTGCAGTCTAACCTACTTTTCTTTACAAAGAAATGCCTATTTAAAATCCCTTGGAGTATTATTAAAAGTGCTATAGAATTACAAAACACTATTATTATTGCTCGCTTGGGGGGAGCCCTTGCTCATTAAGCTTCTAAGATGTCGTGGGTTTTGATTATTCTATCAGCCTCACTCTCTTATTATAGTGACAAACTCCTGCTATTTTGTTGCCAATCTCCTTCAAGCTGTCATACTGCTTGAAAGATCACAAAAACCTTCAAACGCACTTGTGATACGTCTTCAGATTCACCAGACGTAGCTTGATTCCCCCATTGAATTTGTAGGATTAACTTGAGGAAGAAACGTCTCATATTTCTTAACTGGTTCCTACGTCTGACATCAGAGTGTATGAGATTCTAGCATACTGGTATTGTCCAGGGGAGGGAACCCTCACTCTAACCGTCAGCGCGTCTCCAAGTGGGACAGGGATGATTAAAACACACCATGGCTGTGACTGACAGACTCCCCACCGCTTCTAGAAGATGACATGTCTCCAAGTCACACAGAAAAGCAACTCCTCTAATTTTAACTCTGACTACAACACCGACCCCCTCTGTCAAAACCCTCAAAAAAAAGCCATGCTGAGATTCTTAACCACAATAAAAGTGATAACAACCAAACAGAGAAATAAGTTTAAAAACAACAATAGGGAGGGAGGAGACAAAAGGGGTGAGAAGGCGCCATTTCCCTCTGGTGCACACAAACAGCAGGAACCTGTGAGCTTGTGACAACACCTTCAAACATTTCTGTTACTTTCACAGAAATATCTGATGCTGATGCTCCAATGTGATGCTTCCGCAGCAGTCTTGTCCCAGCGCACATTCAACTTGGCAAGCTCTTGGTTACCAGAAAGAAAAAACACTCTCCTAACGGACTGTGTTTGACATTTGTCATGACAGGAATACAGTGAGGAGGAAAGAAGAAAAGAGGAGTGAGGGGTGGAAGGGGAAGAGGAAAATGGAGGAGTGGCAGAGGGTGATCAATGTGTGTAATTGTATGTGTGAAAAAAATATAAATTTGGCATTCTCTGGGTTTGCTTTTTTCACAGTAAGGGGGGCAGATTGTGTGAGTATGTGTGTGTGTGTGTGTGTGTGTGTGTATGTGTGTGGTTGGTGGGGGGGTTCCTGTTATTGTCACGTTGTGTAGAGAGCTCAGGGTCGCGTACTAAATGATTCACAGAAAACGGAATCTTTTACATTGGCGTCAGCAATTCAGCCGGGCGCCCTTGTGGGGGAATTCTTTTTGTGTGTTTTTATTGAAGTCTGCACTGAGCGCGCCCAAAAGCTCTGACAGGGGGCCCCCGAGGGCGCTTGTCTTCACCTCCAAATCATAAGATGGAGAGACGAAGCTCCCTCTGTGCTCTCAATTATACCCCTCAACACCCCCTCTCGCACACAGCCTTGCAACCCTGCCCTTCCCACCCAAAAAAATAAAACAGAGGCAGAGAAGAAAAGCCTTCAGTAATACTGTCCCAATGGAGGGCTCCGCGATCGCACTGTGCTGCTGGAACAGCTGACAGGCTCGATGCAGCGGGTCCATTCCCCCCGGTCTGTCAGAGTTGGTGCTACAGCATGACGGTTAGTACTTCTCTGGGGATGTGCCTCCTTTGCTTGCCCCTATGTGCCCCTTAGATGACAGGCCCCTCCTCTGACCCATGGAAGCATCGTGGCTTTGCCCCAATTACTTCTGCGGGTAGGTGCAACTCTGGGTTATGTGCCCCCTCATGTCTTCTTACCTTTTCCTATTCTCCCCCATGAGTGGGGGACCCATCTGAGGCTCCTGGCACATTCAGAGCCATTCGGAGTTTGGAGGGACGGCCAAAGGGGTAAAAGGGGGGTGTGGGAGCTGCAAGAGGGTTAGTGTAATTTGAGCAGAGGGCACAGCTGCATAAACAGGGGTATTGAGGAATTTATGTCTGCTTGGTGGAATTGACTTTGCATGATGGCCCCTCTTTCCCCCCCAAAAAAAATGGGCCATTTTTCACATGTATCAATGAATATGACAACCTCTCCAGCAATATAAGTGTAATACTGGAACTGCAGCACCAGCCACGGGTAGCTTGAGCCTTTTCTCGAGCTGTGAAATTCTCCCTCTCTGGCTGTCTTTGCTAAGGACCTCATCCAAATCCTGCTGCCTGACCTGTCAAAAACAGCCCCATCCTCTCGAAAATGCCCAAACAAAATAAACCAACAACTGCTGGTAGGGTCAGAGGGCAGCTGCTCTGGGTGCCTGGACTCTGGCAGGGCCCTCTGATTGGTGGAAAAGGGCAGTGAGTAAAAAGGGAATCTTTTCAAAGTGAAATCTCCAGCTGATGGCTTAGGGCTCCACACCCCACAGTTTGTTTCTCTTGCTGCTGTCAGGAGTTTTGCCCGAGCCATTTGGAAGGATTAGAAAAAGTGGGGGAAGAAAAAAAACTCATCTGGGCAGATCGTGTGTACTGTAGGGTCTGAGTGATGGCTCCAAGACCCCTCAGAGAGTGATAAACCTTTGACCTTGACAGCCTCCTGTGGTGACCCCTGACCTCTGGCTTTGTGCCACAGACTCGGTGAGACAGGTGCAGGCAGGAGAGTGACCACACCCCCATGGTCCATGGCAATATCTCTCTCATCCGACCTACTTGTCCTGATGGTCTTGACTCTTAAACTACAAAAGGGAATCTTTCACCCAAGGTTGATGTAATTGGGTGAATTGTTATTTGTTTTCCAATGCAAGTTTTTTTTACAAAAATGCTGTGTAGCATAATACAGACATACTGCATACTAAACCAATTCTGCAAAATCAATGAAAAATTATTTGAAACATGAAAAAGCTAAAAGGGAAATACAAGGGACTAAGAGAAACTCAACTGGCAAAGAGGCTCTTAATGAAAGCTAACAGAGGCCTACAGTTAACAATGGATTAAATTCTGTTTAAAAAGACTTCCCAAAATGAAACATAATTTTACAGAAGAAATACAAATGTCGTAACAGAAGAGTTGAGGGCAAAAGGCAGCACAAAAACATGTAACTGGGCCTCTTCCTGCTCCGCAGTGGGCACAAGCACCAAGGTCACGCCAGTCTGTGCCAGTCTTTCTGCAGATCCATTTCCTCTCCCTAGGCACTTCCCTCATGTTGTTGGCCCAGTGATTCAGTGCCTTGCATTAAGAGCAATTCACCTGCCTCCAGCGTCCCAGTGGCACGGGCCCCCTGGGGAAACCAGGTGGAGCATAAAAAAGTTCCACATATGGTAAAGTCAAGCTGCTCGGAGGCTGCCGAGTGTCTGCTGTGGGGATAGAGACTCCTAAAAGGCCCAGCTGGTACTTGGAAAAGGGCTTCTGCATTACTACACCTCAGTGTCTGTTTGGGCTCCCCTTTGGAAAGTGTTGGCCGGCGCACATGACCAACCATTTTAGATTTCTCCCTCTACCCTGCCTCATCCCTCGCTCCCTCCCGCCTTTCCAACTGGTTCTGTATCCAATTGAACATTTGGTCCTCCACTGCTGGTTAATCAAATTCCTCCATCTGGCCCCCCTATCCCTATGGAACACAAAAGGTGCAGCCTGAGCCTGGGTCCAAGTGCATATTGGGAGGGAGGAGGGGGAGATGGAGACAGGGACTGCCTACCTAACTTACACAGCCCAGTCAACTAGATCAGGTAGAGAGCATGAGGCCAGGCCTGATCGTTTTGGGCAAACAGGAACAGCTTGGGACTAAGTATCAGAGCCCTGCTGTTCATATAGAGCTCTGGGATGGCTGCGGGTTCATATGACAGTAGGAGGGTTTTATGAGCTAATACCTCCACATACACTGTAGAATACAGAATAGAGTACAGACTAAGTACTGGCTGCAACAGAAGGGAAGCAGGACCCTGACACTGGTGTTATTTGGTCTCCTTGGCAGTAGAGGGCACTGGACTTTAAGATTAAGAAAATCATTTTAAAACTGCAAATGGGCTTGTTGTCTTCTTACAGTGCTTCCTTGAATTCAAAGTGTGTCAGTTACTAAGCCTGTGCTCAGATCAAATAAAGCTATCTTAAGATATCACACAAAACCAGATATGATCTATAATCCCCTGGAGAGACTGCGTAGCCTTCATGAAATATCTCCCTAACAACATTTTTATTAGAAAAGACCTTTCAAGTGCAGTCCTGCCACACAAAGTTAAACAGGTTTAAAGTGCAGTCACTTCCACAAAATGTTTCCCTTACAACTGTGACACATCCGGCTGATCACTTCTTCTCTCTGCTCTGATTCAGCAGATGAACCTGAGCCGAGGTAAAAACGGGCCATAAACTGATTCACAGATATGGAAACACATGGCATCTCTGGTGCTAGCTCCGCCTGTCCGTACTATCTATTGTATGATATCTATTCATGTCCAACCATCCTTTCCCCCTGCCAGGTGGCAAAACATGTGTCAATAATTAAACTGCTTTTACATAACAGGATACAGGAACACAATGCAATTTGCTCCCCATATTTCATTGGGCCTTTATGAAAGCACATGAGAGAGTGTAATTAATCAAACCACTGGAATATGTGAACGGCAATTTCCACTTAATGGCACTTACAGGGATTGGGTCCCTTAAGCACCACGTTCTGTCTACCAAACGAGCGGGATTCATTTTCATCTTCATAGTTCAGACAATAAAATCTGGTGTGGATGTTAAACAACACCCATTTGACATTAGGAAATCAGAAAACAACAGCACATTGACTCTGTGTGGCCTTGTCTTAAGCACCATAACTATCACACACAGCCCAAGTTAAGGACAAACTAATTCAGTCATATCTGAACGACTGTCAGGTCTGAACTTCAGGAATTAATATTCTTTTTAATGATCTTGCTTCGACCTCAAACCTGAGTGTTTGTTGTATATTCACCTTACCACAGGAGGCTAACCACCTCCCAGACAGGGACAGGAAGACGATCATTCACTGCTTTTAGTGGCTTTCTCAGAGAAGATGGGTCCTGGTCTAAATGGCACCCATGTCCCTAAAAGTGTTTCTCTCTCTCCCTCTGCCTCTCCAAAGACTCCTCTAAGTGCAGCATCTTGTTTCAGTAATTCAGCCAGGGCAGAGACAGTGGAGAGAGGAAAGTAATCGATTTCTCTCTCATTTGGTTCCTCCTAGACTTGCTGTAAAGCCTCTTGGGGAGTTCTGGACTATTGGACAGGACAATGTTATGGGAAAGACTGTCATTGCGTTTAAGGTCATCGTTACACCAAGGTTTCATTTTGAGCGTTTTTTATCGGTGTATGGAACAAAGTAGACAAACAAACAATGCTGTCATCGTTTCCAGGATGACAGACATCAAGCTGTGCCCTCTCTTTTCATAACACAATGCCATCCTAAATGATGGAGAGAAATATCATGGTCTACAGCAACATGATCCACTGTCCAGATACACTCTAAAAAACTGCTGCTAAGTACCAAGCTTTTAGTAAGGGCCATAGGTAAGTCTTGGGTCTATAAAAAGATACCATCACTAAATAATTTAGAGGAAATGCCTTTACTGTATGAACACTATTTCTGCTTCCTGCTTCAAATCCTGTTTCCCAAAGAGGGGAAAAAGGAAATACGAGAGCAGAAAAGGCTAATGACATGGAAGAGTGGGGTGATATGTTGCTTTTATTCTGTAGATTTCAAGAGTTTCAATGCAATATTAGACATCCAAGTATTAAGGCTTATCCCAGCATGTATTTATTTCAGCAGTTTTACTTATTAAATATGATTATATAAAAGAATCACATGTTTTTAAAAGACTACGTCTGTCCTGCAAACACTATCACATTATACATATTTGACTTTCTTTGGGTTGTGGTATGGTGTCCTTCTGTTGTTTCATACAATGTGCCTTGTACTGTGTATCCACGATCAAAAACACAGCAGGGAAAACACTGCATGCCTGTTCCCCTAAAGACTGATGATAATTAGGCAGTACAGGAGAAGTTGAACCTCAGCTTTTCAGTATCACAGCCTGGCATTAGCAACAGGTATGAAGGTGCTTCAGCCTCTATCAATAGTTTGCATCTACTTTGTATTTGAGTCCTTTATGGTTCCTAATCATTCATGCAATGTTTCAACTCAATGCCAACCTGCTAAATTCTTAATAACAGCCAGGAACTCTCAGGTCGAGCCACAAATCATTTACATCTGATTGAGATATTCTTGCACAAACCAATTAAAAATGTAATACAACTACAAGCACATCTTGGCATGCATTATTTTTCAAAAAAAAGAGACCAGTGTCATTAAGGGTACGGCATCTGAAATACAAACAAGACAAATCTATCTATTGTTTATTAGCTCCTCAGGCTTTTTACCCTGAGGGCAGAATAAGAGAGGGAGGGGCAGAGGTCAGCGTAATTACCATTCACTCCCTCCTTGGAGTCAGACAGTGCTAAGACATGCATTGGCAAATTCCATGGCAGCATCGTATATCACATTACCATAATGCCCCATAGAGCTAACCTTTGTTCAATTCCACTTGATTCTAAGAGAGGAAAACAGGCTCTCTGACAGCCTCATCCACCCTCAGTGTTTCATGAGTTCAGTTGTTTGTCTTTTAGTCTTGTGACTGCTCTTGCTAAAGATGTGCTGATCCAAAAATAAAGCGTCAGGAGACGTGGGGGATCATTGAATCATCCTGGTTAGACTATCACATCATCTGGAGAGATTCGAGGTTCAGTCTTAAACTGAGAAAAAAGAAAGTTTGTCTTGGAAATAATACATAGTGTAGTGTCAAGCTCCAAGCCCACTCTTTATACACAGTCTAATTGAATAATTATGCATTTCTGTGGTTGTTCACATTCTGAATAACAATTACATTGATTTATAATTCTTCTATAACACCTCATAGTCCGCCCCTGGTATCACAAAATTCACCTGGAAGCATTCTCCATTTTGGCTTCTGTTGACAAACAACAAAACACTAGCATTTGCAGCATCAGTACACTCTAATATGCCTGTTGACTGAAAATGAGAGCACTGGTGCTGACAGAATGTGAAATACTGTTACTGAGCAAACGGGGCTTAGTGGAGATGTTTTCAGTCATGCTTAAAACCAATGGCTTTGGCTGTCTGTGGCAATCTTCAGTTGACGCGGAAGGACAAATGTTTCTACACAGGATGAGAGAAATATAGAGATGAGAAGGGTGCAAGTGTTGAGCAGACACAGGGAAAATGTAGACAACTTAAAACAAAGAAATAAAAACACAGGAACGGACAAATAGAGCAAAAGAGAGTGGAAGGGGAACGATAGAGAAAGAAAGGAATAAAGAAAGAAAGAAAAAGAGATCTGTGAATTTCCCCTTCCTCCCCTGAGACCTCCCTTGATGCCAAGCATTCATCATCCAGCCTCTAATATCAGTTATTCTGTGGCTCCTCTGCTTACAGCAGAATTAATTTCTGCTTTAATTACTCTCATCGGCGGAATGCTGATGAAGGAGAGGGACGAGGCATTCTGGGACTCGGGCCTCATTCCACCGCTTTAATTTGAATGAATTCCACACGGAGACGCTGGCAAACAACTGGCAGCCGAGCCCCGGGAGCCACTCTGGGACTGCGCAGAAGAGCTGCAGCCGTGGCCCCCACCAACCTAGCTACCTTGCGTGTGCGTGCTTTTGTGCGTTTTCCTTTCTTGTGTGTATTACATGAAGCACGTTGATTGTGCACACGGATGAGCATTGAAGTGAAAAGCCAGGGAGAAAGAACACACAAGTAGAGGAAAGAGGAAAGAAAACAATTGATGGATGAGTGATGAGTGTGTGTCCAGTATGTGAGTATGTTTGCATTGTTTGTGTGTGAGTGTGCATGTGTACCAGTGCAAAATGTAAGCGTGCTTGCATTCAAGGATATGAGTGAGGGTGAGAGTAAAAATATGGAAAACCCCCCCGAATTATTTCATACTAAGAGAGACAGTGAGAACAGATCCATACAGACACGAAACATATGAAATATGAACAAGATCACTGACTGCAGCTCACTGTGTAACACCAGCTTTAGTTTAAGAGCTAAAATCATTAATAGTTTAGTTGATTATTCCAGAAACGACACATATACTCCGCAACAAACCCTCTGTCCATGTATCATACAAGATCTAGCAGCATAAAGAGGAGGAAATAGAAAATAGCTGTATGAATAGGAAAAGGCTGAATGTGAGATGCACAGTCCATGTTTGCATAATGAAAACAACTGCAGAAACTGTATAATATCACAGCAACCCAGGCAGAGGAGCAGAGAGAGCAGCCATAATTGACTTTTCTCCAAGCCAGCTTGGTAGTTACAGAATGTAACATATTGGATGAGGATTGTGATTGATTATGTGGGTCTGCCATACCGATTGGTTTGATTAAATGTAACCATGGGTTTCTTTTCCAAGCCCTAATGAAGCAGCAATTTGAAACTGAGAGACGGGAGGATGCTGAGCCAGGCTGTGTACAGCTCAGCACTGTAGATATGTGTGCATATGCACACAAATCAGACTTCAAACCAGGTTAAATCAAACATCCGGACACCTTTCATAAACAGTAAGTTAGATTTTTGAAGTCTTCATGATTAAATCTATAAGAAAAAGTCTGAATGTGATGTAATGAAATATCTTGGACTGAAAGAATAACAAATCATTGAACAAATATGTGTCATGGATCTTTCCAGGGAAAAAACAATGTTTATTCAACTACAATAAAATGTATGCTTATTTTGTATCTGAGTAATGTGCTTACAACCCAAGTATAGTTTTAGAATACCCAAATTCATTCCGTAGTGCTTGTTAACTTCACTCCACACGATTCATCTCCTCCAATTTTTATGTCCTGAGCCATCACTCCCCCTGTCCAGCAGAGGGTGAGGAGGCAGGTAGGTGTGACCTCCACTGACCCTGAAAACCTCTGGACAGGTGGGCGGTGGCCTACGTGCACTGTCCGTTTTGGCAGCAGCTCTCTTCCCCTCCCCGGCAGGGAGCTCAGGCCATGATGAGCAGCTGGGTCGCAAACACTAAGCACATTAATATCTTCTTAATGATAATAATCATTATGGCATAAGCACCCTCCCCAAAGTGGGAAGGCTCGCCGAATGTGCCAGAGTAGAATCGTCGTTAAGGTAAAAAAAAAAAAAAAAAAAAAAAAAAAAAAAAAGCTGAGACGAAATGACTCTTTTAATGGGCAGCATCTTACAGCCACCAGGATAATGCAGACACTAATGTAATAATGTGATAATGAGATACACCGAAGGCATTAGGGAGACCAAAAACTCAATGAAACCAGTGTGAATGAATAAATAAAATCTGTACTTGAACTGGAGTTGACACAACTTCCACTGCAGTTACAAATCATATGAACAGATACATACAGCCAGCCTCTATAGCCTTGACTACGTTATAGATACATTATTTACTGTGTACAAACTCTTGAAGATTACCTTTCTTCTAGCCCTTTCTGGGTTAATGCAGTACTTTAACAACGTGTCTACCCATGCCTTTGAATCAGTAAGGTGCGTTTCCCATATACTTGCCTCATTTAATATAACTGTCAGTGTTCACCTATCATAGGCCATTATCTGTCTCATCCGCGTTCATTATTGAAGCTAATGATCTGTTGTCCTCTCTGCTCCCCATTGAAGGAGAACTACATTAAAAGTCTCTTACTAACTTAATTAGTAATTATAAATGTTAAAGATTAATCAGAGAGTGAGTGGCTTAAGGTTTACGTCTCTAGGCGGTGCCGGGACAAATGGAGAGACAAAGAGGCCATGTCGCTTCAGTGTTCACACTCCAATGTCACGCTGGAAATGGAACGAGACATATGAGAAAAGTTCAAGTGTGAGCATTTTACCTCTAATGAATGTCAAGTGTGTTTTATCACTGGGAAAAGACGCACATACGACAACGTATTTCGTGAAAACAGAAAATGTCTGATGATGCTTATTATAGTTATGTGATTAAAGTACCAAGTCTTACAGCCACATAAAGAATGTTGTTTCCTTTCTATAATCTACAAACACTACTAGAGTGGATATAATGCTGTTACAGGAAGCAGCATTTAATATGGTAACCTATGATGCATGCAGTACTCACATTATCTCTTTCTAACAAGATGGAAATAGATCCCCTTAATTAAATCCTGGGTGTACACTAATTCCATACTAAATCTGCACCTCTCTGACAATTCCACATCAGCAGCCCTGTGCACTCCAGTAAACATATAAGCACTGATATCAACATTAAACCTTAATAACTTATAAAGCTTTCATCCAGGGAGTTCCTGTGTGGTTTCCATTAATGTGGAGGGAGTGGGGGGGGGGGGGGAATCGCCCAGGACCATCTCCCTGTTTT
The DNA here is from genome assembly GCA_020745685.1 of Tautogolabrus adspersus. Lineage (NCBI taxonomy): Eukaryota > Metazoa > Chordata > Actinopteri > Labriformes > Labridae > Tautogolabrus > Tautogolabrus adspersus. The sequence goes on from CM036544.1 coordinate 18,094,482, forward strand.
CCGGAGCATGTTGATGCTCAAGCCGGGGGGGGGGGGGGTTTGGTGCAGTGGGTGCAGGAGGAAGGAGGAAGACGAGGAGGAACTTAAGCTGTTCTGAGTTGTGGAATGATAGGGATACAAATTACCATAACTGCCTGAACTTCAAACATATTTGTAAGAGATTTATCACACTTGTCTTTAACTAGGGAACATTTCAGGCTCAAAGTTAACAAAACATCAAGAAAATGTTAGCTGATTTTACAATAATCAATAACAGGTATCCATTTCTTAGCTCTGCCCTTTCTCTTTTAGAGGAGAAATGGCGGTACTTTGACTGTTGAGCAGGGAGTCATATCACACAAGACACACAGAGTGAGGTGATGGTGGGGGGCTGGCCGGTGGCCCGCAGCACCTGAAACCTATTAGAGAGCTTTGGAACATTCCACAGGGTTCTTCCACTTTGGCCAGAGGGCATCGTAAAGGTCCTCGCAGAGAGGGTTGGAGCAACTCAGACGCTGACAAAAACACCCAGCAAGGTGAAACAGTAAAACTAGAGTCAGACATGGTAGAGCCTGACATCAAAGTCAAGTATATATATATGATGGTAGTGTTGTTTGTGTTCTTATTAAGAAAACATGTTGCTTCTACCAGGTCCCTAACCCCGCGTCCCTGCTGAAATATAAAATGTGGTCCAAGAGGCAATAAAAAACATTTGCTGCACCTCGATTTACAAGGTTTTTGTCTTCATAAAGAAACACTATGATTAAAACATTTACCCCTGGCAAGCCAAGCAAAAGTTTTATCAACTTTTTATCAAATGGTTTGCCATCTGGACTTAAAACAGTAGGGGCCCAATAGTGCGCTGACACTAAAAACAAACATGCATAAACACACACAAGCTGCTGCCAAATTTCTTGGAGATAGCCTTATCTACCCCGCAATGTGTGTATATATGTGTTTTAGTGGTACCAAGGCCCATCTCTTTGGCTGGATCTGAGTCCATGCCTCAGTGTTATGCTCACTGGGTTTAACTCTATGGGTGTCTGTGGCCTCTCCTCTGGCCGCCCGTGTCCATTTGCTCTGCGGGTATGGCAGGCCTGAGCTGACAGATGGCCGCCCCTCTCCATTCCGCTCCAGAGTAACACAGTAACTGGTTTTTCCTCCGCCGTTGACCTTGCCACAGCCAGCCAGCAATCCAGGCTGGCACTCGGCCTGTCGAACAGGAGGGTAATGAAGTCCAGCGCTGCTCACATGATTATTAAGGCTTTGACGCTGGGGGGCCTTTCAGAACCCTATCCCCTCCCTTGTCTGCCATTCACACCGCCAAACTTCGATGAGGATAGTCATTCGTTACTTGGTACTTTGGAAAACCACAACTGTGCTCCATAAAGAGAGTTTTAACTTTTTAGGATGATCTTTACAATTAGTTTGTATTCTCAAACAAACTGCTTAAAACCTATTCAGCATACTTAATGGAATTTTTCAGAACATTGAAACTCTTTTTCTATTCATTGGCATATGATAGCTACTTGTGTTCCAGCATGCAGGTCATTCCTAAAACACACCAAGTAACAGCCTCTACACAAAGTTAGATCAAATCTGTCACACTTCCATTGGTGCTGACAACCTCTAAAAGCAATGCAGCGCAATACTTTACTCCCACTGTAATTCTCCCTTACCACAAGCATCTCTAGGCACGCTTGGAACCCGGGTCCCATCAGGGCCAAGCTGGGATTTGAGAGGTGTAGGTTGCAGCTCTGACCTTTACCACGGCAGGACTGTCTGTTTGCACTTCGCCCATGAGCCCCCCTCCAGTCAGACTACTAAGCAACCCCATCAGACCAGGGGGGCGCATGCACCTACGGCCTTTGTGACATCTCAGAGACCGTGGGGAGGTGAAGTAATGCAGAGGTTAATTCTGATCATCCAGTATTTATGGGCTTTGCTTCAGAACAAGGGTTGGCATTAACACTCTAAAGGAGACATCCCTCCTGTATATCAATAAAACATCGGTAGAGGCACAGGAAGAGCCTACCTTTATTCAGGTCACCGAAGTGGATATGCATAGAAGGAGTTTAAAATGAAACCATTCAATACTTCTTGGATGATGATTTCAAATTAGGATAAAAATGGTAAACTTGCATTTAATTGGAATTCCATACATTAGAATGATTTACTTAACATATGAAAACAGTTTGACCAATCTCTGAGGGGAGTTTGCCCCAGATCGCCATGGTGACACCAACCTACCAATTGCAATGCAGTAAGGGGCAGCAAGTGTTCGCACCGAGTTTGTACAAACAGGCTGTATGAACTGAGAGCATCAGATATTTTCTCACATGTTGGCCTAGTCTGTGAAGTGTGGGGAAATGTCAGGAAAATCAATAGATAAGGACCACATCAGACTTAGCTTGTCTGGCCTAGCAACAGAGCATCCCCATGGTGATGTCAATTACCTCTGCTTTACAACAAAAACACCGGGAAGAGCAAAACTGTCTCTGCAATGCTGTAAAACTTTTAATGCAGTCTCCTGGTTACATTGAGGAATTTGTAAGAAAGTTATTTTTTGTTCTGTTTCCACACAGACAGGTAGGTAACACAGTGAATGTGAGAAGCTTATTGATACATTTTTTTTTTCTTTCTTGCAGCTCACTCTGATTTCTATTCTCCTCATGGACGCCACATTAGTCAGGGAGAGGTATAATGTAACGAGCAGTAAGGTGCGCATAATTGCATATTAGCAGCAACACACTTGGCTGCACGGGAGGTGACTGCGCTAACGAACAGAAAGGCGTTATTAATCACCAATTAATAAAAGCAGGCAGATATCACACTCGGTATAAGGCATGCATGGTTTCCTTTGTTTCCACTGGCTGGTCCAAGCCTGTTCTCTTATTTATTTCATAAGATTGATCCTGTTCCTGTGCCGTGTTGTCTATTGAGTTCTGACTCTGATCTAGCCCCCTAGGAGTCAAATGAGGAGTGTTTGGTCGTGTTTGTTAGCAGATTACATGTGTATGTGCTCTATGAAATGGAGGGAACACCATCAGACACACATAATCAAAGAGGATTATAGGAAAAGAAACAAAGAATGGAAGTACCATATTCTGTTTATGAAAACAGTACTAATTGTAGTAATAAATGAGCTGCCACCAGGACAGAGACAGTAAAGGAAACCATGTAATCTGTACACACTGCCCTTGTTGCTCTAGCATCCACAGACCAGAAGATATGTGTCTAGGGCCCTTAGTGATGAAACAAACACAGCTTTGAGCTTCAAATACTTGTACATTGTGCTTCCTGCCCGTTCCCTCACTAAGAGCCAATGCTGTATTTTTTGCCAGGCTGGAACATGGTTTATATGAAAATGTGAACACTACAGAGGGATACAGAGGAAAATGGAGAGACAGCGAATAGAGAGGGGGTAAAGGAGAAAGAGAGAACAGAGAGGGGGAGGAGAAACTAGAGGAGAGCTAAAGGCCTCTCACTTGCTCTCCTCTCCAGCTCTATAACGGCCCACAGTGCCTGCTTCACACAGAGCGGCCAGCTGTACAGCAAATGTGCCTTTCCCTCTCCGCCCCCAAACCTTTCCACCCCTCTAGTGCCCCCCTCCACCTGGGCCGACCAGGCCACCGGCTCCTCTCTGTGAGAGGAGGCTCCTCCCTGACTTGGCTTCAAGCTCAGTGCTGTCACCAACCCAAAAAGTCTGTAGAGGTGACCCCAAAAAACACTTTTCTGGTATGTGGTTTGGTTTGTTTGTTTACAATTGTCCTTCTGAGCACTGCCACCTTGGCAGTAGTTGTTTGGAACGGACAGAAGTGAGAAGAAAATTGGATTGAAAGCAGATATGACAGAGAAGCAAAAAAACCCTTTCACCTTTAAAACCCTTTAAGACAGAGCCCGCGCTTCAAAACATGTCACGGCTCTGAAAATCCTCATAGGGACATTTGAAACAGAGCGATAAATGGGCCAAACGTGCCCCCCATGAGGCTCCAAATGTCATAGTTTACAGTGGGGTCAAAGTGAAGCAATGGGGCGGCATGATGTCATGCTGATAAAACCAAACAGGCTTTGTGTCAATGAAAGACCTTCAACGGTCCTCTTAAAAAGACAGACGACTTTATGAAAGCACTGTGGTTTTAAAAATATTTTCCAATGCAATTACTACTGCTCAAGATGGCAAACCAAACTGAAGGACAGATTTGTTTTCTAATCTCAAAGAAAAATACAAATAAGAGGTTTGATAGTGACGGCGGCAGCTGAAAGCTGTATAAATCTGTGTGTCTCTGGAGAAAAATCGGACACCCTCGATTCTGTAAGTGAGCCATGCCAAAAAAACTCTAAACTAAAGAGTGGCCAGCTGTCTTCTGGCCTGCTATTAAATTGCTCCTTGGATGGTGGCGATATCATTTTTTTCTCCATAGGAGTATCACACCAGGTCCCCAAACAGAGCGACCAGCTGTACAGCAAATGTGTACTGATCCATCTGGGCCCTAGCAGGCTGCAGCCGCCATCTTAAAACACGTGGGGCTGTTCATAGGCTTGGCTGGGGCTGGTCTGCAACACACCCTTCTCCACCCATGGCCATCTCTTTCCCTTTCATTTACCTCTATTATCATAGTAAATGTTGAGGAGATGTGCACCAGAGCTTCACTTTATGCCAGAATCAGGCCCGTCGACATCTGAATGTAATATCTATGCATCAAAATGTGCTGGCAGTTGTACAGAGGAGACAGCCACGAGCACCGATGGGTGGAGGCTGAGTGAACTTGGTTAAGGGAGACTATTGTATTACAAAGACAGCTAATATGGACTTGTCTGGGTGAGACAGGCTCAGGTTTTTTTGTTCCATACACTTAGCACTATGGTTATGTCACGGCACATCACTATATATAGAGTTATCAGTGTGAACTGACACCATGGAGCGGGGCATGGATGAAAACAACACCCCTATGAATCCAGCGTCTGCTCCATTACCTACGCTAATAACGCTGACAGCTGAGCGGAGATGACCCCAGCCCCCTGTTTCCCCTCTCCTGTGCAGATGGCCATTAAAAGGAGAAAGTGTCCCTTTTTCAGTAGAGAAGGTATTTAGAGCTTTCCAAATGAGTTTTTTTTTCTGTGTTTTGGCCCAAATTGACTTTCCAGTGATAACAGGCTGGGTTGAATTAAAACAAATTCTATCTTCAAAGAGACAAGCTATATTAAACCACAAGATCACCATTACCATGTAGCACAAATAATCTGATGCATATAGAGCTTTTCAGTTGATTCAGTTTTCCTTCTGTTTCTTTGTTCTACACAATGCAGTCACTTCTGGATAACTTTATCTTTCTACCAAATTTCCATTATGATGAGTTTTGTTTTGTCCATATTTTAGGGATCAAAAAACAAATGCATCTAACAGAAACCCTTTTGAGGAGTCTGATGAAACCCCTGATCATGTTGAATACAAAGCAACAGCATATCAGAGAAGTAAGACATCAGACAATAACCCAATCACCTATCCTCCTGTTATCTTAAGCTGTCTGAATTCCACTATTATGGGGAAACTGTGTGCTTGTGTGGCTGACAGACATAAAATAACCAGTAGGGGGGTTTGTTTTCTACCCTCCCAGTGTGTTCCGTGCCTGCCTTTGCGAGAGAAAGGACTAATGCTGGCATGGTACTGTATTAGGCACCCCCAGTAGAATAGTAGGTGAGCAGATCGCAAAGATGAATACAAAATACACACCTACACACTCTCAGCTCGTCTCTCTCCTTTGCAAATACACCGAAGCATCAAAATCACAAATCACATGCTTCTGATTGTTTATGCACAAACAGTGGGTCCCTGATAGAATTGCCTACCGGTCCTGATAGAATTGCCCACCGTGTTTAAATTCACCTGCGCCTAGAAGCGTGTCCCAAACAGAGAGGCGGTTTGGTTCCAGATCAATGAGTCTCTCTCCCACTGAAGACAACAGATAATGCAGTGTAATGAAAGAGCCGCCAAACGAGCTGAATAAATGAATGAATAAAGGAACGTGAGACCGGAATTCAGACGCCTACTTACTGCAGGCAAAAAAAACCCTGTTTTCCAATTGTCTGTTTTCAACAAATTATTCTGCCTGCATACAAATGACAAACAAAAGTGAAGACATTCGCAGAGGTTAGTTTCAAAACAGCACTCATTGTTTGAGAATCTTGTGACAGAAAATGACAAATTTGAAATCATTTTGTGATACAAAATGCAACAAAACCAAATAAAACCAATCATTTTTTCAGTTGATTTGACGTCCTTAAATGCAGAGACCATGAAAGTATTTTATCGAATGTTTTGTATTAAGATCTCAGTTATCTGAACAGACTTCTTCAGTGAAAAAGCACAATATACAAAAATAATATTGTAAAATGTGGAGATTTTTAATATCTTCTTCAAATTTTAAAATGAAATGAATTGTGTTTTGGTATTTAGATAATTCAATATTCTGTATGTTCCCACTACTTCAAACTACCATCATTCACAGTGGTTTGAAGTGGAGAGATTCTGCTCCACAAGCATGCACACTTTATATATCATTCACATGCATGGGGAAATGATGGGATTATAAATGCACAACACTGGGGATGCAGTAGATGGTCAAAATATTAAAATAATTCCACCTATTTGGTGATGTGATCCAGACACTTGTGAGCCTGAATGAGACAGGGTCAAATATTTCATTACATATATCACATTCGTCCTGAGTATATGATTCATCTTGAAAGTATTAAAAAACCTAGGTGTGATTTTTTTTTTTATTGAGAACCATTAAATACTTTTTTTTGATGAAAATCCTGTTAAATGTGCCTAATGAGTTGTATTTGATATTGATGACGGTCTCGGAAAGTCATTCCCTCCAACATAATCACACACCTAAATGCCACATTAATCACATGTATGCTACATTCTACTCATACTTTGGGAAATGTAGAAATAAATATTTAAAATAATATTAGACATGCACTGTTTTTATGACTTTGTTTTAGGAGTGCAGCAGAGACCTGAATGAGTGTAACAAAAAGAGTTCTCTCCTACCCAGCATGTGGTTGGCCACGTGAACCTGGATGTCCCATTCACTGTAGAACACCATCTGACATTTGATGCACTGGTATGTCTTCTTCTGTAAGTTAGACCAAGACCAAGGGATAACTATGGTCAATTCTTAATCAAAATAATTGTACACACTTGAAATCTCTTTAAGTCACTTAAATAAAGGAATGCAGAACATTCTCAATACAACACTCAACAATACCTCTTCAGTTTGTGAAGGACTGGCTCTGGGCATGGGAGAAACCTGAGGGGTCTTGAGATGCCCACTGTTGCTGTCCCCAGCCTGTTCCCGGTGTACTGTCTGGACATGGTTTTGCAACTCTGCTTCAGACTCAAACTTCACATTACAGCTTGAGCACCGCGTCTTGGCAGCTGATGATGAAGATGTAGAAGAGGATGAGGAGGATGAGGAGACAGTTTTGCCTTTTCCATCTCCAGGACTGAGACTCTCCCCCTGAATCCATGCGGCTGTAGTTGTTGCCGGAGTGGTGGCTCCCCCATGCTGCTGCTGTTGCCTTCCTCCATTTACTGTTGGGCTTGAGCTCTTGGAGCCAGCTGCTGTCACACAGGATGCACAGAGTCCATAAGGCAGTCCGTTGATGTCCAGCTTCACCAGGTCTTGCTTGGACCTGAAATCTTTCAGGCAAGAGGCGCACTTGAAAGGTTTTTGGACAAGGTGTTGCTGCTGGTTATGAGAGATAACATTGCTGCGGCCAGTGGGCTGGTTGGCGAACATAGTGCCTGTCTTTTGCATGTGGAAGGTACCATGGATCTTGAGTTCCAATGTGGAGGTGACTGTCTGCATGCATACCACACAGCGGAAACCTGTGAGGGAGTTCCTCAGGTCAGGGTGCATTTGGCAGTGCTCAAGGAAGTCATCTTCACACTGCAGTGGCATCTTACAGATGCGGCAGCTGCCTGTGTCCAGACTCTTGCTATGCGTGACCTTGTGTTCGGTCAGGGTGAGCAAGGAAGGGAAGCGCTCCCCACAGATTGGACACATGTAGTGTTTGACAGGCCCAAGGTGGGTCTGCATATGTTCCCTCAACCCAGCCTCAGAAAAGAAGGTGCGGGAGCAAACATTGCACTTGTGATTCCCTTTGATCATTTCAGCTTTCCTCTTTACCATGGCGCTCTCACCAGGACGGATATTGTGGTCCCTTAACTGGTGGTTAGTAAGGAGTGAATCCATGGTGTAAGACGCTCCACAGATGTCGCATCCAAACATAGGGTCTGCAGTGTCAATCTCTTCCTCACTTCCATCATGGCTGTTATGGGACTCCACCACAGATCCTCCTACTGCCACTGGACCATGGCTGTTAGTTAGGAGACTTTGAAGCTCAACATCCTCTTTAGGCTGGCCATCCCCAACACTGATGGCTGAGCCATTCGCACCACAGTTCTGTGCCTTTCCATCAAACACACAGTGTTTCTCTCTCAAATGCTTCTCTAACAGGACAATGGCATGGAAGGCCTTACTGCAGAAGCGACAGTTATACTTCTTGCTGTGGGTGGTTATGTGACACTGCAGCTCCACCTCTGTGCCAAAGGACTCCCCGCAGAATATGCATCGATGAGCACGGCCCTGGTTTTCCAGGTGGCTGTGCTTGACATGAAGCTGTAAGTCAGTCTCATGTCTAAAGTCCCAGTTGCAAGAGGTGCAGCGATACACCTTTTTTTCATTGCTGTGCTTTACAGCCAGGTGAAGCTGGGTAGATACCTTTGAGTCAAAGACCTCTTGACACAAAGTGCAGCGAAAGAACACAAAGGTATGCATGTCCAGCAGATGTTTCTGCAGGTCATCAACTGAAGTGAACTGCTTGTCACAGCTTTCGCAGATGTAATAAGTGGAGGTTATAGTGAAGTGAATGGTCACATGCTTCAGCAGTGACTCCTGGTTGGGGAACTCTTTGTTGCACTGAGGGCATGTTAGTTGAGGCTGCAGGACATCCAGATGAGTTTTTAGGTGAGTCTGGAAAAGGTCTAAACTGGTATACTTGGCTCCACACTGGTTACATATGAACTCATTGCAATTGCGTGTGGCGGAACTGCCTTGTTTCACCATAGCAGTTTGTTCCATAGATATTGGAGAAGAGGGGCTTAGGGTGCGCAGAGATTTCTTTCCATTGTTGATATAGTTCAGTGCCAGAGGGATGTTCTTGTGATTTTCCTTGATGTGCTTGTTGAGCTTCAGAACACTGTTAAATATAGGGGAATTGGTGCAGTAAGAACAGGAGTACACCTCTACTATAGACTCCTTCGGAGTTACAGCCAGAGGGGAGTCAAAACGCAGGCTTCCCCCATCACAGTGGGTCTGACGAACATGCTCCTCTAAGGTTGTCTCTGTCAAAAACCCCATGAAGCACTGGGGACAGAAGAAGGCATTGCTCTCTTTAGCCACAGGACTGGGAAAACCATGGGAGCAGCGGATGTGTTCTTGGAGGGCATTGAGGTCGCTTAAAACCTCGGGGCAGAAGTTACACTGAAGGAGGGCATCCGGCAAGCTGGCTAACAGTGCAGCATGGTCTTCTGCATTGTGGACCTGCTTGAGATGTTCATTAAGATTTAGTAAAGAAGGAAGAACCTCCAAACAAAACTGGCAGGTATGAGCCTGCTCTGGCTTGTCCAGATGCATGGTCCGCAAGTGAATTTGAAGCACAGCCAAGCTGGAGAACACTTGCTTGTTGCAATAGATGCAACTGTAGGAGACTTTAGGCTGTTTGGAGGAACGCCCTCCCATGTCTGATGTGTTCTGAGCAGCCCTCTTTCTCCTTCCCCTTGTCTTGGGGACAGGTGGAGCAGATTCCACCATTGTGGAGCTGTCGACAGAGAGGTTTGAGTCAGGGGTGGTGCTCGATACAGAGGTGTAGCCAACAGTCAGCAAGGAAGGGCTGTTGCTGTGGTTACTAGATTCTGGTAGCTGGTGAATGTCCATGTGAGCGTAGAGATCCTCAACAGACAGAAAGTGCTCAGAGCAGATAGCACAGGTGTGGCCCTTTCTGTCTCGGCTGTGGGCCTGGTCAATGTGGGTTAGCAGGGTGCCCTCATCACTGAAGGGCTCATGGCAGTAGATGCACTGCAGGGTGGCACCCAGGCCTCCATCCTCTGATGGAGAGCACTCAGGATGGCACTCAGCAATGTGCCTTTGGAGGTCTTCTGGGACATCAAAGCCCTCCTCACAACGACTGCACTTGCGGGTTTCTTTCAGATTCCATTCATTAGTTCTAGAAAGGCCTGAACTGCTGCCATCTTTGCCCCTTTCATGAACTTGCATGTGGCCGTGGAGAGAGCTAGAGGAAAGGAAGCCTCGGCGGCACACAGGGCACTTGTGGGGTTTGTTAGAGGCGTGAGTTTTCATGTGGATTTTGAGGTGATCGCTGCGGGAGAAGGCAGAGTCACACTCCCCACAGTGGTACTTTTTGTCCCCGGTGTGTAGCTTTACGTGTCGATCTCGGCTTCGCTTGTGCTTGAACAGTCGGCTGCAAAAGGTACAGCTGAATGGGAGTTTGTCACCGTGGCTCTGTTCGTGACGCTTGAGAAAGCTTAAGCGGCTGAAGGACTTGTCACAGAACTGACATGGATATGGCAGGCCAGGGCCTCCTTCATCCTCGCCAAAATCATAGTCCTCACAGTGTCCTGGAGAAGTCTGATCCTTACTGGAGGGAGATGATGCTGGCCATGAATATGAAGGGTCATCCTCAAGATCGACACCGTCTGGACACAGAGACAGAAAGAGGGTAAAGAGAGAAAAGAGGGTTTCAAGGGAAAGTCAGAAGGGAAAAGGTGGAGAGAGAACAAAAAAGTGAGTTAGAGGGCTGTTTTAAAAGGCAATATAAGCAACTAAATGTGTCTCCCTTTTCTGAATAGAAAAGGTGGGCCACTGAAGTGTTGTTTGTCAGAGTAATTATAAGGTTCAAGTGTATCAAATCAGAAGTCTTTGCGACCTAGACATTTTTTTTCTTCAGCAGAAACAATACCTCTCGTTAGGTGTTATCTAGAAAGTTACATTTGAATATGCAATTTAAAGTATAATTAGGGAACAGAGTAAGTGGGAATACTTCTGATACAATTAACCTTGTATGTGGCCGTGTAATGGCTTAGCCCACTGTGACTCAAAACACAATCTCCCTGACATTTAAAGCCAACACAAGACAATTTGTGTACTTTAGGATGTAAGCACGGCATGAGGTAAATTAGAACATTTCTATTATTCCTGAGCAATTGCTAGCATACATTTGAGAAACAAGAACCCTTGAAATGACCTTAAAACAAGCAACAACAACAAAAAAGGAAAGAAGTTCTCAAGACTGAATAAGATTACATTTTACATTTAGACCAGAGTTATGCAAAGCCTTTAGGAACCCTGCACTGTAAAATAGATGATTTTCATGAAACATAGGCCTTTCAGACAGCAGTCAGTAGATATCAGAGAAAAGAATAAGCATTATTATCAAATTTTTCTATGAGGTCTGTTATTAGTCGTGAGGCAAGGGATACTAGATGTATGAATGTGCCACATGCGGATGCAGGGGAGGTGGTAAGCAGGGAAAAGAGGAGACAGGAAAACGAATCGGGGAAAACAACTGAGTAGCTAACGATCTCACTCAAGGACAAGCAGGTGCAGAGAATGATCAAGGAACACCAGTCAGCAGACAATGGAGATCCCATTTGTTTTACAATAACTTTAAAGTGTCCCTTTTCAAATCTTCTTTGCTGACATTCCATTCCAATGGTTCACTGTACAGTGATATGAATGGAAAACACAGAACATCGCCTTCCTCCAGTTCAAAAGGTGACAGACCACTTCTTCCCGCTGCCGAATTCTAAGTGCTGTGAACTTCCTTACCTAAATAAAACAACGTAATCCCAACCCCTTTAGAGAGAAAAAACTGTGTCAAAAGGCCAAAACTTTGGAATGGGAAAAACAAAAGGAAACGGCAAAGATTTATGAGAGGGACTTAGGAAAAGCATGAGCTCTTTCCAGGATCCAACCTCTGTACTCCCTTTCAGCTGACAAATCTAAGTCTCTCTCTCTCCCCCACTTTCTGTTGTTTTTGCTGGGAGATCTGCCCTTTGTCAGGATATCATGCCCTCTCTGAGCACTTACCCCCATCAGGCCTATCTTCAGGAAACAGATGGGGTCGGAGGCCATTCCCTTGCCCCCCCAAACTGCTGAAAGCTGCACATCGAGAGCCCACCTCCACACCGTGGCCCTCCCGGAAACCTCCCACCCCTGGCAAAGCGCCCACTCTGCACACACATCTCACTCAAGGAGCAAACCTTGTTGATTTACTTGCTTTATCTCTCATCCATGTCTCAATGTTTTTTTCTCCATTTCTCTCTGGTTTGAGGGAGGCTGGGTGACTCAGTGCTATGCCCTCCTCCACAGAGGGGGCGGATCTGCCCTCTCTCATACTGCCTCCCAGGGTACAAGAGAAGAAGACAGTGCAAGAAGAATGACCCCTGCCGATGCCTTACAGTCAAACATATTGGCTTGGAGACAAAAGTATAAAACAAACAAATAAATGGGCCAGTATACAAGGCTAAATTAAATTCTACTGTCTTAAATGAGGATGCCTTTGCCTTGAGACATTACTGAGCTGCCAGGACAACCTCATTCAATTTTTTTGATTTGTTTATTTGATGTATATCATTTATTTAGTGCCCTTACTCCAATAACACACATGTATAACCCTGTATCTTTGGGGGACAAGTTGTGGGAGTTGAAAACATTGCTTTAGGTCTAGCAGATTCATTATATAGAAAGGAAAACAGCTCTGTTAATGTACTTTTTATGATACATGAGAGAAGCTGCTGTGTTATAAAACATATTATTATATTATGCAATACATTTTTCAGTCATTTGCCTCTGTTGATATTATACTAGTCTGATAGATAGTTAAATAAACAGGCCATAAACCTCAAAATTCCTGCTTTTGTTAAAAGAGCAAACCTGTCGTCTTCCTGTGTAGTCCAAAAGTACTGATCAGAAAAATGTAAATTACAAAACAAAGATCTTTCAGGGCATTCAGAGCCGAAACTGGACATTCCAGATACAATTGTCCAACATAGTAAAACTTTACTCTTTCTCTCTCTGTCTCACTAGCACACAGAAATACACACAAAAGTGAATGAGTACACACACTGTGCACTAGCTCACAGTAACAAACATATATGTGAAAGCATAAATGTTCACATGGAATACAAAGATACAGAAGGGCAATGGCCGATACAAGTGTGTGAACAACTATAGATGAAAGAGCAATCTTCCTCAGGAGACCTCAAGAGGAAAGAGAGAGAGAGACTTGTTTTTTTCCTTCTTCACCCAGACAAGAAATGCCCAGGCCTCAGCAGCAGCCTGAGTAAATAAAAGAACGGGCCTTACTTCCCAGTCTCTCGGGCCGGGGGCCTGTGCACGCCAGCATTCTCTGTGCTGCTGCCAAAGGGGATGCTGGGGCCTGAAAAACTACACCCTGCAGCTGAAGGGCTGTCTTTGTTGGTCTGCCAAGGCCTTCCTGAGCATCCTCCAGCCAACAGCCTGTCACGTCCTGGGAGGAAGACCTCCATCTTAAGGCCTGTCCCTCTCTGGGAGTTCTGTCCCTACCCCCCTCCCTCTTTTTCTTTTTAAATGTCTCCTATATGGAACAAAACAACCTCATTTGGAGTATTTCTGTAGGGAATGGCAAAAAATGTTCCACAGCCATATTTATTACTGAGATATAAATTCAGCTCTAAGCCACAGCAGATCAAAACTTACAAATAACAAAAATTATTGCCTGTGAAGGCAAAAGAATCGATATATAAAGTTAATAAACAACTTAAAAAGAGCTCCATATAAATTTGTGTTTCTTTTTTCTTGAACTGCAATAGTAACCACTGAAAATTCCTCCTTCACACGCAGCGCTCAGATTCCTTTAGCCAGTCTGAACTACTCTTTGTGCACCACTTCCTCTATGTTCATTTATAGCACCCTTTCCCAGGGTAAATACTGCTGTTCAAATAATATCCTTAATGCTGGGAACAGGTAAGTTTGCCATTTTTCTACACGGCGCCGCAGCTTCAAACCCCCCAAAGAGCGTGCTGATTAATGCAATTAATGTATTAAAGAATTAGCAAGACATAAACATATATTTTTTAGAGCGCTCATTAATTTACCAGATGACAATGTTTTCCCTTTGGACCTTAATCCATATGGTGGTGAATATCGTCTCTTCTCCTTAAATGCCAAAAGACACACATCATTTGAAAAGAATGATCGCATTTGTCTTCTATTTAGACAGATACCCCTCGGTCATAGTCTGAGCTGTGCACAAGATCAGGAGAAACTTAACAGGGTTATTGGCTTACTAATTCTGAGCATGATTCCATAATAAATGGCTGGTGAGCTCATCAGTGGCACAATCAATAAAATATTCTAACAAAATTAGACACATTAAAATCTAGTAAATTTAATTTTATTGCACACCATTCTAGCAACCAAACTGAGTTTGTGTGGGAGAATTTCCTTTATAATAGAATTTGAGAAAACATAAATAAGGATTTTGTACAGTCTCGTGAATAAGACAAGTAGAAAAAGTTAAACTCCACAATAACACAACAAATGTATTTGGCCCACAGCTTAAATGTTTTGAAAATATTGCACGTTTTTTTTTACAAACATGGGCACCACTTAGACGTTTACAATTGAAAATAAAACCATATATGATCTTTTTTTTACATTGTACATGAGCAGTCTTAAGACAGTCTTAAATATTTTGTCAGGAAGATAAAAAATAATGACAAATCACTAAGTTGACCTTTTTTTGTTTCAGTATTGTGAAGTAATTTGTTACCCTTATATTGAAAGGAGGATAAAAACATTAACATACTTCTTTTTTTTTTATAATTAGTATTTTAATTTTTCCACATTAACATACTAATCAATAACTTACTCTCTTACTTTTTTTAAATAAATAAATGACTTTTTTTGGGCAAGTTTTGCCAAAAGCTAAATCTTAAAATTGTGCTTACTTAACCATGCATTTGTTATTCTATTGTTTTAGTCTGTAATACATCCCCCTGAAACCTTTCATGGACCTTGGTTTGGGAATATCTCACTGTTGGCACTCAGACCTCCGTGTCTGAGGTCCTGGAAGCGTTTCAAGATGGCTTATCGCAGTCTGACAGCAACTGAGTACATATCTTCTATTTGGGAAGCCAAACTCTTATCCAGGTCCAGGACCTTATCTTATCAGAAAAGTGTTTTTGCTATCATCTGCCGCTTCTATAGCAAGCTAGACTTTGTTCAAAAGCCATTCCAGTGAAGCAAAGCATGGCCACGCTTCCAGCCGCCAAACCTTATCTTCCTGTGTGTTGTAGCAGAGATCTGTTCGTAGTGGTTGTCATAAGAGATGTGTTTGTGTGAGTGTATTTGTGGCACATTGGGGATTGGGGATTCAATGAATAAACAAAAAGCTGACAACTTGTCTGATGTAACACCATGACCCCACTTCATATTCAGAGAGGGGATCTTTTTACAGTTACTCGGAAAAGTAGTGAGCTCGTCCCGTGAGACAATGCATGTGTCATCTCAACGCTTTTTCTGTTCTGATGCCCAAATAGCGATGTGTGTCTGAACAACACGCTATCATGTACGGCCCTGTTTGTGACACAACCACTTAAGATCTAATAGAGGAGGTGGTGAAACAACTTTTTACATTAGCAAAGAATCCAATCTCCCTGACAGAGAAGGAGGAAGCAGTGGTCGATTTTTTTGGGACCGACTCCAGTCAGATGAACAAATCACTCAGTTGATTCAGGCCAGAGAGCTCAGAGGACATAGAGATATTGGACTAGGCCCAGTGCTGGGCTTTGCTCACAGTAGTCCTGCTACGTCCCTGTTTTGAGACATCAAATCCAGTCAAAATGAAACACTGATAATTCCCAGTAGCTGTCAAAAAAGTGCCAGGTGGCTAGACTTTTTTTTTTCAGCATGCGGCTGATTAAAACACAAATAAGCTCAAGTATTAAACAGAGCTGTTATACTCAACCTCAGACATAGTATTTTCTTTGTGTGGGTGTGTTTGTAGTGTTTATACTCATGCTGCCTCCCTTCTTCCCTCTCTTTTTTTCTAAGCAAACACAATATGTTTTTTACACATCACTGAGAAATGTCAGGTCCCTGCCCCCCCTTGCTACAGATCAATCAAATCCACTATGCTAGATGATGAGAGGGAGGGGTTGTGTGAGACAACTGGAGCAGCGGCAGTGAACAAGGATGCTATCTTTTACTGAACCGAGGTAGAAAAATGGTAGATGAAATAAGGATTCACTTCCTGGGTTATCATCAGTGCTCTAGCAGCGAGATCATGCACACATTTCCACGCACACACTTGGATTTTGTGTCTATGTGTGTGTGTGTGTGTGTGGAAACTGCAGTCATGGGGATTTTTTCACACAGGGGCCTGACACCAAGAGCTGGAACATCAAGCGCTGTCCCGTCTCTGTGGTCTGCGTGTCCATTATTCTGGCCCTCATGGCTCTGTCTCTCAACCATGGGGAAGCGGCAAACTGTCAACTACTTTGTCCACATTACCCACGTCCCCCAGCTCAGACAGGAGTACTTGGTCACTGTCCCAGAAATCACAGTGCCCCAGTGGCGTCCCAGGAAAGTTAGACAAATGGAAGGCCAGAGAAGAGAAAGTAGGGCGGCCAGTCATCCTTTACTAGGCTCTTTCTTTCCATAATAGTGAGACACAATGAAAAGTGGTGCTCCATTACTTATCGCAGATGTGTGTCTCTGCTACATTAGTGTCTTTACACCAGCATGGGCCAACTGAAATCTATACTGCTGACGATGATGATCAATAGAGATGTTTCTGAAAATAACACCTCTAAAATGAAGGAGGATGTCTGTGCAGAATGTTTTTGTGAAAATAAATGTCATGTAATAGGCCTTAACTGCAGTGTTTGAACTTTGAAAGCATGCCAGATATGACTTTCTGCCTGGCAACATATTCCTTATCCTGCATAACAACTGCATACTATTACACTACTGTGGTCAGCAACACACATCAACAAATCATATGACTGCAAGATATTTCCACAATTTCCTAGTTTGGGATCAATAAAGTACATCTATCTATCTGTCTGTCACTATTGAGGTTAATGCCTGTGAATCACATGCTCTACTGTTGAAGAAATATCATTCAATTAAAAAAATGCTTCTAATAAATGTTGGCATTTGTAAAGGGATATCTTTTGTAATAATGTTTGGCCAAGGCTGTCTGTTATGTATTTCAATGTGAGAGAAGCAAAGGGTTAACAAGAAATGTTATTGTGAGGAGTGCTTCATTTTGCTGCTTTTGAAATTAAGTCTTCTGTTCAAAAGACAAAAGACAGAAAAAAACTAAAGGGTGAACATGAAGGGGAGAAATTTAATTACACCATCATTCAAGAAAGGTGAATTCATTACAGGTTCCTATTCGGGGTGCAGTGGGGGGGCTCAAGGGCTAATGTTGATGTTTTATTGTTTCAGTGGATTTTTTTCTTGATTTGAAGTGTTGGAATTATTAAAAGGAAATCACACTGGAAGCAAAGTACACTTCGCATTGTGCATGGCATTACCTGGGCAGAATTCTTGTCCTTTATAAATAAATGGTATGAAAATTGCATAAATACAATTACAATAAGGACAAATACTTGGAAATGGTCAGTATATCATACAGTGTGTATTTGCACAGGCAGTGTTGAGATCTAAATCTCCTGCAACGCAAGCTGGCAAGAGCTGTGTTTAACATGTAGGTGGAGCAGTTTGTGTGTGGGAGAGTGTTGGTGGTGATGGTGTCATCTCCTGCAGGACAGAGCGGCTGCTGGTGTGGAGAGGAAGGATGGTTGACCACTTCAGGTGGACTACAGCACAAACAGGAAGGAGGCAGTTCCCCAGGTCTTGGCTGGATCAGCAGCCACAGTGAGCCTCCCAGGGGGAGAGAGGAGGACGACAATCTGTCCCCCAGCATGGCCCTTCACCGCCTGCCTCACTGCACTGGCTCTGAGGGAGTACTGGGCCAGGCAGGACTGGGCTGGGCTGGGCTTCAATATGCATGTGTGTGTGTGTGTGTGCGTGTTCCTGCGGCAGAACATGCGCAGGACCCAGTGGACATTGAGCAAGCCAGTCAGTCAGCTGATGTGAGAGATGCTGCATGGCTGTGCTGCACTGTATCACTTCTCTATTTATATTTCCTCACTGCACAGGAGTCTATTTGGATGCTCTTTCATATTTCCCCACTCTTAGTTACTAACAGAAATGTGATTTATGTGATCATTGTGGAGAAGAAAAAATTGTTGTGCGTACAGAAATATGCTGAGTTACTATACGGTTGCTTCATTAAAATAGGGTTTGCTCTGCAAGTTTCTAGAGACGCTATCCATTACTGTAAACCAAGCACAGCACACACTGAATTTGGAAAAATAGGGTCTAACTTTGTTTTAATCAAGCTAACTCATTGTGACCCATAAAACTTGGGCTAGACATCAAATAAATATGATTTCACTTTTGAAGGATAACTTCAGACATTTGGATTTACGTTTCAGTGTACAGGGAATATTTAGAAAAAAGACAGTTGGTCTGCCAAATGGCCATAAAAAGTCTTATATCAACACATTTTTGCTTTTCTACTGAGGAAGACAGAAATCACTCGCAGATTTAATGTGTTAGCTAGCTTTAGCATTAGCACTATAAGAAAAGCCTGACCCTGCCTCTTGACCCATGCCCTTCGGTACCCCTGATTAATACACTCCGGCTCTATTTGATATCTCCTCAACACCATCCCGGCTTGTCAGTGGTAAAACAACAGCAGACAGCCCAGGAGGGAGAAGAAAACATGCATCTTGGAGGGAGAGAGAGAGCGGGAGGGGGAAGAAAAACAAGCATCAACTCAAGCAAGACGATGTATTTTCATGCATCCCTGTCTTAAATGTCAAGATTTCTTAACCCTCAGTGACTGCAGCACTGACACCTCTCCAAGGTTCAACAGAAACCGCATTCATTAATAATTAGCTTAGCTATGAGGACAGGGAGTGAGACCGAGAATGAGAGGGGCGAGTGAGACGGCTAAGATTCAAACTTCTGTCCTTTCCCGAGAGAATTGAATTTCACTACAAGTTTTTTTCATTCTTCTTCATTTCTTGTTTTCCTGGTGTGTTGGCCAGACTCCCGCAGGCAGGCCCATGAACGAGCGATGCAGACGTCGCATCAGCCTCTCTGCTCCCTCCTCTCCTTAATCATGGCTCTAATACCCTCCAGATGAATAAACATCTTCATCCCCTCTCTGTTAAAGCCAGAAAGCTCCTCCACTCTTCAATCCAAGAAAAAGTGGGAAAGAGAGAGAGAGAGAAAGAAATGGAGAGTTGACGAAGGAGCAGAAAAAAAGGATGACAGATGGAAGGGTGGATCAATGTCGAAATGAACCAACAGCAAAATAACAAAGCCACGGCAAGATTTTCTGGTTCTTCCCATAATTCGTCTGATCTATCTCCCTCTTGACACAATTATCACAGTCCTCCTAATTATTTTTTCCTCTTAAACCAATTCTTAATGGCAGGCTGTGTTTTTTATGATCATGTTTGTAAAGTGGAGGTTTTGCGAGCTGTTGTGCAACCTTGTCGCCTCAGACTGTGTCCACAGACTGCACAGGAAGGGGGAAGGGGGCGGAGAGGGAGGAGGCAAGGGAGGGAAGTGTGTGTGTGTGTGTGTGTGTGTGGGGGGGGGGGGGGGGGTGTCTCTGGAGAATGGGCCAGGCCCCAGACCAGCACTTCCCTGGCCCAGTAACTGTGCCAGAATACTCATGACATGTGTGTACAGTATGTGAGCGCAAATGGCAGACAGATTTAGGGGTTTGCTTTGTTTCCTCTTCCATTGTTTTCTGCTGGTATCCAGGCAGCTCATCATCATATCTTAATACTACTAAGTAGTGGGAAAACACACACATGCACACACACGCACACACATGCACAGTGACACATGCCTCACAGAATGAAGCAACTCCTTCACTGCCCTCACCCTCATCTTCATTTGCAGAACAGGGCTGGAATATGGGGCCTGAATACAACCAGACAAATGACTACAGGGCATTTTACTTATTCATTCATCACTTCACATTGATTTATTCCTGTTTATCTATTTATCAGCTGAAAAAAAAAATCCCTCAGATTGTTTTGCTAAAAGTTTGCATGCTGACGTACTTTGCAAAAAACTTTCAGGGTCAGAGTAGAAAAATCCTTCAAATGTATTTTGATTCGATAATTGAGGATCATCTTACCCTTGAATATCCCTCTCTTACAAAACAGCTTTGAGGATATTTCTCCTCTTCCTTTTTACTAAGGCCAAGCACTCCTTTGCTTATATACATGTATCAATTTACTTACACACCAACACATTAACAGTTGTCTCCTACCAACTACCGAAAGTTAATTATCTTCCTCTGATCAAATAAAATTTAAGGATTAAAAATCTCAGTGTATCTTTTAGTTGAATGTATAGTGACTGATTCTTAAAAGTTCTTCATATATGAGAATATGCAACTCTCTAGCAGCAATAAGGCATTTTCCTCCGTATATGTGCTAATCTTACATCTATCTGAATGTGCAGCTTACTGTGATGAACCCATTTCAGGGATCATCATTGGAGAGAGTGAGTGTAATATTCCCCCAATATCAGTTATCTCTGACAGCACCATCCATATCAGCTAATTACTTTTCACTGGGCTGTTGTAGACGAGAGGACATCAGCCTTTATCTGTATATGAAGGAGAAGACATTACTGTTACGTAATTACAGAGCGAAAGAGCCAGTGTTGCCATTTCACTCATATAGAAACAGCACACAATGAGAGGGTAATAAAACCTGTGTCGCTCCACTCACCTGGCTACTTCAAATATCAAGAGAATATTACCAATAAGGTGACCTTAAATTACATTTGATTTATGCAAATACGCTGGTGGGAGAGAGAGGAAAAGAGATGTTCTAAGATTACCACTATTTATAGGATCCATGCTGACTTTCTTTACGTAGCAAACACACAGCACAAACACATGGAGATATAAGATTCTGCAGCACTTTCTCTCTTCCTTTATTTAGATTTTCCTGAGCTGTCTTGGGTTAGTAAGGTGAGTGTCATCTCTACAGCTGTTCATTGTCTGAGGGAGTAGTTGGGAGTTTGGGAATATAATCCCACGCACTATGCATACAACAGGGGGAAAATACGTGGCACAGAGTTTGTGCTCGACCCCCCCCTGGGTAATTTGTAAAACATGAGCCATGGCACCCGAGCACCGTGCAAAAGCTCGGGTCAGGTGACAGAGTCACAGGTGCACCATGGGAGAATATCTGGAGAGGAGGTACACCTCCCACCACAGAGCACACTGGGCATCACAATGTTTTTCTAAACAGGGAGGTCTCTAGAAAGTTCAATTTTTATTTTTAGGAATGTGAAGAACATTGAAAATGTAGCACACATGGTAACTACATTTTTGTTCATACTTTTTAAGAACAGTAAGTCACATCAGATGGCTATAGATTGACACTACTGTGAAAGCAGCTCAAAGTGTGCAGCTCTAGATTCCAAAATAAATGTACCCATAATGACAATTAAGTGTAGGGTGTGGTATGGTCATAAAACAAAGAGTGAGATGTACCTGCACTATCTGTAGTGTCATGAGATAACTTTTGTTGTCTTTTGGTTACAAATAAATGAAAATGGATTGATTCATTGATTGGTAAGATTATCAGTTTGCGTCTGATGTGAAGATGGATGGTCAGAACTCGCCAGCACTTTTTTCCTATTAGTTAAAATGACAATTCTTCACATCAATAAATCCCTGAGAGAGTCAGCTTTCGGAAACATAACAGCATAAACACACCCGACATATTCTACATGCCTGAGCCCACACATGTCCCTTTAATAAGAAGTCTTGATTAGGATTCGACAGACATAACGTCCCGCATGCACGGTCTCGGCTTTGCTGGGCCTCAGATAACCTTTATCCTATAGGGTTTAATTAATGTCAGCCAGTCTGCTCTGCCTTTCAGAAGGAAAAGACTTATTCCTCTGCCCTCATGAAGCCTAAATCCCTCTGTTTCACTGCTGAGGCCTGATGCCTTGTTTATCCCAACTACAGGTACTGCTCCCTATTAAGGCCAGCACTTGTTACAGGGAAAAGGTTGAATTATTTACCAACAGTAGAGGGGGAGAGAGAGAGAGAGAGAGAGAGATAGATAGAAAGAAAGCGAGAGGGGGGCATGTTATACATGGGATGAGAATTTTATGTTTTTATTTTTTGAGGTTATGAACGAGGCAAGATTAATGATCCATGCACATTAGACGCAGGTGCTGATTACTACGGTAAAGGGCATGCTGGCATATAGTAAATAGAAAAATAAGGCCGTGTAGAGGGCTGGATAAATTGCCCCCAAAACATTACTCATTACATCTTTTTGATGAAAAACACCTTATATTCTGTGCTTCAAAAGTAGGTAGACTTTTGTACATGTGTGTAAATAGATGAATGTGTTTTGTTAAATAGATACCAAGGGTGCTTGTGCGCTCTCTTCACCCAGGGCAAACTGTCTGCATTCTATCTGCATCTCAGCCTCTGTGCACAATACAACAAAACATACAGAAAACAAAAGGGAGCACAGAGGGGGAGAACGAAGAGACAGACCAAACAATAAACTCAACCACAAGAGACACAGTTTGACTTTGTGTGTGTAGTGTGTATGTGTGTTTGTGTGTGTCGAGGAGAGAGACAGAAAGCGAGAGGAGGAGGACGAGGGAGATGAAGACAAATGCAGAAAGGGAGAGAGACAGAGGGCGGCAGAGAAAACGAAAGACAGAGGGAGAAATCAAATTTGCAAGAACATAACAAAAAGCTGTATCTTCGACAAAAGAGAACACACAAGGGTATTTGTCTAGCTGTCTGCACCAGCAGGATCCTCTGAAAGTTTATTAAACTAGAACCCTTCAAGAGAAGGCAGAGAGTAGTAAACTATACTACTGGGGAGGAAAAGAAAGAGGGAGAGGGAGAGGGAGGGTGGTGGGGGGTGAAAAAAGAAAAAAAGCTAGCTTTTCAGCCTCTGTCTCTTAGAAATTCTTTTATTTCAGCCATGCATTAAGTAACCTCCCCACTGAGTTCTGCTCCCCTTCCTGGTGTGGATAAAGCCGTCCCTCGGGGGAGCCGCTGGTAATTTCCAGCTTCGCCAGAAACTCAGGTATTAGAAAAGACCGCTTGGGGACCTGCCACAATATACCTTCACAATTTCATATGCTCTGAGAAAGAGGAAGCCCCTCCCGCCAAGCCTACCCCCACCCTCCTGGTAAACCCCCTCGAGGGTCCCCAGTTCAAATTTCTGAAGTGCAGACAACGGGTGTATGTGTGGGGGGAAGGGAGGGTGGTGTTTGGGGGCCCGTGGGACTGAGCACCAGCAATAGAAAATCCACTGCATAGAGAAGAAAAAAGCATTTCCTCTCTGGTCTGGCAGGAGTGCCTTTTTTCCCCTGGCTCCCACCAGAGGCTTTTTACAAAACATGTGTTGCTGACATGTTGACAGATTGCTCAGTGAAGTGTTAGGCGCATGCACACGGCTGGCCATTTAGGGGGACATGGCTTCCTACCCAACATCCTCTACCTGAGGCACCATGTTTTATACATCATCCCCCAAAGAAAAAAAGGAAACAATAAAAGGTAAGGGAGTTGCTTCCTTTGTGAGGAAAGCAGAATATCAGAGAGCACAGAGAGAGACTGCGTATAATGCTGCCTTAGCTGAACTGCGGTGATGGGGAGGAGCAACGGAAGTGAGAATAAGGGAGGGAAATGGTTTCAGGCAGGAAAGACAGAGATAAAGCAGAGAGGTGGGAAAAGGAGCTTGAGGATGCATGGTATGCCTATGTACAGCAGGTGAGCTTGTCAAACAAATAAAAAACCCAAAGATCTCTTTGTCTTCCTGTACTGAAGCTACTATTAGCAGGCAGGAGGATGGAATCCGATCAAAGGCCAGCTTCCAGATCCAACTTTTGCTCCTATCACAGTATCGACAGCACACGTCTTAATCGCCCTGCGGCTTGAAAAGTGCTGCCGTGGCAACAGGATGGAAATGGGGATCATAATGTATTCATGGTGCCGGCGACCTGGGGGCTGCGGAGCGTGCTCTCTGGGGACCGCACTTTACCCAGAGCCAGACGTGTCTGGGCAAAATCACTCCACACAAGACAGCAGCAGAATACTGAGGAGCCATGACAGGATGGAGGGAGAGGGAGAGAAAAAGAAAGAGAGAAAAAAAAGGGAGGCAGCACAGAGAGATAGGGACAGAAATAGAGGATGATGATACAGAACAAAAATTGAGAAAGGCTAAAAGACATTAGGGGTAAACAATGGTTTCTGACTGGTGTTGCAGTTTACAGTAAAAGGAGAAATGGTTTGGTTTCTCCAGTTGAACCTTCAAAACACAAAAGACAAAAGATCTAAGGCTTTTAGAGGGAAAAATCCTGTTCGTGATTGGTGGAAAGGGGCTTGCTGGGATGAGTGGCTCTACCTTGAGAAGCCTGATGCTGCTTGACCAGGTGGGTGGTTGGCTGGGAAATAAATTGCTGAGGAAATTGGTCCAGATTATCAGGGCCACAAAGAGACATGGCCCTTTGGCCACAGTGCAAGGGTGGATAAATGGCTCTATGAGTAAATGAACAGAGGAAGAGAAAGTGAGAAGATTGATGGCTTAACAGATGGATGGTTTAGTTGGATTGGGAGTCCAGTTACAAAACAACCTATTCATCCCGTCTGTTTGCTCCTGAAAAAAAAAAAAAAAGATTGCTTACATTGAAGATGCATCTTCTTTTTCTGGCAGAATGTAGTTTGCTCTCTGACCCTTTCCATCCTAATGAGCTCCCCTTCACACACATTTGTACATACACGTTTGCAAACTCATACACATCCACAGAAATGCTCACACGCACAGGCAAACAAACACAAAGCTGTAGCCTGACCTGTTTTTCCTCAACAGGAGGGCAACTACAACAGGCACCATGCCAGGTAAACATCCTCGAGCCTTGTGCACTCACTGCAGAGGGTAAGGCTCAATGGAAACATACTCTAAAATACAAGGAATAGTCAATTATGTTTAGGACCGCAAAGACATTCCTAGAATATATATCTCTTACTTGTCCTTCCTGCTGTATTTAGAAAATGCAAAAAAATAAATAAAAAAAAGACAACTTTTGCTGCATTCCATATCAAGGTCCCTCCTGAAACAGAAAGTCATAACACTCCCCCCTAGAGGCACTGATTCCTGAGCATTAAGTCTCTCAAAATGAGAGGATTCACCTGCAGACTGCAATGCATCCTCTTGCACTAACTATCCTCCACACGTATTACACCCTCAGGCATTCAACCTAGGGCCACAGACAACTCCCATGTCTGTCTTTCCCCCCTTTCCCTTTAGCTGACAGGTTCTTCGACTGCTAAGCTCCAACACGGACCTCTGTGTTGGAGATGACTGTGCAGAACAATCAAGGGAGAGAAAAAAGAAAGCAAGAGAAGGAATGATGAGGAGGCGTGAAAGAAGGAGTGCGGGCAAAAGAGAGGTAGAGAGAAACAAGGACATCAACAACGTGTTCTCTCAGAGAGATGACCCCTGGCCATCCCGAGGCATCTGGTTTATCTGGCTGTCTGGGTAAGCCACGCACACACCTAATGACTCCAGCCTGGTCCATGTCCCAAAGGTTTTTTTTATCCCGGATTACGGATGGGGAATGACAATAGGCTGGTAAACTCCTGCGCCTCACGTCTAAGAACTCATATCAGACAAGGAGTTCTCCATGATGAAAAGACTAGGGCTAAGTTAAGAGCCAGGTTCAAAGTTACTGAGAAGTTATAACACTAGTTTCTCAATTGTATGTACACTTGTACAGAATGATGTTAGATTAATGTATGTTAAAGTTGTTCGGATTTGCTTCAAGAGCGGTTTTTGGTATCTGTTAGTATGCAAATCAATGCACCAATTTGATCAAGCAAATAATTAGTCTTCTTGAAGAGAAACATTTTCGAGTTAAGTATCATGTGACGATAAAAAAAAAACAGTGCGACGCTAACGGAGAGTGTTATGTTAGTCGAAGCAAGCAATGCGTCAGAAATTCGTTTTTGCACACAAGTTTCACATATTTTTCACTCCATGGAAGCGGAGGTGTACTCAGTATTGGCTGATTCAACTATATGTATCAGAATTAGTGTCGGAAAGGTTAAGAAATGGTAATGGACAATCTCTAGAACAGACTTATAATATAATTCCAGTATATGCTCAAGACACTTGTATTCTAAATGTTGCTGTATTGCTCATTTGTATGCATCATAAGTAATATTTATTATCTCAAACTGAAGGTCAAATATACCCATAACTCTGAGTAGGGAATCATCTCGTAGGCTAATGTTAAGATGTAGTTTGGACTCGTTTTTTTCCTCATGTTGCATGACACTGCTGAGCAGACCTCAATCTACTTCTGTGGTGGAGATTAGTAATCATCTAGGGTCTTCATATTGATGGCCAGGCTCAGCTTGTTTGCATATTTACTGGCCTCAGAGCCCAGTCGCCTGAGGTGAGAAGCAAATTACATTTCTGCTTACCCCCACGCGCACAACTCTCACACACTCTTTCGATTTCTACCCCCCTTCTTTTTTCCACCCAACCTTGTTTCTCTTAACATGCTGATCAGTCATCTTGCAGTAAGCATCCTTTGCCTGCCCTGGTTGCATCCTGAATAGCGATCTCATTTGGCTAACATCATCGCAGTGTAATCTTGTTGGAGAGAGCAATCAGTTTACTTTGGAATTAGGTATTCCGTTGGCGGGCCCGGAGAGAGGGAAGGCTCACAGGGTTTAAAGGATGCAAACGAAAGCATGCTCTCCAGAATACAGTCTTGAGCCTGATTGGGTGATAACAACCCACACAGGCTCCATGTGAGAGTAATGAATGGCCAATGGGAGGCCTGAATAATAATGCAATTGGATTAAAATCCAATCACACAATGGTTTTGTCTGTTGACTTTGTTTGTGGGGTATGTTCTACAAACCAAGTTCATGATGAGAAAGATGCATCATGCTTTGACTCGGGGCACATAATGTCCTAATATAAAGATTACCACTCTGTTTACCACAGCCCAATCTCTCTTGACTGTCAGACAGTCCTGCAGGATTTTGCTGATCTGATTTTAGAGTACATGCATTGCATATAGAATGAGCCTGATAACACGATGAAGTGATAGTAAGAGTTACACATGCACTCTACTGTCTTAAATCTGTGGCTTATTCAGAGAATGGTGACCACAGGTGGTTAGGTATTATTTAATCAGAGATTTTAATTTCTTGGTTTATCACAGGGACATGTACCAAGCTGGCATGCTCTGCAGCCTTCCGCAGAATCCCAGCCACTCGTTGGGAGGCAATCTCTTAGGAGAGGTTCTCTGATCAAATCGATTGACTCCTCCAGGATGATCGATCAACCAGGCAGGTTGGAGATGGAATAGATTAGATGACCTTTACATTCTCAGTGGTTTTGGTCCCCCAACTGTCCACTACTTTTAACATTAAGAGGACATCTCTGTATTACCTGACAGAATGACTTTACTGTCAAACTATTACACTCTGTTCTGACACACAATGTTCCCTCTGCCAAAGCATAGTCCAGCTGGTGGCCTTGGAGGCCTTAAACGACACCCATCCTGCCCATAAAACTCAATTTATGAACCCACCTTCCAGTCTAAAAAATGGCAATTAGCACTAAAGAACAAATGTGTTACTTCACATGATATTTGAGAATCCCTGTCCTTGTGGGTGGCTGAACCCCATTTCCCGAAGTATAGGAGTGGCTGTTTCACGGAGCTCTGTAGCAGCCCCCACCCAAACACTACCCCCTGGCCAACAAAAACAGCCCCTGGGAGGGGTCGAGGAAGGGGGAAATGGTGAGTCGGTGATAGCATAGCCCCAAAGTTCCTAAACCACAGTGGCTAGCAGGATGCCGTCACAGCTGGCTCTGCTCCTTCCTGTGGGCCAGCTCCATGGAGCTCTGCCTGCTGGGAGACATAAACCTGTCGGACTGGTCACTCTTTCCACCACCCTCCGTCTCCCTGCTTCCTTTCCTCCCATTACTGGTGAATTTGGCAAAAGTCATCTAAGGAAAAAAAAAAACCCTATGGGGATCAATGTGCAGTACATTTCCAGGCAGACATAAGCAACATCATATGACCTTTTCATTAGGGAGTAACAAAATGATTCAAAAGCCTGACGAGGTTTTTTTTTTTTTA
The DNA here is from genome assembly GCA_020745685.1 of Tautogolabrus adspersus. NCBI lineage: Eukaryota > Metazoa > Chordata > Actinopteri > Labriformes > Labridae > Tautogolabrus > Tautogolabrus adspersus. The sequence continues at coordinate 18,122,858 of CM036544.1, forward strand.
GCTGTCTTTGAATGAGGTACACGTTGATTGGTGAACTTTTCTTTGTCTCGAAGCCATGTTACATCCTGTTGATTCCTGGTGTAAATTAACGAAGGGAAACATGTCACTGAAAAGCTCTCTGGCATTTGATATGCTAATACAGAGTGTTAATAACAAACCAAGTGTTTGTTCATGTTATGCACTTCACACTGTTGTTTACAAAATGAAATCAAACTGAGTGAGGGCTTATTTGCTACATAACATACCACACACCTGCAAAGGTGCAATCTAATCAAAGGAAATCTGTTTGTTTTTTTTTAAACCAAGATACAAACTTTCTCAAGATGTAGTATTTTTCAATTACACTGTTATTCATCAGCAACATTGTAATCTGTAAATTAAAAAGATACAGATCAACCAAAATCTTGCACCACTGACTGTATTATGTAGATTTAGAGAAGAGTGAAAAAAACCATCAACCTTTCACAAAGCATTAACAACTGAGCTCTGAATGTCCGGAAAGTTTTAAAACACATTTTTGCCTTTTCTTTGTGCCCAGTTATGTTTCTCTGTATCTGCTTCATCATTATTCTGGTGAGCAGTCCCACGTTTGAAAGGGAAAAAAAGAAAATCATTTGAATTCTGGGGACCCAGAGGAGAGTGAGCAAAACCCAGAGGTAAGATCCAAGCTCGCTCTCCGTGCCCTTCCGTTGGCTGCCCACCTGGTAAACATCTCCACAAGCTCCTTGCTTTCAAAACACGTCAACCGTTGCCTATGTACTTTAGACTGGCCAGGCCAAGCAGGAATTGAGACTTCATTTGTTTTTTTAAGTTTTTTTTCCTGTCTCTCTTCCGAGCCACCGCACATAACCTGTCTGGCATTAATGATGTTGTTAATAAAATGCGGCTGGTCTGTGGGTGGGTTTGCCTGGCAGGCCTGGTGCCTGTCCTTCTCAGAGATAAGCCCACTGCTGGCCTTATCTACCTCCCACAGCCCCACCCAGCAGTGATGTGCACTGGACACACAACCAGTCAACTCATCATTGGCTAATTACCACCTCTGACTGCCTTACAAAGCAGGCCTGGAATCACATCACTGCTGCTGCTAAATCTGGCTCTTCACTGTGTCTCTCTTCACTTCTTTGTCTTTTCAATCCATCCCCCACTTCCCCCTAAGTTCATTTTTTCTCTGTCCTTCCCCAAAACTAAGGACAATTCAATTGTCTCTTCTGGCTAGTTACGTCCTTAACTCTTATACTTTGAAGAAAATCCAGCAGGTGAGTTTTATGGCAGTATTTTCCACCTGTCACTGAAAAAAGAATATGCAACAGCTTCATAGTGGGTGGTCAGGTAAATCCTGTCTCTACCTTCCGGTGAATGTCTTTGCATTTTCAAAAGAACTAATGTCATTTATGTTACAGTTTCACAGCAAGGGCTTATGCTATTTGCGAGCTTGAGTTGGTTCAGTCTCATAGCTTCAGCAGGGCAGCCGAAGTCACTTGTGTTACAGAGGGAGGGAGCGGTTTCTTTTATTCAATTGTTTTCCACTTCCACGAGCGTGTGCCAAGGGGGAGGAAAGCGCCGGCTTAACACGCTCTGCAATTCAACACGGCCAGACGCAGTCCTATTAAGATTTAATGTGCCATTCTTCTGCTTGTGCCGCTGAAAAAGACTTGCAGGCTGAGGAAGAGTGAACAAAGAGCAGGCAGAGCCAGGGCCAGGGAGAGATGAAGAGAGCAAGAGAAACCGAGACAACCGCTCCATGGTCGAGGCTTTGTCACACCACTGAAGTCTGATGTTTCAAAGGGATGCTACATTGTGAAGGGGGGAAATAATAACAGTGTCGTTGATGTAGTGTTTTCACTCCATGTTGAACATGAGATTATCTCTGTTTTTTCCACATGTCATCCTTGCTTTTGTGGCTACCTACTTGAGAAAGAGGTCAACTGGATGAAGTCACAGCATGTGTTTTAGCCTCTCGGGCAATGAATTATGTGTCGTCTAAAAAGCAAAGTGCAAGCACGCAGGTGTTGCGAGTGTGTGCATGTGTGTGTTAATATGTGTCAGCGTGTGTGTGTGTGTGTGTGTGCGTGCGTGTGTTTGAATGCTTTAGCAAATGACTGATTGAGCAGGCAAACACATGAGAGAAAAGGGTATTAGATGGGGGGGGGATTGAGCATGAAGGAGGATAGATGTTGCAATTCTAACAATTGCGATTTCTGCCTTAAACACACAAACAGAAGCATAAAACGGAGGATTCTCTATTCTTTGTTTGATTGTTTTTCTGTAGAAAATGCAGTCCTTGTCTGACAAAGACCAATAAATACTTTATACAGTGCATAATGTGTACGGTGTGAAGCACAGGGGAGAGAGAAAGAGGGCGTCCTCACGAGGGCATATGCTTTGAATTCCTAATGACACTCCTGGTAACATTGCTGGCACTGTCGCACAGAAAAGGAACGCAGAGGGATGCTATGCAACGGAGTCAAACATCTACTTTAATGCTCCCATTCTTTCTGTGACTCCTTTTCTGTTCCTACCTCTTTCTCCCATCGACACTAACATAGAACATGCCCCCCAACACGAACACTTACACACAGGAAAGACTCGAGCCCAATTCTGAGAGCTCGCTCTAGCATGAGGTCTCTTTTCAGTGGCTGCGTTGTGCCAGAAGTAGCTATTCTCCCCTGACCGCCTCTCCTCCTTTCAAAGCCTTGTAATCAGTGTGCTGCTCTTTGTACCAGGATGTCGCAAGACGCCCCGGCAAAAACACAGCAGAATTTCTGATGAACGGCAGAGGCTCAGAGTTTGGCTAATCAGGTCTCACTCCTGTCGCTTTCCTCTTATGTGAGGCCCTTTTGAAGCAAATAAAGTCTTTGCCGTTTGCCACATTCTTCTTGGCAGCCAAAAAGCAGCTGTTGGATCAATACACAATGTTATACAAAAAAATATAGCTCAACCAATAGGAGGCTGTTGGAAAGAGTTAGTAGAAAAACACGGACTGCCAGGAGCCTGCTCATAGTTGAGGGTATTACAGAATGTTTCCATGCTGCTGACCCAAAGACTGAATGTAAATGAATTCAAACACTTCAAATAAACATGTCGTGGCTAGGATTGGATGGGGGGGAAACATATATCAGTGGATTTGAAAAATGTGTCTGGTTCCACGTTGCAAACTGAGATTTCATATTAGAAATTTGTCTAAACTATTTCTATCATATTGCCATCCTCTGTATTGTTGGGGGAGCTTATTGTTTTTCACTGAGTATTAATATTTCATTTGTATTTTTCTCATAAATCTGAAATGTATTTTATTGAAGCTGAGTGCATTTTGCAATGTCTACAGGGAAGAGGAAAGGGGGAAATCTACATAATATAAATCCATATATGGCCCAGTTATCTCTCTCTCTTTCTCTGTTGCACCCTCTCTGATTGATTCCTTTATCTGAGGGAAGCAGAAGACATGCTCTGTTTGCTCGCACAGTGGCCGGCAGGAAAACAGAGAAAGACACTTATTAAAAAGGTCATCTCACAGAGGGTTAAAATAGCAGGGCACTGAGCTCTCTAAGGGGAGCAGCCATGCCCCTCCTCTAGTGAAGGACACAAGAAAAGGTGTTGCTCAAGGGAGCTGGACCCGTAATGAAAGAATGGCCACCAGGCTGACAGCCCATGTGTGCACTGGGCTATTCAAATACCTTCAGAGACACGGAATTGGAAAACTGACAGTGAAAGAAAGGCTTTGTGAAAATGCAATCTTCTGAATTAAACTCTGAGCTAGAGGTGTTATTTTTATTTACAGTGTGGGCTAGCTAGTAAACACGGGCTAAAATGAGCTGAGGAGCGGAGTATTTCTTTGGTGAATAGGTGTGAAGGCATGTTTCCTTGCCTTCCATGTTCCATCGCAATCTCATATCTGTCTTGTGCCAACCCAGAACAAAAGTCAAACTACAGACAGTGTTTCTTTTTCTCCATGAAGGATCAGTAACAATACAAGGCTGTGCAGACAATGCTGTGAGACAGTGAGACAAAGCATTTGTGAAGTGTTTTTGGAAAGGCCTATGGAATAGCAGTGCCTCCAGCCTCCTGTCTCCTCCCCAGGGCAGCCTAAAGCCCTGTCGGCAGGATGCTGATCCCCACACGGAAACCTGATCCGCAGCCATCCTGGAGCCAGAGGGGGGACGGGGGAGAGCGCTCTCTCCCCCCTGGAGCCCCTCCATTTCTGCTCCGGAGTTAAAGGGGTGCTCTGGGGGAACATTCTTCTAGCCCTTCCCCAGCCAGCCTCCTCTCTCAACTCTCTAGAGGAGCATTCTTCCAGCCCTGCCCTAGCCTTCACTAGGATCTCCAGGGGAGCATTCCTGAAGCCCTGCCCCAGCCCAAGACGGGCTCCCTGGGGACACATTCCTTCAGCACTCTCTCTCCTTCTCTCTCCCCATCTCCCTCCTTCTCCTTCGCTCCCTTTCTCAGACTCATGCCTTGCGCCGCAGTCCAGCATTAGCGCGATCAATAGCACCGATCGCATCAGGGACACGAGGCAATCCATACCCATGCGCTCCCTTAGCGCACTGCAGTGGTCACGGCTTAAGTGCATGGAAAGGTGTTATACCTCTGCCAGACGGGGGGGAGACAATGGCTGCCATTGATCGCAGTGACATGTTACATCTTTCTCTTTCTTTCTGTCTTTCGGGTGTGGTCGTCTCGCAGATAGATGCTGTTTAGATTGTATTTAGTCTGTTTAGTCTCTTTCCTGTTGTGAAGCTGGGGTTTCAATGTAGAACATAGATGCAAAGTATAATGAGGCCCAGAACACATGCGGTAGTGGGTATACACAGGCAGGCCTGGTTCTGGTAATACAATGTAAAAGCTGTTGGGATATCAGCTGGTGGAAAATAGCTGAGTTCTGTCAGGGAGCAGAAAGCAAATCTCCATATGTGGATTGGTTCCAGTCAAGCTCTGCAATTTGTTTACCAAAAATAAAACATTTGAAATTGTAAAAAATGGGGAGTTTAGCAGGTGCTGGTGCTTGATTAGAAAATGCTTCTAATAAAGGATCCATCTGTGAGTAGAGACTTGATGTAAGGCAGATTAATTGGTCATGGATGTCTACATAATGCCACATAGGAAATCTCCTCCCATATTCCACAGAATACACAAACACACACAAGCACACACACAAAGTACTTAGTATGCCATCTAGAAGTTTCTTTTCTCCCACTGTGTTTGAATACTAATAGAGTGTTTCTGCACAATCACAATACCCTAATGGCAATTAGATTCTTTTGTTTGGTTTCCACAGGGGCTCTTATCCAAACTGCGTTTTTTCATCATTGAGCAATTAAGAGTTATTTGTCCGTAAGATTGACATTTATAAAAGCTGGGCTTAATTATAGAGAAAATATGGCTGACTCAGTCATGACCACATTACTAAGGTGCAGAACATAAAAAAACATCTGCCCCTGAATCACAACTCTTATACCATGTGATGACTTTTTCAAGAAGAGAACATTACAAAGTACTTCTAATTACTGAAAATGTTCATCCAAACAGTCCCACTTATGTCTGGAATAATGCCTTTGTGCTTTGACTTTCTAGGTTGCCCAAATATTCTGTTCACTAATCTGTGTTGGCTTAATGGTAATAATGTAATATTTAGAAAAAAAAATGGTAACAGGAGGTTGTGCACTATGTTTCTTTCAAACCAATGAATGCCTTTGTTGGATGACACTAATGTGAAAGTGAATGGCGCATTGATTTTCACACCTTTAGTCGACTGAGCGTCACTTTGAATTTGCGCACGCATGAGCACACCCGAGGCATAAATGTAAACAAGCGCATGCACAGTCAATCACACAGTTAACATGTATGCATTCCTGCTCTAACTCACACCAATAGGGGCCGTGTCAGAACGCACATGCGCAGGCCAAAACACACACAAACAAGCGCATGACTTGGTTCGGGAAACCGTCTGACAGTTAACGGAAAATCTTTGTAAAGCTTGTGTGGAAATCTACACTATAATTAGTGGTTTGCTGGTTGTGGGTTGTAAATATGAAATCAAACTGTGCCTAACACGTAAACAGAGTAGGAACTACACTAGCTTTTTCCTAAACAGTGCTTCGAAATGATAAACAGAGGCTTCTGTTCTGCATCAAAAAGTGAATCATTACACTTGAGCCCGTTCTTTTTCCGTTTCTAAACTATATCAATCTCATAACAAGATAGGAAGAAGCAAGGTCTGTCTCCAAATATTTGGAAACGTGTGTCGGATGGTATTTCTTAAATCAATCCCATCAGCATACGTAAAGGGGGACAGCAAGTGCAGGAGAAGCACATGGAAACCTTTAGTTCACATCATTAGTTCTGTCTGCCACCTTGTCAGGGTATTTATAGTCCTATTCATCCATCAACAGGTCAACGACACAGTCTGCCAATGACATCCTTCTCTTTCAGTCCCACTATGTAACACTACTGCAACTAGCTAGACCAGTGAAGGGACTCTCGTAGAGCTAGGATCTGTTTCCAGTTGTTGCTTTGGTTACGAGGCCTCGTAGTTGGTTTTCTACACTCAAAGCACCACTTATATTTGTATAATACAAATAACTGGTTTCACTTGAATAGGCCAGGATACTATGCACTTACTATGAATACAGTTCTGTAGCCTGAAGTGATCTATTGTAAAGACACACAGAGGCATATTTGTGTGTCCTGTTTGTATTGATGTGTATAAATGAAGTGCTTTGTGCGTGAGGCCTATGTGTGACTATGTTGTTGGATATCTACCAAGGAATGGTAGTCTGTTTTGCTTCCCTTGGTGCGGTGAACTAACAAACATAGTGTGGCATACTCTCTCGTGAAGGCATAGAGCAAGAGTGGGAGTGGGAGAAGAGCTGAGTGGCAGAGTGGAGGGGAGGCTCGGTGGGCTGAACGTTGTTTACCTGTCAGCTGGCATTGATTAATCTTGTGTTCGGTGAGATCGCTCAGCGACTCGAACACCTGCCGGCAGCTGTCGCAGCTGTGCAGCGCGGGCTCCTCGTCCTCCTCCTCTCCCTCCTCTCCTTCCTCTGGAGAGAGCAGCCTCTTCCTCAGACGCCCAGTCTCACCATCCTCCGCCGCCCTCTCGAGGGCGCACTCTGGATCTGTCGAGCCACAGGAAATGACAGCACCACATAGTCAGAGGGGTGACCCACACAGTAAGGTACTACAGCTTCCTCTGGGTGACAATAAAATGGATTTCTAGAGTCTGGATTTAATAAAAACAATAATAAAAGCTGTAATAAAAATGCAGGTTCAATTTGGGCCTCTGTAACTCAACCACTCATGCCATAACAGAACTGTTGGGCAGGTGAGGCTGAGAGAAATACAGGCACACACAGACAAGGTGGCACAATGCTCACACACACGAATCTAACACACACATACACACACCTTTGTTATTAGAAATGGTTTTACGTTGTGTTTGCCCTGCTTCACCCAAGCAAAACTTCAGTATATGAAACTAGACAGATGGGAATATGAGTAGTTAATAAATCCTGGATTGTAGTTTTGGCTCGACCAAAGAAATATGAAATTCCTTCAGTGAGTGCTGAATTGCATCAGTCAGAGTCTATCAAAGGAGAAAGACCTAGCCATATTATCCAGACATCTAGGCCAGAACTGTGGATGTATGGAGTGTAGCACAGTAAGACAGCTAAAACTGAGATTGGTGTGTTAGTTCTGTCGTCACGACACACTTCCCTAAATTATTCAGCCTTGCTCGCAGGCAGCCGCGGGTCGCGCACATCAATATTCTTCAATCCATCTGCAGTTTTGTCTCTTGTTGGCTTTGTGCTGCAGCAGTGCCAGGGGTGGGCGACTGACTTTCCTGAACTTGGACTAGGAATCATCTTTCAAAAATTAAAAAGTCAGATTTGGAGTTTGTCTTGTGTTACTTAAATATTTGGCCAAAAAAATCAATGCTTGTGTCATTAATTTAAAAAGAAACCATAAACATCTTCTCAGGGAAGTAAATCTGGCCTGCAACACCATCTTAGGAATAAGCAGCATGGCCAGCAGCTCCCTTTCTCCCCATGCTGTGACCCTAACACTTCACAATAAGGATGGATTACAAAGCCATACTTTCTATCAAACAATCATGTCAGCCTGGTTAAGGTTTTAATGTTAAGGAACCCTTGCACTTCAGTGGCAGCCATTTTGAATGTTCCTCAGCTTGTCCTAAAACTCCAGAGGGAAACTTTGGAGAAAGCCTGCCTTTTCACCTAGCTCCCACTTAACAGTGCCTGCAGACAAAGAACTGTGTGGCACCGATTTTTGCAGGCGTGGGTGTTTATACTGTGGGTGTTCATACACATGAGCAGCCATTTTAAGTTCTTCTTCTTCTTTAGGGTGCTCTTTTAAATTCCTTCAGGAAAAAGGTGTTCCAGAACTCATCAAGGCCACCCAGGATTTTTCCTTTCCCCCACTTGCGCCAAGTATTGATGTAACATCACACCCTCCATTGTCCTTCCCTCTTGGCGACTGAGGCTCTCGGAACATGCCCTCTAAAAATATCAGCACTGTGGTCCCCAGTGGGACCATACAGAACAGAACAGAAGGTGTTTCAAGAAAATGAAAATCCCAACCCAATCCTCACAGATGCAGGCCTTTCTTGCTCTGGGGGAAACACTTCTGACTGAGGCCAAAAGCCACACAATATGGACTTATGATTCATCTACACACACAGGCACAGAATTCACAATATGCGCTGAAATGTGAACACAAATGTCTTCTTTTACTTGGCGCCTGTGGAGGAGGTTAAGACTTTGATTTTTTTCCAACAGCCTTTATGAATCATTAATTTCTGCAATATTACAACACAGTCCTGTCAGAGAAAACAACAGATACATTTAAGCACTGAATGTTTCAACTGGATCTTTTTTTTCCCCCAAAAGAATGCAGATTCACTTTTCTGTGATGAATGTTAAGTTGTTTATCTTAATTTTTTTTCAGTGGTAACAGATCTATGATTACAAGTTAAGAAAATAAAAGTTTTGGGAAACTTGGATACTGATGAGTTTTATTTACGTGTGTTTATTTCCCCCTTGTTTTCTCTTGTTTCGAGTGACAAGTTTCTGCTTCCACTGCCAGCGAAACCAAGCTGGGTCAGTGCTCTCGGTCGAGCTGAGTGACCTCCGGTGCACCACTGTGATGCGGCGCTGGAAGTGTAAACTGCTACATGTTTGGGGGGGGGTTGGTTTGTTGGGGGAGTTGACACGGCAAGGTCACGTCCAACCCTGGGATTAAAGAGCCACGTCAATACTGAGGTTCCTGTGCCTCTGGGCCTCATACAGTAATCCATCAGATCAGGACATCCTCTTCTACCAGTCTCTACAGGCTGGACAGCAGATCAATAGCAGCATGCTTGAAATGGCTGACAATCATATGTGGAATACGGGGTGGAGATGTGTGGCATATCGAGAATGTTCTTCAATGCCTTATTAATAGTGTTAATCAGCTTAAAAATGTTGATTTGAAAGGTAAGGACAGGTGGGAAAGTACATTGACTGCTGATCCATATTTGAATAAGGTCATCTCGATGCAAGATAATCATAGAGCACACTGAGAAAGTATTCATATGAGGAATATAATAAAAAGATTAGGGGTGAGTTTCTAGTCTTTACAGTATCGGAAGCACATTCAAAGTGAACGAATAAAATATGGAAATCTGAATGGTGATTGACGTATTTCGAGGCATGTAATATCTGTCTGAATCCCACTCCATCCATCAGACACACTCTTGTCTCTAATGGTGCCTGGTGACATTTATCATGCCACAACTTTCATCTTGGGACTTAAAGAGTCCCCTGGACCCCCCACCCTTATATTATTGAATATTTCTGCTCTTAAATATTTATAACCTTTTAATTGATATTCTCTTCTCTGCTCCATTAGACCCACCAGGGACCCGGGGTCCCTAGCAGGGGAGCCTCCACTTGTTCCCCTACTATCTGGCCCACACACTGAGACAGGTGGAGACACTGACCATAGGGAGAGGAGGAAGGGCTTGAATGTACAGGGATAATTCACGGGAGGGGGGGGGGGGAAATGAAGCACAAAGACAAGACTCTGGCAAAACTAGAAAGCCTGAAATGAAAATAATTTTTGTTTTAAAAAGTGAATCCCAACCTGAACCCTGAACCTTTAACCTCACTGGAGAATTCATGTCTAACCCTAAAGTAAAAGATGATTATAAAGTATGTAACGCCTACAACTGGGAAAAGAGACACCAGAAAGATGTTGTGGCTACAAAGTAAATTTTGAAATGCAACATGTGAGGGATGTCAGTGTTTTCAACTCAAATTCACCCAAATATAGCCCCAAAACTAAGCAGGAAAACTGTGAAATCACTGAGGGCTATGTTCTTCATTGCCTGTAGATACATTATGTCTACCTCAATCAGAGTCTGCCTTTGTGCAATGAAAGGCCTTGGTGTGGAAAAACATCATTACCCGCTCACCCATCTCCTCATTTCCCCATCATTTCCCAGAGATCCTGATTCAATGATGCCCCCTCCTCGGCGAACCCACCCTGCAACCGCCCACCCCCAAGTTCGAATTAAGAATTTATTTTAACCAGCGAGCAGCTTCTGTCGACACATGTCGGCGGGCCTGATCAAAGGTGAGTGCGCTCCTTTATCAGAGTGAGGGAGGCTGTCAGAAATAGGAGGACATTAAGATTGAATAACCTTCACATGGTTGCTGGCACCTCATTATTTAAAAATCTAAAACTTTTTTGCAGAGCACCCGCCATATATAGGTCACACTACATTCTAATGCCACATGTGCCTCCGAGTGTATCCTCCTCTGTGTGGCTGGGATTTCGGGCTCTCCACTTAGACCGTCACATCTACTGATCCCCCACCATTAAAGAGTGTCATGATCCAACGACGAGCCTGTGAGTTTGACACTTGCCAGATTGTTAACGATCGTCAAGAAATGCGTGAAGGAAGGGGGGGGGGGGATGTCTGTGTTCATACGGTTGGTGCATGTCATTTGTTTTATCTGCTTCAAGTCCCAGATATTCATAATAAGAACTAATTGCTGTTTAATATTTTGATGCATGATTCATTGAAATTTGAAAGTAGATTAGAAATCATATTTGTCAAAAGCCGTTTCTCACAAAATGCTAAACGCTTGAAAAGCTCAAAAGGATGGGCTGACAAGAAAATATTTCTCACCTTGTTATTCGTAACAAAAAAAACATGCAGTACATTTATGAAGATTATATGATGCATGCTAAAAAAAAAAAGATATAATTAGCACAGAAAGGGAATGGGTGCCATCGAACTACAGAAGGAGTCACACAAACAGAGAGAATGCTACATGAAGTTGCACATACAATCCCAGGTACTCAGACGGGCTCATCCACCGTTAAACTCTCTGCATCACAAAAAAAAAAAGAATACACACAAAGAAAAAATGGGGATCAAAGCAGTTGAATGAGAAACAACATTTGAACATACAAAATGTTCCCTTTCTCTTTCTTCACCCTGTCTCACTCGCTATCTCACAGGGAGTGATAATATTGAACGGAGCGCCTTGCTATGCCATTAGTGCAGTAAAACATCAAAGGAAATGAATAATAGAGAATATGATTTTCTGAAGTGCTGGTGTGAAAGAGTCCTTTTCCTCTTCCTGCTGTACTGAGCCCTGCAGTACATTGATCTGTGGGCAGCCTCAACCTCAGCCAGAGCCCAAGTCTTAGATGCCGCACCACTCCACTGCGCTACTCTACACTACGCCACGGCACCTTTCCACCCAGACGCACTTTCAGATCTCTGGAACATTTCTATTTTTCCCAGTCCACTCCACAGTGACAGAGACGACACTATTCTCCAAAAAAAACTGCCTCAATCTGACATCGCCAAGAGCAACAAAAAAGAGAAAGAGAGGGGGGAAATAAAGGGATGTATATATAAGAGAAGAAAAAGCAGGGAGCATGTGGTTATAATTACACACAGGCAGCGCAGTGGTAAAGCCAAGCTGCAGATCTTAAGCCTGCTCAACACTCTCTGTGTAAAAAAGCACACTGCCTCATTAAATCTCAGATATCATACTGTTCCAGCCCCTCTGTACTATGCATAATACTGTCTGTCTTTTAGAGGGCCCCTTTTGTTAGCGTTTCTCCTTTGGCTTTGCCACATATCAAACAAGAATGTGAAACAGGATGCAGGGCGCTCAGAATGCTTGCAGAGTCACAGAAGAGCACAACTGGGGGTCTACTTATGAGGCTGATCTTGACACCATGTCTGATTAAGCCCTTAGCTTGTCAGGAGTCTAATGGCTATTGTGGCCATGTCTGTCAAAGTGGCTGATGCATGAGAAGCAGGTGAGCTTTTCCGCTGCTTTTCAATTTGTCGCCCTAAGAAAAAAGGAGCTTGTCTGGGCAGTAGTTTAACCGTAAGGATGAAGTACTGCTACAGAGGGAAACGTTTTTTAAAAGTTGGAAGTGACAAATTGGCAAATAGCATTAGGAATCTTCCAGCGTCTGAAAAGTTCACCGCCATAAACATCGCTTTCCTCATTGACCATTCGTCGAGTTGCATCCTGAGAGGGGGTTAAAAAATAAATCAGTCAGACGAAGTCAAATGAGGAAAGTGAGAAATTAATTTGTGCGCCCTCCTGATTTCTCCACAGGCAGACATCGATCATGTGGCGGCTGTCTCCCCTCACTCTGGAGATGGAGGTGGTGGAGGGATGGGGAGGAGAGGAGAGATTCGTGTGTCTGAGGGGGTCGTTGTAATCAGGCACACTCATTAGCTCTACTTTGGCTCCGGATGACAGGAGGTCTCTGAGGCAAGTCTGCTTTTTATGCCCAGTCCTTCATCCCCTTGAGCTGGGGTTAGAGGGGCTAAGAAGGCTGTTTCTTTCCCCAGAACCACCCAGCAATACCTATCAATACACATTAACACAGCAACAGATACACATTTTCCAGGGAGGACAAAATTGATACAAAAAAATATTTGACTGATCAAGCAAAGCCGGACCAATGTGACCGCAACATTCAGGAATCTCAAATCTGCATACTTTCCCTGGCATCTAAATACATGGTAACAAACAACAACAACAAAAAATAATAAAGTGGTCAAGCTGCTAAAAAAGTCAGAATCATGCATGCGGGTCACACAGAAAGGCATGGGTAAATGCTGGACTAATATGGCAGCCTAGGAGTACCCATGGTCCCCAGCCTGCTGGGCAAAGCCATCCATATCGGGTTTAAAATAACTACGCCTGAGACTTAACCTTTACCAGAGACAAATGAAATGAAAATATACAGTGTGGTGCATCAGGAGCAGGCTTCATTCATAGGGGGCTCTCTGCTAGCCTGACCTGAATTACCGCTCTGTTCCTGGAGGGCCACTGTGAATGGCACGCGCTGAGACAGGACACATTCATCTGGGTAGCTCTATTCTACATCATACAGAGGGTTGGGAAACAAAGACTTTAAAAAAAAAAACCCGGCAGGAACACACAGAAACACAAGGACGGCTAGAAGCGCACCTGCGTGCAAGCATGCACACAAACACACAAACAAAGAAAAAGACCATCACGGCTCTGCCCGACTTGTACAAAAACAAATGCAAGCATGCAGTATACACGCGGAAACCTCAAAAAACAGGAAATACATACTTTATATAGTTCTGAAGGGAACAAAGATTTTACAGACACGCACACAGACACATGATCCACTTTCCAGCCGAAAATGATGAAATATGAAATGAAGCATTACCGCTTGGAATGGCAGTCTGCCCAGGACTGTGCTGGTCCTCTGTCACATTGTCTTCTACTGCCAGAGAAGAGAAGGGGGAGAAAAAGAGGGAAAGAAACAGTTAACAGTGGAAAAACAAGTTGAGATTGGCTTCTTTTTTTATTATTTACTTTTGAGATTTTCTGTATGGAAACTCCAAGAGATTTCAACAGCTTTCGACAGCTCAACCTGAAGTTTGAGAATCCGCACAAGCCTTTCATATGTATGAGGTTTGGCAACAAGACAAACAGCCACCCACGTAAATAACATATTGGACTGGGTAATGACTTGATGAATTATGAAGGTCTCCCATGAAACGTCCTCCCAACATCAACAGTGACCAAGTGAAAAGAAAAACACCTTGATGACTGCATTAGTAAAAAGGTTGTGTGGTGCCTGGGATGGCTAAATTAGATGGGTATCAAAGAGAAGACTTGTAGATTCTAGATAAATGCAGAGCTCACTAAAGCTGACGGTAATTCAAACTAAATGAAAGGAGAATGTTTATTTGAAAAAGAAATATTCATAGTGCATATCATAACAGCCAAAGCAGAGACTAAGTGCATTGCTCTTTAACAGGATGGCTGACAAAATAGTAACGGCTTGATCGGCACTCATTAGGCGCATGGCAACTAAACCACTTTTGACTTTTTGACAACAGCAACAGCCTTGAAAAACATGACTTCTGTTTAGTAAAAAGGCAGGAACCTTTTACATTGGAGCCTTTTAAGAACTGGTGAGAGTTCCTTGTGGCATGTCAAGTACAAGAAATGAAATGGATTTTAACAGCGGGAAGAGAACAAAAGAGTCTCCCACCTGTTCCATGTAAAATGAGGGTCTCACTGAGGACTTCTTACGCCTCTGCGTTCCACCCCTGCAGTTGAAATGCATTCTCCATTATGTCTTTTCTTTCTAGCCTTTCATTTTCCTGGGCAAAGAGGAAGGGGGGAGTCTGACAGGACCTCCCAGTAGGGGAGTGTGGCAGTGACTGCCAAAGCAGAAACTGGCGCACTTTTAAAATCGCACAAAATATCCTGTACTTTGCATAATTAAGGCAGGATCCTATGGTGGCAGAAGCCTTTCCCTCAGGGGAGCACGAGTCAGTGTCAACCAGGGTGTCAAACCTCAGTGAGAAATGAAGAGGAAAGTGTCGAGCTGTTTTTTTTTTGTTTTTTTTTGGGGAAGATGGCAAACGACGGAGCAAGTATGTTTCGCAGTCGGGCCTTGTCCAGCCAAAACTAAATTCCCAAGGAAGTGAAGCTTTTATTTGAGAAAGTAAATAAATGCCACGTTTCACTCTAAGCATATGAGTCTCTGATCAGAAATATTTCTCTTGGGAACAATTCAAGCACACAAAAAATATGATAAACAAATTGTCATGTGCCAGGCAATTAATTAACAAAATCAATTAAAAGTGATGGAATAAATATAGTTGAACACCATGTAGGTTTATCCCTCTGAGCTGCCAAAGACGGCTGCATCAGCCAACACAGAAACCTTGTCCTTTTAAAGGAGGCCTTAGTGACTGACGCCCTGAGAGTTTAATGAGTTTCTCCAGCACTGTTGTGCGCCATGCATCTAGAGCCATTTAAATGGGCCAGGGATAGGGGGTCCTAATAAATCCCCCATGGTTCTATCAGAGATTGGTGGTGGGAGCCCGAGTTTTTGTTTTGATTACCGTCCCTGTTGGTGAGATGAGTCAGTTCAGGCAGAAAATTCTATTTTACAATGCCATAAGAACTTAAACATTACTGCCGTTTGCAGTGATTTGTCACCACTGTGAACTTATTAAAAGTTTTGTCATTTAAAGTAAACAACTTCCATCACAGTGCAAATTCTTTTCTCATTTGCACCTGTCTGCAAGATAATTAATAGCTAGCTAGGAGTGATGATAGAGGGTGAGCTGTCAAGTAAGGGCAAACTCCTGTGATGTTTTACGCTAGCTGGACATTTGATCAACAGTCAGAGCACAGTGCAAATACAAATACTAGACAGTTTTAATTAATACACGCTCAAGTGCTTGATCACCGCATAATGACTATAACTTCAAGTGAATAAAACACCGCTATCAGTTAATTAATGTTTGACAAGGTACAGTGTATCACTCAGTCAGTGACAAACTGTAATCATGCTGGTTCTGTTGATACAATACCAAACACACATGGGACCATTTCAGAGCTGCTCCTTTGATTTTCAAAATGCGGAGCAGGAAAAAACATAATCCCCCAACAAGTGGCACAGCATTAAAGGCCACTAATTAACACAGTGGCCACACACAGAAAAATGAGCGTAGTTACTGTCAGTATATTGAGAGTGACAATCCCCGAGACAGCACATTTTCTTTTTAGGCGGAAATTAATTTTCTAAACAGAGAGGAGAAAAACAAGGAGCGAAAACAAAATGAAGGATTTAAAAAAAAAAAAAAGTCAGAAAACAGAACAGATTGATCACCACATGTACAGCCTATGATACATCACACCCCTGTTAAACTACTAATTCAATAGAGATGAATAAGCAAAACATGACAAACTCTTAGCAGCTTGGACCTTTCCTCATCCATCAAATGGATTCCTGTTGTGTAAGAGAATACAGTGAGGAGTGTGTATCTGCACTAAACATTGAGTGTGTCAAACTACTGTACATTTCTGCACTTTTATTTGGGGGTTTCCATCTATTTGTGTGTATGCTTGTGTGTGTGAGTATCACACAGCGCTTCTCGAGCATAAAAAAAATGCCTTGAGTGTGTTCCTAGATATGCGTGACTCATCTGCTTTGTTACAGCCAGTTTGGACGATACAGTGCCGAACACAATGGCTGTGTAATCCGCCCTGACTGACCGGGAAGGAGACGCTCGCCACAGGGACTACAACTCAATTTAGTTCGGGTCAAGAGGTCAACCCTCCTCAATTAGGGCTGGGGAGGGAGGGAGGAGGACACACACTGCACATGAATAACTTTCTTAATGAGCATTATTTGAACTGGTGATTAGTGTCATAAATAATTTGCAATAGAGGAGCATGTTAATCAGGTTGCATAATATTTGTAATCCTTCATATAGCACCATGCACTGTAAAACCACAAGAGCACGTATTAAGAAAAGGACTCTACTTGTAGAGATTAAAAAATGTCATGAATCAATAATCATAATATGGAATTATCGCAAATTTAGCTATAGAAAATTATAATTCTATTCATGCTGGAAAATGTGTGAGAAAATGTGAGTGTTTATCATTTTGTTTGCGGCAGTGGTAGAAATCAATCATTGTCTCTGATTCAGAACTCTTTTTCCATGTGGCAGACAATCCATGACAACAAGAGAGACACATGCCAAGGAATAAGAAGAGATATCGGCCAGCTCCCGCGACACCCCGTCCAACACACTGAGCCACATGTCAAGAGCACTGACAGCCGTGCTAATGGGATTTTTCCACGGCTCCATCATAATTTCCTTAATGATAATACTAACCATATTTTTGTGTCACATTAGAAAAGTGTTAATGGGTGTTATGCCACAGATCATTAATTGTGAACAGACTGGAATACTGCAGCTTCCTATAAGCTAAGAATGATGTAACTGTTAATAGACAATTTAACAGGGGAGAAAGAAATAGAGCAGGGTAGAGTATGTTTCTGCATTTTAATTGGTCAAATTAAGAAGAGGCCTTTATTACATTTAACATTGTACTTAATGAATACAGTGTGTAATTAAAGAAAGAGTTCCGGAGTAGATCAGATCTGACAAAAGAAAGAGTTTCGGAGTCGATCGTATCTGACAAAACAATAAGCTTAAAGCGCCATCTCACTTTTTTAGTGTTTCAGGCTTGTGCCAGAGAAGAGTGACAGGGGGAGTGGTTATGAATCTCTGGGCATAACAGACAACGTGTTACAGATGCTGTCACGTAAAATTTGGGTTAAAACTAAATCCAAATCTATTTTATTCCTTTAGATTGTAAAACATTTCAAAATCAGTTTTTTTCTGTTTCCTGACAGAGAATTAAAATGCAATTGATTTCTGTTTGAGCAGAAGAATTCTCACAAACTTTTATATTTACTTGATTTCTAACAGGCCCTTAAAAAAATCAACATGTTACATTTGGCCTTGGAAAAAAAAAACAATACGTCCTTTTCTTTAAAGCCATGAAAAACTCAGAGTTCGCTCATGTAGCCGCAAATTTCAGCTCCTCATGAGCATCAAATATTTAAAAGGTGTACATGACACAGCGCTGATTTCATGACAACTGCTGTACTTAGAGTAAATGGCGCAGAAAACACATGCGGATGACGGACCTGGAAAGTTCCTCCTCAGCCAATAAACACATCAGGACTGAGGCATGAGACTGTCATTTATGCTCCGAATGAAAATATCAAGCCTGCCTCACATTATTCAGGAAGTGCTGTAGGACAGGCAACGTGGCAGTCATCACACGCTACATGCAGGATTTGGAATGAGATCCTCCTTCCTCACTGCTCACGACTGACTGAGGCAATGTGCTGACCCAAAGCCTCTGCACATCAAAACAAAATTACAATGTGCCTACAGTTGAGAAATGTAGAAGGCTTTGGATTGAGTAAATGTCAGTGGCTAGGGTGAAGTGTTTGCATATAAGCGAATGATGTATGGTCTCGTCCTGTGCCATTTATTCCCCCAAGCAATAACGTAGCCGGATCTGTCTCTCAGACTTAATTGAAACGGGACTTGTAATGTTGCCCTTTTCCTCGATGGGACCAAAAACATAACCTCTGACTCGCACAAGCAGCCAATACCAAGGAAGTGGGTGTGTGTGTTGGGGGTACACAAGAGGAAAAAAAAAAAGAGTACCAACTGTCACAGCATTATTTTCTCCTCTCCTCTACATTCACTCCATGTCCATACTATCTAAACCAGTCACTAAAAATGCCGCACAGGATGCCCGCTCTGCCTTCCCTCCATGTTCCATCGGCACCTCTGTTTATTTTTCCTACCGCAGAACAAAGTGTTCTTTCTGCGCAAAAAAAGACCCATCCACATTGACCACTGCCTCAAGTCAGCAGAAGACAACCTATAAAAAGTGAAACCTGAACTCTGCAGCCAAATAGAGCACATGCAGAGAAAGGCTCACACAAATGAACGTACGGACACGTGCAAAAACATGGAGACACCAAGCAGCACTTTTGTGTTAACAACCTTTAAAGTGTCTGCAAATAATTTTACAATTCCATAAAGACAACAGTGACTAAAACAGTGTTAGGCAACTGTTTTAAAAATTGACAAGGAAAGTTTTTGTGGACATCTGCTTAAGTGTCTCAGAGGAAAGAGATAGACAAAGAATAATTAATAACATCTGCCTGGCCTTCTTTGGGTCAGATCCAAAACAGGGAAATATCGGTGACGTATCTGCTTGTCTGCTTCGCCTGAGCAGCCGCGATGAAGACATGCCAGTCGAAATGTAAATGTGCGCCACATTTTTCTAATTTAAAATTTTGGTGACAATAAAAAACAAACAATGTCATCACTCTAGCTTCATTTGCATACTGATTTGCTCACTCTCTAGTCTGCTCTGTTGCACACATAGATGTACACAAATCCTGACAGATGTTCCTCTGAATACACGCAAACACACTCTCTCTCTCTCACACACACACACACACTTGTAGCATGCTGGCATGCAGGCAGATGACAATTATATATAAGTGATTTGTCTTTTGTGAGTAGCAAATGTCACATGAACTGACCAAAAAACAGTCAATGACAATCTGAGAAAATAGAAAATCTATGTATAGAGCTGTTTACTGTGAATAGAGCAGAAGCAGTCTGGAAACAAAATGTAAGAATTTTTAGATGTGCATGCACTCACATTTCCCCCTCTCCTGGGTATTGATTTAAAATGGTGGCTGCATGAATGTACTACCGCAGACCATGTAATCTTCCTTTGAGATGAAGACTTCCGAGAAGGAAAGAGGAGAGAGAGAAAGGGGTCCACAGACCACAAGCTGGGAATGTGAAATTGTGGACAATTATTTGCTGAGCAAAATACAATGCCTGCCAGATGAACTGGAGCTCAACCCCCCGAAAACCCAGCAGCTCCCCCACCAAAATGCTACAGAGAAAAGTAGAGTGTGAATATGTGTGTGTATGTGTGTGTGCTTGTGTGTTCAAGCATGTTGCTCTATCTCTATTTCTCACTCCCTCACCCTTGCTCACCCTCTCAAACACATGTACACTCGGAAACAAATGCAAGATCAAATTACCACCAGACGAAATAGAGTAAAAAGTATCAAAAAATAGAAAACAACACATTATAGCCTACACACATAAACTGCTATGCTGTGCAGACATTATATTTGTAATAAAAACAGCAATAGGTCCGGTTGTTTTCAAGCTTCAAAGCAACCGGAGTGAGATGCTACAACTTTTTACTTAAAGTGTCCAATTAGCACTCAATACATACTTCACCTCCAATTCCTCTTTTAACTATTGTGCACACACATGCAGACGTACACATCGCAGCACCCCCCCCCCCTTCATATAAAATGTTTCCTCCTTAGTTGCACAGACGAGGGGAGTCACGTGACTATGCGCCCCATTCCATCAGACGGCTCAAGTTTCGACCAGGAGCGTCTTTTAACACATCCAGATGTTTAGCCAGCGACGCGCTGCACTGTTGCTCTCTCTCTAAATTGTCAATGCACTGCCCCTGCACTTTAACTATCATTACAACGCAGTCTGACCCGAAGCCGACCAGCTTCTCCCCGTTGCTTGCCACAGTGTATACATCATGTAGCTATATATGCAGTCGATTTCATGCGCAGCACAACAGGAAGAACACTAGGAAATGCGTAAAAAAAAAAAGGGAAGACAGTTACATTTCTGTGAGCGATAAGTTCACTTAAAGCTCGTCTAGACTTGTCATGACGTTAAAATTCAAATGTTCTGAGAGCAAGCAAACACAGGCTTATCACTTACCTTTCAGTGATCTTGGTTTAGCTTGCTTGCGGCGCGACATCCTACAGAAAAAACACGCTGAAGTTGCTCAGTTTCTGTCGGATAATTTGTAAAACGAGATAGTCTAAAGGTATAGTCTCTGTAAATTTCACTGCCCAAAATCGCGGCTGCCTTTCGAGCATTACAGAAATATGCAACTTATCCCCTTTGCCGCGTGCTAAAAACACGAGTTTGCTGTTATTTTATGATGAGTAGGTGGATGTTATAAAATCCAATTAGCCCGATCGGTATTGGCGACTCTATTTAGTTGAGCTGGGTATCGGGAAAAGTGTGAGAATATAGTAATCCTGTCATACGCTTCCATTCTCCGGGAAAACACACACGCGTGCAGGCATGGTGTTCGTTTAGAAATAAAAGAGCAATATTTGCTTTTCGCCTCTCATCTCAAATGCATCCGCGTGAGAAAGACATCAGCAAAACGCCTCCTGTGAGAGTGCAAAAAAAATGCAACAAAACCAAAAAAAGGAGGAAAAATGATAAATACACTTTTCACTTCATATCCACCTAACTGCATCAAAACTATTCCAGACTCTTCCTTTTCTCACTGCAGTCAGCTAATCATGAATTAGGTTCGGAATCTGATCTAAGTCTACGTCTAAATTGCCCTTAAAAGAGGATGAAGAAGCAGAGAGAAGATGGAAGCTCCCTCCTCATCACAAACCTGCAAGGTCTTGGACTGCGCTGTCGCTCCGGTAGTCCACATAATAATGGAAAATGGAAGCAAGGCCCCCAAAGCCATCAGGATGGCTCCAGAGGGGGCCCCTACCCCGCAGGGACTCGCTCTGTACGTAATCACTGAGGAAATCATTGTCAGCCTGCCTGCACTCACACACAGACAGAGAGGCATGATTAAAATCCTAGGGATCATGGCAAGATGCGGAATGCTGGATCGGCTGGTCCCCGGATCCGGAGTCGAACTCTAAACCCAGAGTCGGCTTGCTCACCCTGGCGTCTCCTCTGCCTCAGCTCGCCGTCGGCCACTCTCCGTCTACGGCAGACGGACTGGTCCCCCTTCTGGTAGAAACGGTTAAGCAGAGAGACATTTTCTCTTCAGCTATTGACATATATGACATGTAAAGGCACGCATAGAAATAGGCTACGGGATGATCAGTTCATTAACATATGGAGTTTGTTCTTGTGTCATAGTATTGTTTCAATATGGATTTGAGTATTGTTTTGTTAGGTTATGATTATATTTTTAAGTAACCTAAATACTATTAAAACATTTAAAAAATCTTAGATTAAAACCAATAAAGGCAATGATTGTTTATGGTGGATTTAAAACATGCATCACATTCCTTTTAAATTTTAACACAGGATGGGGGATTCTTTTGTCTTTAATTTTCTAATGAAATATTTTTTATAATCATGTCAGGTAAAAACCGTAAAATTCACCTTGACTCATTTTAGCCTGCAGAATTTGAAGTGCTGTAATTGTGTAATTGTGTAAATGTCTGAACCTCTTTCTTTTTTCTTTTTTTTTTTAATAGTGCACTGGACTACACTCTCACCTGCATGTGTATGTCCAGGACCCCTCATACTCCCCCTGCTATGTGAAAATGAGATCCAGAGAGGAGTCCTGCAGTGGGCTTCTCACTCTGCTCTCTGCCCCTCGGCAGCCTGGAGGTAGCCTCTGTCAGGGGCCCCATCTAAAAATCACAGTCACGCAAACTGTTTCCCCACTTTCAATGCATTTCTATTCTGACTGATTCACAGACACAAATGGAAGAGGAAACCAAGGTCTTTTTTTCACTGCACAGGAGAGAAGGAGAGAAACAGTCCGTAGGGCAACTCCTAAATACGTGCTGGTGTAGAGGAAGAAAATTAACAACAACCTTTGATAGCCTTTACTGTGGCAGAATCTTACTTTGTTAAAGGAAATTTGCTATAAAAGTTAACTATTACTATAAAAGTTAATGATGCGAGTACATAATAAGGCTGCTCTTATTCTATGGGGTATTTCCAGCTTTTACTTTGGAGTTCATAATGAGGCCATATAGTGGTACAGGCATCTAAAGTAATCACCTCTCATACATTAATGTAAGTTAAGGAAAATTCAGAGCTACAGAAGAAATAGATATTTGCCTTCATTATTAGCCTCTTATTTGGAATAGGCATTGTAATATTGAATCTTTTGTCCCTTATCTGCTTTTAAGTGAAACAATAACATAATAAGTTGGGACCCATGACCTAAATATAATGCCAAAGCTTTCATTTTGTATCTTGTAATTTTCATCTGCACCCTTTGCTTTTCAAATAATTTCCCCACCCACACGCTGCCATAAAACATGTGCAAAAGATCAATAACACAGCCTGACACAGATTGACGTGATGTGCTTTGGTAAATTCAAAGCCCTCACAAACTACAGTAAAGTTGGTAAACACGCTCATATGAAACGTCTATTTGTAGGTGCTTGGAATCTGTCAGGAGGTCTCAGCTGCCTTAAAACTTCAATCTTAACAATGCTCCAAAGTTCTCCCTCTCTGTCTCGGCGCTCTGTCAGGCAGCTCTCCCAAAGTTTTACCACCTTGCCTTCCCCCCTTGTACCTCTTGGATGCTCTCTCAAACACAAACAAACAGTGCTCTTCAGTCCTCCAGGGCTCTTTGCTACTTTCATTAGTGACAAAGTAACTGGGAAAAGGCTTGACTTGGCTCTGTGCTTACACAGTTCAGTCTCTGTGTTACAGTACACTCGGGCTCAGAAGTTGTTGTTTTTTTTTTCTTCAAGGGGAGGAAACCTCATGTGAGGAATGTTGCTCCAAAAACTGTCTGACATGGCTCATCCCTCAGGGATAACTTTATAAATATGGAAAAAAGAATCAAATATAAATTTGGGGTAGCAAATAGGCACAATGAAAACCAACTAAAATGTTTTTGTTTCAAGTTTCACCTCTGAGTGTGAGGGGAATAAGGAATGAAACAAACATAAATAAAAAAAGTGCGTGACAATTTTGCTTTTAAAAAAATAATACCAGCAAGGAAATTTCTATTCATTTTGTACCAACATGATACTGCAAAATAAAGCTATTGATTTTTCTTTTGTGTAAGCCAACATGACACATCTTCATATCTAGTCATTCACATAAACGATTTAATAGACTCTCTGATTGTGTCGTCCTTCAAAAATGTTCTGAGCAAAATAAAAGCCTTTGAAATTCTATCAAACGCTTAAAGGCACAGTCTGTTTTCAGATCACCTCAGCTCACCACAGTATTTGGAGTAAAACTGAGCAGTTATGTGGATATTTTTTACCACCCATAGCTTTTAGTTAGACATCGAGACGCCACAGCAAGTGTGTGTGCCACAGCATCAGAGATTTCACTCCGCTTCTCAGTGGGGCAAAATGTTCCCCAGTGGAATCCTTCACCCTCAGGTGGTGGGACCCTTCAGCAGTTCTGGCTGACCCTTGGCCCCACTCAACCTCTGTCCATTTGGCACCAATTGCACATTGTCCAAAAATACAAGCAGTAGTTGAACTTTAAAACTCAGACAAAGTTTTAATCCCAATGAAGTGTCTCCAGAAGAAATAATAATCACTGAAGGCTATTTAGCAGAATACTCTCGCAAATGGTGAAAAACGGAGGCTTAAAAGCAGAGTCGGTCAATTACGCTCGTTAGACGAGGGCAGATACACAGACATGCATGTACACCAACCCCACACACACACACACACACACACACACACACACACACACACACACACACACACACACACACACACACACACACACACACACACACACACACACACACACACACACACACACACACACACACACACACACACACACACACACACACACACACACACACACACACACACACACACACACACACACACACTCTTGACTTGCCTCATTAAAACCCATCCAACTACTAGAACTCAGAGATGTGAATGTTTCCCTTGAGGAGTGGGGCACATTCATTTTGAGAAAGGCAGAAGATTCAACTTTTTTTCTTACTTGCTTATAATTACAGAGATTGCTGGAATGCATGACCCTGAGAATAAGGCTGAGTCCTGGGAGAGTCCACTAGAAGCATCACCATCTTCAGTCTCGCTCTCCATTGTGTGTCTCCCTGGTTGGATGCCACCCACACCGGGCATGAGTGAGGTCGAGGCAGTGCCCCCATCACCAGAGGAGCGCTCCCCTGGGACTTTAACTCTGCTCCAACAAGCCAAGCTCCCGAGGCTGAGGAAAAAAAAGTGACTGAAAACATTGCCCTCTCTCAGACATACTTCCGCAGTAAACTGATTAAAAAAAGAACAAAAAACAGCACGGAGAACTAACAATCAGAGGGCTTTAGAGCTGGCAAGCAAGGATGAGTGCTGCTTTCCAACTTCTCTGTTATCCAAATTGTTGGCCAATTAAACACTAGAGCAAAAACTTGTCATATGTATGTGGCTCACATTTATGTCCTTCTCTCCCAAGAACTATTGCATATAATTACAAAACAATGGGGACATTTCATGAGAATATTCCTAAATTGTCACTCAGTGAATAGCCCCGCCTGTTAAAAACACAGGGTCAGTGACAGATTCCGTGTCTCAACATCCTTGCAAACTGAAGGATGTCAACAAAGTAGGGGGAATATAGAGTGAGTGGTCCTCGTCAAAAGTGACCTTCCAGCTGGATATCCACAACTTCCATCTTCCCAAGCCAAGGAGCCCTGCAGAGCAACTCCCAAACCGGGTCATTAGCGCAGTGGTGTCACCAGACAGCAGATCACGGGCCAGAGAGGGAGCAAGTGGGGGACTCCTGGCACTGCAGCGGCTGCTGTGCGATTTGACATTCAGGGCTGGCTGATCTATGGGGCTGGGGAGACAGTGCCCTTGCTCTGGGTCTTCATGAGGAGAAGGTCCTGGCAGTTTCTCCCTTACTTACTCCATCAAAAAACTGAGGTGTAAGGGCTACATGACTCACAAGATGTTAGAGTCATGTAGCCCTTCCTTGCAACATCACGACCCAAGCTCCACATTCTTATCATTGTTTAAGTGACAATATAATCACCTGTTATACTTTATCCAGCACAGAAAGCCACTCCTCATCATTGGCTAGCTAATTTGTAGTATATTCAAACTCCTAGGCAGGTACAACAATTACGCTCACTCTCAAGCTGTCTTCATTACTTTAATTCCAAGCGCTCTACATCTATTTTCTTATACCAACTTAAATTTGATTGTCATGACAATTACCTCTACAAAGATGTGCTATTGGCATGAAGAGAACCATTTAACCACAACCGAGTTAGTTTCATAGTGTGATCAAAAATCATTCTAGGGGTTTTATGTCCTTCTCAAATGGCTTTGACCTCCACAGCCCGTCTCCAGCAAATGGTGACCACTATGAACATGCCAAGAAAGAAGATCCCCTGGGGGCATTACCATGAGCCAAGATGAACATTAAAATCTCCCGGTGAAAGATGGACATTTTCCACTTGGCACTGACACACAAGATGAAAGCAAAAGATAGCAAACCTTTCAACACTTTTTTTTTTTACTGAAATAAGAGGGATTTTTTTCTTGCTCATTACTACTCTCTCATTAGAAGATCTTCACTGTGAGATGAGATCAAGCCCACTCACCTCTATATTCTGGTAGTTAACTAAGCTGCAGCGTCTAAGTGTGCTACAGAGCCCCTTATAATACAGAACATTTCATACTATCAGACAAAATCATGATATCAATGTCTGATTACCAGGTTCAGTGAATTTCACACGAATTTAACAATTTAGTCAAGCATACTTTTCAGACTAACGCTAAAGCCAGGTAGCAGTAGCTAGAAGGTGAGATTGGGGAGGCTGTGGGAGAAAAAGAGAGGGGTGGAGGGAGTGTGGTAATGATTTCTGACACAATAAAAAAATCAAAAATAATAGTACTAAAGATAAAAGATAGAATTATCCTTTGTTAGAAAAAGAAAATACAATAACATGCACCTTACTAAATATAAAACGAATGCAGACTCAGTTTCGGCAGACAAATCAATTGCATGGAAACATACAATGACCAGGAAGTTTCACAACCCAAAGCATAGTTCCCACAAAGGTCACACAAAATAATTCAGCCAATGAGCATGTCTGTAGCGCTGGCCAAAGTTAGAAACGGCACAGCAGGTTCATCCTACATTACTATGGAAACAGCAATACACCTTACCTGCTAGCTAACAGCTGCGTGAGCTTTAGCTAACATTAGCCCGTGACACAACAACATATGACGAACATACCTCACTTGTAATAGCGTACACGAAAACTAACTTACCAGTTAGACCGTCACCTTCATCCTTTGCGTCGTCCTCAGCCTCTATGTTTGTAACTTAGACTGTAAAGGTGTGTCACCAAAGTTTTCTCCTTCACATTAGCATCCCCATTACTTGAGTAAGCAGTCCCGGAATTTCTGCAACCGACATAACCCACTCTCCAGAGCCCATAAAGAGCTAATAAGCTTCAACACACTGCCAGTAACTGAGTGAAACTTTCAACTTTTCAATCCGGCCCTTGGAGCAACTGCTTGTCTACAAACTTTTAAACAAATCTAGAAACGAAAGAGTACCCCACAGTCAGTCTTGCAGTGCTAAGAATCAACCAATCACATCGCACAATGGTCAAGGGCCAAAAGTTAACGTCACTATGGTACTTCAACGTAAGTTATGAAAGCGTGTCGTTCTTTTTATGGCAATATGTTCACTTGGTTATGTCTCTCTGTGTACACTGTGAATTAAACTGTTGATTTACATTTTTCATCGCAAAAATTGACCAGGGAATCGAAGGTTGTGTCCGCCATATTTTGGAGAGCTAAGCCCCTCACTCTCAGTAGTTTGTTAAATTATAGATTTTTTTAAAGGCCTAATAGATTAGGCTATATATAGATTTGTTTTCCTCTAGAGCAAACACAAAACTCTTAACCCAGTCAATTAGGCCTTAATGAGTTTTACAAATGTGAACTGGTGTGTAGTCCGTGACAAACATTTCAGAGTCTTTTCCAGAATAATGAGCTCAAGTGATAATCAAGAGTGGCCATCTTCTCATCAGCATGTCCAATTTATTTCTGGGTTGTCCCTGGGAATGGATACAGGCAGATGTGTAGAATGACTGGTGTGTTGTAGTTGTGTGAAGGCATGTGGATTAAAAAAAAAGCTCTCAAGGATTAGAAGAACCCTCAATCCCAGGCCATGCACACATTATTCATCCTACCTCCTCCTCCTCCTCACCCCTCTCACCTTCAACACTCCCACCCGCCCACCACCTTTATGCTCCCGGATGACTCCCCCACTTCCCTGACAGTTGCATAAGCCCTGAAAACCTCTCTCCGGACTACGGTGACGGGAGTTGGGAGTTGGGATGGAGTTAATTAAAAGAAAAGGTTAACACACACAGGGCTGGCAGACTCCACATTCAGAGGCTCCCTTGGTGGAGCAGCTGCTGACTGTTTCCTCCCTCAGAGGCCCCTAGGAAGGGGACCAGCGACCAGGGATGAAAGCCAGGTGACTGGGGACACCAGAATGAAGGAGTGACTGGGCCATAAAGGATGGAGCTGATTTGACCCTCACACTGAGGTGCAGCCAGGGGGTGTAGCAAGTGGTTCCACTCACCTGTCCAGTGCCTCTTCCTGGGCCTTGGTTTGGAGCTGATTAGTGTGTCCCAGAGAAGGTCTTACCTCCCTAAACACCGCCCACACACACATACCTTCGTTAGACAGTGGGATGCATGCCAGGCCCATTTAGAGGAGCATGTCAGAGAGGTAAGGAGAAACAGACAAAGAGTGGGATGAAAGGAGACCAGGAGAGATACTGGAACAGCCTTTCAGAGAGAAAAAGTCATACTGGACACAAAAGAAGGGGTCAAAGGCCTACCTGGGACTGATCACGCAGAGAAATTGTGACTGGGAATAAGCCCATCAAGATCCTGCACAGCTGTTGTTGCTGACTGCACCATGTGTGATGTACTGTCTGGTGGATATCATTAAATAATGATAAATTATCGCTCCATGTTGCTCAAATATGTAGCATTACTTTCCAAAAAAGAATATTCTTTTGGGAAAATAGTTGGCCTAGTTTAGGAGAGCTAACATTGGAATAGGTGTTTTGCATCAATTGGGAATAAATGATAAATGATCATACTTAGCCGCAATATTAAAAGATTAATTCATTAAAGTAAACTAAGAGCGCTAAATCCATTTAATATTCCAAAAATAATCAGACCAAATGCTTTTAAGACTAAGATTGTATCTTTGTACAATGGTTCTTTGTTTTCACTGGAACACAAGAATGAACACTGACCCCTCTCTCACAAATGATTCCTTATATTCTCCATCATGGGTCAATGCATTGCGACAATCAAACATAGCACACTGATTGCTACTTAGATTAATTCCATTAAATACTCGTGAGCTTTTAAGACAAACAAGAGGGAGTGAAACAGTTTTTCCTTCCTTCCCCCCCCAAACAAGCAGAGATAATTAAACATCTATCCTCGGAGAAGAAGTGTTCCCACTGGAAGGTTGTTTGGTTTAAGGATTTGCTCAGTGGTTTGACTCGCCAGGGACCCTCCATTTGAATCTCAAGGTTTTATATCCCTAACAAGGCTTTAATTGCCAAGGTAACAGACCACCTGATTAAGCCTGACAATAAGTCTGCTTTATCTGTGGGGTAGGAATGAGCAGAATAGACTGCAGGGATGAGGAGGAGTATTCAAATTCAGCTATCAGTGAGTATTCATGCTCAATAAGGTATTTCTTTTAAAAAATAACAAGCAGAGACACATATTGTGTGGTCATGCATCTCAGCAGTGTGAAGACAGCTCAAAAATTCTATTTACTGCATGTCAGGTTAGGAAATGCACAGTTCTTGCAGGAAAGATCCCAATTCTACCGAGAGTGAGGAGGAGGCGGCACTCAAAGCCTCAGGTCCCATGCCATGTGCCCTCCTTATTGTAACGAGTGCATTTCTCTCCTCAAACTCTGACTGGTGAGTGTGTGCCGAGGAGAGGAGAGGGGGTGAGGGGTATTCTTCAGAGAAGCGTCTAGTGGTGAAAAACTCTGTGTTAAAGTCCCATCTCTCCTGTCAGAGGGCTGACACGGGGTATCCAGGGACGTGAGGCTTTTGGTGCTCTGAGTCTGGACACTGGCCTAGTTTCCCTCCTCACCCCTCCACAGCCCGCCCACACCCCCTCCCGACACAGCTCCTACAACATACCACCTACAAAACATTCCTCAGCCACCCCATCTCATCTGTTTCTTACTGTCATCCTGACCTCAATGAACTGTCCTCCTTCAACACCACCTCTCCATCCCTTCGCTTTTGTCCTGTCTTGCTTTCTTTATTGTTGTGACTTCTCTTGGGTTACTCTGTAGAAATAAAATTTTAAGAATTGGTTAGGTGTTTCTCTGTGTTAACAACAAAACTATGCATGTGTCTAGTTGTGTCCCAAATCAATGCCACATACTAATGCTATCTCTCTGTTTGTGAAACCAATCGCCCTTCGGGGCCAAATAAAGTTGAAGTTGAAGTTGATGTCTCCTCACTGGAAATGATTTAATCAAAACAGTCACTTTTCACACAAATAAACCTTCTTTTTTTATTGTGTTGTTAATGACCACTAATATTTAACTACGTGCACAAAGTAAATGACAAAGCTAGACACAGCTATGAGAACAGTTAAACTGATTGTGATAGCAGTGAAACAGCTCATGAAATATGCAAGGTGCCTTCTTGTAAAAACCTAACTTACTATTAAAAAAAATTCAAGATTTCTTTTGGATGTTCAATATTCACTTGTTCTTGGGGCAATTACTTAGATTTGTTTTCATTAACTTACATTATGTGAGCATTAAAGTTCATCCTTGACCAGGAAAAAGTCGCTTGAAAAAATATTCCTAATACTAAATTCTTCCAGGAAGATAGGAAGGTCTAAGCAGAATGAATCATTTTCATATCAGTTGGCAGGAGGGCTGTGTGTGAGTCTGTATTTGACTGACAGGCTGAGCTCCTGCATGCAGAGTCAAAGTAAACCGATTTCTCTTGCACCTTTTATGCTTTGGGCGGACTGTATTTGACATTGAATGATAAGAATGAAGCCCCACACAAACATCTAAGAGGACTAGAGATACATTTGAAGATAAAAGTCAACATGCTGTTTAATGTGTTCATTATTACCTGATAATTTTCTATCTAGCCTGCAAACTAGCACTGCCTTGTTCATGTTTTTTTTATTGATCAGTTCAGTTTATTGTTTTTATTGATCATGCATGTTACTCTGTTAGATATTATGCAGGAGGCTCATTCGGGTTGTGCTTAAAGGTCTGTGCTGCTGTTGTTGTTAAGCAGGTCGCTGTCATTTTGTCTGTCTCAGAATCCTCTCCAAAGGGGGGCCTTAATGTAAAATAAAGACACATTTAAAAATAAGACATTTGATTGCATGTATTGAAATTTAAAGCTTAGAACTGACAATATACAAGTGGAGGGGCTTCCTCACAAAGCACCCAAAAAAAGAAGTCATACAGTCTCTACTGGTATGTCTTCTAAGAATAAAAGACAGCTCATGGGTAAAGATCATGTACCTCACTGTAAGACTGTAATGTTAGAAAGCCTTCTTGTGGACATGAGTTACGTAAAAAAAAAATTAGATTAGATTAGTCTTTTAAGATGTTAATTATTGCTTTAAAATCTAATAAGTCTTTTTGTGGATGAATAATTACTCATCACCCTATATGTCTGCTCTTATAGTATTTCCCAGGTCAGACCAGCGACAATTTTTCACTATAGGCAGTAAAAAAAGAATCATTACACTGTAAAAATGCATGTTGAACAGTAATGGTATTTTCTTGTCAAATACACAGAGAAAAACTGAACTGACTGTGTAACGAAACAGTTGATGTACTCAGATTTTTCTGTCCGAGATCACAGAATTTTCTTTTCAAAGCTTTGCCATTGTGACATTACAAAACTGCTACGGTATACAAATGACTTATCTTACCAACCCAAAAAAAACAACACTCAAAGCACCTTTTGTCATGTGAACATGTTGTACATGTCACTTCATGAAATTCTGCCTGACATGAAGCGTCAACTTGTGCACCTCACATCATGCAGTGCATGTGTGGCTATGGAAATTTTCCATGTCAGGATGTGCTCTCTCTCTCTCTCTCTCTCTCTCTCTCTCTGTCTCTCTCTCTATGTCTCTGTGGCAGGTGTAAATGGTGCAAGTTTCTGTCTTGTTCAACACCCATGCTATTTTGATGTGTTGGCAATCCCTTTGCCAGACCAATAGCTCCCTCACACCAACACTACTCTTTCATGCTGCCTGCTTCATTCTCATTCTTGGGGGGGAATCCTCTCGAGATACATACTGTGCCTCTTAATTTCCCCAGGGATGCATGCAGGAAACGTACACTAGTGATTTTCTAGGGATAAGGCACAGGGAAAACATTAGATCAGGATATATCATGACATCCAATGCTGCTGGGTCAGATTACCAGTTAAGTGGGCCCTATAACTTGTCACATAAGTCCATGTTTTGCATTTTTCCTCTTTGTTTGTCTTTGCTCTTTTGTTTTTCCAAACTGAGGGTGGAATGATTCTGAACACTGAGCAACATGCAGCCAGTCTGCACAGCATCGTAAGGGGAGAATCCCAGGAGACCATGTGGCCCGGTGGGTTTGGTTTGTACACCCGTCACAGACTTCTGAGGGGTGACGTGCATCACTGCTCCTCTGAGGGAGAGCCTCTGCCATGTTTACTGTCATGTTCCAAGGTATGCTACGTGGCTTCAAACACATCAAACACATCTACAGGAATACTGATATTGGGAATGCCATGGGGAGCCACACCAAGAGGTACAGACACAAACTCCCGAAAACACACACACACGCCCACGACTGCGCCAGGAGCGCTTGCAAACCACAACAAAAATAAATGTGTGCTTTTAAAATGCTGTTATCAAATTGCCTATGAATGTAATACATATATTTACATGGATACATGTTTTTTAGAGTCAGGTCAAATTACGGTATCTCTGAAAAAGACTGCAGTGTGTTAGATAGTGCCTCATTTATGCCTGCACTATATCTAAAGTTGCAAAGTCGTTTCCATAGTAACAATGCCAACAGTCAAAATCTCCTTATGATGGAAAAGGAGATGGTATAGTTTGGGTAGCCCTTATCAGATTATGGAAGTGGTTGGAAACAAAATTATTAAATCATCTGAAAAACCTTCATAACCTAAATAAATACACAATATCACTAAAAGTATAACAAATCCAAACTATAGTTTCTTGTGAGTTGTAACATATGATTTAAAACACTGAAGCACAAAGTCATAAAAAGCAATAACCTGTTGGCTTTCATTCACAATCACTAGGCTTAACTAGTGTGCCATCCCACTGTGGCACTTGATTTATGATGAATGGTCAAGACTGATTTGACTAGCAAAGTGCCCCCCCTCCCGGCGTACCGCTTGTAGTGTTGACGAGGGCCGAGCTGTTTGCCGTGCCTCTGGGCGTGAGGATGAGGGGGGAGCAGCCTGGAGTTCCTGCCTGGCTCGGGGGGAGGTTGGACTGGATTAGACGGCTGACAGCTGGGCCACATCTCTGGAGGCGGAGAGGCCCCCTGTCTGCCTGCCTCTGCACCAAGTGTCAATTTGAGCATGAAGGAAGGATGGAGTGAGCCAAAGAGTAAGTAAGTGAGTGGAGCAGGAGCCACTGGTAGTCCTGGGTGGATTGACATCAGTGGTGCATGGGCTGTGCACACCGTTAGGCATCAGGAAACACACTGTTTATTTAGTGGGGTTTGACTTGGGGGCACAAACGTGTGCACACTTGGGCACACACACAGACACAGGACAAAACACTGTTACAAGGGTGTAGCTCTTGACCCCCCCATCCCCACCCCCCACCCTGTATTCACTGAGATGCTCACAATCAAATGAAACAAGCTTAGCTGTTTAACTTCAAAATGCAAGTGTTGCTATTAATTGCATTCGTTTCATAATCAAAGCCTAATCTTTTCTTCACAGAATCAAAGCCTTTCAATAATGCAGAAATAGCGGTGAAACTAGCTCCCCTCAGGTGGTATCCTGTACAATTATGTGCAATCAAGATTACAAACTACTTCAAAATCAAAGACACTCTTATTTTACTTCCATTTTCAGTGACAGGATGTGTAATTCAATCTGACTCCTCTAAGTGGTTGCATTACTTGATAGGCCGACTTTCAATATTTGCTCGTACTTTCAGAGGAGATTCCTTGATAAAGTGTTTGATTGTAGCGTGCACAACAACTGGCGTAATTTACTTCAGCAGCACAGTGTTAATATGAAGAATGTTCCGGAGCCATAGGAGGATTTTCTATAATAGGTTTTCTCTAATCCTGAGAGACTGCTTTGTGTATTTCCTGCACTGAGACTTGGCTATCACGGGGACGTGGGATGTGGGCCGGAGTCGACTTTATTAGCCGGTGATGTTCTAATGTGATTTATTTTTATAAATGAGACTGGGCTGGGAATGCAAGTGGGGGTGGAGGCCAGTATGCAAATATGGACCCTCATTAAACACCACCACCACACAACATTATCTGCCGCTCCTCAGATTGCTTGTGTACATTAACGAGGTGCAGCCATGTCTGCTAACTAATGACAGTGTAATGATCAGAGCGTTCATGATAAAGTCATCAGTAGGCATGACATTTACACATTGGATGTATTAGGAGGAGATCTACCACCCATACACTCAAGTGAACCCCAGGTTAGTCATCATAAATGGATCCATTTGAGAAACTCAGAAGTGATTAAAAATGAGAATTTAGAGTTGACAACAGTGACCTTCTGTGCACACAAACAACTTCTAATATCTTTGTCTCTTTCACAAAAACTTTTTTTCTTCAATTAAAGTGAGTCTCAGATTAGGGTTTTCTAGCTTCCCTGGGTGTAATATATAATAATTTAACCCTGCTGCTGGGACCCTTTAAAAAAACATACCCAAAAAACAATGCAGATTAACATTAAGCTCTTTAAAAAAGGAAGTATGCTTTTCATTGCTCTATGAAAGACCTATTGTACTTTGTAAACCTCTAAAAATACTCTGTTTACATTCATATTCTGGATTTATTACAAATTACCCTCCTCAATCTCACCAACATCAGCCTGTGTGGAATGTGTATGATTGCAAACTTCAGAAATCTAGTATGAAACCTGTGTCATGTATTGACACATGAATGTATTACAATTGTATGAATTGTTGCTATGTTTCAAAGAGCCTAAAATGATAAACAAGCTCTTCATTTTACAAGCAATTCTTAGGTTGGGTAGCATTGTTAGAGGATTTTGCCAGAATGACCATGCTAATCTGCACCGCAGTTTTATTTTTGGTCCTTCAAACTTTCTTCTGAAGTTGGGATGTGTTTCTCTGGGGAGTTTCATGAGCCCATTTCTGTGTAAAGATGTTTATCTTTATCGCTTTTGCAAGAATGAGGAGATTAACCCCATAACAAGCAGACATCTTATAGCTGATCTCTGCATCATTAAACCACATTAATAACCCATGGAAGTGCAAATAGCTTTTTTTTTATCATCTTAATTACACGACATCTGAGGTCTCTATCTAAAGATGACTCTCTTTAGAGATGAGACAGGCTCTGTGTCTTCGAGGTACTTGTTTTTTGTGTGTGCACATCTGACAAAAAAAAATCCTGGTGCTAAAAAATGTGCGTGTACACACTCCGACGTGCACGCAGACACACACAGACACACCAGCGATCCAAACTAAAAAGGATGCCATTGCCCATTAGAGAGATGGATTGACAGGAGTGCAGAATAAATCTTTGTGGCAGTGAGTCAGAAATATAAATAGAGCACCTAAGATAGATTTGTCTCTGGTGTTGATGAAGTTACCTTTGGGGGTAGAGCTCTATCTTTTTAGTAATGAGGACAACCACAAACAGTTTGGTCTACTAATGAGAAAGGATAGTTTTTGAGGTGCCATACAAATCTGCCATAGAATAGAACCTCATTTAAGCATTTTCTGCTGAGACTTTCAACAAAAATGCCAATAGTGGGATGCATTTGTGAAAGAATCAGCCCCACCTGGTGGCTTTGATGTACACCCGCTCCTATACATGTGGTGGAAACATTGATCTGCATTAGTGTCAGTAATCTGCAGCACTTCTTTGTTTTTTACAAAATCTTTAATGACAGATTTTTTCTCAGCTGTCTTAGGTGATTTGAAAATGTATTATCATCTTGGGAGTGGCTTCAGAAGACATTTATTTTCAGCATCAAGTCTAAATGTGTACGCACTGATTGCATTGTTACAACAGACTCTTAACAGATACAAGAAATATCTTTAAATCAAACATCTTCTGAGTGCTGTTTTTATTAGCACATACACACAATCTGTTTTAAGTATCTGTAATCAAAAGTTCCTTTACATAAGAAAAAAACACGCCACTAACAGCAGAATTATTTTAATTAGATCAATAAATGACGGTAAAATCAGGTAGGCAGGGGAGGGAAGGAATGCTCTATTAGCCATTTTATCATCAAAGTGAGTGCTGTGCTAATTATGCTAGCAGCACCCAGTCAGAGCAGCCCACCAGAGACTGATAACAGAGGACTGCCCAGGGTTACAGTGATTGCACACCACAAACTCTCTCCACGCCATCTCATCGGACAGGTTGGGTTGCTGATATTCATGCAAAAATAAGTACAGCACTAAGAAGGTGTGGCATGCAATGTTTTTTTTCCTAGCAGGATTTTGAGAGCTGGTATCCCATTAGAGCTGTATTGCTAATCAATGTAAGGCATTATAGGTTGTATAAATCACACTCTGACACCTGCTGTTCGGGTCGTTAACAGAGAAGTCACAGGGGAGAAATAGACGGAACAAAACATGCAGACACAGAGCAGAAACGTCTGAAGCTCATGGCTGAGGACACCAAAACACTATGATGGTGATCAAGAAGCTGATCAATGGAAAGATGAGTGAGGTCATACACTGACAACTATGTCTCATTTAGTAAAGCAAATATTAGTTTGGCTTCGCTAGAAAGATACACTCACTTGCTTTCTAATAATGCTATGTAATCTAGTCTCAAGTGAATATTTGCAATTTGTGGTTACCAAACAACTGCAGACCACCGGAGGTTATTCTCAAATATTAGGAGGCAAGAAAAAAAAGAGGTTCCAGTGAAAAATTTTAATTGAGGATGTAGTTATTCTGCCCGAAAAGGCAAGCAGGAAAGTGCACACGCAGGCATTTGTAACCTGAGTGTGGTACAGAGGGGGACCATCTGAAGACTCGCAGGCCCTTTGATGTCTTCTGAATACGGGCATAATGCATGTGTAATTAATAAGCCATTTGCATATGATGAACTAGGGCACTTAGTCAATGTTCTCGGGATACAAATACCTGAGGAAAACAATAACAACAGAGAACATTAAAAAAAGGGAGTCTACGCAAAAAAGACAAATCTATGGCCCGCTTCGGATTAGAAATACATTAGCAGCTAATTATGTCCTAATTGCCAATATTTTAGCAGGTGTTTGTACTTAACCAGTGGTAATGCCCTCCTGGAACAAGCTCATCAGGGTTATTCTCAGGTGAATCTCTGCAGTCCTGGATGATTAGGATGCGACAAGATGGACTTCTGGTCAGAAAACATGGAAAATAATGAGGCTGCCGAATGGGAAAACAATGACAACAACTTAAAAACTTCTTGCCACATCACTAATAATGATTGCAATATGAGTAATAATGTAAGTAAAAGAATAATCTAAAGCAAAGAGGAAAATGAAGGAGAAAAATAGAGGGACAGCACTACTTAAGAGCCATCTATAACAGAATAGAAATGTAATGATGCCGATTATATACTGTAACTGGTGCTGGGGTATTAGTGCTGAGAACACACTGTTCAAAGAGGAGTATTAATTTTTTGGCCAAATATTTTCAAAGCAATCAAAGACTCTGGGAGGTAGAATTCTCTCACCTAATCAAACAGCAAATGTAACCCAGCGCCTGATTAAATATTGAGCTTAGAAGTTTCGCATATCTTTTTTCATCGGCCTGCTGGCATTTGGCAGCAAGGGAGCATCAAACTCCCATAAGTCCTTGGAGTTGGTCCACTCTGGAAAAGTGCTGAGCACAGCAAATCAAACTGTAGAAATATCACGGAGAGGGAAAGGAAATGAACCACAAGCATGCATCAATTTAGAGTCCTCTTCCAAGTGACATTAAAGTTCTTGATGAGGTCCAGATGAGGAATGCTCTTGAAAGTTGACTTGGGTGACAAACTCACAAATCACAA
Organism: Tautogolabrus adspersus; assembly: GCA_020745685.1. Lineage (NCBI taxonomy): Eukaryota > Metazoa > Chordata > Actinopteri > Labriformes > Labridae > Tautogolabrus > Tautogolabrus adspersus. Next base: position 18,160,886 of record CM036544.1, read on the forward strand.
AATTAAGTGTTTAATAGTCCAGAAAAGGACCAAATGATGATATCTTTTACGTGGCCTTCTCCAGTAAACACAGTGAAATACTGGAGTAGGAAAAGAGCAAGTGTTTGTGGTATGTATTTCTCGCAACACTTATTTAACCTATTTATATTTTTAATTCCCTATTATCATTGTGGTTTTCAGTCTAAGTGGCAGCATGTTAATCCTGCAATGGATTAAAATAACAACACAAGTGATTCACATGAAACTATGCACCATGTAAAAAGTTCCAATTTGTTATTTTATATACTGATATCAACCTCAACATTACTGTATCAGTTCATAATAGCATTCAATTGTTGAACTTTGAAGTGGCTTTATGGTGACGAGAAACACAAAGTATCACGCATTGTCAATGATTGTTTGATGAACATAAACAAGAACATAATCTTGTTGCTTAGTAAATGGTTACATCAACTTATTCTTTGGTTGTATTTCTGAATAAGAAAAGAAGTAATTAACCAGCAGTAGGTGCAGTTGTTGCCTGAGCAAGTCAAAATGTCTCTTGTGTTTTGTTAATAAGTTTAATTGCACAGATCTATTCTGTATAAAACTATAATTCTTCGTGTTGGTCATAAATAAGCAGATTAAGTCTCTGCAGAGTCTTCTGGGGTTATCACAAAGGTCTTTTTATATTTACCTTTCAGTTTCAGAAATCTTAAATACCTTTTACCCAGTTTCCGGACCCAATACCCAGCGTTCGTTCAAATATCTGTTCAACTTTTCCCTCCATCTTTTTTTTTTTTTGTTCTACTCCCCTCACTAACCATTGTATTGTTCGACCTTGAGTGAGATGCTGTCAGGCGCTTTTTAGAACATAAGCGTTGCAGTTTCCCATAATCCACTGGGAGTGTGGAGGTGAGAGCTGTGGCCCAGTAGCACTCTGAGTGGCTGGCAGCGGATCAAAAGCAAACGAGGTTCCTGAGCTCATTCCAATTATAACAGCACACACTATCAACTACAAATACAAACAGCACGTAAGTGATAGCGCTGGTGGCCTGGAGGACTGCTGCCAGAGAGCAGGCAGCATGCTAATCAGGATACCTCTTGCCATGGGCTATTTAGGGAATAGCCTCTTATCCCACCAATTCCCCATGCCTTAGCCAGGGAAACGAAAGAGAGAAGGGGGAGTAAATTCCCTGAGTGCACAATCCAAGGACAAAATATTAGAAAATGGATCTTTATCTTTGCTCTCGGCCAATATCCATATTAATTACAAAAAAAACATTGCATATGTACTGAATAAAATATAAAGAGATTTGTCAAACACATACAGCTACAATTCATGACCACCCATTATAATTACCTCTTCTTGTGATTTAATTTAATCATTAAACAAAAGTAATATAATGTTGATTTAAAGAATACATTACCACGAGTTTCTTCATAAAGAATTGAAATTGCTTCCCTTTTCAAGTCAAACTGGTATATGCTTTTGTCTGACTTCATGCTCTACTCTTTGGTTTAACCTTTGTAAAAGCAGGATGTTGGTGAAACAAGATCCTCAGTCATTTGCACATCACTTCTCACTGTTTACAACAATTAGTCTGATTGTTCAAAACAACATCTTCCCAAGCACCCCATTGTAGTTGGCCAATCCAGGAAAGTGATTTATACCCGGTTGTACCCAGTTGATGTTCAGAGCTGTTCTGTGGTAACATGCACGCTCCCCCACTTGCACGGACAACCCCTCCGAGTTTGGCAACTCTCCAGAGCCATGCAGGGGCAGCGGAGTACAGCGGGAGGCGGAGTGAGAAGCACACATTGTGCACCGCGGGACCCCACCAGCCCCGGCCCGAAGGCACAACTCTCAAGGACATGGAGAACTGGGGCAGAGAACTTCCAGGCTTCCCACTGGTAGGGCAGGCTGAGAAAAAAAAGAGGGAAAGTTTCCAAAGTGTCTCCATCTGTGTGAGCATAGCTGGTGAAATGTGCTGTTTGAAGAGATGCATGGAGTCTTTTCATTAGTAAACACTAATCATGTAAATGTTTTTTAAAGGAAGGAGAAAAACGCTTGCCAGCAAACTGGAAGTGTCTGACATTTTAGTATGTTTTAGGGGTGAAATAAATCTGTTTTTATGTGTAAAGAAAAAGCTTGGAGTCATCTGAGGTTTTAGTTTCGAAATATAAGTTTGAAGAGAGATGCATACAAGTTGATGGTGCATGTAAATGTATTTGTGTTTCTATCTTTTAGAATCTGACCGCCTGGACCTGGAAGTTCAAAGGGTCAACCAGGAATGGGAATGATCCAAATTGTGAAATCCACCTTTTTTCCTGTCGAGTAATAAATCTTACTTTTACCCCCAGTAAAAACAATGGATAGGATCAACCTGATCCAGATACAGACATTTAAGGATTACCAAATCCTGATTACCAGAGATCTGAATTAGACTTCATACTATATACTTCCACAGGGGGCGCCAAAATCCATACAAACTTCAAAACTGCTTTAAATGAAACATATTATTATTAATAATATTAAGAGCTATCTGGTGAAATATTTTATGGGGAAAAAATCCTTAATGGTTTTCAAAACCCTAACATCTACTTTATATACTATATCCCTGTATAATCAATTTCAAGAGCAAAATATGAAAAAAGTCTACAGTGTAAACTTGTCTGTAAAAATGTTGTTTTGTTTGGTGGGATAATCTTGATTGTTTGTGTCAAAGTTATTCCAATCCTACCCAAAACTTTTGAACAAAGCAAACAAAGCTCTTATCCAGGTAAAAACAAGACTGGCCTACCTGACCACATCTGAATTTTGTAATCCTTTTATAACAACCTGTTTTGAAGATTTGATCAAATCTAAGAGCTTTAATCCGATCAAATTACTTTTGAACAACTGGGTTTAGGATTAACAAAAGTACTCATTTGTATGACATCTTAATAAGAAATAGGGACATTTTCTGAAGTGTCTCAATCTGGGGAAGGATCTGAATTACATTTTGTGTTAAGAAAAAGTGATGGGATCATACTGTGCTCATATTTCAAACAGGGATGTTTTCCTAAAGTTTTATTTTCACATGTAGATGCACATATCTAACCCTATAAATGCACATGTGCACATATCTAACCCTATAAATACCCTATACATTTTTAAGTGGCAAACTTAACTTGGAAATTTAAACTTGAATAACATTGTGTGCTTAAGGATAGGGGTCAAACTGAGGTCACGAGTCCTTCAGGAAGTGAGGAAGGTATGGTTTAAAAAGGGGAACATCAATCCAAATGCTCTTTAGTCAAGCTATGTTTATGCTTATAGATCAACATAACTATTTGTGATTCTCTCAGTGTACCCAGACTCTGATCCTTTGTCAAATATAATTACTGACTTGTAGGACACCCCACCAAGTGATAACATTGAATCAATGGCTCAAATACCCTCATGGTACCATGGAGGGGGGTTGTAATTCTAGGTTTTGCAGACAAATAGAGATGTTATGTGAAAATGAAACTTACTTTTGTACTAAATCCAAGAGTTATGCTATATTTCTCATAAGGTGCCAAGAATATTTACTGTTTGTTGTGTGCTTTAGAGGGAATCTGCCTAAAAATGTAATGCTTTGACAGTATAGCTGTTCCTGAGAAGACAGAAAATGATGTAGATTCTGTCTTTTATATAAAATTGTTCAAAAGGAGAAAAGTCTTTGACATTGCTGGTACATGATCTGGACCCAGCAACCCTTTCCCTCATTGTCCTTCCAGTCAGGAGATCAGGTTTACTATGGGTCAGCCCCCTCTCTCTCTGCATAGGGGGGGAAGGAACCACACTGATCTGAGATAGAGTACCCCCAACCAAACCTTACCACATCGACCCATGCCACCATCCTGGGCGTCTAATGGAAGTCCTGGGCATCCAGACGCCTCCCCCGCTCCGACAAGGACGTCAAGTAGCGCTCTACTCATCATTCGAAGCAGCAGGCCTCACAGCCTTCCTTTTCTCTCCCTTTGACTGGCTTTTTGGGAACATTGCAGGCAGATGTGTCCAGATGAGCACGTTCTAATTTGTAGACCCAGGTTAATGCTCCGCCAGAGGCCCTGGAGGATCAATAGCTTTATTTCCCTAAAACGCCGGCATGGTGAGAAGCAGCTCACAGGGTTCTTTTAATACCGCCACAGTCCTGGTGCAACTGGGCCGTATTGATTGTGCCCATGTGGAACTACGTGCGCCTTCTGGGGAAGGATCTATTTGTGTCACCCTGGGCTGGGATGGGGGCTCCACTGGAGGAGTAGAGAGCCCAGCCAATGGAGGATGCCAAAAACATCAAAACAGCCATGTTTACAGATTACCCAAAGGGAAAGCAAATTACAGCAATTATGCAGGCTGTGGGAATACTGATATCAGCATACCTGCTATTCCACCCAGAGACTACTTTTATGAGGCTAGAACACATACAAAACAGCACACTCAATTTGATTTGATGGCTAAACCCTCAACAAACGATGGGGTTTAAACAAAGCACTGCACATCAGATGCATGTAAAACAATGTCTTTCTAGGGGATCAACCTGTTTGTGAATGTCAGGTCCAAAAAATCTTTCCAGTTGTTTTGAAACAAGATGTAATGGCTTACACAAATATCTGTGAGGCAAGTATGTATCTGGCAGGCATGATGAACATGTAATATTGAACAATGTCTCTAACATAGTTTTTTCCCCAAACAATGCCAATTAATCATTCATTGTAAACACTGCAAATTGCTTTACAGAAAACTCATTTACCCTTGCAGCATTTATCTCATATATCAGCGCAGAGACAACATACAGAGGAGCCTTATCCAAATCACAGGCCTTTGTTTGCAGCTGTCGTGACATATTCATGACTGCGGCCATAATAGTCAGATTCCTGTTATATCCCCCAGGGAGAGCAGAGAGAATGGTGTCACATCCAATTACTGCGGCACACTGTAGAGGTAAATCAAACCTCGTGCCATGAACTCTAGAATCTAAAGTGCACACACACACACACACACACACACACACACACACACACACACACACACAGGGCATGAGTGAGGCGAGACAACAGTTATATCAACATTGATAGAATATTGGAAAACACATTCTCCTGGTATCTTGGAGGTCATGTATGGATTACATGGGGAAATAAGATTGGCTGCAGGCTGTTGGCTGCCGTCTTCTCAAAACATAAATTGACATACGTAAGATCTAGGAGCAAGTGAGGCAGACAGCATTTGCTGAACATTTTTACAATTATGGATTTGTTCGCCAGCGTGCGGAAATTGAAATTGCAGATGAGGAAGATGATGTGCCCTTCATTGGAGGAAGGAACAGTGGGGTTACCAAGTTCACCAGCACCTTCTCCACAGCACCAACAAGATGCCTTTCTGCAGAGTGAAATTAATGCCTCCACAGTCGTCTTTGGGAGGGAGGCCTGGTGGTTTGGTGGTTGGAGGGTATCTCAGCAGTGCATAGCCCAGTTTCACCCTGGAGCGGTGCAAAGCTCCTGCCCAATAAAACAGGCTGCATCCCCAGGGCCCCTCCCTCAAGCCTCCAGTCAGCGCTTGTTTTTGCACCATTTATTTAGTGTGACACATCTCCAATTAAACTGTGGAGGCTGCTGCATTCCCCCCATAACTACCTCTTATACCTCCCCATAGACTTTCTGTCACACCGAGAGTGTGGCTATGAGAGAGTGAAAGGGAGAGTTAGAGAGAGAAAGAAAGAGAGAGAGAGAGAGAGAGAGAGAGAGAGAGCTCACATCTTGCCTGCCAGCTATGATCACAATGTCATTTTCCCCTCAGTGCTTGGGAGCCTCCTCTAAAAGTGCCCTGAATTATAATTATCAAAATATCGAACAAGATAATCATCCTCCTAAATGATATTGCCACTTTACTAGTTGCCATACAACCATGGAACATGCAAGGAGTAATGTTGTCCTGTTAGCCGTCTTAATAACTCTTTTAGGTCTACACAGCCAAGAGGTAGATTGTGCTAAACTAGATTGTTGTAACATTTAGTAACTTCATGCAGTCATTTATCACTTCAGGGTCAACCAGAATTCTTCATATTCCTCACTTTTTGTCATGTGCCTATCAATTTCAAATCCTGACCATTTAAAGGAGATCTTTCATAGGATGTAGGAGTCTCCTTGCCTCCTCTTCATCCTCCCCCAATGGCCCCAGACACAGTCACAGGAGGAGTGACTTTGTCCGACCCCAATACCGTCTGCGAGAGCGCAGCTGAGGGCAGCAGCTGCCAGGGAGGACTGGTGGGGGAGCGCCCAAAACACCAGCTCTGCCAAGCTGAGGGGCCAGGGGGGAGCCCCAGTGGCAGCTGGGAAGGGGTGGGGCGGCCAGCTGTGGAGCAGCAGGATGGTGAGGTGACTAGGATGCCACTAAACCTGAGCAGGGGTACTCAAATACACATAAAAACAGTCTGCATAGGCCCACTCAAAAAAGTTCAACCATGTTTCCTTTCTTAGAGAACACTTCTCACACGCTGCACTCACACACATTTACACACAAACACTCATCAGCCGGCACCAAGGCAACCTGAGCACTCTGTGGCCCTCTTAACACCAACACCAGCCTCCCATCACGTGCTTCGGCCACACATCTGGTGTACCATCTGTATCACTCCCCCCAATGTGACAGGTAGTCCCTCTCCCTCTCTGGAGGAAGGCAGAAGGGGGAGAGAGGGACACGGAAGGTAATTTTGGGTGTAAATGTGCTCTGGACCTCTCTGGATGCATCTGGACAAAGCAGACATGCTGCTGAGCAGTGCTGGGTCATTATCAGTAGGAAACTGATTACCAGATAGCAGATGAAGACAAAACAATTACATCAAACTGTCACATTCTGACGGCACCAAACGCGCACATCTTGTTTATGTTGTCATAGGGATGAATGGATTTTTAGTATTTTATTAATTAAAGCTGTCAATAAAAGGCTATAAATAACACAAGTCAAAATATATTAAAGATTCTTCAAATTTATTGTACAGTTATACATTGCCATGACACAAATGTGACCACTGGGATGGGATGTAGAATGCAAAATATTAAAACAGCCATATAAACAATACGAGGATGATGAAGTCCTCTTCTTTATGCCACTGTACATGTGGGATCAATAAAGTTTGCACCATAAAACAGATATCAAGCCAGTGATATAAAACTGCACTGAAACTCAAATTAAGAAATCCATTTCAGAACATTATTTTCACATCTTATGTTACATATTTGACAGTAACAATCTTTATTATTCACACACAAAACACTATTCGAATGACATCAACTTAGACGTTTATTCAAAGAGGGAGAGGGGGATTCCAGCATTGTCAAGACTAACAAAACAAAATATTTGTCAGAAATATGTCTCACACCAGGTTTGCAGTCAAATGGACAAGATTCAGGTGCTTGTAAAGAAAAAAATGGCTTCAGGGAGCAGATATTAATCATCTGTGGCTGTATGTACTACATATGGTCTCTTCCCCAAATATATGTCCAGGCATATGGCCACAAATTTGGTCAGGAATTGTGGGGAAAAAAAAAGATCAAAGTATTACATTTTCTTACTGACATAAAACACATCTTAGCCCAGAGGCATTTCTTTCAGTTTTTTTTTTTTTTGGAGTAGAGATTGAGCACTTTCTATTTCTCTGCATGCTGATGTCCATTGAGAAGTTTCTGTTTATTTTCCATTTTTTACAGAAAGAATCCATACAGTGTCACTTATGTATCAGGTCAAATTGAATAGCTTTACAAATAAACAAAACAAAGAAATAATAATAAAAAAAATGTGCTGGATGTGATCTTCATAAAAAAAGAAAACATTGACACATACACTTCATGAAATAACACAGCTTCAGTACTAGATTCCAATGTCTTATACAAAGTTAGCTTGATCGAAAAAGCATAAAATATATTTTTACATCATCACATACATCAAGACATGTACCATGGCCTAATGGGAAGTTCTTCTGGTGCATTACTTCATCTCTACGCTCCTACACATTGACCTACTGCTGGCATTATTGCTTCTTATGACCAAGGAGCTGAAGGATAAAGAACAATGCACCACAGTAGACTGAAACTGTACACTTAAATCTTCTCTGATATCCAAAATTTTGTAAGCCCGTGTCACAATCTGCAATGCTAAAGGATAAGGCAGTTCCATTTTTAAGGCATTGCTGCTTTGAGACATACTGGAGCAGAGGGTGAGTCATAAACTTTCACTTTATCAAGTCCATGTACAAGATAAACTGAATACATGTTATAGGCCAGAATGCGAGCCCAAAGACGGGGGAAAATGTATCTTGTATTTTCAGTTGTGTGTTCGTGTCTGAGAGAAACTCAGGGAGCTACGGCCATCATTTAAATCTGCTAAGCAGTTGACCAGATGTCAAAGCTCAACAGAGATCAGAGCAGAGCTGTGTGGGTTGCTGTGACCATCTCTCATTGCTGGTAATTTCCATACTGGCCCTGTGGAGAGAAATGTGACAGTCTTTGTTAGTGACCTTCTAAAAAATGAAAAGTAAGAACTTAAATTCACAAATCTCAATATGGTGACATCTGTGGTTTAAACCATATAATACTCCATACCATGATTTATGCCTGCATTTGCTGGTATTGACCAGCAGGTGGCAGCATGGCCTTATAACTCAGGAACTCTAAATTCTAACTGGATACCTCAGCCGCAGCATGGCCAATTCCTTATCAAATAGTGGAAACTAGATTCAATTGAATTCAATGCAAGGACAACTGTAGCTGGCAAAATTCTAAACAGGGGTCGAAGTATGTGTTTGACATTAATGGAAACTAATTTGGAAGGAACAATACGATTTGGGTCTGTTATACATAACATTATATTGGAAATTATATGGACAATAGTTATTGTAAAAAGCAGAGATTAAGAACACAGTCAAAGTGCTAAACTTTTGGCTGTGTCTGAAGACTAAGCATGCTGTGTTTCAGGACCTCGTGACTTATTCGACCCCTGGTTAATAAAAAAATGAAAACATAAAAACAAAGAAAAGAAAAAAAATAAATAAGAAAGAGGAGAAAGATGGAAGGAAGATCAAGAAAAAGAAAAAAGACAGAAGAAACATAACAGATGCAAATTAAGACTAGGTGGTCAAACGTCTAGATTGGACGTTGAGGTCTTCACAGCAACCATTACCTTTGCTTCTTACAGAGCTAGTCAGGGGTTCAAATCCCCGGGTCTTTATTTCCTCATGTGCCCCTGAATATTCAAAGATAAAGATATCAAAGTGTAGCTGTGGTCCCCACATAAGACCACAGGAAATACAGGGCAACAAATAGATCTCCCTTTTAACACGAGAGCAGTCTGTATCATGTTGAAGGAAGAATCGTCTTAAAGCCCTCATATTTCACTGAATCGGCATTCCACATTAGCCAGGAAATATTTAATTATTATTCAAATTAACAATGAAAGACAACAACAACACACACACACACACATACACACAAGTTTGGAAGAACAGAATTAACCCCCAATATGATGGCAAAAAGCATATCATACTACCTTTAAATGTTCATGTTCACTCACATTGGTATCTGGTACACAAAATACACAACTAAGTCTGACAATAAACATAATAAGGGACGAACTAAGAGGGAGTCATAACTATGTCTCAGTGACTCTCTTTTGTTGTAGTTATACTCACCTGGTCGTAGCCATAGGGGCGCTGCTGCTGTCCTTGTGGGGGTCCAGGTTGGGGAGGGCGATAAGCCCCATACTGCTGTCCCTGCCCCTGAGGGTAGTTAGGATACTGTCCTGGGGCAGTTTGAGAAGGACCTACAACACATGTAGAGAACACAGTTTCAAAATCATGTATGCTCGATAAAGTAAGGGGAAATTGCTGTTTGGCAGTCAATTCAGACTGTTGGATCATTTTACTTCTAGCCTTTTATAACCATCATCTTGTTCGTTTTTTTTGCAACACCTAATCGCTGTTAGTTTGAATCCAGGAGCGGTTTGGCTAGAAGTTTTGTACGACAAACTAAAAACAACCTAAAAAAACGCAATCCTCAAAAACACTACAAGACCATTTTTAATAAACACTATGTCCTGAATAACATTCAAACCAGACAAAAGAGTGCACATGTTCCTTTAAAGAAGGTAGAATGTTTTATTATCACCTGCTCAGAAAGAAATGTAACTTACAAAAAAACTCATGTTTGGACTCAAACAAGGAACCCAGTCCGAGCGGCTCAACTTTTGCTCATTAACCGTTTCCATTTCCTCCTTGTTACTCTGAGAACTCTAGAGAATCCCTGGGAGTTTACTATCACTAATAGGGTGGGATAAAAAAAGGCTGATGGATGACAAAGAGATGATGGTGGATATGTCTGACCCATTTGTTTAGGCGGCCTCCACAACGCCTGACTCAGTAATGAATGAGAATAAGTGAGTCAGGTTGGAGCAGGGCTGAGCTTCCCTAATGAAAGGAAACATCAAGGAGATTCTTTTTTTCATGAGGAGGGGCAGGCTTCATAAAAAAAAAATAAAAAAATCTGTTCATCAGCCCCCGTACACTGTAGCCGTCTATGCAGGTGCAATGAACAACCGAGCAAAGCCTGACTGGGGCCGAAGTCAAATGAGGCCCACGCAGCATCGTTAGGCGCTCATAATGCCTGATGCTGTTGAGCACAACCTTGTGGAGGCCTGTGAGAGAAAGCATGCGTGTGTGCCAGATGGATCTCACCTCAGCCTCTGCCTCTCTGCTAGCTCATTACTGGCATGAGCTCTGGCTCTGACAGAGACTTAGTGATGGAAAGCTCCACTGAAAAATGAACCGAGAAGAAAAAGACCAAAGAGTTGCAACAGCCTAAAAAAACCTTCATTCACATGGAACTTTTTTTATTTAACATGTTTTATGTGAAGTCCCATCGTCACACATTCAATTAGAAAACCATTAAGTTACTAAAGTATAGTGTAGATTTTTTTCCTGCTTTGTTTTTTTATTTCATTAGAAAGATTTAGAAGTATCTTGTGTTGTTTAATGTTTCAATAATGATGTGGTGTTGCTACTTACAGCATCAAGTTTCCAGCTTCTATTACTACATACCAATTCCATTTAATTAAAGGATCTAGGGTAGAACTCCTGTTTGACAGTAGGCCATTACCCAACTTTTTATCCAAAATGCAAAACCTTGAAAAGTTCAAAACATGTAGTCACACTGCCTGACAATAGTACGCATCTATCGTACAAAGATCCTCCCCTGTCCCTCAGAACAGTTTGACGTATCAAACAGTAGAATCAGGAGAAATGCTAATGTGGCTGCAGTCACTACTACTGATTTCATTTCTCTTCCAACAAGCTTCAATCCCCTAACCAGTCATTAAGTTGGTCCTTTAATTCCTTGCTCTTGTTGATATCTTGACTTGCATTTGGCAAAGAAACATTTTAAAGGGGCACTAACCACCAGGAGCTTTTTTATATTCAATGATTTAAAAAAAAGCAGCTAAAGAGGGCTAATAGTGCCTCCTACTGGACAAATACGTGCCTCATATGCGAGGGAAGATAACTCACCATATGCCTGCTGTTGTGGAGGGTAGCCTTGCTGACCTGGGTACTGCTGCTGAGGAGGGTAGCCCTGCTGCTGGGGTGGGCCTTGCTGGTATGCTTCCTGCTGTTGGCCATACTGGGCATTACCTTCAGGGGGCAAAAGCACACAATGTGAGAAATAAATGGATGATCACAGCACAACAGTAAAGGAGAAAGAAACACGTTTTTAAGCTATAAAGGTAGGAAAACAATTCTTTCCATTTCAGATGATGCTTTTTAAATGCAACTGTGATTGCAACAAAGCATTCGCTGGCAGGTAGAGCCAGACATGAGATAAGATTGAATACTTTCTAATAGATGACACACAGTGTAGCAGCAAAGGCATTGTAGTTAAAGTCAAGGAATGATCAGGTATAAAGTGTTGAAGTCTAAAATGGATTAGCTAATGAGCTCTAAAATATCAGTTTTTTAAAGGTAAAGCTTTACGGTTTAACAGCAAGTGGTAGAATAAATGCATGCTAACTGACAACAAAAAACCCTAAACAAACAAACACATACATCATCATGATCACACATTAAAACAGAGATTAAGATCCCTTTCATGATAGCAGTTTTTTGGGGGGAATTCCAAAGCTTTGATTTGGCAGACTGTAATCCTCACAACCTAAATCAACTTCATTGAAGCATATGCTTTAATGTATTCAGGTAATGCTTGGCATTTAAGGAAGTTAGGATAATCTTGGTGGTATAAGGAAAAACTAATTAGGTGTTTAAGAAGTTTGGTGATGCACAAAAGTGTGTCTGGACGCTGGCCTATTTTTTGTGTTTTTGTGTGTGTGTGATTCTGTAAACTTTCTCTCAAATACCTTTCCTTTAGTTCAAAACATTGGAAAACATGTTTGAAAGGTGTAAGGACAATAGAGTTGTCAAGTAGAAGAAACAAAAACAAAAACAAACAAACAAATAAGTAAATGTTAATAGGACAAAGAAAGAGAAGGAGTTGTTTCTCAAGAATTTTTAATAGAGTAAAGAAAGCACAAGCACCTCTTCGCCAGTAGAATGATTCTTTACAATAGTTGAGGGTTTATACATTTCTAACTATTCTCTTAAGTCACGATGATTATTTACTGTCTGTACATACTAAGTTGTTGTTTTTTATCTAATAGTTTACTTCATGAATATGAATATTCATGCTTCATATGTAGCATCTTCTTGAAAAATCTGACTTATTAACATCATTTTAAACAACTTGGGTACAGCTTTGGCCTTCTCTCAGAAAAACTTAGCCTAACTTTTCTTTCACACCAACAGGTGGAGCAACGGACAATTGGGGATGACTATGAACGACTGGGTGCATGTTTACTTATCTGTGGTTTAGCATATACGAAAATAGGATGCGTTGTGGATTTTGTTCAAATCAGATATTTTTTCCGACTTTTGATCCCTAAGTCACTCTGATTTCCCAGAAAATAATGAAGAAACTGATTCACTGCTTTTGTCACAGTCTCTTTGCATCATTTGTGTTTTAACACAAGTCCGGGGTTTAAACTGATTTATTTTTGGTTGATTTTCTCCAAGTGACTGGAGGGTTCTCCTACCTTCTGAGGCTCCCTGTCCTGCGTGACTGTACTGGTCCCCATAGTAGTCTTCCTGCCCTGGGTACTGCTGAGGGGGTCCTATATACACATACACACAACATACACACAAGTAGATTCAAGGTGTTGTTGGATTGGCTGAGTGACGGGAAGAGTAGAGGAGATGGATTCCTTGCAACTAGTTCTTATTAGAAAGCTTTCTTTGGGTCACTTGACTAATTTTATGATTGGTGGCCTTGGGTTCCAGGACTACAGGAGTGGAAATGGAGGAAATTAAGATGAACACGAGTAAGAAAAGCAGGAGGGTGAGTTAGGGAAAAGAAAGACCGACACACACAACTTGCACACTTTTCTGACAGACTCTGAGGGTATACCTTGCTGCGGGGGTCTGTAGGGTGGCATTGGCCTCTGCCCCATCACATGGTTCCCTTGGTTGACCTGACCCATCATGCCCATCGGGTTCTGTTGTCCTTGGTAGTGCTGTCCACCACCACCAGGAGGCATGTTATACTGCTGAGAGGGAGGCTGCTGGTGCATCATTGGACCTAGACAAAGAGAGAAAGAGTTATCTCTCAAACTGTAGAAGGCCTAAAACCTTAAAAAAGGCATTACATGGTTAATCAAATACTACTGAATGATGTAAAATCCCAAAATGAGTTGATTTACCTTGAGTGGGCTGCATGTTCATGTTTGGCCGAGGCCCGTAGTTTCCCATGGGCTGGCCCTGGGTCATGTTCATTTGACTCTGAGCTGGTATGCCCTGGGAAGAAGGGACGGTGTGGTTGTAGCCACCCATTGAGCCATGGCTGTTCGGGGGTATATTCATAGAGCCACTGGGCATGTTGGGAGGCTGGTTCGGGCCGGGACCAGGACCTTGCATGGGCATGTGATTAGGACCTGGAAAACAGCAACAGAGATGATTCACAACTGTCATTAAAAATGTCATAATTGGAATTGCATGCGAGTAAATGTACTCATTTGCAATTCCCTTTATTTTGTAATATGTGTTCTGTGCGCCTATTTAATATATTGTGAATTATTGATTTCTTTTCATAAAACAGAAATACCACCATTAGTCTTTTAAATGTAAATCTATACTTTGTAGATGTCTATCAGTTGTGGATTTCACTGTTTTGTCTTTAACCATCTAGTTGCAGGCTCAACACTGTGCATTATTCATTAAACGACAGGGATACAGACTTTAGAAGAGTTCCATTAAAATAGCAAAACAATCAGCAGCTCTGGGATTCATTATATAAATGAAGAATAAGGGGTAAAAGGGAAAGGAATCCCACTTATGTGCAACTTTTCCATTGAAAAGATGGATAAAATCTGACAACTCTCTGTTTCTCTAAGTCAGTGTTTCACAACTTTTTTCCCCCCTTGGAGCCCCTACTTACCTACATATTTAAGACAATCTGGGACCCTCAAGGACCCAATCAGGTTAAAAAACATACGCAGCCAACAGAAATGAATAGGTCTACACACATGTTCTTACAAAAGATCTGAACTTTGTATAAAATATCCAGAGATGGTCCTAACCTGATTTTAGCCGGTATGTGCTAATTTAATTTTGACAACCTCACATCAGACAAAGCCTCTGAACTCTTTGGGGGCCAGGAACACAGGTTGGGAACCAATGACCTAAGTGACCAGATATTGATTCTTTCAGCACTGGGATGGGAACATCATGCTAAGGCTGAGCTAACAAGTGTTAACATAACACTGCCAGTCTAAATGTATATTTATTGTTGCAACCCCCCCGCAAAAAAAAAGAAAACATAGCTTGATGCAGCTAAAGTGAAGGGATCCAATAGCAACAAAAGACACTGAAAAAAACATGATATGTGAAGAAAAGAGGATAACCATAATTAAAGGTGTACAAGTCTGAGACCACCAGAGCAAATGTGTGACATCATCCTTCAGTAGAGCGACCTCCCTCACAGTTCTGTGGTGTTGCTAGGCAACCCAAGTGAGACAGGGACTGAGGGAAAAAGAAGGGGAAAGAAAGAAGAGAAAGGAAGACAAGGGAGAGTAGTTGAAGAGAAGAGGGGGGGTCACTTACCAGGCATCTGTCCATTCATCTGGTTCTGCATGTGTGGGGCTGGAGGGCCACCGCTGACCATAGCCTCAGAGGGCATGTTGTGACCGTGAGGAGGCTGAGGAGGAGGTCCGCTTTGGTTCATCCCACCAGGGCCCATGGGCATGTTTTGAGTGGGAGGCTGCAGGCGCACAACAAAGAGACAAAAACACTCATCAGCTGGCCGCAAACACATCAGAGCCTCAACCACTAAAAAGAAATAAACAAGATAAAAACCAAGATGTCCAGAAAAAAATATCATTATCAAGTCTAAATGTGATTTCCCTTAAACAAGCATGGATGAAAAAAAATTAAAATATATGGTTTACACAAAAGGGAAAATATATAGTCACAGTTTTGGGCCATCAACGACTGAGAAAGTTTTTATATGAAATGCATTAAGAGCCGATAGGCTCTTTAATTACATAACAATTAATTATTATTTACATGATATAATGGGGTAGTGTAAATAAACAACAAAAGTTAACTTCACAAACTAAAGGCTTGTTGGGTAAAAAAAGGAACATCTAGTTAAAGAAAAAATCACAGTTAATGGAGCACTCCAGGGCCTTAGTATTAAATATATACAATTAACTCACTCAAAACAGTCAAAAAGGTCCAATACTCACGGCAGGGAGGAGGGACTGCATGTTCTGATTGGAGTCTGCTATCGTGGCCAGGTACACTAGATTTCTGTGCAGCATCTGTTGATAACTGGGCAGGCGGAGAATCATCAATACAAGTTATGAATAATAATTGTTAGACTGTTAACAGCAATAACTGGATATATACAGGTATAACTTACTGTGAGCATTCTGCTGTCTTGCCTTTACTCTGGAAGTCCATTATACACTGGATGAGCTGATTGTTTTCATCAAGTAACTGCAGAAGTGAATAAAGAGATTTAATCACGTGTTTATTATATGTGCGATAACACAAACGTTGACATTAGTGATACTATGTGATTTGGCATTTTTACTACTTAGCTTGCTCATTGTTCTCAGCCTGTAAATTGAATGCAAAGAGGATGGTGGGGTCGTTTTGAGGATATGCGAGTGTGCATTTCTAGCTAACAAAAGACGGGTCGCGCTAGCTAGCTGTCCTGAGCTAACAAAACGACAGGCCTCCATTCATATGTACTACAATGTTACTTTAATCCTGTAAATCGACCAAAGCCACATAGTCTACACATGGCGTCCCCACTCTAGACGGGTTCGTATTCACCGCGCTTTGCCCCTGCACGTTTTTCACGATCTATTCACACTCGGTCTTGTGTGGGCTCCGCTACATTGATTAGCTAAATGGCTAGCAGCGGCTGGTGCCGTAGCCTCCATTCTGAGTCGCGCTAAAAAGATGAATTACCTTTTGTATTCCAGCGGGTGTAATATCACCCTTCCCACGCTGCCTGTGAGGTGCAAACGCCACCGACATGGTGATACCCTTTGAATTTCAAGTGAACAAGGGCATACAAGTCAAAAGTAGCTAACACACTTAACACATCGGTACAACTCAGATCAAACCGTACAGAATAGGATGCAATGTCGTAGTGCAATGGTCCGTTTTGGGGGTGGACACAGAACATTAGAAAACGTTGTTTGGGTTTACGGTTTATTTCAATTATACAGTAATACGGGGTGTAAAAATATATTTGAGATGAATGACATCATTTCAGTACACTTTATAACACAGTTGAATACATCCGTGTTTTCGCTTGATTTAATTACAGTTTCACCTATTTCATGTTATGGAACAGTCCGGATTCAGTCCTAAACCACGGGAAATGGGATGCTCAACAAAAGGGGGGCGGCAGTTTTTCTAAAGAACATTT
Organism: Tautogolabrus adspersus; assembly: GCA_020745685.1. Classification (NCBI taxonomy): domain Eukaryota; kingdom Metazoa; phylum Chordata; class Actinopteri; order Labriformes; family Labridae; genus Tautogolabrus; species Tautogolabrus adspersus. The sequence goes on from CM036544.1 coordinate 18,177,923, forward strand.
AAACTACGTTAACTATGCAACCGATAAAATGCTTATGTTTGAATGTTAACATACATTGCACCCTTTTTCCACATTACTTATCCACCATCATCAATCATATGAAATTAGTAAATCGCATTTAGTTTTTGAGAAAGGAACTCGGTTGATGTTTATTCTGTTATCTGTTATTTCTAACTCAAAAATATATTTTTCGTACTCAACTCGAATAAAATATTGAATATCCTATCATAGGCTGTAAATATTATATTATTATTAGTATTTATATAAGTATCCTATTCATTTCCATTACATCTTTTCTCTGTGCAACCCTAGATTTGGTATCGCCTCAGTTCAGAGGTCATGCGCATGCGCTGTTTTCAACACTCGGTATCCGCACTGAGCATCTCGTAGCTAACAAGCTGAATCATTTGGTGGAAGTATTCTCCTTCTTGTGATTGTACGTGAATTACAGTGCAATGGCGGCAAGATATGACAGGGCTATCACTGTATTTTCTCCCGACGGTCATCTCTTTCAAGTGGAGTATGCACAAGAAGCCGTAAAGAAAGGTTCAACAGCGGTGAGTCTGAAAAAGAAACTAATGCTTAAGCTAACGTTAGCAAACTTCAATTAGCAAGCCAGCTAAGCTAGCGTCTAGCAGACACTCTACAATCTAATAGGTTTTATTCAGATTCTGTTGTTTTACACACTATTTCACACTCAAGTGTTGGAATATTTACGACATTTTGGGACTTACAATCGATAATTTCACGAAACAATAACTTTCTTCAAATAAAAGCTAAGCAAGCATTTGTCGCTGTGTCACTCTCATCGTGGTTTCAATTTCAATCTGTGATCATCAGAAGTTCACGGGAAACACTTTGTTATTCACATAGTTGGTTGAGAAGTACGTTTCAAAGTTACTTTCGAAAAGAATTAAATAGTCGTAAAGAAACAGGGTTATATTACATAATCAATTCAATATTCTGTACACATTTTAACCCACTGATAATACCAGTAGATGTCTTATACATACTTTGTTGGTAGCCTGTATTCATTCTGAAACAAATTACTATGTTATTGTAAAATAATTAATGGAAATAGATGTTGGTTAAATAAACTTAGGTATAAGTCTCTGACCTGACCGTAAGTGTGTTTGATAAGCAACTAACCCCTAAAATTGCCTTTCATATTATTTTAAGCGTGGAGTACTTTTGTTAGGAAAAAATGTAGGTCTTATTTCAATTAACTTAAAAAAATGGATCTATTGCTTTACTGATTTCACTAAAAAGCAGAATCAGGGGATAGCGTTCCACCAAATGTATTCAGAGACCACTTTGATGAATAAGGACCTCAGTCTGTTAAAGAAGGGTTGTGCAAAATCCTCAACACTTTCCCGTAATCCTAACAGTTTACTGGCTGTCTGTTTTGTCTGTGGGCTGAACAAATTGTAGTTCCTGGCACTATTATAAATAATAATCCATCTAAATAGCAACAGCAGTGTAGCGTTCGTGCACCACTCTCCCATCTGTCTTCAACAACAACTGTTCCTTTTCAATGTCCTTGCTCTCAAGGATCGGAGTTACAGAGTTACACCACTGAAACATTGAAAATTACTTCCCCCTATCTAGCTAATTAACCATCAAGCAGGCATTCCTTATTATTATTACCACTTGTTATTTGTTAGTCCTTAAGAGTGCTATCCATGGAAGTTTGAAACACTGATGGGTAGGTGTGTATTTGCGTCTAAATAGATTTTCTCTCCAGAATTGCATTCCCCAACATTAAGAGAGTTGATAATTGTGCTCATACTTCTTATTATGTCATACCAACAATAGCCAACTTCTGGGAATGAAAAGTTCTGTGTTGCAAATGTGCAGAAACTAATGTTGTTGTTTTTTTATTCTTTGCAGGTGGGAATCAGAGGTAAAGACATCGTTGTCCTTGGTGTTGAGAAGAAATCTGTTGCAAAGTTGCAGGAGGAAAGGACTGTCCGTAAGATCTGTGCCCTGGACGAGCATGTCTGCATGGCATTTGCAGGTACCTCAAAAAAAAAAAAAAAAAGGGAAATCTCTGAATGATACGTTCATTTTGTAACATGGGAAAGTGGACTATTCAGTATAGTATGTTATGTATAGCAACTTAACTCTTTGTAATGTTTTTAAGGTCTGACGGCAGATGCCCGTATTGTGATAAACAGAGCCCGGGTTGAGTGCCAGAGCCACAGGCTTACTGTTGAGGACCCAGTCACAGTGGAATACATCACACGCTACATAGCTACACTGAAACAGGTACTCCACCTTCTTACAGTTAATTTATGCGGCTTTCTGTGCTAAAATGATTGAATATGCACTGAATTGACTCCAGAGCAGGGACATTGTGCATGGAAAAACAACACACATAACAGGAGCTACTGCAACAGGCTGCCTCCCATCACAGCACCATCTTTTCAAAAGTTATCTGAAAATTGTCACATTCAATGGTGGCTTAATAGTAATGCTTAGTTTCACTCAAACATGTAGGTTCTGAAAGACTGTTCCTGTATGTAGTTTAATTATTTTCGTAACAAATTGAAAACAGTGATAAGTCACATCAGTTGGTTTTATTTGTAGCGCTACACTCAGAGCAACGGGCGAAGGCCATTTGGCATCTCCGCGTTAATTGTCGGCTTTGACTACGATGGGACTCCCAGGCTGTATCAGACAGACCCGTCAGGAACTTACCATGCCTGGAAGGTAAATATGTTTGCTCTTTATTTATGACTTTGTTTTCTTGTTTATCGTATCAGTATAAAATTGATTACAATTGAATTTTGTGTCTTTGGAAAAAAATCAGGCAAATGCAATCGGTCGTAGCGCAAAAACTGTGAGGGAGTTCCTGGAGAAAAATTACACAGATGAAGCCATCGCAGGGGACAATGAGGCTATCAAGTTGGCTATCAAAGCTTTGCTTGAGGTAAGGTCAAATTAAACTTCAACGATTTTTTTATTAAAGGTGCACTATGGAGTTTTGGTAGAGAAATGTGAAAGTTGGAGAAGTGTACAGATTCTGTTGTATATGTTCATAACTCTATACACAAACTGTCCTCAGAGGAAAATTTGGTCCCTGGAACACTGTTTGAAGATAAAATGCTACGTGAGAAGTTATGGTGGTGGGCCCACAACAGTGAAGCCGTAACTCTCCTGGTAGCTTTTTAGCTCCAAACATTGTTCCAGGGACCCATTATTTCATTTGAATAGAGTTTGTGTATTTAGTTCAGAAAATTTATCATAGAATTGTTTCACTTCTCCAACTTTCAAATTTCCCAACCAAATCTACAAAGTGCACCTTTAACATAATACTGTTATTAATAATGTATGAAAATGGCAAATAGTATGTGCAAATAATTACAGTAAGAATTTTCAATCTACCACAGCTTGAATTGATAAGTGTCCTGGGACAGTCTAGACTCCATCCAAGATCACAATTGGCTGCCAGATATAAATGATAAAGGCATCTGCTATAAATGTTTCAATGTCGCCTAAGAAAATGCTGGTTTTGTGTTGCAAAACTGGCCCACAAGGGAGGCTTGAAAGTGGAGAAAGTTATACAGATCAGACTATAGTGGGTAATTCTGGAGACCAATGTTTGCACATGCAGTGCTAATTTCAGTGATATGTTTAAAAATGCCCCGTATGTGGTTGATCAACTGTTGAAGCATAAAAACAAAACTCACATTTGTCAAGGACTGTTTTCCATTTGTTGTTGTCATACCTTTTCTAACTTCTGAAACCTTGTCTCACAGCCTTTATTCAAACATTTGTTTTTGTCACAGGTTGTCCAGTCAGGAGGCAAAAACATTGAGCTTGCTGTTATCAGACGAAATCAGCCACTCAAGGTGAATAACTACAAATGACTTGATTTGTTTGTTCTGACTATCAATCTTTTGTTTTTTAAAGCTCACTGTTTTTGTTCTTATGCTTTTGCAGATTTTGGAATCCAAGGAAATTGAGACCCTGGTGGCTGAGATTGAGAAGGAAAAAGAGGAGGAGGCAGAGAAGAAGAAACAGAAAAAATCCACCTAAAGCAATTAACTGAAGATTTGTCTTCATTGCACTTGGATTACAATAGCATATTTGGGTTGCAAATATTCCTACGCTTTCAAAAGTTGACTTCTCTCATTTATTTCATTGTAAAGAGCTAAATCACAACTTGAGATCCGGTAATGTTGTCAGTGTGATACTGTACCACCTGCAAAGAATATCAATTTCTTAACTTCCAGCAATTGAGTTCAATGTTGTTAAAGAAACACATGAATAGATCTTAAGTAAGGGTTTAGATCTTTATCTACATGTACTGGATGTGTTTTTTATACATCACCAAACAGCTCTGAAGGTTAATAATCTCTGTACAACGTTTAAAAACAAACTTAATACTCAATAAAAGCTGACTTGTTTGTAAAATGCCTTTTCATATTGTTTATACGACTGGTTTTAAGTAAGTTATGTCAATGTATCTAGACTAATATTGATTTTACTAGTGGTAAAATGAATGGTTTCTTAAAGACAAGAGTAGAGGTACTTGAAATAAGAGCGAGGAATAGATAGTTCTTTCTTGTCCCCCCCTCTGTATCGATTATCCTACTGCAAAGCAAGTACTGCCATAAAGATAACTACAGTTTAAAACACAGCTAGCGGCGGTAAAGTGTTTGTGGCTATAAAGTGCAGTGGTTTTCATTTATCAGCATTCTGTTGAAGAAATGGAAAAAAGGTATCTCTGATTGCTTTATAAAGTGCACACCTCTCTCTCAGTCATTTAAAACAAATTAGCGATGAGCGAATGAAGTGTCTAATGGTGGCCCAGTGAGACCCCCTTTTTTTTGCCTGGCCTTTTTTTTTTATTTCACCCTAAATTCGCTTATCAAGCAAGCGCTGCTCTGAATTCTCAACGACACAATTATGGCCGGCGGTGTGGTAGGGCTGCTTAATGGGATCCTGGCCTCAGACCCCAGTGGGAACTTTCAGTGACTTTAATCTGGAGCCCTTTGAAAAGTTGTGCCGTGCTGTGCTGAAGAGCCCCGGGGGTTCCCTCTGACTCTCACCAAAGACATAATGGTGAATGGTAAAGTCCTTCATTTAGAGTCAGCTCCCCAAGCCAGGATTTCCTGAGTGGGTGCCCTGGCTGCCTTGACTAGAGCAATTGCACTTTGTCGGCAATTTGTCTTGTTTGTGAGTCTTAAAGGTGGGTGTTTGGGCTAGTGTCAGAGGATCAATTAAGCTTGTGATATTAACTCCTATACATAATGTCATTAAATCCATGGAGGGTAATTACAAATGTATGACACACTTAGCTCTCCTAACCAAAGGCCAATTGCCCCACAATAACATACTTAATGTCAAAATTTGATATGTTTTAACGGCCACTGGTTTGTTGATGTTCAGGTTGTAGATCCACTGGATGACAAAATAAGCTAAAGGTGAACTTTAATAAAGTTGTATTCGGGCTAATCCTCTAGCTACAGAGGTTATCTGATCCATCTTGTCAAAAGGGCCAGAGCAGCTTATTCAGTGCTGCCTCTAAGACTCCTCGTCTTTTGAACCGCTTGTGGGAAGAGTTTTCTTTTTCTTTCCCTTTTTTTGCTGGCATTGTTGTTGCCCATAATCAGCACTACTGAGCCTCAGGACAAAGTCCATCTCTCTCATCGCTGGCTGCTGCTCATCATTAATGCAGAAAATAATGGCTTCACCAGAGGTCATCGGCGGAGGAACGAGGCCCGAGGAAATGTACTCTCCAAGCAAGAATGCACACTGCTGGGGGCTATCGACTTGAGTGCATTGTTTGTATGCACACACACACACATACACACACACACTCAGAGCTTACAGGCCTATTGCACATACAAACAGCAGACACGGTTGTACTGTGAACACAGTTTTTTTTTTAACAGCGCCCATATCTCTTTTCTCTTGATCCGTCATGCACATAAACAAAGTGTGTTCTCTTGTTGTAGCCAATGAAAAAATCTACACTGAGAAAGATGGCATGTGCCCTGTTTTTGTTTGCTTGTATTTAGAACATATAGTCTGACCCTCTTCAATATCCATTAGTCCTCTGTGGGGCTGATTACCAAGTCACAGGCAGATTTCACTTTGAGGATCTACATTTTTGTCATTCTAATGTGCCACCCTGTGGCCATATTTCAAAGCACCCCCTCATGGGATGTTTAAAATTTGTCAGTGCATAATGTCCTCAGGTCCAAATAAGGCAACTGCTTCAAGGGTAAAAGCACACAGACATTTGCATCCCCGAGGATTGAAGGTTGCATTAGTCTCCTGTTAAGACTGTCTGGCTGCTGCTGAATTACTCCAGGTGTTCTCTCCTTCCACCAGCAGAGCGCAGTGTTGCATAAAAGCAGCTCACCCATCATATCCTTTACACTTTCATCTCACTTTTTGTCCTACAGATTGACAGTATGCCTCCTCTAGCTAACAGTGAACAGAATCTACGGGCTGCTGACATGTTTTTGTCTCTGTGCTTTAGCACACAGCCACAAAGGCTCTGTGAACAATCGAATCCATCGAGGGAGAGTTGTTTTGCTTAAAAATTGTCAGATGAAAAAGCAACATTGCTCGTGTCCTCGAGCGATGGCCAAGCTGTCAAAGTGTGTTGGGTCATAAAAGGCTACGCTCTCAACACTGTCCCTTTTCTGCTTGTCACATGTCGACAGTTCCACACATACACTGTTTGAGTATAGCGGATTGGACCGCCTCCACTTATGCCCTTCAGGGTGTCTGCAGCAGTATGAAGTAAAGTTTGGGCATTTTGGTGCACTGGCTTACATATCCATAAGCGATCAAAATATGTTCTCTTATAATGTTCCCTTTTAACTTTTAGCTCCGGGGATACATTTTGAATATCATTCTATTATCTCATATCGCACATCTTATCTTCTCTGTCCTTAAATCTCTTCACTCTGTCTCTCTCGCACACACATGCAAGAAACACAGCACATCTTGATTTTTAACTTTTTTCTTAAACAACCCCCCCCTCTTATCTTCATCACACATAGCTACATGTACAGTTGAGTAACGGATACCAACGGCAGCCTCAGTTGTTTTTTGTACCTTTGTGTCTCATGAAAGGTGCTGCTATACTAACAGTTTGTGTGAAGTTGCTAAAGGCGAGGTTTTTAGTTACCCCTCAAGAGTCACCTGTCAGGGCTATTGTCTCTCAGAAGAATACTAGTGCATCCTACTCTAATTGAAAGTAGACACCACTGGGCCAGAAAAAGAATGAACAGGAGAGACGGGGAAAGAGAAAGCAAAATGAGACTGAGAGGCAAAAAGGAGCAGACAGAGCTAAAATAAACAATTCCCAGGATGCTGCGGGGCCAAAAGCAAATGGCTTCGGGGCTCCGTGGCCTCTCAGGGCCGTGGCAGAAGCCAGTCACACACATCACATAGCATTACTTGGGATGGGGTTACAGGAAAATGTCAGCCGACGCATAAGGAGGAACCATCAGCCCATAGGATAATTCGATTGCCTGAGGGAGGTGCAATCTTGCATTCCCACGATTCCTCTCTTTCCACCCACACCCTCTCCTCATTGTATTTTTGAATCCATTTTTCTTTCTCACTTATTTAATGTTCTCAATTCTGTTGTTTGCTCTGCTTGCCGCGTATATTTACGAATGTACTGAGTTATTGTAAACGAAGACTACTGGGTTCGTAGCTACAGTACATATTCTGTGCTGCCTCCTCTTCTATCCCATGGGAATTTTATAGGCCTTTTGGTTTGTAGTGTGGCCGCCTTTGATTTATCTTGATTTACAACCAGATCTTTGTCGAACATTTCCCCCTGCTTGCTCCGTTGCAACCTCGCAGTGTTTTGGTTGCATGTTGTATCAGTTGTAACAAAACAAATCTTGTCCTTTCAAGTCTTTTTGTTGTTGCAAAATGTAGTCAAGACTCAATCATTTAAGTTCTCCTGCATTTTTAAAAATCTAAATCAGATGTTTATGGTAAAAAAGTGCTGTTTAAAATACTTCAAAGATATGAACGTTCCACCTTGTTACTTTATGCTACTCTGAGCAAAGAATTATTGCGTGTTCTGGTGCAGCTGCAAATCAGTTCGTGCATTCACTAAAGACAGAGAGAAAGATGGAGAGAGCGAAATAAAAAAGAGACAGCGAGAGAGTTGAGCGCAGATATGTGAGTGCGTCTGACAGAGAGGACAGCCCTGCAGGCAGGTCCCAGCCCTTCAGCACCAAAAATGACACATGACTGCTTTGACTTTTGTCATCCCCCTGTCTCCCTCCGCCCCCAAACCCAAGCCTCCAACAAACACCAAGGCTAGCATAGATTCACACACACTCAAAGCCACACACAGCCACACACTGTATACTGCTTAGATTACATTATCTTTATCCCCAGGACACGAGCCCTCCTTGTTGGATGACATTTGGGCTTGTGCAGCACTAAGGTTACCTTTCTTTGCCCCTGAGTTAAAGATGCCTGTCTGCAGCATGCATTTGAAATGAAGGGCAGGGAAGAAAAAAAAAATCAGATGAGAAAGATTTCCAAAAGCACTTTGATCAGAGGCATCAACAGTCACGCACAAACTTGTTAAGCAGTATGTAAATTTGGGCTGATACTGAATAAAGTTGCCAGAATGGCATGAATCCATTGTGCTGCGATGATCAAAATAAAAGAGGGCTTCATACGCTGGAGGGCAAGAAAGTCACAGACATGAAGGTTTTTTTTTTTCCTTCCTCTTTTTTTCTACAAAGGGGCTGATGGGATGCAGAGAGGAGAGAAGAAGGGGAGGGAAATGAAAGATAGGGGAAAGCCTGGAAGGATCTCAATCTAAATTAGCCAAGTAGAAGGAAGACTGTGCTGAGTGAGACATATAATTAAAACCAAAGTGATGAAAACATCAGCACTCATTCAGTCACTCGCCAGATGAATTTGTGCAACCACGATGATCTGAAGATGTTTCAAAGCTAAAGGTAAATGTAGACTATTGTTAAAGCCTGCTGCTCTCCCATTTACTCCTACAATCTCTCTTCATCCGCCTCCTCTCTCTGTGTTTCTTCGTACCCTCTTTTTCTCTCCGCCTGACACCCTGAGATGAATAGATGCTGTCACTGAGACTCTTGTTGCCTGTCAGCTTTTAAACAAACAGTTTGCAAAAGGATCACTTTCACAGGAAACCTCTCAGTCTGCG